>CM059188.1:94806393-95546544 GCA_030323885.1 Branchipolynoe longqiensis | reverse complement strand
CCCCTACCCTCACACTCACTCACCCCTACCCTACCACCACACTTACCCCTACCCTCACACTCACTCACCCCTACACCTACCACCACACTTACCCCTACCCTCACACTCACTCACCCCTACCCTACCACCACACTTACCCCTACCCTCACACTCACTCACCCCTACCCTACCACCACACTTACCCCTACCCTCACACTCACTCACCCCTACCCTACCACCACACTTACCCCTACCCTCACACTCACTCACCCCTACACCTACCACCACACTTACCCCAACCCTCACACTCACTCACCCCTACCGTCACACTCACTCACCCCTACACCTACCCACACACCCACCCGTACACCCACCCTACACCCACCCTACACCCACCCTACACCTAGCCACCTACACGTACTCACCCCTAGCCTACCTACACATACCCTACACCCACCCCACACCCGCCCCACACCCACCCTAAGCATACAAATCTAGACCTACTCACCCGTACCTTACCCTCACACACACCCTTACACCCACCCTACACTCACCCCACACTTACCCTACACCCACCCTCCACCTACCCACCTACACCTACCCATCCTACAACAACCTACCACACACTCACCCCTACACCCCCCTACACCCACTCCTACCCACACACCACCACCTAACCCCATCTACACCACCCTACACCCAACCCTACAACCTACCCACCACCTACTCACTCCACCCACACTCACACCCCTACACCCATGCTACACCCACCCTAACACCCCACCCCACACACCCACCCTACACCTACCCACCTACTCACCCCTACCCTCACACTCACCCCTACACCCACCCTACATCCACCTTATACCCACCCTACTCATCCTCCACCTACCAACCTACACCTACTCACCCCTACACCTACCCACACATTCACCCTTACACCCGCCCTACACCAACCCCTACCCTACCCACAGGCTCATCCCTACATTCATGTTATACCGAGACCTACTCTACACATACCCTACACCTAACCATCCTACACCTAACCACCCTACACCTACCCTACAGCTACACAGCCTGCACATACCCATTGTTATTTCTACTCTACACCTACCCCTAAATCTATCCATACACATACCCCTCTCCACTCCACCCCACTCCCTCTCCCTCCCCCTCTCCCTCCCTCCGGCTCCCCCTCCCCCTTCCCCTCCCCCTCCCTCTCCTCCTCCCCCTCTCATCCTCCTCCCCCTCCCCACCCCTACCGTCACCCACACCCAACAATTTCCCCATTCCCACTCCTACCCTACCTCCTCACCACCTCTATCCATAGCCTACCCTCCCAATGCTTACCCCCACCCTTGCCCCTCCCTTCCTCACCTATCCCTTACGTTACCCCATCCCCAACTTACATCTACCCCACCCTACCCCAACCGGACCCCGAATTCACCCTTACCCCTCCACACACCTAACCTCCACCTCCACCAATGGAAGGAATGCACTAACCACCATACCCCCTAGCACGACCCACCCTACCCCCAATCTTTCCTCCCCACCCATGCCTATACCCCTCCCCTACCCACATTCATACCCCCCCCTACTCAGCACCCATACCCCGTCCCTTACCCCTCCAACCCACCCCTTCCCCGACTCTACCCCCCCCATAACCCACCCATGTGTACACCTTCCCCACCCCTACACTCATACCCACCCCTAATCCCATCCTACTCCCACCCCTACCACTAGGCTCACCCCCATCACGTGTTACCCATCTCCACTCTTAGCTTAAGGTTGAATACCTGCACCCCTCCACCTACCGCCTGCCCCACCCCTAGCCGTGTAGCAGTCTCCTGCATTGCCCCACACCCTGTCCGCCTCTGGCAGTCTCCAATGTTTCTAATCTATTGTAAATTATTGTTTGTGAAGTAAGTAAATTGATCTCCACCCGTCTTACCTTTCATGTTGCTGCTGTGTGCATTACGCTATGAGTAACTGGTAATCCTGAGTAATGATGATATTCTAGTCAGTGAAGAATGATGAGTAATTCCTGGGATTGCCATTTCTCATAACTTAACAACTTTTCAAGTCGCTTTTGTGTGATCAGGAAGCCGACTGTGTTGCTGACCAAGCTACAGCAGTAACAACAAAGATGGCGCTGACTGTCGGTTCGGTTAATGCATGGCATTGGAGCACTTTGAGTACTTAATGTATTGAGTGGGCACCGACAAATCAGCCCCGACAAGTCGGCCCGACAAATCGGCCCGATATCTCGGCCGACAAATCGGCCCGACAAGTCGGCCAGACAAGCAGTGTTCTGCTAACTGGTAGCATAATCTAACATGCCCAATGTGCGACCTCATGGTGTCTGCTCATAAGTTACTGTCGGACCGACTGGATCGGACCTAGTCGGCGCAGTTAAAGCCAGTGTTTTGTTCCGGTGTACAGTTTGATTTTAGAAGCAGACTTCATCAGTATTACGAATGTAACCGCATACTTAGCAGTTAAAACCTATTCGCATTAAAGGTGTGATGTCCAGACACGCGGGGACCAGAACTGGACTGCGACAAATGCTCCTCAACACAATTCAATGAGTGTTAATTATTACAGTACTGATTATGACAGTGCTAATTATGACAGTGATAACTATGACAGTGATAATTATGACAGTGATAATTTTGACAGTGATAACTATGACAGTGGTAATTAGGGTAGTGCTAATTGTGGCACTACTAATTGCGACAGTGCTAATGGCGACAGTGCTAATTGCGACAGTGCTAAGTGTGACTGCTAATTGTAACAGTGCTAATTATAACAGTATTAATTATAACAGCATTAACTGTAACAGTGCTAATTACAGGGTCCGTACAGGGCCTAGAAAGCCTTGAAAAGTCTTGAACTTCATTTGACCCATTTGAAGGCCTTGAAAATGAAAAGCCTCAAATTTAATCTGTGTTTGGTGATTAGTCTTGAAAAGCCTTGAATTCCAATAAACTAACGCCATTGATCTAAATTAGTCAGAAATCGCCATTCACCGTTGGTGATTTTTCCTCAAATCCAAATGAAAATAGTCTTGAATTATTCTCAAAACCAGCCTTGAAAAAGCCTTGAATTCCATATTTTCACATGTGTACAGACCCTGTAATTATGATAGTACTGGAATGTAAAGAGTACTAGCACTCGTTGCGGGGCACTAAGTTGTCCTGCATAGTAACAGGTTAAAGGCCCGGTCACATACACGTTAGTGGACATAGTTGAACGTAGTGGAGGCTAACTTGTTGAACGTAGTTAAACGTATTTGAACGTTCTGGCATCTGTACTTCTCCATCATGCTAACTTGGTAATAACATGGGAGGGCCATGAGTTCTGATTTAATCTTTGGAAATGTTCAAAAGAGCGCTATGTTAGGGGCTGAATTTGCATCCGTGATGCTAACATACTCTAGCGTGCTCTGTGGATGTAGGTGAACGTAGTGGAGGCTAACGTAGTTGAACATAGTTGAACGTACCGGCATCCCTACCGTAACATATTTATCCATATCATAACGTATTTATCCATACCGTAACGTATTTATCCGTACCATAACATATTTATCCATACCAAAACCTGCCGTACCTTAACCTATTTCAATGTAGTTTAACATACTTACACCATGTTTGACCCATGTTAGCCTCCACTACGTTCACCTACATTCACTAACGTGCATGTGACTGGGTCATTACACATTTCATATTGGGAACCAACACTCCCAGGGCTCTTGTAGCCCTGCTATTTATTATCTAGGCCCACACTTGGTTATAATACAAACCAACGACTGAAAGTTGTGCTGGAGAGCATTTGTCACACTACACTACACAGTTCTGGTCCCACCAGTCTATATACCCAACACCTCTTCAAACATTGCCTTCTACTACAACCGTCTTAACGGCTGTTGTCTGTGTGACCTTCCTCCGATTGTGACTTCTTGACCCCAACTAACATCTACCCTCCTCGTTGACGCTCTCTCTTTCTTTCGCTCTCTCCTCTCCCCCTCCGCCCCCACATTCCCCCCACCCCTGCTGCGCCGATAGTCCTCCTCCGGGATGATGGGCGGGTACACCACCCCCTGTGCCACCCCAGTTGGCAGGAAAAACTTTCAGTTTGAGTTTCACGCTGCTTCGTCACCGGTGCACTCGGCGCATCCGGCGCACGCCGGTAAGCCGGAAGGTGGCGCCCCCCGCGGCGGCGCGCCGCACCACCTGAGCAAGCAGGTGGGCCCTGGTTGTGATCGTCTCCTGAGTAGCCTTCGCAGCATCTATGCATCAGTACTGCATTCGCAGACCTCCAAGCGGTTGTTTTTTTTGGCTTAAATATAGCTTCTTCTTTTTTTAATATTGAAAAAGTATTTTCTTAGAGAAATATTTTTCTTGAAAAAGTATTTTCTTAGAGAAATATCTTTCTTGGAAAAATATTTTCTTAAAAGAAATATTTAACAAATATAATTGATATATTTGTTAATGTGTATTTTTTAACAATATTTTGTAGATACATTTTCCGTTCTGGTGAGGACTGCTGATTGTTGTTGGCGCGCATTTTGTTTCCTTCCGGTCGCTCCGTTACTGCTGTTAACTCGTGCAGATCCCTGTAGTTCCGTTGAGGGGGTCTGGTTTGTTCTGGCGGTGTTTGGTTGTGATGTAGGCATGGCAGTTTCCGCAGTCTTTCCTGAGTTCATTGGGTTTTTACTTAGCATGAAGCGTCTGGATCATTCATGTTATTAGCAACGTGGGCAGTCGTCGGGCATGCGCACTGCCACAGAACTACAGGCCTACCATAGTGGCGGCATGTTCCCCGTGTGTATATTTAACAATAGTATATGTACTATACAAGCTATATACATATAAATGTTAGTATGCATACAGTAGTACCTTTTCTTTATAGGACAACTTTGCATTCAGACCAATGTTGTCCTGACATAGCAGGTGTCCTGTCATCGGAGGGACGGTCAAATGAATAAAAATACAGTATGTGTATTGATACTGATTCTTGATAGATGCACATGGCAGATATGTGCTGATTACAGCAGTCGCTGATGTCTGTTTGTTGTTGTTTTACGTCCTAGCAACATCTAAGGTCATATCAGGATTGGTACCGACTTGTGACAGTGCACACTCATGGTGACATTATAGTGCTGCCCCACTGAGAGACCAGGCCACTGGCACCATGACCCGATATCCTACTCAGTCACATTATCCGGACACTGTGCTAACCAGTATTTATCCTATCGCATTAATGCCAATCACCAGGTAAATATCAATTGTATAAGTCATTCGTTTGACTCGGTTGGGATTCGAACTCCCGACCTTCCACATGGGAAACCTGTGTGTCGGGTAGTAGTCGCTGATGACGGGTGATAATGTATATATAAATGTAATCTATAAAATTGCTGGTGATATTTAAATGTAATGTATAAGGCAGTACCTGTAGTCACTGGCTCTTGTGGTCAATAAACAAGTGCCATGTGCAAAAATGTCTTCCATTCCTGAACTATCTTGGTCTTATCCGACTGTTCCTCCGATGGCAGGACACCTGTTATGTCAGGACAACATTGGTCTGAATGAAGAGTTGGCCTTTGAATATGGGTACCGAGGTATATATGTATATTATATCATATATATACATTATATATAAATGATATACAAATATACGCCGGTACCCAACTTCAGGGTATATATGTATATTGCATATGTAATATACATATATACCCCGGTAGCTACTTTCAAAGGCCAACTCTTCCATATATACATATGAACTGTTATATAAGGTATAGTAAAGTATACTGTCTGCTATATAATATATTTATATTTGATATATATATTATGTGTATGATATATACATATGATTTGTTATAGCATATGAAATAGACATTATTATAGGCAATATTATATATTGCATTATGTACTTTGTTCGTTGTTGTTTTACGTCCTACCAACATCTAAGGTCATATCAGGACGGGTACCGACTTGTGACAGTGCGCACTCATGGCGACTTTATAGTGCTGTCCCACTGGGAAACCAGGCCGCCGGCACCATGACCTGATATCCCACTCAGTCACATTATACTGACACTGAGCCAACCAGTCCTTGCCCTTTCCTAATAATGCCGAGCGCCTGGCTAGGAAGCGACAAGTATCAATTTTAAAGTCATTGGTTTGACTCGACCGGGACTCGAACCCACGACCCCACGATCTACCAGCACGGGAGACGGACGCTCTAACTCATTCGGCATTATGTATGCATATGACCTATCATATATGTATAAGGTAAATCATATTATATACATGATATGTTATATGACGTATTATTGCATGTAATAGTATATGCATATTGTGTTCTGCCATATGCATATTATTATATAGATTATATTTTATCTTACATATACAGTAGTTGACTTGAGTAGTTGCAGACTAGAGAGAATGTCTATATATCTGTTACATGTGCATGGAAGTTTAGCTCATGGCCCTGTCACACTACGACGTGACTACGTCAGCGTAGGCAGAACGTGAAAATAATTATATTACGTTGACGTTATGGGCGTAATATGCAAATTGTGGACGTGAGCGTAACGTGAAAGTAACGTCGGTGTACGTCGTGACCTTAGCTGTAACGTGACAACGTTAGGGGGGAGGGGTAATTGGCGACGTGACCGGGCGTTAGTGTAACGTGAGCGTAACGTCGCCGTAACGGGTGCGACGTGGACGTAACGTGACCGTAACGCCACCGTAACGTGACCGTAACGCGACCGTAACATGACCGTAACGTGACCGTAACGTGACCGTAACGTGACCGTAACCGTGACCGTAACGTGACCATAACGTGACCGTAACGTGACCGTAACGTGCAAAACGCTGCCCACACGTTGCTCCCACCCGGGCCGTCGTGACTCTAACGTCATTTATGCTGCTATAACGATCGCGGAACGTCAACCTAACGTCATGGTGACGTCATCCCGACATAACGGCTTCACGTCGAGATACGTCGAAAGTTTTGAACAGGTTCAAAACCTTGACGCGTGCCGACGTAACACAACGTAACATGACGTAGCTCGACGTCACTCTAACGTCATTATGACGTCATCATAACGTAACCCAACGTACGGCAACGTAATGACGAAAAATCATCACGTTTGGCTCACGTTGGCTCGTTACGTCGCAGTGTGACAGGGGTATCAGCAAACGCCAGTTGCATTGTGGGTGGGTGCATCTGTCTGTAGGTTCAGCGTCTGTTGTACTCAATACACCGGGTACAGGCTGCTCAGTGTCATACCAGCATTCTGCGTCGCTCAACCAGGCTCGGCTCAGGTTCACACAATCTGCCGCTTGTGCGTGTGGCTGGTTGGATTTGTTTATGGTTCAAGCTCTGTGAATGTGGGCCCTGTGTCTCAGTGCTTGAACCATGTTCACACAATCTGCTGCTTGTGCGTGTGGCTAGTTGGATTTGTTTATGGTTCAAGGTCTGTGGAAGTGGGCCCGGGGTGTCAGTGCTTGAACCATGTTCACACAATCTGCCGCTTGTGCGTGTGGCTGGTTGGATTTGTTTATGGTTCAAGGTCTGTGAATGTGGGCCCGGTGTGTCAGTGCTTGAACGATGTTCACACAATCTGCCATTTGTGTGTGTGGCTGGTTGGATTTGTTTATGGTTCAAGGTCTGTGAATGTGGACCCTATGTGTCAGTGCTTGAACCATGTTCACACAATGTGCTGCTTGTGCTTGTGGTTCAAGCTCTGTGAATGTGTCAACCCTGAGGTGACATGCTCATGCCTCGACACTTATTACGGGCGATAATGGGGGATTTCCTCTCTATGTACACATCCAATCTTTGTGCGTGTGGTTTATAAGTCCAGTGTTGAGAATAGTGTCTTCCCACACACCACGACCGGACTGCAAATCCGTAAGAGCGCAGGCTTCCATAACCGCAGCACTATCTCTGTGATAGGGTTGCTAAGCAACCCACTAGAAAAAGTGTCTGAGGGCTAGGTTATGGAAATAAACAAATGGTTTTGTAACCTAATATCCTAAATATGTGTATTATAATGTATTATAATAATATAAAGGAACGGAGCAATTCCGCTATTCATATCATATTTCATTGTACGATTTGTATTGTTGAAATAGTTATATATCATAACTCGCTACTTCTAGTATGAATAGTTTATGAAATCATGTAGATTAATAGACTTTAAAATTCAAATTCAGGGTTTCCTGTGGCCACCATCTTGTTTTTTTACCATTCTTTCGCAATGTCTCAACTTTACGTCAAAATAAATAAACATTGTGTGTGGCACCACCACCACCTCCAGAACTCTGTTATGGTTAATTCATATTGAGGCATCATCTGCTTAAATTTAGGCAGGGTTATTTATTCACCCCTATTCTAGGTACGGGTGAATCTTTTATCTAAGGCTTCCCATGCAGAAGGTCGGGAGTTCGAATCTCAAGCAAGTAAAACTGATCAAATTAATACTTTTTGCTACCGAGCCTGGCGCTTGGCATGACTAGGATAGGACAGGGACTGGTTGGCTTAGTATCAGGATAATGTGACTTAGTGGGAAATCAGGTCATGATACTAGCGCGCTGGTATCCCAGTGATAGAACACTATAAAGTGCCCATGGGTGCACACTGTCATAAGTTGGTACATGTTCTGATATGACCTTATGTGTTGTCAGGACGTAACCCCCCCCCCCCCCAATATGCCCACACGACCTCACCGAATCCGACTGGTTGGCGCCATAGTGTATACGCACACTATAACCTTCCAGGTCTGAGACCAATTTTTGAATATCTTCTCGTCCACAGACTTTGCCAAGAAACAGCTCGCGTTCGTCTGACCTGGTATAACCTTTTGTTTCCATACTTCCATTTCTAACCACCGAGAGCCTCCCGCAGCAGCACACAGCGAATCTCTCTGTTGTATGTATGCATACGTATACATATAGTGTATATATGTATAATATATACATATGTATATGTATAGCATATGTATACTATATGCATAATATATTTATAATATAATATTATGTACAATATATGTATACTATGTGTATACTATATGTATAATATGTGTATACTATATGTATAATATATGTATGATATATACTAAAAATATGTATAATATGCATATATTATATTATAATATGCATATACTATGTGTATAATACATGTATAATATGTGTATAATATTTGTAAAGTATATGTATAATATATGTATAGTATGTGTATAATATATGTATAATATATGTATAATATATTATAACATGTATATCATAGTATATATATATATACAAATGTATATCTATAATATGTGTATAATATATATATATACAGAAACCAGGAGGGCAGCTGTGTGCTGGCCACCTGTGCAGGCTGTATGTATAGAGTAGCTCTAACTAATGCTTGGGCTGGGTCAACTTGTGTGCGCTGTTGTACATACGCTCTGCACTAAAAACCAAACAGCCGTCAAACTTCTATATACAGGGGCCTAGCTTCCATATACCAAGGTATCAGGGCTGTGTATCACCTGAAATTACAAATAATTAAACAAATATATATATATGTGTTATGGTTTATGACATTTCATTGTGTTGTGTTATATTTTATTCATTCTAGTAGCATTTATTTCATATGCATACCACCTACAACTCCAAAGCTGTCCCTAATGTATATAATTAGCAGTTATTGCCCGACATGGGGTTTAACACCAGATGGACTCTTGATGAATATCGACAGACCGCAGAGGTCCCAGGGTCTCAAACCCCATATTAGGGCGATAAGTCGTTTACTACAAGGTTGGCTTTCAACCTGTAATTATTTTGAGTAGTATGAATTAAAATTTGAGTATTTTATTTGTTAACAAATAACCACAATACCTAAAAGTGATATCGGTTGAACCAACTCGATATCAGTTTTATGCGAGCGGGCATGCCACTAGGAACAGAGTTATAGATAGCACCACCAGGAATGCATTACCGACACTATTTAGCCATTTGATGAATATGTGTGTACGCTTACGCATCGCACCTATCGCACCTATCGCACCTATTTTAATTGGAGGTTATTTCCACCGTCCGTAATCTAACCTTTTATTTTTACTCACCGTCCAGCGGACAGCATGGCTTCTGATCAGTTCAGTTACTTTACAAAGTACATTCATTAATGTAAGCCAAGTGGGACAAATATGCAGAATGGAGAAACGAAGGAGCTAAGACAATTCAACTATGTGTCCGTGTAGGTAAAAGCAACAGGGTTTTCCATTCTTGCTTTTCTCCAAGGTTGCGCAGATAAAATGTAGTCCATATCTTATTCGGTGGCACTATTAGGTGTCGAAAGTAGGTTACCACTCTGCGGTAAATGGCGCCATATGGGGCAGCTTTCTACTCAGGGTGTGCGGGCTATTATATATATATATAATTACATACTAAATATATTCAAATGTATATTAAGCATATTTAATGGTATATTAAATATATTTTACTTTATTTTAAATATGTTGAAATCTACATTAAATATGTGTATATATATTCACTTGTTCTACGTATATTCATATATTACTGATTTATATATTATATTTATATAAATGATACATATATTATTATATATAATCTATATATATATTATATGTATATATATTATATATATATTATGTTATATATATATTATATAGATTATATATGTTTTAGATTATATTTATATTATATATAAATTACATATGTATGTATTTAAATATATATTATCTATCTATTTTATATATGTAATATATATATATTGATATATATATATATATATATATTACAACTCCTGTACACATGCTACATGTTTATATGCAGTATACATACATTATATGTATATTACATATAGTTCCAGGGTAGTGAGTTGTCGGCCGGGGGCCGGGCGGGGTGCCGCCCGTCTGTCCCATAATGCCGTGTCTGCTTGGCACTTGTCGCTTCCTCCTCCACCTCCTTACCGCTCTCCGTCTGCTCTGTCCCTCACACGGAACCTCATAGTCCGCCTCCCAGGTGGCAGCACAGGTACGTCACGACCGTCCCGCACGCAGTGCCCAGCTTGGCTCTTTGCCAACTTTTTGACGGCTTTCTTTTGCCTTGTCCTACTTAATGTCCCTCTGTTATTACCACCACTATCATCACCCTAACCATAATCATTACTACACATTTTAATTCTTATAGATGATACCTGCCATGTATTTGAGTCATGTCCCCCCCCCCTCTTTTTCCTTTCGGTGCCATTTTATTTATGTACCTGCTTTATTTCTCCACATATATATTTCTTCTTTACTCTTATTATCATTTTTATCATCATTATCTACTTTTTCCTCCAACCTACTTTAACCAACCTTAACATACTTTTTTTTCTCTCCTTTGCCGATATATATACCATAATGGTAGCTTCTTAGAACGCAGATAGTCATAGCGATAATATAGTGGAAATGATATCTAGTTGGTACTCACTACCCCGAACCCACACCCCGACCCCGACCGAGAAATCGGTCCGGATCTTGTAAAGTGTAAGATTTACATCTTAGTTAGTCTAGAAATACTGCTCTTGAACTGTTTCATTTCCAGCCATAACTTTAATATATATATCATTTTAATTAATTAAAACCCGATAATGAATTTTATTTTTACTCGATACCAGGACAAACAGACCATAGGTAATCTGTAAGCTTCAAAGTGGTGACAAGATGAAGTTAACCTTTACGCATTGGATAAGCCACGACTGTATTAATTTACAAATTGGGTAAACCATAACTGTGGTAATTTACTAATTGGATAAGCTACGGCTGTGATCATTTACTAATTGGATAAGCTCCGACTGTGCTAATTCACAAATTGGATAAGTCATGACTGTGATCATTTACAAATTGGGTAAGCCACAACTGTGGTAATTTACTAATTGGATAACCTGTGACTGGTAATTTAAAAAGTGGATAAGCCATGATTGTGATAACTTACAAATTGGATAAGCTGTGACTGTAGTAATTTACTAATTGGATAATTCACGAATATGCTAATTTACAAATTGGCTAATTCGCAACTGTGATAATTCACAAATTGGATAACCTGCGACTATGGTCATTTGCAAATTGAATAAGCCATGACTGGTAATTTAGAAATTAGATAAGATGTGACTGTGATAATTTACTAATTGGATAAGCCACAACTCTGGTAATTTACCAATTTAATAAGCTGTGATTGGTAATTTTGGTAAATTGGATGAGCCGCAACTGTGATAATTTACTAATTGAGTTAGCTCCAACTGTGATAATTTACAAATTGGGTAAGCGGCGACTGTGATAATTTACAAATTGACTAACCTGAGTTGTTTGCCATTACACATTGACTAACCTGAGTGTTTATTTGTGGTGACAACCCCGGTTCTGGAGTGTACCGACCCACCCCCACCCCTCCCCTTACCCTCCCCCCTCCCCTCTACCACTCGTTGATTATTCGTTAACCGATTCCTTGGTTACCACGCTTGGCATGGCTGTGGCATGTGGCAGCCCGGCCCATGGCTGAACACTGAACCTCCTGGTCACCTTGCCTTCTGCCTCTTTGCCCCTCGCATCTGCAGAACGAGGTCGGCTCTGGGCGGAAAGTGGCGTTAGAAGTGGTGGTATGTTCACGATTCAACACCTCATGCGACAGCGGCAGCATACTTACTTGATTCACAGTCGGATGCTTGCTTCGTCGTCATTCATGACGTCACAATGACGTCATCACTGTTTAGCCGCCATGTTTGCATTCTGTGCGACGTCCTCGTCATCCCCTCCCCCCGAGTGCTGGTGGACCCTGTGTGATCATTTTGTGTCCTACCTCTGTGTCCCGCCTCCTCCTCAATCTCTTCTTCCCCCTTATTATTCTCCTTCTCTTCTGGCTTATTCTCCTCCTTCCCCCTCCTCTCGCCCCCCTCCCACACCCCCTCCTTCCCCTCCTTTCTCCTTCTCCTCCTCCCCCTTTCTTCCCATCCTTCCTTCTCTTTTCCCTCTCTCCCCTTTCTCCCCTCTCTACACTCTTCCCCCTCTCTACACCCTCTCCCTTCTCTACCCTCGCTCTCCCCTCTTTTTATCCTCGCTCTTCCCTCTCTCTAACCTCCTTCTACCCTCGCTCTCTCTTCTCTTCACTCACTCTTCCCTCTCCTTCCCTTCTCGTCATCTCTCCCCTCGCTCTCCCCTATCTCTACCCTCGCTCTCTACCCTCTCTACCCTCCCTCTCCCTCTCTACCCTCACTCTCTCCCCCACTCTACCCTCTCATCCCATCTCTGCCCTCGTTCTCTCCCCACTCTCTCCTCTCCCTCCCCTCTCTCCCCCTTTCTCCTCTCTCTCCCTCTCTACCTTCACTCTGTCCCCTCTCTACCCCCTCTCCCCCCTCTCACCTCTCGCCCCCTCTCTACCCTTGTTCTACCCTCTCCACCCTCGCGCTCTCCCTTCCTTCATTTCTCTTCCCATTCACCCCCCACCCCTCCCCCCCCACCCCGTCCACACTTGCATGACCTGACAAAGCATGCCTGCACCAGTTAGTCGTTGGCGCCCATCCCGGGGTCTGACGGGTAGGAGCTGTCCAGTTTGTCACCTATTGACGTCAGAGTCAGGCGAGCAGCTCTTCACAGCAGCTCACATGACCTTAGTGAGCCTGTCAGCCGACAGGGGGCAGTGAGGGCACACCGCTCGCTGTGCTCCACACTTCCTTCTGGGCGAAAAAAAAAGAAAGGAAAATGTGGCGAAGAGCTACGTTGGTTCAAATTAGTCGGATTAATATATTGATTTTAGAGGTGGATTTGGTGGTTTTATTTATATTCATTCTTAATGGTGGGTTGTCTTTATTACGTCATCCATCGACTCTATAGACACGGCTGTAAGTGTGTAGCTGCCATCGTGTTTTATTCGCACGGAACTACTTTTTCTGTATTAAGCAAAGCATTCGATACAGTAGACCATAACATACTATTGGAAAAACTAGAATCCATGGGCATAAAATCCAACACTATGGACTGGATAAAATGCTACCTGAAAGACAGGCAACAGAGAACAAAAATAAACAATACACTATCAGACAACGAACCTGTCACATGTGGTGTACCCCAAGGGTCAGTGCTAGGGCCACTGCTCTTTATAATCTACATAAACGATCTTGAAAAATGGTTACAAACCGAATGCCTCCAACTATATGCAGATGACACAGTCATATATGCAAACGGCACCACAGAAGAGGAGGTAATAACTAAACTAAACAAGCTCCTACTAAAACTGGATGAGTGGTGTGAGTCCAACAAAATAACCATCAACACAAGCAAGTCAAAAACAGTTCTCTTCTCGCATAAACAAATGCCAGAAAGAAAACTACACTGTAAGCTAGGAAGCCAAACACTAGAAAATGTAGACCATTACAAATACCTAGGACTTGAGTTGGACAGCCAACTAAACTACAACCTATGTATAAACAAAATTGTCCAAAAGGTAAACCACAAACTGTGGCTATTTGCAAAGCTAAGAGACTACATGACACAAGAAATGTCAATAAAAATCTTCAAGGGCATGGTGCTACCCTATTTTGACTATGGAGATGTAAACTACATGGGTGCAAAGAAAGAACTTCTAAAAAAACTGCAAACACTACAGAACAGAGCCCTGAAAATCTGCCTCAGAGTAGACAAGCTGCACCCCACCTATGACATACACAAAAGAACCAAAGTAAAATTGCTAGAAAATAGGAGAATAATTCATCTGAAAACATTAGCATACAGCTATAGTCAAGAGAATAAACTCCTAACAAAACCACAAAGGGCAACTAGAGCAAATAATGCGCCACTACTAAAGCAGACCAGAAGCCAAATAAAAGCTCACGAGAGAAGCACGCTAGAAATGGCCGCCAAGGTGTGGAATGCCCAAACAGTAAAGGAACGACAAATTCCTGACCTAAAAACATACAAAAAATATCTGTGCAAAATAAGGCTTAGAAACCCCCAACTAAGCTGCACCGCAAAAGGGCAGGTGATACATGTCACGGCCCACCAGCGAGACGCCCAATGGAAGGTAAACCATACCAAAAGCACCCAGATAACACACCTCACAGCTGCGTACAAGCCTATGATATGTAAATAGGAGTAGGTTAGTCTAGAAATAAGAGTAGAAAAAATAAAGCACATATATGCCAAGAAAATCCAAAAAAATTAACATAGACTACTATAGTACTAACCAGACCAACCAACTATCTATCTGCTACTGAAATACAGGCAATCAAATACCTTATCAGCAGCTACTGTGTGATAAGACAACACCAACGCTACAGCTGGCCAGCATTGAAAACAAGCCTGAATACCCAGGCTTATATGCTATGGACAGTATAAATACAGCCTCAATACAAAAAAAAAAAAAAAATATACTTTACATTTCGTAAAGCAAGTGGATGGAGATGTCGATATACATGTATATAATAGATATGTATGTATATATATACACATATTTGTACGTATATACGAACATATGTGTGTATGTAAAATATGCATATATATATTTGTGTACATGTGTATATATGTATGTATGTATACATGTGTATATACATATATATACATGTATATACATTATGACTGTCTATATGTGTGTGCATGAGTATATATGTATGTATACGTGTATATATAAATATACATATAACTATGTGTATATATGCATATGTATGTAATATGAATATGGATATATGTATATATATATATATAGACATGCATGTATATATGTATATACAATTGATTATGTATATATATATATATGTATATACATGCATATGTGTATAAT
This sequence comes from Branchipolynoe longqiensis, assembly GCA_030323885.1. Taxonomy (NCBI): domain Eukaryota; kingdom Metazoa; phylum Annelida; class Polychaeta; order Phyllodocida; family Polynoidae; genus Branchipolynoe; species Branchipolynoe longqiensis. Next base: position 95,530,736 of record CM059188.1, on the reverse strand, counting down.
ATGCATGTACATGTATATATATATATGTGTATATATGCATATGACTGTAAATATGCATATATATGTGTGTATATATATAAATAGTAATGTATAGCATATATATATGCACATATATATATATATATATATATATATATATATATATATATATATAACCTTAAGCTACAAGGAGTGCAGCCTTCCTTCCTGTAAGTGTAACTCACTTGTTGGAGGCTGCCACCACCGCCTACAGCTGCCATTCAACCTCAACCACAACACTGTGTTCTAACTCAGTCACGTGGTTGAACCCTCACCGTAACTACCACTAGAAGTGGCGCTCGTCTGTTTGCGCTCTTCTCCTTCCTCAGTAGGTAGTTTGCACAGATTGTTATTTTTTTTAATAGACATGACTTTCACCAGTTGGGCTTCCTGCACCAGTCTAGCTTCTGCGTAGTGCTGTTAGTGGTTGAAACTGACCTACGCACAATTGTGGGGTACTTCCGGTTTGCCCCCCCGCTGGGCGTGTAGTTGACTGTGTAGCACGTAGAAGGTGCAAGCTGTTCAGTTAATTCAACCATGTGAATAGATCTGCGTTGTGTCCGGCGGAAACTCCCTGTCATTAAACAGAACTGTGCGCACATTAACTACTAATCCATACAGTCAAGTTGGCAAATTAACTCTTTGACAGTTTTTGTAAAACATTGTATTCGTCCAGTAATCATGACAACATCAACAAATAAATATAATGCAAAGCGTGTATATATTATGTATGTGTTATATACATAGCCTATTCACTCATTCACTATGCATCTGTTGTGTACTTATGCACACGTATTATGCGTATTATACATGTGATGCATATATATAATAATTATTATTACTTCTACCTCTGCCATTTGTCTGTGAAGTCACCAGCAGAGCACTCACTACATTAACTCGGTCCCCAGTAAAGCCATTGCCTGCCTCCAGATCATCCGGACCTTTAACATTCAGTGCGCATGCGCAATACTTACCCATCCCACCCCCTGTCTCCCCTATCCCCCACTCCTTCCTGTCCTCTGTCCCGTCTCCCCCTTTTCCTCCAATGTCCTCTGTCCTCTAGCCCCCTGTCTCCCTCCCCCACCCTGTTCCCTGTCACTCTTGTCCCTGTTCTCGGCCTGCCCCTCGGTGGAGGACCGAACTCATCCGCCTGCATGCGCGGAGCTGGCGTTTGCTCTGCGCGTGCGCAACTGTGGCGGAGGTGGGCGGCGCGTGCGCAGTGTGTAATGGGCGACTGGTTGCGTTGCAGGGGCACCACATCAGCAACATCGTGACGGAGGTGCCTCTGCCTGTGGAGACGCTGGTACAGGACGTGTTCAAGTACCCGTTTAACGAGCTCATGATTTGGGCGGTTCTCATGAAACGACAGAAGATGGCCAAGTTCATGTGGCAGCGGGGCGAGGAAGCGCTCGCCAAGGTGGCTCTACAAATAAATAAATATATATATGGGTCAGGATCACGAAAAGAGGCCAATTGGGGGAAGTTGTCGGCATCAATCATTGGATGTCGGCATCGATCGTCAGAATTATAGTTTAGCATTGACAGGGGTGTTGCAAAGTTCTTAAATTTATCCTATATGTAAGGGTAGAGAAAATACAACAACCTTATTTGTTTCTAGGATAATTTAATATAAAACAAAGAAATGCACTACACTTTAAGAATTGTGACGCCGACATCTTAAATAAACCACCAATTGGCCCATTTTCGTGAGGCGGACTATATATATATGGGTTATTTTCTGAAACTGGGCACCCCATATTTGGTTTTCACGTTACTTTGGTTATACTTAATTATTGTTGTTGTTGTTGTTGGTTGCAAAGGAAATAATTATTGTTGCTTCTTTGTTTTGAAGTATGTTAGTAATACTACATTTATTTAATCTATCCAACAAAATGCATCGGAAGTAGTCTTATATGATTTGTTGCTAAGGTGAAAATTGACACATCAGTGCGGTGCATTTACTTAAACCTTTTTTAAACTTTGTTGTCACATTATTTCTTGTAAGATATCAACTTATTTGCCTTACTGTAATCAAATCTTGTTTGAATGTATTGTGTATGTTAAAATGATGTGCTGGATCTCTGTTTGATTTCCATGTTACACAAGTGATATTAATGTTTTGTTCAATTTACATGAGATCAAAATCAAAAAGGAAACTAGCTTTCTTTCAACTGTGATATATACACATCATCCATATATGCTATTATTTGGAATGTTTTCGCCGATAGTAATATACAGAGATCTCAACGCCTCAGGCTAATTGTGTGTTGTGTGTTGTGTCGACAGGCGCTGGTCGCTTCCAAGCTGTACAAGAGCATGGCACACGAGGCAGCCCAGGATGAACTCGAGATGGACATCTACGAGGAACTGCGAGGATACGCCAGGTGAGGGCTGCCCGGAGCCTGCCCCCAGGAAGGAGGGCAGGTGCACTGTGGTTAGGGGAAGGGAGGTAGGGCAATATGGGTATTTCTTTATATATTTGTTTTGGTCCATTAGTTGTTTAAGCAGGGGTTATTTCAGTCATAGATGACTGGTCTTCCTCATTCCACTGCTGGTCGATAGAAAGCCCGAGCCTACACTTTTACCGACCCAAGGGATTATTAACCTCCCACACCACATAGACATGGTATGAGAGCAACCAGCCTTTGATGACGCTGTAAGTTATACACAGCGGTGGAAATCCAAATTGGCAGAGCTGGGGGCACGGGGAATCGAACCGCCGACCCTCAGATTAGGAGTCTGACCTAGAAAAAAGCCAGACACTCTAACCACTCCGCCACAGAGAATGCCACATTATATAAATATATGGGATGAATAACGGGTTATGCAAGTATAAATGCTCGGAGGGGAATAAATGCTTTGACTTCCTCCTGGTTTGACGCATTGGTGGAGTTCATAACCCCCCCACCCCCCTGCGTCACTCACCCAGAAGGAATTGTTCATGGCAAATTATAGAATAGTGAGAGGTGAGCATTACCCGATCCCGCTTAGAGCATTCACAGCTTGGCATCTGAGGACATGCCTGTACAGCAACACTCACACTGTGAGGTTCACGCATAGTTTAGCTTTACCAAAGTTAATTATTTAGACCTAACCGATATGTAAAAGCCCAACCTAAGTTGGTTACCTTACCAAAGTTCAGCATTTCAAATTTGAAATTCTCCGCGACTTTTTTGGTTTTCCTCCAAATTGTTGGCAGCCATTAGTTAGAGTGGAACTCGCTGCTGGTGAAGTTGTCACTGGGGGCTACCGCCATTCCGTCCTCTGTGAGTATGAATGACCCTGCAGTCCTCGGAACCGTGATCCGTCTATTCTCACACTAGTTGGTGTGTTTTGCCTGTCGGGTAACTTACATATATATACGGGGATCGGTGGCCGAATCAGTAGAGTCTGGGCCTCGCGTGCGGGAAATCGGGACTTCGGTTCCCGATCGAGTCAAACCAATAACTTTAAACAAAATTGATACTTATCGCTTCCTAGCCTGGCACTTGGCATTAATAGGATAGGGCAAGGACTGGTTACCTCAGTGTCAGGATAATGTGGCTGAGTGGAATATCGGCTCATGATGCCGGTGGCCTCATTTCCCAATGGGGCAGCACTATAAAGTCACGATCAGTATGAGTATAATTGACCCCGCTGTCTTCTGTGAGTATAGTTGACCCCGCTGTGGGTGTAATTGACCCCGCTGTCCTCTGTGGGTATAATTGACCCTGCCCCATATTCACCTTGCCACACTCTGTGAGTATGATTGACCTTTCAACACTCTATGAGTATAATTGACCCCGCCGCTTGTACTTCCGGTGCAGCGAGTTTGCGAACCTGGCTCTCGAGCTGCTCGACCACTGTTACCGGACTGACGACGACCTCACCCAACAGCTGCTCACCTACGAGCTGCAGAACTGGTCCGAGCAGACATGTCTCAGTCTGGCCGTGTGCGCGTCCCACCGAGAGTTTATTGCGCACACCTGCTGCCAGATCCTCATCACCGAGATGTGGATGGGAGGGCTGCGCATGCGCAAGTACACTTTTGTCAAAGTAAGTAAGCCTGCGCGCTCCGTCACCGCAAAGACAATCTAAATAAAGTAAACTCTTTGTCCCCTCTTTTTTCCCTTTTTGTCCACCCTTCCCCCCCCCTTTTTTTTAGCCCGACCTTAGATGTGACCTGATATGACCTTAGATGTTGCCATGACGTAAAACTCCAACAACCAACCGACCAACTTTTTTTCCTTTTAACAAATAATTGTGTATGTATTTATTTGTTTCTAAATAAATCTGGCCAATTTAGATAGAATGACAATTTTCTTTTTTTCTTTAGTACATTTTTTTAAATAGCAATGAATAATATAGTACGGCTATATTCCCGTATCCAAAATTCTGAAATTCTAAAAGTTCCGGAAACTGATTTTTTTTTCTCAATTTTCTGTGCAGTATATGTACAATAACTGTAATATTATTTATGGGTTCTATGTAGCGATTATAGTCGGATTATTCCGGCATTTCTCTGGGCAATTATTAATGTGTTTGATTATGTTTTATTTGAAGCTGTATATGTTTAAGTTACGCCAACTGTTATACTAGAGTACGTCTAGTCTATACTCACCCAATTACTACTCAATAACTGAACTGCAATTGTATTCGCAGTGTATATTTATCCCACATAGTTTGAATATTGATATGTTTTTAACGCCAATGTCAATCTTTGATAAATACCTTTATTCTAAAATCCGGAAAAGATTCTGAATTCCGAAATACAAATGGCCCCAAGGATCTTGAATAAGGGAATATCGACCAATATTTTTATTTGTACTTTACAGGGTAGGTCTTGTTTTTTTCCCCCTTCAGTGATTCTTTTGGGGGGGGGGTTGATCATTACAGTTATTTGTCATGTTATTTGCACAACGTTTCTGAGGTGTAAAACGGGCTGGATATGATGTGTTGGTGTTAAAATTATATCAGAGCACTGAACGTACGGCAGTCAATCAGGGAGATGGATGTCTTATTACTAAAAAAAAGACCAGACGGGATGGCCGAATGAATGGAGCGTCCGTCTCCCGTTTTGGTAGATCGTGGGATTCGAACCCATGAGTTCGAACCCTGGTCGAGTCAAACCAATGACTTAAGAATCGATACTCGTCACTTCCTAGCCAGGCACTCGGCATTATTAGGAGAGGACAAGGACTGGTTGGCTCAGTGTCAGGATAATGTGACTGAGTGGGATATCAGGTTATGGTACTGGCACATGGTATCTCACAATGAGGCAATACTATAAAGTCACCACGAGTGTGCACTGACACAAGGTACCCGTCCTGATATGACCTTAGATGTTGCCAGGACGCGAAGCTCCAATAATCAATTAACCAACCAATATTACTAAAACATGAATAGATTATTTTTAATCCATTCCTCGCTCTCCTCTCGTGTGACGCCAGGTAATTCTGGGGATCCTGTTCTTCCCGACCATTGCGTGCCTGGAGTTCAAGTCGAAGGAGGAGCTGCAGCTGATGCCGCAGACCGTGGAGGAGCACATCCAGGAGCTGGAGGACTCGGACTCGGACACCTCCTCCCTGCACTCCGACGACGACAACGACGACCACGCCCCCAATGTAGGCTCCTCCCCGCTCTCACAGGCCCCACCCAACCAGCCCCTACTAACACCGTCTCACTTCAAGTAGCTTCATCATCAAAGCTGTGGTATGTGCTGTCCTGTTTGTGGGAAAGTGCATATAAAAGACCCGCTGCTGCTTGTCAGAAAGAATAGCCTATGTGGAGGCAGCGAGTTTCTTCTAAAGAAATATGGCAGAATGACCATATGTTTTACGTCCAATAGCTGATGATAAAAATGAATGCGCTCTAGAGGTATCGTTAATTAAAAACAAATGTTCAAGTAGCTGCAAGTTAACCCCGTAAAATAACAGTTATTTCAAAGTTCAATTGAAGATAATAGTAAAAAGAAGTAAAGCTTGTTTTATTTAACATGCCTCTAGAGCACATTGATTTTTTGTTATCGTATCATCAGCTATTAGACATCAGACATATGGTCATTCTGCCATATTTCATTGGAGCAAACCTGCTGCCACCACATAGGCTACTATTACCGATAAGCAGCAAGGGGTCTTTTATATGCACTTTCCAACAGACAAGGGAGCACATACCACAGCCTTTGATGAACCAATTCTAGACCACTGGTTCGAAGATAATAGAATGATCCACCTGATATATTTATCAAAAAAAGAAAGTATGGTTGAAGGTCTAAGCTATTAAGATTGTGAAACTTTAACCAAGGTTTCATTTATTTATTTGTACAACTTAAATCCTGGATCAAATTGGCATTTGCATACACTACTTCTACTCTGGTCCCAGCAGCCACATTGAAGTTACGTAGTCCCATGGTTTTGAGTTTCTGTCATTCTGTCATTCTGTCATTTTCTGAGATAAATATATTAGATTGATCATTATAATCTGCCTTACTTTAGTTTGAAATAACTTTGATCTTCAATGGCTAACTTTTGAGATATTTGAAATGCAAACATTTTAAATTAATTTTGGCCAGGATTCCTAAACTCTGGCACCAGAGGCTTCTGCAGTAATAGCTTCTATTCACACTATTCACGCCGCGGCCATGTTGAAACCAGACCGAGGCCACATACGCATCTGCGAGCGGCAGCTGTATGAAAAGTAATGTGAATACTTTTTCGTCGACCAATACCTCTCGTAATCACTCAAATTTAAGGGTATTCATTTTTTAAACTACCATATTCATCTTTGCATACCTGTTTTCTATACATTGGCCAATTTTCACGAAGATTGGTGACCCTTGCATGGTGATTTTTCCCATTCTTTAACTACAATGTGACTGTCAACTTGAAGTCTGCATAGTTATGGTGGTATCATGTAATGCAGCACTGTCAGCGTAGTTATCTGTGCAACACAGTTAAACAACTAGTCTTAGTAATTACAAATTAATAAAAGCTTTAAAAGGGTTGAAATATATTTTTTTAATATATCTATATTAAGAATGTTATGAAATTTTGAATTTAAGAAAAGATTGGCAGCCAAGGTGAGTGACTTTGTTGACATTGCCTACTGAAATGCATCTGATCATCACTCAATCTTCAAGAAAATTGACCAATAAATAGAAAAAAGGTATGCAAAAATGAATATGATAGTTTCAAAAGTGAATATCTTCAAATTTTACTCCTTTAATTTATGTAGTACTTCATACACATCGGCACACAGCAGTGTCTTATGGCAATTTCCAATACCTGATGCGTAATCAGCCTCGTTCTGATGATGAATTAGGTTGCGCGTGAATAGTGTGAATTAAATTGCCTCAGTAGTCCCTTGTATGTTGCAACAAATGTTTAATAAGTGCACCAGTATCTAAGTTGGATGTAGAATCAAAACTAGATACTAATTTTGGTTTTGGAAATGTGTTGTTTTCATCGGACTATGCAGCTTTAAGATTGTGGAACTTCAGCCAGTTATATAGTCTAAATCCTGGATCAAATTGGCATTTACCTACACTACTTGCACTCTGGTACCAGCAGCCATATTGAAGTCCCGTAGTCGGATGGTTTAGAGTTTTTATCATTTTCTCAGATAAATGTATTTGGTGGATCATTATAATCTATCTAACTTTTAGTTTGAAGTAACTTTTATTTTAAGTGGCTAACTTTGAAGCTGTTTGAAGTGTAAACGTGCACATTTACTTTTAGCCAGTACACTAACACTCTACGCTTCTGCAGTGATGGGTTCTATTAACTTGACTTGGTATTCCATTCTCTGTGGCAATTAATACTTAATAAGTGCATCCGTATCTAAGTTATATGTCACGACCTTACTATAAAAAGGTTCTGTGACAAAATGGTGCTTTCGAGATAATGAGGACTGAAACTGTGTAACTGCATGATAGCAAAGCAGATAGAACAATATTATTTTTAATATATCTAAGTGAAAAATACCAGTTGAGAAACAGTTGTGTAACTGCCTGATAGCCTTTTGTAGATAGAACAATTTTGCATCCATAACACCAATTCGGTCACTTTGTCAGGTCACGATGTGTAGAATCAAATCTAGGTCAGTGCTTTCGTCTTGAACATTTGATGCTGTCATCGGACTATGCAGCTTTAAAGGGACCAGATATAGGTCACTTAGACAAGACCCGAACTCCGACAAATGCTCTCCAAGCATACGTTTGCCAGTTTTCAGTTTATGCAACTACATATGTGGGGGGAGAGTGCTAACATTGGTTGCTTTTGTTGTGTTTTATTTAGTCCAGCAGCACTGACACTTTTAGACAACGATATAGAGAAAAAGATGTTAGAAATTGCAATCTAAAATGATAAATATAAAGTTCAAATGTTTATTTATCATAACCAGTTACATTTCGTGCGAATAATTGATTAAATCATGTAGATTAATAGACTTTAAAAGTTGAATGGGGGACCTCCGACTTTTTAGTTCAAATTTCTGCCGTTAGCGTCGCCACTGAACCAGTGGGCCCATTCAGTACACCGTTACACTGCAAACTCAATGGCTAGGAAAAATCTTCATACAGGAAAAGTGAAATATCTCTAGAACCCCACAACCTAGAGACAAACCGGCTGGTAAACATATAGAAAACATATTAAACAAATAGATTATATTAAATTTCTAAGGTTAGGGTTCTGCATTTCTATTCATTTTGAATAAAATAAACGTTTTGCACTGCACGTACCGGCAACTCATGCATGTCATGCCGTGAGCAATTTCATACAGAAAAAGTGAAATATCTCTAGAACCACACACCTAGAGACAACGCTTGGTAAACATATAGAAAACTATTCAACGGATAGATTGTATTAAATTTAAAGGTAGGGTTCTGTCCTACTATTAATTTTGAATAAAAGAGTTGCACTGCCTACCGGCAAACTCAGTGCAATGTCAATGCGTGAGACATGCGGAAGAAGTCAAATATCTCTAAAACCACACCACCTAGAGACAAACCGCTTGGTACACATATAGAAAACATATTCAATGAATAGATTATATTAAATTTATAAGGTTAACATTCTGCATTTCTATTAATTTTGAATGAAATAAACATTTTGCACTGCACGTACTGGCAAACTCAAAGCATTGTCAATGGCGTGTAGGCCCACTACTACCGATGCGCCACCAAGTGTCGGAAAATGAACTATGCCACATGTCCCTCATTGAGAGCTTTCTGTGGCTGCCATCTTGGTGGTTGCCATGGCTTCCCCTGTGTGTGGGGAACTCCTCTCGGTCATGTGATGAGGGAATCCCACCTATGATGTCATTAGCCGTGTTTACACAGGAAATTGTGAAGCGAATTAACTAAGCGTTCAATGAGCGAAGTAGCGGCCGTTTACCACTAAGCGGTTTGAAGTGTTTTGGCGCCAGCAACAAGCAGCCTTAGTTCTGCTGTAGCCGGCGAGCACTGCTATTTAGTTACTTACACTCGGCGATTCGACACCTATGCAGCTGCTACGTTATATCGCTTTTATTTAGGGTTAATTCTAATTCAAATGCTAATTATCGTTAAATATGATCACATCAATAGATTTCCGCCTAATCGGCCCTAACACTGCCAGGACCAGCGTTAGTTACTGCTCCCCCTGTTTCCGCACGCACTACTATTGTATAGTACCGCCGCCCGGAACCAGCTGAATCGCTTCATATAAACCACCTAGCAAAGTGGATTACAAAAGTGAACTATGAAGCGAATCGCCCTAATCCGCCTCAGAGTCGCGTTTACACGGCGAATGTGAGGCGAACTAGGCAAGGCGATTTATATGAAGCGAATTAACTTCCCCGTGTAAACACGGCTATTCATACATAATATACCTCAACTCTCCTCCCAGATGTTCAGTGGCATGAACTGAACAAACTAAGCAAAGGTATGTTTGGAGAGCTTTTGATGCTGGATTCGTTTGTATCTGGGTGAGGTATAGCCGGCGACTTTAAAGATAGTGCTAGACTAGGAGTACCAATGGACGCACTGAAGGGGGGACCTAAGTGGTATGGAGAGTGTGGGCTAATGTGTGCAAGGAGAGACTCATATAGAGAGCGTACTCTAAGTGACTCAGTGAAGGAATGTCAATCATCCTTTACATGCAAATATATACGAGTGAACTTCGAGCAATTGAGTAATAAATAACATGAGGAAATGCTCTAATGCACTTTCCTTATTATAAAAATGTCAATTGAATCTAAATAATTGTATTCATGAAATGCATAGTAGATTTGATCTGACCCTTCATATGCTGCATATTGATTTACAATGTTCTTTTTGTTATTAACTTGCTCAGTGTGTCGTATCTCTATTATAGTTATATTATTCTTTGTGTTCACTTCGTCTTACACTTGAATGTGCGCATTCCATTTAAATATCCTACAATCCCAATGCAATGTCAGTTTAATAACCAGATGGGATGGCCGAATGAGTTAGAGCGTCCGTCTCCCGTGTTGGTAGCTCATGGGATCGTGGGTTCGAATCCTGGTCGAGTCAAACCAATGAATTAAAATTGTATACTTGTCGCTTCCTAGCCAGGTGCTCGGCATTATTAGGATAGGGCAGGGAGCAGTTGAGTGAGGAAGACCAGTCGTCTGTGACTGAAATTTCCCCTGCTTAAACAACTAATGTACAAAACAAACAAAAAACAAAATAAATGTCCAGCTTGATTGACATATTTGATTCATGCCCTTGATTGACACCTACTATTACTGTTATTTATAATTTTTCCTAAATTATATGGTTTGATATAGATATATTTCTATTAGATATATTTACAATAGGTGTTGAAGTAAACGTATTTAAATTAGATGTAATTTTCAACTTGATAAAAACCTGCCAACGCTACCCTCACCAGTCCCAGCTTGTGCTGCCACCTGTAGGAAATATAATCTACCATGTCATTTTTATATAATTATATATAAATTCAGCAGTCATTACAGTACACCAGCGCAAACCTAACCAGCTTCTATGACTTATTTCCCATTTTATGGCTTGTAGTTTTGTAAAACGGAGCCTAGATTGGCATTTGGTGTGTTTCTAGAATATTATTTTGACTTCCTCAGTTTGGTTTAAATTCTACTAAAAATTGATTCACTATTTCAACCAAGCCTTATTTGTCCAATGTCTGCCACAAGGTGTAGCTATTTCAACCACTCCTTTATATTCCATTCAATGTCCACCACCACCATCACCCCCACCTGATATTGCGCTTTAAACCAAGCCTTTCTATGTCCAATGTCCGCCACCAGATGTCGCTATTTCAACCAAGCCGTTATATTTCCATAATGTCTGCCACCCGGTGTCACTATTTCAACCAATCCATTATATTTGTCCAATGTCTGCCACCAGGTGTCACTATTTCAATCAATCCATTATATTTCTCCAATGTCTGCCACCAGGTGTCGCTATTTCAATCAATCCATTATATTTGTCCAATGTCCGCCACCAGGTGTCGCTATTTCAACCAATCATTTATGTTCCATTTGATGTCCAGCACTCTCACCTGATATCGCTATTTAGATCAAGCCTTTATATGTTCAATGTTCCGCACCAGGTGTTAATATTTCAACCCAGCTTTTATGTGCTATTAAATGTGCACCACCACTGCCACCACCACCACTACCAGATGTCACTATCTAAACCAAGGGTTTATATGTCCAATGTCGACCATCAGATGTTACTATTTCAACCTAGCCTTTATATTCCCAACACCACCACCAGATGTTGGTATTTCAACCGAGCCTTTATATTCCCAACACCACCACCAGATATTGCTATTTCAACCGAGCCTTTATATTCCCACCACCACCACCAGATGTTGCTATTTCAACCGAGCCTTTATATTCTTACCACCACCAGATGTTGCTATTTCAATCAAGCCTTTATAGTCGCACCACCACCACCAGATGTACTAATTGTTTAGATTGACTGTCCACTATATATATATGTAATATATATATATATATAATTTAGCCGTCACCCTGCCCTAGTTCTTGTTAGAGAGTGGACTTAATTAATGCGGAGTGTAAACCTTATATGCCTTCAAGGATCGCCAGGCGAGGAAAAACCGTGCCGCGTTCCTAGTAAGTATATTGTAGCACATCCAATAGGTACTCACTCCACTCTCCACTCACTCCACCCACTCCACTCACTCCACCCACACTCACTTCAGGACCTGCTGTGTCCCTAAGAAGCACTCAATTCACATCTGTCCACTAGAAAGTTGTTCTCAATAATGGGGTCCGCTGTGATATCCAATTCTATGATGATATCCATCTCTGCAGTGATATCCATCTTTACGGTGATATTCAACTGTACGGTGATATCCATCTCTATGGCGATATATCCATATATGGTGATATCGACCTTTAAGGTGCTACCCATCTCTATGGTGATGTGCATCTCTATGGCGATATCCATATCTGGTGATACCGATATTTAAGGTGCTACCCATCTCTATGGTAATATCATCTCTATGGTGATGTCCATCACTATGGTAATGTCCATCTCTATGATGATATCCATCACTATGGTAATATTCATCTTTATGGTGATATCCATAAAGATGGTGATATCCATCTCTACGATATATTCCCTCTTTATGGTAATGTACCTCTTTATGGTGATATCCATTCATACAGTGATATCCATTTCTACGGTGATATCCATCTCTACGGTGATATCCATCTCTATGGCGATATCCATATCTGGTGATATCCATATTTAGGGTGATACCCATCTCTATGGTGATATCCAACTCTATGTTGATGACCATCTTTGGTGATGTCCATCTCTATGGTGATATCTATCCCTATGGTGATACCCATCTCTAGGGTGATATCTATGATTAGGGTGGTACCCATCTCTATGGTGATATCCATCTCTATGGTGGTACCCATCTCTATGGTGATATCCATCTCTACGGGGATGTCCATCACAATGGTAATATCAATCTTTATGGTGATATCCGTCTCTATGGTGATATCTATCACTATGGTGATATCCATCTGTATTCAGTAATTAGTATTTGTTGTCGTTATTACACAACATTGAATAAGCATTGTGACTTTAATAATATTTTGCATATATTTAGCAGTAGTCATCGTAGGTACTGAGTATGTTGTACTTGTAGATCAGCAGTTAAGCACAACATTACCACAGATAACAGATACACAAAGCCATATCATGTTGACCTATAGCTCAGAGCTCATGTACAGCTTTAACAATATCGATGTGGACTAATTACTAATAAAACGTGTTAGTTTTCTTGTTAATATTCTGCTTAGAGATCAGTTGATTCATGATGAACCTAATAGTTTTCAGCTTAAAATAAATAAATTGAAGATGTACCTGTTAAATTTCTGTTTCTATCCTGATGTGACATTATATGTTGCTAGGACGTAAAACAACAAAACAGCAACAACTGTTTCAGGATCAGTTAATGGATGATGAACCCGATAGTTTTCTATTCATGACTGATGGTGACCCTGTTGTTATATGATGAGTTGATTGATGATCAAATTTAGTTTTTCATTTTCTATTTTCTGATCAGTTCATTGATTATGAGCCTGTTAGTTTCTGCCTAATGATTAGGGGATGCACCAGTTTTTTTTTGCTTTTCGATGAGTTGACTATCTGATCCAGCTATCTGATAAAGTTTGCATGCTTGCTTGCTTGTTTGATTGGCTGATTGATTGATTGATTGGTTGATTGGCCCTGCAGACCCCGACGCCCGGCATTGAGAGCCTCCTGAAGACGCCCGCCATGGCCATCAACGGGACAATCCTGAATCCGGACCTCAGCATGACCTTCCGCCGTAAGAACAGCCCGCTGAGACTCGGCAAGAAGATCTACGAGTTCTACACGGCGCCCATCACCAAGTTCTGGGTGCACACGGTAAGGCAGGTCGCGCTGGGCGGGGCGTGGAGGAGGCGGGGCGGGGTGGAGTGGAGGCCGGGCGCGGGTGGGGTAGCGTAGGGCGGGACCGGGGGGAGGGGACGGGGGAGGGGAATGTGGGGTGGAGTGGTGGCGGGGCGGGGGTGGGGCAGCGTAAGGCGGAACAGGGATCGGGGACGGGGGACGGGTGGGAGGAGTGGAGGCGGGACGGGGGGGGGGGGGGGGGGGGGGTAGCGTACGGCGGGGCAGGGGTCGGGGACGGGGGACGGGTGGGAGGAGTGGAGGCGGGGGGTGGGATCGCGTACGGCGGGGCAGGGGTCGGAGACGGGGGACGGGTGGGAGGAGTGGAGGCGGGGCGGGGGGTGGGATCGCGTACGGCGGGGCAGGGGTCGGGGACGGGGGACGGGTGGGAGGAGTGGAGGCGGGGCGGGGGGTGGGATCGCGTACGACGGGGCAGGGGGAGGGGACGGGGGGGATGTGGGTAGGAGTGACGTGGTGAGTGGGGGTTGAAACAAATACTTGTTTAAATGATTAAATCACTATACTTTAAACACAGGTGTCTTAGTGTGTGTGTCTGTGCGTGCGTGCGTGTGTGTATGTACACTGGTTAATGCTAGACCCGGGACTACACTGGTTAATGATAGGCTAGGCATAGCACTACACTAGTTAATACTGCTTTTGACTGATATTATAGTCTTTACCCAATGAGTGTGGCCTTTACTACATACAGTGAGTGGCCTTTACATACTGAGAGTGACCTGTACCTGGAGAGCGCTGCCTTTAGCTGACATTATAGTCTTTACCTAATGAGTGTCGCCTTTACATAATGAACACGGCGTTTACATACAGAGTGGCATTTATCTACAGCGAGTGGCCTTTACCTACAGCGAGTGGCCTTTACACACTGAGAGTGGCATTTACACATTAATAGTGGCCTTTACATACTTAGAGAAGCCTATACCTGAGGAGTGCTGCCTTTACATGATATTAATTATTATAGTTTTTACCAAATGAGCGCGGTCTTTACCTAATGTGCGCGGCCTTTACATACTGCATTGACTGCCTGTCTGGTGGCGCCCCCTGCAGGTGGCGTACATTGCCTTCATGGTGGTCTTCACGTATGTGGTGCTCGTCCGGCTATCGCCCATCCCCGCCTGGCAGGAGATATTCATCATCCTCTACCTCTTCACCATGGCCATCGAAAAGATCCGAGAGGTGGGTGCTGCACCTTCTGTCGCGTCTGTTGTGTGGCCTGCACTCCCAACGCGCACTATCAATGTGTCATTTCCAAGCTAACCGTATCGACATTGGTTCTCGGGTCGCAGTCTGGGGTCCGTATGGGGCCTGGAAAGGTTTGAAAAGTCTTGAACTTCATTTTCCCTAATTTCAAGCCCTTGAAAAGCCTTGAATTTAACCTATATTGGGTAATTAGCCTTGACGAGCCTTGAATCCAATTAAACTGTACCTACTGATCTAAATTAGTCTGAAATCGACATTCGCCATTGGGTTTTCCCCCTGAAATCTAGATGATAATAGTCTTAAATTCCTATCAAATACATCCTTGAAAAAAGCCTTGAAATAGTCTTGAACTCCAGATCTTCACATATGTGTACGGACCCTCAGAGTCGCTGGTTTCTGGTGTAGTAGAGATCTTAGCAAATAACTAGCAATGTGAAAATTCATCCGATAGATTATTGGAGGCTACAGAAGTAAACCTTCTCACGTGACTACACCTGCTTGTTGTGTTTTTTAAATGGCAGATCCTGGCTTCGGAGCCGAAGAAGCTGTTCCAGAAACTGTACGTGTACTTCTCCGAAATCTGGAACATCTCGGACACCATTGCCATCCTCCTTTTCTTCATCGGGCTCGGCCTGCGCATGTTCCCGCCGAACCAGGGCACGGGCCGGGTGTTCTACTGCGTCGACATCATCTTCTGGTACGTTCGGATACTGGACATCTTCAGCGTCAACAAGTACCTGGGTCCTTACGTCATGATGATCGGCAAAATGGTGGGTTCGCATTGCTTGTCACACTTTTAACTTAGCCTGGCTTAGACAGACATAAAGACATTAAGACGTTTCTTATTCACAATTTCTATTCGTTATTCCGCAAACATATACTATTCTGTAAACAATAGAAATTGCAGGAACAGTTGTTTCTTTTGTTTGTTTGGTCCATTAGTTGTTTAAGCAGGGGAAATTTCAGTCATAGACGACTGGTCTTCCTAATTCCACTGCTGGTGGATAGAAAGCCCGAGCCTACACTTTTACCGACCCAAGGGATTTTTAACCTCCCACACCACATAGACATGGTATGAGAGCAACCGGCCTTTGATAACGCTGTAAGTTATACACAGCGGTGGAAATCAAAATTGGCAGAGCTGGGGGCACGGGGAATCGAACCGCTGACCCTCAGATTAGGAGTCTGACCTAGAAAAAAGTCAGACACTCTAACCACTCTGCCACAGAGAACACCAAAATAATCCATAAAACAAAATGATGAGCCCCGGAACTAATATACAAATAACCTACTGACTGCTCTTTAAGGAAACTTTTGTTTGCTTAACGACCCCCCAGCACAAAAGTAGACATCGGCTATTGGGGGGGGGGGGGTTTAAGGAAACAAAACACATGTTTAGAAAAGGATACAATGAGATCAGGACCTGTTCATCAATACACAAATTCTGTGGTTCAAATATTGGTTCTATGTGGCCTGGGGTAACAAGCACGATATAATTTGTTGTTACAATTTACTGTATTTGCATATTGACTTAATAGTACAGATTTGATCCTGCGTTTAAAACATGACCGTGAGACGTTCACCTCAATGACAGGGTACCATGCATTCCATAAAGCGGGATATGCATACAATGGGAGTTTGTCAACAAACTTTGACTTCACCTCATACTGTTCTATACAGTACGTCTAAATCTAGTTCAAGTGTTCGGGTTTCGAATATTTGATGTTTTCATCGGACTATGTAGGTTTAACGATGTTTAAAACTGCATAGTCCGTTGAAAACATGAACATTTCAAAACCAAAACAATTATCTAAATTTGAGTTTACATATCTAACTTAGATACTGGTGCACTTATTAAACATTTTTCGCCACACAGAAGGGGATACTCAAGCATTTGAATAGAACCTGTTATCAATTATTGCAGAATGCTATGGCGTCCGAGTTTTGGTGTCCTTGGCACAGTTAATTCTGCATGGTTGCACTTCAAATATCTCAAAAGTTACCCATTTAAAATAAAAGTGATTTCAAGCTAATGATCAACCTAATGTATTTATCTCAGAAAATGTCAGAAACTCAAAACCATCGGACTATGGAACTTTAATAAACTATACCTCGCTGAACTACCTATTTGCAATGTATAGTAATGTAAACGGCGTATAGAAACACGGATGCTCTGCCGCTGTGAGCACCCCATGTAACTACAAAACTCTTCCCCTTCATTTCACCTGTGATGCAATTAGCCTAAATCAAGTTAACCAAGTCTGTAAAGAGGAAGGAAAACCAGTCACACAGATGAACAGTGAATAAGTTGTGCTTTATTGGCAGCAACTCCTGTCCATCCCCCTTACATGTGACCTAGCACCTTCACTCCTCATATGCTGCCCACACTAGGTCTCATTATCACTTTAGCCTGTATACTGAAAGCAGTGCCTACAGCCCATGGGACAGGAGTCCTATGGCTGTGTATACACTCAATTTGAATAGGTGAATTTAGATAGCATCAGACAGAGTGTCTGGGGTTCCTGCTCAAAAGTAAGTGTGTCTCACTCAAGAGCTAGGAGTAGAGTCCTTTCTCTCTAGCTTAACTGGAGCAGATTTTTGAATAATTACTTATTTGAGACTAGTGTGTGGTCAGGATAGGCCAAGGGAGTCAGGTGACCGGACATTCCCCAGCCAGCCAATCAGACACTCCCCACAGACTGGGTGGGTGGCCACCCCCAGTAGGGGCTGTCACTCAAACCAGCTGCAGGTGGTGCACTCTATACATATGCAGATTAGGCAGGTGGGTCAGTCGGTGGTCATGGGTGGACAGGATGTTGCATACAGTTACAGATATGTATATAGATATATATATTAAAATTGTTCTTTTCCTCCAATCGTATTCTTTATGAACACATAGAGAAACATTTCAATAATCATGTACTGTCTCTTTTATAGGAAATCTCTTCATTAACTCCAAGCATCATATATAACATATATTTCACATCATGTACAATGGGAGTGGGATTCTATTACTTTGAGTTTACATAACCCGGTTCCCACTTCGTCGTCCAAGAATAATAATGCTCTCTGCCAATATATAATTCTTAACCGAAAATCCGTATATTTTTACAGGCGTGAAGATCAGTCTCGGTGCTGACAAAATGTATGTTCTGATGAATACACAGTTTTACACACACAAAACACCACAGTACTATGCAACTTTAATCAACTATGACCCCCACCCCCTGATCTACCTATTTACAATATAATGTAAACGGCCGGAAGACCAGTGCCTCGGCGCTGAAAAAAATGTATGTTCTGATGAATAAACTGTTTTACCAAAAAATACTAAAATTGGCAAAGGAAACTAAGTTTGCGGCCGGGCTGTGCTTGCTTACAGGTGAAGGACATGGTGTACTTCATCGTGATCCTACTCGTCGTCCTCATGTCCTTCGGCGTCGCCCGGCAAGCGATCCGCTACCCGAACGAGGAGCCGAGCTGGACTCTGGCCAAGGACATCTTCCTGATGCCCTACTTCATGATCTACGGCGAGGTGTACGCCGACGAAATAGACCGTAAGTCCCAGCAGTTTGCTTAGAATTAAGCAAAACAAAGGTAGGGGGGTGTGGTTGTTGGAGTTATTTTTACTAATCTGACATTGGTCGGTTGATTGTTGGCATTTTTTTATGTTCTAGCAACATCTAAGGTAATATCAGGACAGCTACCGACTTGTGACAGTGTGTACTGATGGCAACTGTATAGTGCTGCCCCACTGGGAGACAAGGACGCCAGCACCATAACCTGATAATATCCCATTCAGTCACATTATCATGATACTGGGCCAACCAGTCCTTACCCTATCCTAATAATGCTGATTCACCTGGCTAGGAAGCGACAAGTATCAATTTGTATGTCATTGCTTTGACTCGACCAGGGTGATAACAAAGGGGGGGGGGGGAGACCCACAGAATGTTTCACCGGCAAGTTAAAATATGAATGAACTTTATTTGCAGTAAAATCCTCGTTAATCCGGTGTACATTGTTCTCAGTGTCATCAATCTTAGCTTACTGGACGCGGTGGCTGAATTAGTCAAACTAATCTGGTTGACAGCTGACACTGTTTGCCAGATTACATAGTTGACAGCTGACCTGGTTGACAGCTGACCCTGTTTGCCATCTGGCATGGTTGATGGTTGACAGTTGACCTGGTTGTCAGCTGACCTGGTTGGCAACTGACCCTGTTTGTCAGCTGGCCTGGTCGGCAACTGATCCTGTTTGCCAGCTGAATTTGTTTTCCAGCTGGCATGGTTGACAGCTGACCCTGTTTGCCAGCTACCCTGGTTGACAGCTGAACTGGTTGATAGCTGACCCTGTTTGCCAGCTGACCCTGTTTGACAGCTGGCATGGTTGCCAGTTGACCATGTTTTCCAGCTGGGATGGTTAACAGCTGACCCTGTTTACCAGCTGACCTGGTTAACAGCTGACCCTGTTTTCCAGCTGGCCTGGTTGACAGCTGGCCTGGTTGACCACTGGCCTGGTTGACAGCTGGTCTGGTTGACAGCTGGCCTGGTTGACTGCTGGCCTGGTTGACAGCTGGCCTGGTTGACAGCTGGCCCTGGTTGATAGCTGGCCTGGTTGAAAGCTGGCCTGGTTGACAGCTGGCCTGGTTGACCGCTGGCCTGGTTGACGGCTGACCTGGTTGACAGCTGACCCTGGTTGACAGCTGGCCTGGTTGACAACTGGCCTGGTTGAAAGCTGACCTGGTTGACAGCTGACCCTGGTTGACAGCTGGCCTGGTTGACAACTGGCCTGGTTGACAGCTGATCTGGTTGACAGCTACCCTGTTTGACAGCTGGCCCCGTTTGGCAGCTGACCCTGGTTGACAGCTGACCTGGTTGACAGCTGCCCCTCTCTGTTGCCCGTTCGCAGCTCCCTGTGGTATTGACGGCTTCGATGAGTGTGTGCCTGGCAAGTGGATCACCCCCGCAATCATGGCGATCTATCTCATCGTGGCCAACATCCTACTCATCAACCTCCTCATCGCCGTCTTCAAGTAAGTCCGCCGTGATGTCACTGGATGGTCGGACAAACTCACTCAAAGTCTATATTTAGTGCAAGGCGACTTGAATATTCCAATGCGCAGATGTAAACTACATGGGTGCTAGAAAATAACTACTAAAAAAACTGCAAGTACTGCAGAACAGAGCCCTAAAAATCTGTCTAAGAATAGACAAGCTGCACCCCACCTATAACATACACAAAAGAACCAAAGTGAAATTACTAGAAAATAGGAGAATGATTCATTTGAAAACATTAACATATAGCTATAGTCAAAACAATAAACTTCTAACAAAACCACAAAGGGCTACTAGAGCAAATAATGTGCCACTACTAAAGCAGACCAGAAGGCAAATAAAAGCTCATGAGAGAAGCACGCTGGAAATGGCTGCCAAGGTGTGGAATGCCCAAACAGTAAAGGAACAACAAATTCCTGACCTAAAAGCTTAAAAAAAATATCTGTGCAAAATAAGGCTAGGAAACCCCCACTAAGCTGCACTGCAAAGGGGCATAGGATATGTCACGGCCCACCAGCTGGACGCCCATTGGAAGGTAACCATGCCAAAAGTAGCCAGATAACACACCACACAGCTACGTACAAGCCTATGATATGTAAATAGGAGTAGGTTAGTCTAGTAATAAGAGTAGAAAAAAAATACATATATGTCAAGAAAATCCAAAAAAACTAACATAGGCTACTAACCGTACCAACCCCTTATCTATATGCTACTGAAATGCAGGCAATCAAATACCTTATCAGCAGCTACTCTGTGGTAAGATAATGCCAACACTCCAATTGGCCAGCATTGAAAACAAGCCTGGGTACCCGGGCTTATATGCTATGGGCTGTATAAATACAGCCTCAATAAACAAAAAACAAAAACAAACAAAATATTAAGTCAATAAGCCATCATTCTATTCTGAAATTAATTTAAGCAAATAACAGTTTTAAATATATATATTTATATATATATATATATCTTACTATGAACAAATGGACTACATAGTTGGTCAGAGTAATTTATATTTGTCTCCTGTAAGCCATTAATAAAATCATGTAGACCATTAAGTCATATAAGCCATTAGTAACTCATGTATACCATTAGTAACTCATGTGAGCCATTAGTAACTCCTGTAAGCCATTAGTAAACCATATAGGCCACCCATTAGTAACTCGTGTGTACCATTGGTAATTCATGTAACCCCATTAGTAAACCATGCAAGCCAACCATTAGTAACTTCTGTAAACCATCAGTAACTTCTGTAAACTATTAGTAAACCATGTAGGCCATCCATTACTAACTCATGTAAACCTTTAGTAACTGCTGCAACCGATTAGTAAGCCATGTAGGCCATCCATTAGTAATTCCTGTAGACCATTAGTGAATTCTGTAAACCATTAGTAACTCCTTTAACGCATTAGTAACTCCCCTAAACTATTAATAACTCCTGTAAGTCATTAGTAAACCACGTAGGCCATTAATAACTCCTATAAACCATTAGTAACTCATGTAAGCCATTACTAAACTAGGTAGGCCATTAGTAACTCCTATAAACCAACCATTACTAACTCCTGTAAGCCATTAGTAACTCCTGTAAACCATGAGTAACTCCTGTAAACCATGCGTAAGACATATATGCCACCCATTAGTAACTCCTGTAAACCTTTAGTAACTCCTGTAAACCTTTAGTAACTCTTGTTACCCATTAGTAAACCATATAGGCCATCCATTAGTAATGCCTGTAAACCATTAGTAACTCATGTAAGCCATTAGTAACTCCAGTAACCCGTTAGTAAACCACATAGGCCATCCATTAGTAACTCCTGTAAACATTTAGTAACTCTTGTTAGCCATTAGTAAGCCATGTAGGTCATCCACTAATAATGCCTATAAACCATTACTAACTCCTATAAACCATTAGTAGTTCCTGTAAACCATTAGTAACTTCTGTAAACCATTAGTAATGCATGTAACTCACCAGTAGGCTATCCCTTAGTAATGCCTGTAACTCACCAGTAACTCCTGTAGACCATCAGTAAACCATGTAGACTATCCATTACTAAATCATGTATACGATTAGTAAGTGTAAGCCATTAATAACATCGTGTAAAACTTTCTCTCAACAGCAACACATTTCATCAGGTGAACTCCATCTCGACCCAGGTGTGGAAGTTCCAGCGCTACTCGCTGGTGATCGAGTATGAGTCAAAGCCCATCCTGCCACCGCCACTCATCATCATCTGCCACGTGTACCTCCTCATCAAGTACTGCATCCACCGCTGCAAGAGGAAAAGAGACTACTTTGACAATGGCTTAAGTAAGTCTACGGCTGGACGCCACGCTTAAAGTTACATAGTCCGATAGTTTGGAGATTCAGCCATATTTCTTAGATAAATATATTGAATTGATTGTTATAATTTACCTTACTTTAGTTTGTGGTAACTTTTATTTTAAATGACTAACTTTGGAGATATTTGAAGCGCAAACTTGCAACATTCATTTTGGCAAGCACGCCAAAACTCTGACAGCATAGGCTTCAGCAGTAACAGTTTCTGCTAAATTGACTTATTTACGCCCTTCTATCTAGTAACAAATGCTTCATAAGTGTATCAGTAGCTAAGTTAGATATGCACAATCAAATGTAGGTGAATGTTTTCATTTTGAAAATGTGATGCTTCATCGGACTATACCACTGATTTAAATGCCACAGAACATTAGAAAAACCCATGGCTTTCTTTTGTGGAGTGAGTGAGCATTGTGGTAATTAGGCCGTAGTGCTAAAAATAGACGGGACAACTGCGCCTGGTTAGATCAGTTCCTATCGACTGAGTTGGAGTTCAAATAGTCTCTGTCCAAGTTAAATGCAGTTAAACTTTCTTGAATGAATATATTGTTAGGATATATTGATCATTCATTTAAAGGATACACAATAAAATAAGATAAGCCGGTAATTAACCTAAGTTTGGAGACTGTAACGAGTCAAACATTGAATAAGTATCACAAGTTATGTATTGGAAAAACAACTATGGATGATGGTGATGGTGGTGACTGACGGTGATGATGTTGATGACAGTGATGGAAGTGATGGTGGTGACAGTGATGGTGATGATGGTGGTGACAGTGATGGTGATGATGGTGGTGACAGTGACATTGATGGTAGTGATGGTGGTGACCGTGACAGTGGTGATGGTGGCAACAGTGTCGGTGTTGATGGTGGTAACAGTGATGGTGGTGACCTTGACAGTGATGGTAGTGATGGTGGTGACAGTGACATTTATGCTAGTGATGGTGGTGACAGTGACATTGATGCTAGTGATGGTGGTGACAGTGACGGTGATGATGGAGGTGGCAGTGACATTGATGGTAATAATAGTGGTAATAGTGACAGTGGTGGTGGTGATGGTGGTGATGGTGGTGACAGTGACATTTATGGTAGTGATGGTGGTGACAGTGACAGTGATGGTGATGACAGCGATAATGATGATAGTGATGGTGGTGACAGTGATAGTGATGGTGGTGACAGTGACAGTGATGGTGGTGACAGTGACGTTCATGATAGTGATGGTGGTGACAGTGACGGTAGTGATGGTAGTGATGGTGGTGACAGTGACAGCGGTGGTGGTGATGACAGTGTCGGTGTTGATGGTGGTAACAGTGACGGTGGTGATGGTGGTGACAGTGACATTTATGGTAGTGATGGTGGTGACAGTGACAGTGATGGTAGTGATGGTGATGACAGTGACAATGATGGTAGTGACGGTGGTGACAGTGATAGTGATGGTGGTGACAGTGATGGTGGTGACAGTGACGGTCATGGTAGTGATGGTGGTGACAGTGACGATAGTGATGGTGGTGACAGTGACGGTCATGGTAGTGATGTTGGTAACAGTGACGATAGTGATGGTGGTGACAGTGACGGTCATGGTAGTGATGGTGGTGACAGTGACGATAGTGATGGTGGTGACAGTGACGGTCATGGTAGTGATGGTGGTGACAGTGACGGTCATGGTAATGATGATGGTGACAGTGACGATAGTGATGGTGGTGACAGTGACGGCTATGGTAGTGATGGTGGTGACAGTGACGATAGTGATGGTGGTGACAGTGACGGTCATGGTAGTGATGATGGTGGCAGTAAAGGTGATGGTAATGATGATGATAGTGATGATGAAGCACTGTTGCGACATTGTGTGCTCAGTGATTCCCGCTATGGTGAACAAGAAAACATACTTAATATATGACACCTGCTGTCTGTTTGTCCGCCTGATGTGGCAGGTTCCCGGCACATGAAGTCATTCATGTTTGGGAGAGTTAGTTGCTGATGTGGAACTACTGTTATTTTCAGAATTATTTCTCAGTGAGGAAGATGTTGAAAAAGTCCACGACTTTGAGGAAGAATGCGTGGAGGATTATTTTCGTGAGAAGGACCAACGTTTCCAGTCGTCGACTGACGAGAGGATCAGGCTAACCTCAGAGAGGTAGGTGGCGCTTGCTGGCGTCTCTCAACCAGCTTTATATTCTTTATTTCGTATTCAAAATTGTCTACTTTTTTTACTTACTGTTCTAGTTTTTCAAAGCATTTTCTACGTTCCTTATTTTTGTAATTTTTTTACATTATTATTTTCCCCTTTTTTCTAAAAGTATTACTTATCTACATTTAAAAAAAAGTTGTCCTTTAATGTATTAATTATTTACTCCTTTTGTTTTTGAGAGCATTAATTGCCAACCTTTAAAGAAATAGTTTTTATTGTTGTTGCTCTTTTTCAAAGGAATTCATTTTCTAACTGTTTGTTCTTCTTTTCTTTTTAAAGGTATTAATTGTCTACATTCTCTTTGATGCCCTTAATTAATTGTCTTATCTTTTGAGAAAAAACGACCCAAAAGGATTGCCTCCTTTTTCTCATACGCGTCCTTTGCTTGTGTACCAGGGTTGAGAACATGTCGCTGCGCATGGACGACATGAATCAGAAGGGCAATTCGATGAAGCTGTCCCTACAGACGGTCGACTACCGCCTCGCCAAGCTGGAGGAGGTGGCGCTGCAGACAGCCGAGTCGCTCTTCCTGCTGCAGGAGCTGGTGACTCAGGCCGCTCTACCACCTGGCCCCTCCTCATCCGAACCCGAGACGGACCTGGCCGAAGGGGACCAGCGCGTCGACCAGCTCAGTCCCACATCCATCATCTTCGGGCCGCAGAGCACTCCTTCGAAACTAGGAAAGCGGAGGCTGCGCATGAACGAGGACCGCCTCAGACCTTTCACAGACTACAGCCAAGCCTCGAGCCGCAAGCCCTTTGCACGCTCCATGACCTTGGGGTCCAAAGCTGTCGGTCCAGAGACTGCTGCACTGGTTCCCGCCACTTACAAGATGATGCGCCAGCAGACGATGTTCACGCGACAGGCTTCAGTGTCGGTGGCGTCTCCACCAGGGCCGCCACCAGAACAGGCCAAGGCCAAAGTACCAAAGGCCAAGACCAAGTCGCCTAACCAGGCCACTGGCCCATACCTCGGATCCGAGCTTTACTATCGTCGGCGAAGCAAAGCGCTGTCACGACTTCGAACAACTGGCTTGACAAGCAAAGCGCTCAAAGAGGAGGAAGAGCCTAGCATGAACCGGAAACAAGATTCTCATGTAACCTTCAGCGATTCGCCATCAACAGACGAGAGCCCCCAGAGGAAGGCGTTCTCCCTTGATGCTGTGGACTCTCTATTAACACCAGATGACTCCGTGAAGCGCCCAACAGTCACTGAAGGCGGCTCGACCCCGTCACTCACCTACTCCAGGGTGGGGGGCGCCCCGCTTGGCACCGCAACCGCCCAGATTCCTATAACCCGGCAGATGTCGTCGCCGACTCCCACTAAGGTGGTCCCACGACAGAGAGTCATTACGCCACCGTCAAGTTTGCCAAGCCAGATGATAACAGCCAAGCCGAACAACGTGGTGCCCATCACCCCGATCGTGACCCCGAACAGGTCGGACTACACAACAATCACAGACGAGATTGACACGGCCGGCATCAAGTACAGCTCCCCGAATGGCTCTCCACAAACACCACGCCGCATCTTCTTCGGACTCGACGTCAACGTCGACCTGTACACAAAGAAAGGGCGGCCCCGGAAGTCGGCCATCACGGAGGAAGCCGAGCACCTCAAGAACGCCGAAGAGAGCGAACACGCCGAGATGGAGCTCATGATCCGCAAGCGCATGCGCCAGATCTCGCTCACTGAGAGCGACAGCATCAGTGACATCGCGAAGCACATCGTCAACGAACTGGAGGGCATAGACACCAAGCCTGTCGAAGAGGAGCCTGGTTACCATAGCGACGAGTGTGACACCAGCGCTTGGAAGGCGGTGCCGGTTACAAACCTGGTGAAGGTGAACTCGGAGCCGCTGCTGACCCACATGGCAGAGGATGTGGGCTACGGGTCCGGCCTGAACCAAAGTGGGGTGTCAGCCCCCGTGACCACGGAAGGCGTCGGCGGTGACCCAAACGACATCCCTGTGAGGCGCGTCCGGGGTCGTCTACACCGCTCACGGACAGTCAGCGACACGCCGCCAGAGGGCGACACCTGGTCCAGCCCACTGTCCTTCATCTGGCCGGGGACCAAGTCAACCTCCAGGCCCAAGCTTACGAAGATGGAGACCCAATGCTGAGGTCTCCTGAACCTAGGCGAATATTGTTACTTTCATCACCGTTGTTAGCATTGTGGAAAATAAGCAATCACACATTATTTAGCAACATTTTTATTGCATTAGTTAAGTTCTTTTTTTCCCCTCTCTTCCCCCACCCCCACTCGATTTGATTTTGGTATCGAACACCAATTAAAGTGAAGACGTTGTCATGGTGATGGTCAGTAGAGCTAGAGTTTGTAAAGTTGATTCTACACTGATTACACATAGCATATCAGGGCAGGTGGTTATCTTTAAGCACCCTCACACCCACACACCCATACCTCCCATCACGTGACGTATAAAATATAACCTCACCAAAAGACCACCCCGAGACACACTCACATGCTTAATGCCAAATTCTCCCGCTATGGGGAGTTCAAAGTGTCTCGATGAACAGATTCAAATTTGCTTTTATCAGCAGTGATTTTATTTTGTATGCAACTTTTCGCTCAGCTGTTTGTGATATGTTGGCCTCGGTGTGCCCGAGTTAATCTTATTTCACTCAGTTCTAATTGATTGGTCACATCAGCTTACAGCGCCCTTTTAATGCATCTATTTCGGTTTTTACAAAGCCTGTTTATATTTATTGGCCTGGCTGGATTGTGTCTATGTGTTGGCGTGGTCAGGGTGGCGCGTGTGGGTTGAGGGTTGAGGGTTAAGGGTTGGGGCGTGTGTAGAGAGATCAGTGTACTGTGGCAATATGTAATAAGAAGCACCTTAGCCAATATGTGTGTTCCAGGTTCCGCTGGTCCTTCAGGAAGGACTGAAGGTCCGACCCAGTACGCCAGGTCGCAGCCTTAGATTGCATGCGACAAGTTAGGGTTAGTGCCCCCTAGCCTTATTCTTCACTATGGGCCCAACAGTTTAAACTCACTTTGCGGCTATAGCCAACCACATGTCTCCTGATGATCAAACCTGGTAAGGTTATTGTTATACATTTATTTTTAATGTAGATTACTGTGATATTGGCCTAGCAAATATTTTACATTAGATAAGATACCACTTCATCTATGCGTATTTACCACTTCCCCAACCCACCTTTTGGGCCGTAATCGATTAACACGACCCGGGCGACTCGGGTCACTCGAGTCGTTAGAATTTCAAATCGAACACTACGAGTGTAGTCGAGAAATACATGTGCCGTGTGCAAAATGACCCGACCCCAGTAACCCACCTCTTGGCTGGGGTTTGCTAGGAGCGATGACGTCACACCACTACCAGTACAACTCCTACGTGTTGTTTTAATGCTTTCTTTTTTAATAACCCAGATTGTCAGCTTCTACAATCATAAAATACTTTAAATCCTGTTTTGCTGTACATATATCGGTTATTGAAAAAAAATATTAAGTTTTAGATTAAGCACCCATTTTGTCCACCCCGAGCGTAATCGTTTATTCAACCCGAGTCTGTAGGATGTGCGCATCCAGTTGTCATTGTGACCCGGCATGCTGGGTCTCAGCTTTAGTGCTTCTTGAGGGAACAGCGGAACTTGGATTAGCCATATTAGGGTAACACCATTTCACATGACCTGTGGTCAGGGATTTATAGTACTGTGGATTTGATCTTTTCAGCAACGGGTAATAATAATAATAATAATGTTATAATGTTATTGAATTTACTTGTATTTATATTGGCGCCTAACGGGACACCTATGGGGTCACGCTCTGGTGATTACAATGTATATGATACCTGATACCAGTTCTACATTGGTGGTTTCCCTCCAAGGCATCCTCTGTTATTGTGGGACCCTGCTAGTCAACTCGGTGGTTAGCAAGCGGGACCATTTCTGTTTAGCAGGAGCCGTCGTTTGCATGTCTAAAGGCATGTTTGTGTTTTATTAACCCTTGCTCAAGGGCAATGCTTTCTCAGTGAAGTGTCCTGTTTAATAAAAGTCAAGAAATAGGCTTTTTGAGGGTAGGGGTGGGTATATCTGTGAAGTGCAATGTGTAAACCAATACGCTTTACGCCAGTGAGAGATAGGGAGAGTGATGGGTGCATGCCTGACCCAGATGGGATGGCCGAAAGAGTTGAGCACTCGCAGGTCATGGAATTGGAACACCGGCTCAGTTAAAAACCAATGACTTAAAAATGTATACTTGCCACTGCCTAATCTGGTGCTTGGCATTACTGAGTTAGGTCACTGAGATGTGGCATGAGGAAGATCAATTGGTTGCGGTTGAAATTTCCTCTGCTTAATCAATTAATGTAATACGCAGATTTTTAAAATTTATATACAAAATTTTAAAAATGATTATCACTGGGGTTTCACTTGTACTGGTCAGTCCAGTTGTAAGGTTTCAACAAAAAATCCGAACCGTTTGGAACGTGTTATTTTTAATCCTTTTAAGGGTTTATCTAGAAAGATTATTATTCATAATCTACAAATATACAAGATTGAATGAATTGATAGATTCTCTACCACATGTATTGATTTGTGCACTGCTTAACATCACAGTGGTCATGTTTTTGTTTGGACAATTTCTTAGTGCAACCCAAGTAAATAACTATGATTTCTGTACTGATAATGAAGAATGGATCATCCTTTGCTTAGCCAATCGGTTATCTACGTTGATTTGAACTGACCACTCCCCCTACCCCATACACAACCCCATACCCCACCCCAGCCTGTGTTGTAGACGGACTGGACTGAGAGGGTGAGCCGAGCATTGGTTGTGTGCGGTTAGTGCACGTTAGGACCATGTACATTCACCCCTCTTTCAGGCAGTAAGAAATGCAAAAGTATTGTAAAATATGAATGTTGTCGTTTCTTGTCGTATGTCACTCCCCTCTCCGTGCACAGTGCGTGCAACCAGCAGCCTCACTGCAGTCCCTAGTTGCCCAGATGGAGGAGTGTCTGAGATAGCACCCACCCCCACCCCACTCCTCAGGCCACGCATGCGCAGTCCGTGAAGGTGCAAGTTCTGTTGGAGAGTCGTGTCACCTCATTCGCTGGTTCCCAGGTGCCAGACAGTCATGGCGTCCCCTTCACTGGTCCCCGGGTGGCAGATAGTCGTGGCATGTCCTTCGCTTGTTCCTGGGCAGCTATCAAACGTGGCGTCACCTTCGCTGGTTCCTAGTTGGCAAACAGTCATGGCGCCCCCTTCGCTGGTTCCCGGGCAACTATCAATGGTGACGTCACCTTCGCTCGTTCCTAGGCAGCTATCAATCGTGACATCACCTTTGCTGGTTCCTAGTTGGCAGACAGTCGTGGCATCCCCTTCGCTGGTTCCTGGGTGGCAGACAGTCATGGAATGCCCTTCACTGGTTATCGGGTGGCAGACAGTCATGGCATACCCTTCCCTGGTCCCTGGGTGGCAGACAGTCATGGCGCCCCTTTCACTGGTTCCTGGGTGGCAGACAGTCATGGCGTCCCATTAGCTGGTTCCTGGGTGGCAGACAGTTGTGGCATCTCCTTCACTGGTTCCTCGGTGGCACACAGTTGTGGCGTCCACTTAACTGGTTATCGGGTGGCAGACAGTCATGGCGTACCCTTCGCTGGTTTCTGGGTTTTTCTCGGCACTTCATTTAGTCTAAATTTCTGCCATTAAGCGTTCGTTGTGGCACCTAACGGGGGACACCTATGGGTGGCCTGCTCTAGTGACCACAATGTCTAGATACCTGATACCAGTTCTACATTGGTGATTTCCCTCCAAGGCATCCTCTGTTAGTGTGGGACCCTGCTAGTCAACTCGGTAGTTAGCAGGCTGGACCATTTCTGTTTATCAGGAGCCGTCGTTTGCATGTCTAAATACATGTCTGTGTGTTATGGGTGAGTGAGGAGTTGGCAGCTTTATTGTGTTGCCCCACTAGGATACGACACCAACAGCATCATGACTTGATATCCCACTCACTCACATTATTCTGGCACTGATCCAACCAGTGCTTGCCCTATCCTAGTGATGCGGATCGCCCGGTGGTTGTTAAGGCATATTGGATGGTGTTTATTTGAGAGACCGCGTTTATTCCTGTAAAGCCCCTGCCTCCCCCTAGTGTGACGTGGGGGTGAGTGTCACACCTAGTACTGTGATGTGTATTTATGCAAAGGAAAAAGAACTAAATTGTTTTGTGTCTACACCATCCTCCTGTGCTGTGCTATTCAAATCCAAATTCAAACAGAAATACTATTTGATCCAAAGCAGTGACCAGTTGACAAAATTGTAAGCTTATTGAGCAATGATTGAACAGATGAAAAACAAGGGTTGAAATACTTTAAATAAATCTGTGTCTGGTATGTATTCATATAATATATATATATGTATATATTAATATATATTATATCAGAGTATAACTATATTAATATAAATGTGTACTTTTGTATATATTTATGTGTACATTTATAGATATATGCAGTATTTTATTTATTAATTCATGTATGTATATTTATATATAAAGTAATGAATAGAACACTGTGTAAGTGAGCATGCGCAGTACGTGGACAAACAGACAAGTGATTTGGAGACAGTGGGAAGCTTTTAAGTATACACAATGTACACAAAGTCGGTGCTGCATATTTAATTAACAACACACTTTTGTTATATTTCCTTTCTTTTATTTAGGTAAAGCTTCGAATGCTTTGTGATGTTTGCATTTGAACATGATGGTGTATATTGCCTAAATTGAGTCAAATCACCATCGATCACTGCGGGTTCAATCTTACCTCAAACGTCCACATATTGGCTCATCTTGAGGAAAGTTCTTGTATTTGTTTCAGGCAGTTGCTGTCATCTGCAGGCTATATATGCGTACTGTTGGACTTGGAGTATTGCATCATGGGAGTTTTAAAGCTGTATAGTCCAATGAGAACATGCAATTTAAAAACCCAAACACTGATTAGATTTGATTCTACCTATCCAACTTATATACTGGCATATATGTATTAAGCATTTTATTTACTGCATAGTCGAGAATACTAAGTCAACTTTAATAGAACATTTTACTGCTGAAGCATATGGTGTCTGAATTCTGATATGCATGCCAAAATAAATTCTGGTTGTTTATTCCAAACTTAGCGATTTGAAATCAAAGTCACTCCACACTAAAAAATAAGTTAGATTATAACCAAACTAATATATTATATTTTAACAAAAATGACAGGACCTTAAAATTATCGGACTTTGCAATTTTAAATTTACTATGAAGTGGGTTTATGTAATCGACCACTTTTGAGCGTCTGATGGTTAATCGCACTTTTGAATATTTGAATGTGTTACTATGAAAAAGCCACCTATAAAGCCACGTTATAAAGGAGGTAACAGAATGGTAATATGAACTGTGCCCTTGTACTAGACGCGCCTTAGTAAGATTCTGTTAGGGAAAGTTGATTTTAAAGTCGCCTGGTGTAGTCCACTGAGACGACAGACAAACTCGGAATGTAATATATGAATGCCGTCATGAATGGGATTCCCTCATCATATCATGTACTATGGTTCTCCACATCACCAAATATGGTTCCAAAGCAGACCGGGGAACACCCGGAAACCCCCACAAACCCCTGTAGGATGCACTTTACACACTAGCCATTGTGGCACTCGCCCTCCACATTTTCAGTTGCACAAACTGAAAAAGGTTTGTTTGGAGAGCATTTGTCAGAGTACAGTTCCAGTCTCAGCGGCCTATATCGAGTCCGTTTAAAATGTCATCAATTTGTTTACTTAAGGTAGATAGCCAATAGCCAGGTATGTCTTGCATGGTGACTCCCGGCTCTCCTGCTTCTTACTGTAATGTGCTATTTGATTGGTTAATTGGTAGTGAACCAGCTGCCCCCTGTCTGCCTGTCTGTTATTACTGGTTAGTAATGCACACCCTCTAGTGACGTCACAGTGCCGAGTACGTCCAATGAGCACACAGGTGTAGACGCACTAAAGCTGCACAGTCCGATGGAAGTATCACTTTTTTAAACCAAGACTGACCTAGATTTAATCCTACATAGACAGTTTAGATACTGGTGCACTTACTAGACATGTGTTGCAGCGTAGATAAAGGATTCACCTGGTACTCGCAGTACACGGGTGAATACCAACCCTATATAAAAACAGTAGAAAAAGCGGGTTAAAGAATTGAGAGCCTAATTTCACAATCTAAGAAGCAACAATTATTCTTTACATATGTCTTATTGATAGCCCGCTACCTTTGAGTTGAAAAATATAATATAATATCTAGTTTAATAAGATTTAAAAGTGAAATCGACGGCGTTCTGGGGCTGCCATCTTGTCTTTTTGCATTCTCTCCCATTTCACCAAGTCTGTGCCGATATAAGTAACCATTTGACATTGGAGGCAGGCATTCTACTTGTTGTTCCATACTAAAGCTATTTTTGCGTGTAATTACAGTACGTTGTTGTTCACCCGGGTACTACAAGTACCAGGTGAATCTTTTATCTAGTTGCAGCGTAGAAGGGAAGACTAAGCCAATTTAATAGAGCCTGTTACTGTTGTAGACTTCTGATGTACATGCCAAAATTAATTTGGATTTTTTTTGCGCTTCAAATATCTCCAAAGTTAGCCATTTAAAATAAAAAGTTTACTTCAAACTAAGGAAATGTAGATTATGACAATCGAACTACTATATTCAATTTGTTGAATTACAACAACAAAAATCAAAAAGCATCGGACTGGGCAACTTAAAAGAGGACAAGGAAATCACAACACGGGTAGTAGAGGCATCGTAGAAGTAACTAGCTACATCTGTGTGCATTGTTGAACTGTACGGTTACATAGCCTGTGGGCAGGTGAACCTACTGATGTGTCTTAAGCCCTGGTCACATACACGTTTGAATGTTGTTGAATGTAGGATAGATTAACGTGGGTCAAATATGGTGTAAGTATGTTAAAGTACGGTGAAGAAGTTAAGGTACGGCAGGTTTTGGTATGGATAAATACATTATGGCATGGATGCTGGTACGTTCAGCTATGTTCAACTACGTTCAACGTACATTAGCATCCACTACGGTCAACTACGTCAACTATGTCTAAGTATACTAGAGTATATTGAGAGTATGGAGACTTCGCCACAGTATGTTAGCCTCTAACATAGCGCTCTTTTGAACATGTCCAAAGATTAAAGCGGAATTCACGACCCACCCACGTTATTACCAAGTTAGTAGATCGTGGGTTCGAACCCTGGTCGAGTCAAATCAATGACTTAAAAAATTGATACTTGTTGCTCCCTAGCCTGGCGCTCGGCATTATTAGGATAGGCCAAGGACTGGTTGGCTCAGTGTCAGGATAATGTGACTGAGTGGGATATCAGGTCATGGTGCTGGCGGCCTGGTCTTCCAGTGGGGCAGCACTATGAAGTCACCATCAGTGCGCACTGTCACAAGTCGGTATCCGTCCTGATATGACCTTAGATTTTGCTAGGACATAAAACAACAACAAACATTACCAAGTTAGCATGACAGAGAAGTATGGATGCCGGTACGTTCAACTACGTTCAACTACATTCAACTACCTTAGCCTCCAATACGTTCAACAACGTCCACTAACGTGTACGTAACCGGGCCTTTACTGTCTCCAAGCTTGTTAAAACTGCTAGTATAAGAACTACACCCATGGCACCGGCATCACCGGCGCGGCGTGTTTGAGTGACAGGTGTGGGTTTATATTTGGTACACCTGCTCCTTGTTTCATTTGCAGGGTCCGTACATGTAATCTCTCCTTTGCATACGGGGCCTGGAAAGTCTCGAAAAGCCTTAAACTTCATTTGCTCCATTGCATCTCCTTGAAAAGCCTTGAATTTAACATAATCTGGGTAATTAGTCTTGAAAAGCATTGAATTCCATTAAACTGTCCCCACTGATCTAAATTAGTCTGAAATAGCCATTCACAATTTTCTTTTTTTTCCTGAAATCCAAATGAAAAGAGTCTTGATTTCCTATCAAAAACAGCCTTGAAATAGCTTTGAATTTCATATCTTCATATGTGTACGGACCCTGTATTTGATACCACTGTCCGACAGACTGGCTGGTTGCCTGAGTCTAACCTCAGTGGCCCATACAGAATGTCCTCTCTCTCTATCTACGTATTTAGGTGGACAGAACCATGTCCACTGCATCTCACACCGTCTGATATTTTCATGCCAATGCCTATGATGGCTATTGCCTCAAAAACAAACGAAACCAAACTATTTTCGTGTACAAACTATATATATATATATATTTATATTTATTATTCACAAAACTTAAAATATTTAGTTTTATATTTTTGGTCACCTAATAGATGAGAAGATATTCTTGGATAAAAAGAGCTGCAGTTTATCTATGGTGGAGTGTGTTGTCAAGAACTCTTCTGTGGAGATGTGTGTATCATGATAGAACTTTAGGTATCATGTGGTCCCCTACTCAACATGAACCACCCATGTCATGGCACTGCACTCACAATGAGGTACTCAATATAATAGCCCTGTCACATTACGACGTTTCTCGCCAACGCGCGTCGACGTATGTGATTTTTTGGCCCAACTTCGGGATACGTCAGGAAGCGGTATGTGCGCGTTAGGCGTGCATTGGTACTCGTTGATGAACGGCGATGGTCAGCAAGGCGCGTCAGGGCATCGGCGAAGTTTTGTGCTTGCACAAAACTGTTGACGTGCGACAACGCGCGGGTGCTAACAATATGGCGACGTTAGGGGGCGCGTTGAGATACGTTAAACGCGCTGGAATAACGTTGTGTGAACGCTAGGCACACGCTACATGCGCGTGAGGCTCTTTGCGCCAAACTGTTGCTTTGTTTTACATCCTAGCTACATCTAAGGTCATATCAGCATGGCACGCCTAAACTTTTTTGGTTTTTTTCGCACAACGTCGGACGCACACTACCAATACGTTGCGCTGATGCCGAAAAGCTTGACATTTCTCGACGATTACAAGTGATTTTGCGTGTTGGCGGCGCGTTGGTGGCGCGCCGGCGAGAAGCGTCGTAATGTGACAGGGGTATTAGGCAGCCTTGGGCTGGTCGTATGAACTCTCCATGTTGTATACACTGTAGCTGCTTCTCACCCGAATGGGCCAAATCTGAAGTGATCCCAGGAAGAATCCATTACCTACTTGTAATTTTCTTTGAATCCATGTGGTATTATTGGAATTATTCCTTGTTTTCCCTCTTCCCCCAGGAACCCCTTTCCCACCCACTCGGTCTCATTGAACGACTCCTGAGTACGTGGTCATAAAATCACACGACACATTTTCTCATCTATTTTATTTATTTAAAATATATTGTATTCCATGTCATGTTGGAAACCGGAAGGGGTTTCCCACAAACCATTGCGGTAAGTAGCTCACGTCAGCCATTGTTGTGGGCACGGCGCTAAACTTGTAGTGGGTGTGAGGGGTTATATATGTACAAGATGACCTAGAACCCGACCCGAGTGATGCACCATGGGAATACTCCTCACTCAGAGCACGGCCGGCGTATGTGTCCGGACACAGCCGGCGTGTGTCCGCACACTCACCGGCGTGTGTCCGCACACTCACCGGCGTGTGTCCGCACACTCACCGGCGTGTGTCCGCACACACACCGGCGTGTGTCCGCACACACACCGGCGTGTGTCCGCACACTCACCGGCGTGTGTCCGCACACTCACCGGCGTGTGTCCGCACACTCACCGGCGTGTGTCCGCACACTCACCGGCGTGTGTCCGCACACACACCGGCGTGTGTGACTTTAACTATCACTATACAACCAAGGACAGAGCGTACATATCCGTGAGCAACCACGCCAAACTGGATAGATAACAGATTCACCCCATACTTACAGTAGGGGTGAACAATAACGTAGTCTAACTAGACGAGATCACCGTTCCGACTGCGGATGCGCTGAAAACGGCGTTGGCAGCAAAGCAAATGTGTCTGGTCATTGAGTTTGCCGATACGCGTAGGGCAAAACTTCGATTATATTCATAATGAATAGAAATACATAACAATTTGGCATAAACATGTATGCACACATGCAATATAATGATCTGATCAATATATCTAAGACAAAACTAGCCATAGTTAAACATTTTGAGCTAAGAAACATACAATTCCACACAAAACATAATTAATTCTTGTTCTAAATATTAAAATGCCAAATGTGTCAACATACACTTGTTTCAGAGAAATCTCATTTTCTAGTTCTACATATGTCATTAACCATAGGATATAAATAAAAACATTAATAAAATAAGTAAAACTGACTCTGGCTATGGCTTTAAAACTAGTCTGAGTGCCCAGATTTGTCTAAATCTACATGCACATGGCATAAGATGTGCTGATTATATTGATGTAAATGCGATGCTGGATAAAATATTAATATCTTAATTTATTATAATATTTTTCTAGTTGGTATTCTATGTTTCAAAAATGAGCTGAGATGAGCTGAAACTAGAACATTTCATAGCTGCAACCAGTGTATTAGCATGTGCCATGTGCTTCTCGTGGGTTTGTTTTGCTTTGACACATCCCACAATGCACCGCACGGCTGGAATGGTGATGTAGTCTATAGTGGCGAAAATAGCGAAAATAGCTTTAGTGTGGAACAGGAAGTACCATCTCTGCTTCCAGTATCAAATGGCTACTTATATGAGAAGGGTCCACAGCGACGAAAGGATGAAAAACGGCTGACCACTGGGTCATATTGAGCATACCCTTGCAGGAATAGTTTCCCATTCAGTAAGTAGTGGTATTGTGTGATTTAAACAGAAATCAATGTAGATCAATTTCAATGTAGATCAATTTCAAATTTCAAAATATACTTCAAACAATTTAATCTGTGCAAAAGATACATATATATGTGTAAATATGTCTGAACAAGAAACTACTAAAATAATAATGTGATCTTTCCATAATTTTAGCCAATCAGAGCTGTTCTTTTTTATTGCAAATGGCCGCCCCTTATGGGGGCCGCCATTTGCAATATGTTATACGACCAGCGTTTCGGTGGAATAAAGTAATAATAAAGTAATAATATTGTATTTGTGCACCATGTTTATGCCAAATTGTTCTTTATTTCTTTTAATTTTGAGTAAAAATTCTATGGCAGGGAGCATTCGTTTTGATATATTATTAACCAATCGCTGACCGCGAATACCTTTGTAGCGGAAACAAGTTCAAACAAGTTCAACCGTGGCTGGTTGGGTCACAGCTGTGGCTGGTTGGGTCGCTCCGTCGAGCGCTGAATATGCTTATGACTTATATCGGTGCGGAGTTGGTGAAATGAGCGAGAATGCAAAAAGACAAGATGGCGGTGACAGAACGCCATCGAATCCACTTTTAAAGTGTGTTAGAGTATATGTTTTATTATATTTTTCAAATCATAAGTAGCAAACAAATATGAAGATGTATGTGAAGAATATATTGTTATTCTTAAATTAAGAATTTATCAGCTCAGTTCATTTCCCCAGCATGTCGAAATTCTTAACCAGCTTTTATATAAGGTTGTCTTTCACCCCTACTACAAGTACGGAGAGCAATAGGCATATACTCTCTGTGGGCGTAATCGATTAATCAACTCTGGTCACCCGAGCCACTTTTTGGCACATGTGCACATCCTATATACTCGGGTCGAATAATCGAATACGCTTCTCCGCGCTTGGGTGAAAACAATTATTTTATTTTTTAATAACCGATAAAGCTACAGCAAAATATGATTTAAAGTATTTTATGATGGCCTAGTTTAGCTATATTTCCATTTAATTAATCTAAGTTATTCTTTAAAAAAAAACATGTATGACTGGTACCGGTGGCTGTTATCCTGCAGGACGGTACCAGCGCAAATGTGACGTCATAGCTCGTAGCAAACCCCAACTCCGAGGTGGGTTACTTGGGTCGGATTGTTTTGCACACGGCACATGTATTTGTCCACTCTACTCGCAGTGTTCGATTTGAAATTCTGACGACTAGGGTGACCCGAGTCTCCCGGGTCGTGTTAATCGATTACGGCCTGTGAGAGTCGGTGTTTCTTTGTTTTGTCAACAGGGGGGAGCCCCGACGGTTGTTTGGGTTTTATCTTGTCACCAGGTGTCGCCACAGCGAGCAGTGTTCTCTGTGTGCTGGGAAAGAGGACAACTCTGCGGTGACTAAGTGTGTGAAACGCCGCCGGTTACTGTTAGATTGTTTCAAATATTTCAAGATTCCGATGCGGACGGACCCATCTAGTACACAAGCTGTCACACCTCATAGCATGTGTCTGTATGCATTTACACGCAGTGAAATGGACAGACTTACAGAAGGGCCAGGGATCAGTTGGTGATACAACAAAATACTACCTTAACATGCAAACAAACCAAATTCGTTTGATATGATGAAGACAAAAAGGCAAATGCTCAAGCACCCCGTGTCCCCCTCCTCAACGCATGTACCTGAATACATACACACACATACATCCATTCACTATATACACATGTGTATACATACGTACATACATGTGTACATACATACATACATGTTTACGTACATGCATGTATACATACATACATACATACATACATACATACATATTCTATACACACCTACAGTATACATGAAAACACACATATACTATGCACACATACATGTATATGTAAATGCATACACGGATATAGGCCTACTATACATCCATACACATACTATACATACATACACACATATTATACATACATATACTATGCATACATACATGCATACACACATATATACTATGCATACACACATAAATTATATACAAACACTATGCACACACTACTGATACCATCTTTGTGAGAATCACTAAACAGTCTTGTTACTGTTGGGTGCCATGTAACATCTGGGCCGTGTTCAAGGTATGTCTCGGCGGTGCCTCAGAGAAATTCACGCTAGTCTGAACGACTTTATCTTCTGGGTGCCTCGAAAATGGCGGCCTCGATAGGGTGCAGCCATTTGCAATTGAAAAGAAGAGCTCTGATTGGCTGAAACCACTGAATTTGGCGGCCATTTTCTAGGTGCTTTTTACCTACTGTCTGAAAAGTGAGAAGTCTCCGAGTCGACTCTGAAGCGCACCCTGAACGCAAATAGGTCAAAAAGACGTCTCGGAGCCAAATCGTAGTCGACTAGGAGGCGTACCGTGAATGTGGCTCGAGCCACACTGACTAGCTGAGTCTTGGGGCATGATGGCCCGACTGTGTCCTCGGCGTGTCCCTGTTGCCATGGTGCACTTCCGGTGTAGGCCGCTTCAAGGCATGTGGATGTGTCGTGTTGGAGGTGATTATATACTTGCAGATAAAGCCAGGTGTGCATTTAGAGAACGCGTCCTGTGTGAACAAAACATCCGCAATGTCGATTTATATTACACGACGAACCACTGACAGTGCATAGCTTACTACCAATAATGGACACTCGGAACTACCCAGCTGCATCACTAATAAGCAATATAACTAAACCTGTCAAGCACTTCTAGAAATAGTTGAACTGATTGTAAGAATAAGAGTTGAATATTTCTCACGTGATTATGTTTGTTTTCCAATTCGATGTATCTATGAGAGTCACTAATCTGATCAACTTACAACATGTATTATTTGTATTCACCGACTCAAGACTAGTTCGGAACTGGTTCAGTATGCTTGGTTTCTTTGATTTAATAATAATAATAATTGTTAAACTGTGTGTAAGTTAAATATCCATGTGTGTTATGTTAACCGCCGTGTATACAAACCATCCTGTGCATTCTCTTGAAGCTGTGCACCCCTACTCCCTAGCCCCCCCCCCCCCCCCCCCCCCCACCACCACCACCACCTTCCCCCGCTGCCCTCCGCCCGCACCCACGGTAGCCCCCTCACCCCTCCCCCACCTCCCATCCCTCATCCCAGAAGGCCTAGTTCTAAGACTGACGCCAATGGCCAGTTGAGCCGGTATAGCCCCCCTGTTCGGCTACACTGTCTGTGATAAGGTCCCACCCACATCTGTTTCGTGTTCGGGGTATATAAAGAATGTATGTGCCACACAACAACAAAAACAGGCTTCGTTCCAGAATGAAGTGCAACGACAATATCTGAATATTTATTGCAATGTAGCTGTTTTTAATGTATATTTATATATTATATTATAATTATGCTATGTTTTCGCCCCACAAATTGAGGTGTGCTTATTATAGGAAAATAGCATGCGCACCGGGGTGCGCAAAGCGTTAGCTGTGCGCATGCGCAAGTGTGTTAAGGTTGATGCTCAATAGGGTCCCGGTGTGGCGGTTTCAGCCGTGCACCAGTTTCAGCCATGTGCGTACCGTCAAACTCAAGGCATTGTCACTGGTTGTGAGTCACTAACCTTATAAATTTAATATAATGTTTTTGGTAAAGATGTTTTCTATATGTGTACCAAGCGATTTGTTTCTAGGTGGTGTGGTTTTAGAGATATTTCACTTTTCCTGGATTTTCTGTATGAAGATCGCGCACCACCATTGACAATGCCTTGAGTTTGATGGTACGCGCAGTACAAAACATTAGTTTTATTCAAAATTAATAGAAATCAAGAACCCTAACCATAGAAATTTAATATGATGTTTTTGGTAAAGATGTTTTCTATATGCGTACCAAGCGATTTGTTAATAGGTGGTGTGGTTTTAGAGATATTTCACTTTTTCTGTATTTTCTATATGAAGATTGCTCGACCATTGACAATGCCTTGAGTTTGAGTATGCGCATGGCTGAAACTGGCGCACGGCTGAAACCGCCACACCGGGCGTGTGTGGCTGTCAGGTTCGTTGGGAGGCCGGTACCAGCGCGCAGGTTTGTACCCAGACGTGTCCACATACACAGCACACACACACCAATAGGCGACCAAGCAACAATGTTTTAAACCGTGACGAGATTGTTGTTCGGACTGCAGTGAAACACTGACCACTGAAGGCGAGAGTTCGGTGGTGTGAGGCGGGACGGAGCAGGCGGACCGAGCGGCAGGCGCTATTTTGTATTTGTTACACCTGCGTGTGGACGAAAGATTTGTATTAAAATGGTTAGAAAAAGTGCAGGAACTTGTGTTTTGCCTTTTGTTGAATTATTATAATGTGTGTAATACATTCTTAGAGTTTTAAGCGTCGGTTAGTTGGTTGGTTGGTTGGTTGTTGGAGTTTTACGTCCTGGTAACATCTAAAGGTTATATCATCAGTGATTATAGTGATGCCCCCCCTGGGATACCAGTAGTCCATGCGGTATCCCCCATAGGGTACGTTGTACCATCTCTTCCGCGTCCACCGGGCGCGATGGCCTAATCGGTAGAGCGCTGGCCTCGCGTGCGGAAGGTCGGGAGTTCGGTTCCCTGGCGAGTCAAACGAATGACTTTAAAATTGAAACTTTTCTCTACCTAACCTGGCACTCGGTGTTACTTAGGATAGGGCAAGGACTGGTTAGCTCAGTGACAGGATAATGTGACTGAGTGGGATATCGGCCTGATTTCCCAAGGGGGGCAGCACTATTAAGTCGCCATGGGTGTGCACTGTCACAAGATATGACCTTAGATGTTGCCAGGACGTAAAACTCCAACAAACAAATCTTCCGCGTCCTGTACCGGGACGCGGCGTTGGCCGCCAGAGGCGCTCCCTCCGTGTCCGCTCCTGCTTCTTCTCCGTTCAGTAATAAAGTCATGAATGAAAAGAAGCTAACATTCATCACATTGCCCAGATGAAGAGACTCTCACAGGATATTCAGAAAGTGAGCATCTTAAGGCTATAAACAGTTTATTTTCAACGGCAACAAAGGAACAACCAATCATATTCTCATCTATGTAGTGAGTGTGCCGAACTAGACATCTACACGTTGTAATAAAATCAAATCATAACCTTTCAAATAATAAAGTTTGTCTTCATGCAGGTAGATAAGTTTACAATGACACTCTTAATATGCATACGCATCACATTAAGGCTAGAGTTGTTTGTTCCTATTATCATTAATATTAATATTATTATTATATAAATACGACACAAAATCAGTGTTTGAAACGAGGCTACTTTTAGTGATACAAACCACATTAGCGTGTTGGAACCTGTTACTACAGGTTACAACGTTCCACCTAGTAGTAGTACAAACATATTGATCACAGTGTAAAACCCCTTTTTTTTCCAAAGTCACGGGAGTCATGGTTCTTAAGGCCAGTCACATACATGTTAGTGGACGTGGTTGAACGTAGTGGAGGCTAACGTAGTTAAAGGGAGTTGAACGTACCGGCATCCGTACTTCTCCGGTACGTTCAACTACATTAGCCTCAACTACGTCCACTAACGTGTATGTGACCGGGCCTTTAATGTCGTCTGCTACGCC
This sequence comes from Branchipolynoe longqiensis, assembly GCA_030323885.1. Lineage (NCBI taxonomy): Eukaryota > Metazoa > Annelida > Polychaeta > Phyllodocida > Polynoidae > Branchipolynoe > Branchipolynoe longqiensis. The sequence continues at coordinate 95,487,617 of CM059188.1, read as the reverse complement.
AAAACATTTCTGGCGGGAAATCCAGCGGCGCGCAACCGACACCAGCCTGTCACGTGGTTTCGCCACCCGGCGCGCTTTGACGTGACGTCACAGCGGAGAGATTGCCTTATTTGGAAGGCGGAAGTTAGCAGCGGCTGCGGCGGCAGACGACTTAGCGGCGCAGAGTCCAACCAAAATGGCCGCCAAGAAGCTGCTCGCCGCGCGCCTCGCAGTGCGCATGACTGGTGCGTGAGAAGACAGAAATATCACATTTGGTTGGCCATGTTGTGTTTGGGGGGGTGTTGTGGACAGCCGCTTGCTTGCTTGCGATGAGCTATATAGTAATGGGAGGGGGTGTGGAGGGCCGACGCTACGTCGGAGCCTGTCGCCGACGCACGGCCAGCAAGATGCCGACCACGACGCACACCGCCACGACGACTGCGACCAGCGCCAGACCGATGCAGATGCACCGCCGACGTCGCTGGCGGTCGCCGTCGTACACCTGTGTGAACGTGTAAAAGGACTGACTGTTAACGCAGTGTGAGTGCAGTCATTTGTAGGCGTTGTGTGTAAGTGTCTAAAAGGGATCGACTATTATTTATTAACACACCCTGAGTTCAGTCATTGGTAGGCTTTTTGTGTAAGTGTATAAAAGGGATTGACTATTATTTATTAACACATCCTGAGTGCAGTCATTGGTAGGCATTGTGTGTAATACCCCTGTCACACTACGACGTAATGAGCGAACGTGAGCCTAATGTGGTGATTTTTCGTCATTACGTTGATGTACGTTGGATTATGTTATGATGATGTCATAATGACGTTAGACTGACATCGAGCTACATCACATTACGTCGTGTTACGTCGAGTTACGTCGAGGTTTTGGACATGTTCAAAAATGTTGATGTAGCTCGAACGTAAGGGTTTACGTTCGCCGTACATTCTGTTCACGTTCAGCGAACGTCAATGACGTTAAACGGATGTTAGGCAAACGCTGCTCACTACGTTCAACTACGTTCCACTATGTTGACCCACATTAACCGGGTGGAAATGCCCACACGGCGTAATGGGAACGTCAGGAGAACGTCAGGAGAACGTCAGGAGAACGTCATGAGAACATACATTCAACATACGTTCAACGTCTCATGATTTATGTAACGTCACGTAACGTTCTTCTGGCGATGGAATAACGTTCCGTGAGCGTAATGGCGTTGTCCTCTCTCGTTGAATGATGGTATCACTACGCTTTACCGATGTTACGCTCTCGTCCACTATGCTGCATGCACTTTCAACTTGTGCCCAAATTTGCATACTACACCGAGAAGTTCAACGTTCTTCACGTTCTCCCTACGTTGACGTCATTACGTCGTAGTGTGACAGGGCCATAAGTGTCTAAAAGGGATTGACTATTATTTAGTAACGCACCCTGAGTGCTATCATTGGTAGGCATTTTGTGTAACTGTATAAAAGTGATTGACTATTATTTAATAATGCACCCTGCATGCTGTCATTGGTAGGCATTGTGTGTAAGTGTATAAAAGGGATTGACTATTATTTATTAATGCACCGTGAGTGCAGTCATTGGTAGGCTTTGTGTGTAAGTGTCTAAAAGGGATTGACTATTATTTATTAATGCACCGTGAGGGCAGTCATTGGTAGACATTGTGTGTAAGTGTATAAAAGGGATTGGCTCTTATTTATTAACGCACCCTGAGTGCTGTCATTGGTAGACATTTTGTGTAAGTGTATAAAAGGGATTGACTATTAACACACCATAAGTGCAGACATTGACAGACATGTTGTGTAAATGTCTGAAAGGATTAACTAGTATTGCACCATAAGTGCACTCATTGGTAGAAATTGTGTGGAAATGTGTAAAAGGACAGATTATTATTAATGCACCATGAGAGAGTGATTGACAGACATTGTATGTAGATGTGTAAAAGGATGGACTACTAATGCTCGGCATGTCGAGCCCAAAGCTAAATGACGACAAGTATACATTTTGTAAGTCATTGGTTTGACTTAGTTGGGGTTCGGTTACACGACTTCCTACATGGGAAGCCAGCCAACGCTCTTACGACTGATACATGGATGGATAGATAGATACACATATAGAACTAGATAGATAAAGAGTGAGTTCTAAATACTATGTAAATACTCACATTGATCTCACTAATATTGATCTAGTTATATGACACTACTGTTACCATATTGCTGTCGAACTTTCGGGTTACAGAATTTCATTATGTTATATGCGGCAAATTGTGTATTCAACAGTTATTGTATACCTTATTCTATATACCTTTTGAGTAAATAATCCTGAATTGAGAAAGGGCTGGAAGACCAGTGCTTTGGCACTGACAACAGATTTATTCAACAGAATAAAAATATTTAACACCAAAAAAAAAGAATAAAAGTTCACTCCTTTGGTAAAAGTGCCACTTAAACTGGTAGACATAAGTGAATCTGTTGTATCCGTGAACGGCCGGCGCGTGGGTTCGAGTCCCGCTGGAGGCACACTGAGCCCTGAGATACTTATATAGGTACTCACTGTTATCTCCATCATGGACGCATCCAGCGAGGCCAGGGAGTGCTTGCTCTCTGAAAACAGAACACACGGACCATGTGGTAATGTATGACAGGTATTATATAACTTTGGTCCCTCAAGAAGAACTGAAGCTACGACTCAGCATGTTAGGTCACAGCTTAATACCCCAGTCACACTGCAGCTTGCGACCACTTTGCGACCACCTTAGACCAAAGAACCCACACTCACCAGTGACTCCCAGACATCAGCAACCATTGTTTTGGTAGCAAGGACATCCCTGGTGAGTGTGGGTTCTTTGGTCTAAGGTGGTCGCAAAGTGGTTGCAAGCTGTAGTGTGACTGGGGTATCAGCTTACCCAGTGTAAGTTAGGGTTGGTGAGGCAGGTGGTGAATACACATACTCCATGATACAGGAAGTGGTATTTTATTTCATCTAAAATATCTGCCAAGACAATTTCATGGCAATCAACATTAGAAATAAATGTATAGAAATAATCCTCCACTTGTGACCATCAGTAAGCATGTTGTTATAGGTGCAAAGTGAGCTGAGAGAATAGAATATATATGTATGTAGAAGCAGCTGAGAAGGCTAGGGATGGGGAGGAGCACCGACCACAACAGTTGCTATCCGGACCGCACTCTGTCCACACCTCTCTCTATCACCTCTCCGCCGGCCATGCTCCTCCTCGATATGTCTGAAGAGAGGTCCAGGAGGGGGAGCCCGCACCATTTCACTTTCTACTCTTACTCTGTCCGTGTCTATGGCTCGCTGGATGGTCACCATAGAGCAAATAGACACGGTCCTTTGACTCAACTCTCCTCATTTCTCTTTCCTAGACTCTGCCCATTTTGATTTCTCCCAGGCACACTTCTTCCCCTGACCAGGGTAGTTGTGTTCTTGGGTGGGGCCCTTTACCTTTACGATTTCTCTGTCTTGTTCTTGTTGCTGGAACGACTGCTGCTTCCACCTTTGCCCGCCTTCCTCAAACCCCTGCTGCTGACCGGATTCAAGTGCTACACTACACTACACCTACAGCTCAACTACACGCCGGACCGAAGAGATTCGCTGCCGCCCCAACGCCTCGCCGTTACAACGTTGTGAAGATGTCCCCAGCTTCTACAACACTCCCTACTGAAGTTAAGTCTTCAACCACAGATTGGGCCAATTTATCAGAGCCTCTCTATCCAATGTTGCAACCCCAACTTCCCTTTTGTAAGCTGAAGCTGCGACACGGCATGCTGGGTTTCAGCTTCAGGACTTCCTCATGGACCAGCGGAACTCAGAATACACATATTGGGTCAATTATCTGTGTGTTGGTTGTTGGAGTGTTACGTCCTTGCAACATCTAAGGTCATATCAGGACGGCAATTATCTGTTAACTCAGTCATGCCGTTTTCCCAGTGTACCCGATAATTTCAAATTTGATGCTGTGCCGAATTCTCGATATAGTGGAAATAGGAAAACCCCATGTTAAAACCAGGACACGTCAGGGAAGCATGCGTGTTGTCTGTAGTGTAAAACATCTCAAGTACAATAGGAACAACATAGGTGTTGCATATAAAGACAATCTTCACAAACTTTTGAAGACCACAATTTGACATTCCCTGTGTAAATATTACCTCTGCATCAAACGAGGGTCACCATGCTGGAAAGACTTTCACACCAAGGCGTAATACTGGAATTTAGACTGAAGGATTGACAATTTCAGGTAAGACCCTAAGTCTTGAGTTGTTTCCGTCAAATTGTTCTCAGTAAATCTCTCGTTTAATTTGTGACATGGATGTTTTTAAAGAGTATCGGCTATGGCGCTCAGGTGCATACATGGGTTATCGCCCTCCGGCCAGGGCTGAATGGGTTAAGGCGCTACATCGCTTTGTCCACAGTACTGTCAAATTAAACAGTAACCTCGCTCCCCTCACCACACCTTCCCCCCCACACACACCTTATGAATAACCACCTCCGATAGATGGCAGTAAAGAAATAATAGATGATTTCCGCGGAGCATGCGCACTCAGCTGAGGGTTGCGGGTCAGCTTTGAAAGCTTTCAGGTACATTAGTTGATTAGGCAGGGGAAATTTCAATCGTGGACAATTGTTCTTCCTCATTCCACTGCTCCTTGCCCGATCGTAGTAATGCCGAGTGCCAGGATAGGTAGCAACAAGAATGTACATTTCTAAGTCATTCGTTTGGCTCAGCCAGGGTTCGAACCCGAGAGTTCGAATCCCACGAACGGGAGGTGAACGCTCAACTAATTCGGTTATGGTGCCATTTAATGCAATGCTTATTGAACTCTGCCATATATACATAAATAGCACATGAATAACATGGCTCGTTGATCGGAAATATAAACGAACTTTCTTCAGAGTGTAACATACAATGATTGCTGAATCCTAGCTATTAGTATTATACGTACTTCCAATGATGTTTGTTTGTTGTTGTTTTACGTCCTAGCAACATATAAGGTCATATCAGGACGGGTACCGACTTGTGACAGTGCGCACTTATGGCGACTTTATAGTGCTGTCCCACTGGGAAACCAGGCTGCTGGCACCATGACCTGGTATCCCACTCAGTCACATTATCCTGACACTGAGCACACCAGTCCTTGCCCTGTCCTAATAATGCCGAGCACCTGGCTAGGAAGCGACAAGTATCAATTTTTAAGTCATTGGTTTGACTCGACCAGGGTTCGAACCCACAACCCCACGATCTACCAGCACGGGAGACGGACGCTCTAACTCATTCGGCCATCCCGTCTGGTCCCACTTCCAATGAATTACTATAATATTTCTTTTAGGAAAGAAAATATGATTAATGGGGCACGTCTGTGTTCTGCTTCACAGTGCCACCTGTAGGCGGGATTTGGGTCAGTGAGTACGACCACCTTTTTGTCTGGGATCAGAACAACACCCGTCCCCCCTCCCCACTCCCACGTGCTGATTGGACCACGCCGCACTGTCTCCTCCAGTGTGTTTGTGTCACGTGACCATGTACCCCATATCCGGGAGGGCGAACGGATGCTTCTGTCCTCAAACAATATAATCACACCGAGTGTGCGTAAAAGGAAAAGCGAGTAATTGGAAGGCAATCCTTACCCTGGCCAGCTTTATGTCTGTTAGTCTTATGGCCCTGTCACACTACGACGTAATGACATCAGCGTAGGGAGAACGTGAAGAACGTTGAACTTCTGGGCGTAGTATGCAAATTTGGGCAGAAGTTGAACGTGGATGCAGCGTAGTGGACGAGAGCATAACGTCGGTAAAGCGTAGTGATACCGTCATTCAACGAGAGAGGAAAACATCATTACGCTCACGGAACGTTATGAACGTTATTCCATCGCCAGAAGAACGTTACATGACGTTACCTACGTCATGAGACGTTGAACGTATGTTGAATGCACGTTCTCCTGACGTTCTCCCGACGTTCTCCCGACGTTCTCCTGACGTTCCCATTACACCATGTAGGCATTTGCACTCGGTTTAATGTGGGTCAACGTAGTGGAACATAGTTGAACGTAGTGAGCAGCGTTGGAAAAACGTCCGTTTAATGTCATTGACGTTTAACATCATTGACGTTCACTGAACGTGAACAGAACGTATGGCGAATGTAAACCCGTACGTTCGAGCTACGTCGAAATTTTTGAACATGTCCAAAACCTCGACGTAACTCGACGTAACACGATGTAATGTGACGTAGCTCGACGTCATTCTAACGTCATTCTGACGTCATCATGACGTAACCCAACGTAATGACGAAAACTGACCACGTTAGGCTCACGTTGGCTCGTTACGTCGTATTGTGACAGGGGTATAAGGGGCCGTCCAACATTTTCATCATTGGCACCGTCGTACAAAACGTACAACAAGGGGGAGGTGAGAGTGTCAGTCCAGTACGTTTTTTATTGTTGAATACAATGTTGATGTTTTTTTGCTAACTGTTCCCCCCTTTTGTATACATTAATTGATTAAAGTTTCATTGTCCGATGAAGCATCAATTTTTCAAAACCAAAACAATTATCGAGATTTGATTCTACATATTTAACTTAGATTAAACAATATTTTGCCACATAGAAGGCATACTGAGTCAATTTAATAGAACCTGTTACTGCAGAAACTCATGGTGACAGAGTGTTGGTGTGCTTGCCAAAATTAATTAGGCATGTTTGCACTTCAAATATCTCAAAGTTAGCCATTTAAAATAAAAGTTACTTCAATGTAAAGTATTATTATAGCGATTACCCTGATATATTTATCTCAGAATTGACAATAACTTAAAACCATCGGCTATGCAACTTTAAGCGAGTAGAATTTTCAGACATGCCTACAAATACAATTCTGTGCGTATTTTGTACGCAGAATTACCACACAAAAAATTGAAAGTACACATTTTGTCTTTCACTGGAGTACCCAAATAGGAAATTTGGTGTAGGCAGGTCTGAATTTTCAATCGTAGATAATTAATAGTCTTCTTAATTCCACTGCTCCTTTCCCATCCTAGTAATACCGAATGCAAAGTGTACATTTTTAAGTTATTCGTTTGACTCGACCAGGATTCGAACCTGGGGTTCGAATCCCATGACCTACCCAGAGCCAGTGAGGGTGGGATGGAAGAAGGATGGGGGTAAGATGGGGAAAGGGGGGTGAGATGGGGTGGGATGGGGTGAGATGAGGGTGGGGTGGGGTGAGATGAGGGTGGGATGAGGTGAGATGAGGGTGGGATGGGGTGAGATGAGGTGGGATAGGTGTATGGTTGGGGATAGGGGTTGGGTAGGGTGAGATGAGGTGTGCTGGGGTAGGATGGAGTAGGAATCGGGTGGCTGCGCACTCCGTTCACTCTCATGCACATGCGCGGATTACATTTCCCCTCCAACCAGGGCGTAATCGATTAATCAACTCGGGTCACCCGAGCCACTTTTTGGTGCATGCGCACATACTACAGACTTGGGTTGAATAAACGAATACACTCAGGGTGAACAAAACGGTGGCTTAATCTAAAACTTTTTTTCAATAACCGATATAAGTACAGCAAAATAGGATTTAAAGTATTTTATGATAGTAGAAGCTGACAATCTGGGTTAATAAAAAAAAAGCATTAAAATAACATGTAGGAGTTGTACTGGGCGGTGTTATCCTACAGGTACCAGCACAGATGTGATGTCATCGCTCCGAGCAAAGCCTAGCCAAGAGGTGGGTTACTGCAGTCGGGTCGTTTTGCACACGGCACGTGTATTTCTCGACTCCACTCGCTGTGTTTGATTTGAAATTCTGATGACTCGGGTGACCCAAGTCGCCCGGGTCGTGTTAATCGATTATGGCCCCAGATGGAGACTGAAGTAGTTTAGTATCCACCTTCTATCATTATCTGGGTGTGTGGATGACAATAAAGCTACTGGTAGAAAGTCTGGACAGACGCCTCAGTAACGAAGCTGACACACAGCACGACGCGCCACACCACCTCATTAATGGGGCTGTCACACTACGACGCTTCTCGCCGGCGACCCGTCAACGTGTGGTGTTTTTGGGCGATATTTGGTGAAATATCGAGAAGCGCTGGTGGCGCGTTATGGGCGCGTCGGTACACGTCGGTACACCAGCTTTGACGTTGACGGTCGGCGCGAAACGCCGGCGCGCGTTGCTTATCGCCCAAGGTTTTCAACATGTCAAAAACAACCCAACGACCGCCAGCGCGCGCAAATATATGGGTAAGGACGTTAGGCGCGCGTCGCGCTGCGTTGGACGTGCCGGAATAACGTTATGGGAACGCTAGGAAGACGGCGCGCGCGCGGGAGGGTCGTTGCTCACGCCTTGCGCAAACTGGGCCGTTTTTGTTTTACGCCCTAGCAACATTTAAGGTTAAATGAAGACGTCGCGCCAAACTTTTTTTTTTTTTTCCCCTGCGCGTCGACACACGTTGGCCGCGCGCGCATAACGCGCCGTGCTGACGCCGATCTTTTCCCCCAAACCGCCGAAAAGTTTTACGTTTCTCGACGCACAAGATAGTACTTTCAACGCTGACGGGTCGCCGAGAGAAGCGTTGTCGTGTGACAGGCCCATAACCACACACCTCGGGCAGTCCGCGCCCAAACAAAGCACGCAGTATTGTTGGTTAGTTGTTGGAGTTTTACGTCCTGGCAACATCTAAGGTCATATGAGGACAGGGCTCAGATAAGGAGCTTGGTGGATTAAATAGGGTCGGACTAATATGTAATAGTGAGCTGAGTATGTGTGTGAGTTAGAAGGCTGGTTGATTGGTTACTGGAGTTTTACGTCCTGGCAACATCTAAGGTCATACCAGGACGGTGGTCAGATAAGGAGCTTGGTGGATTAAATATGATCCGACTAATATGTAATAGCGAGCTGAATATGTGTGTGAGTTAGAAGGCTGGTTGGTTGGTTACTGGAGTTTTACGTCCTGGCAACATCTAAGGTCATACCAGGACGGTGGTCAGATAAGGAGCTTGGTGGATTAAATAGGGTCGGACTAATATGTAATAGTGAGCTGAGTATGTGTGTGAGTTAGAAGGCTGGTTGGTTACTGGAGTTTTACGTCCTGGCAACATCTAAGGTCATATCAGGATGGTGGTCAGATAAGGAGCTTGGTGGATTAAATAGGATCAGACTAATATGTAATAGTGAGCTGAGTATGTGTGTGTGTTAGAAGGCTGGTTGGTTACTGGAGTTTTACGTCCTAGCAACATCTAAGGTCATATTAGGATGGGTACCAACTTGTGACAGTGCACACTTATGGTGTCTTCATAGTGCTGCCCATTGGGAGACCAGGCCACCAACATCATGACCTCATATCCCACTCAGTCACATTATCCTGATACTGAGCCAACCAGTCCATGCACTATCCTAAAAATGCTGAGCGCCTGGCTAGGAATTGATTAGTATCAATTTTTAACTCATTGGTTTGACTCGACCAGGGTTCGAACCAGTGGGTTCGAATCCTACGATCTACCAAATCGGGAGCCGGATGCTGAACTCAATCGGTCATGTGGTTGACATTTATTAAAGTTGCATAGTCCGATACGAGCATCACATTTTCAAAAGCAAAACACTTATCTACATTTAAAGCTGCATATACAATTTAGATACTGGTGAACTTACCAAACAATTGTTGCTGCATAGAAGTGAATTTAATACAACATGTTTCTGCTGAAACCTTTGGGATCAGATCATAGTTTTGACAAGCATGAGGGCGAGGGGAGGAGGGGGGGAGGGAGGGGGGGAGTAGGAGGAAGGATGAGGGGAGGGGAGGAGGAGTGACACGGGGAGAGGGGGAGGAAGGAGGAGGATGGAGGAGGATGGGTGGGGAGGAGGGGAGGGAGGAAGGGGAGAGGGAGGGAGGAGGGCAGGGAGGAGGATAGAGGAGGAGGGGAGGGGAGGAGAGAAGGGGAGAAGGCTAGGAGGGAAGGACAAGGATGGAAAGGGAAGAGCGATGGGGAGGAGGGGAGGAGGGGAGGCGGAGAGGAGAGAGGGAGGAGGGAACAGGATAGGCGGAGGAGGGAGGAGGGGAGGGGAGAACACGAGCAGGATGGGAGGAGGGGAGGGAAAGGAAGGGGGATGGGGAGAGGGTTGGCAATGGAGTAGGGAGGGTTGCAATGGGAAGCTGTCAGTTCCTAGAATACAAATTAGGTCAGGCTCAGAGGGCAGTGAAAGTGAATGCGGGTCACACTGCACCCATTCAGATGGTGGCGGCAGCAGCTTGAAGCTGGGAGCTGGGAGCTGGGGGCTGGGGGCGGGGGGGGGGGGGGGGGAGGGGGGGGGGGTGCCTCTCCTCTCACACCAGTGGTGACTGGGGTCAGCCATCCTGTGAGTGTCCTTCGCTGAATGCTCACTCACCCCGCGTGTGGCTGCCAACACTGCCCTTAATGCCACGAGGAGGCAGATGTCCGTCTGCACTGAAGGTGTGCACTTACCGCTCAAAGCCGGCCGCTCAAAAGCGCAGCTGCGGCTTTATTTACACCCCATTCAGAAGACCACGAGTCACGTGACTGGAACCCCCTCCCGCCCACCCACCATGGCTTCTATCTGGTGTGAATGAAGCCGCGGCAATCAGATTTGTGCTACATTCAGTCCCTCGGCGATGGTGAATGGTAGCAGGTATACTGGTCCGGAATCAGCTGTGGGTTCTCGGATCTCCGCGTTCTGTACCTGTTGTCTGATCGGCATTGCCTACTTATTCAGTCCTCAGTCGGTAGAGTATAGTAGACCTGTGTCAGTGGGCGTAATGGATTAACACGACCCGGGTGGAGTTGACAAAAACATGTGCCGTGTACAAAATGACCCGACCCCAGTAACCCACCTCTTGGCTGGGGTTTGCTAGGAGTGATGACGTCACATCTGTGCTGGTACCTGTAGGATAACAGATACCAGTACTGGTCCTACGTGTTGTTTTAATGTGTTTTTTTTAATAACCTAGATTGTCAGCTTCTACAATCATAAAATGTTTGTTTGTTGTTGTTTTACGTCCTAGCAACATCTAAGGTCATATCAGGACGGGGCAATCATAAAATACTTTAAATCCTATTTTGCTGTACTTATATCGGTTATTGAAAAAAAATATTAAGTTTGATATTAAGCCACAATTTTTTCCACCCCCAGCGTATTCGTTTATTCAACCCGAGTCTGTAGGATGTGGCAGGTTTTGGTATTGATAAATACGCTAGAGTTCGTTATAGTACGCTAGAGTACGCTAGTGTATGCTAGAGTATGTTAGCATCACGGATGCAAATTCAGCCTCTAATGTAGCGCTCTTTTGAACATCTCCACAAATTAAATCGGACATCACGGCTCACCCAAGTTAACATCATGGACAAGTATGGATGCCAGTACCTTCAACTACGTTCAACTACGTTAGCCTCTACTACGTTCAATTACGTCCACTAACGTCTATGTGACGGGGGCATAACTGCGGAGACCCACCACAACCAGTGACGCCTCAATATGGGTTGGTTGGTTGTTGGAGTTTTACATGCTAGCAACATCTAAGGTCATATCAGGATGGGTACCGACTTATGACAATGCACACTCATGGCGACTTCACAATGCTGCCCGACTCGGAGACCAGGCTGCCAATACGATGACCTGATATCCCACTCAGTCACATTATCCTGACTCTGAGTCAACCAGTCCTTTCCCTATCCTAATAATGCCGATTATCTTGCTAGGATGCGACAAGTATACATTTTAAAGTCATTAGTTGTACTCTACCAGGATTCGAACCCGTGGGTTCGAATCCCACGATCTACCAAAACGGGAAACGGGTGCTCAATTTATTCGGCCTTTCCGTCTGGTCGCGTTTCGATATGAAACATGCTCATTAAAAGTTTTCCGAAATAAAAATCCGTCCACAAGCAAGCAAAATGTTGCTCAATTAGTTTGATAATCCCGTACTCCTGTAATCCTAGAATCTTACGTAAGTAGGGAATCTCCTCCCACACCTCTTTTTGCCTGCGCCTAACCCTAATCTCTATGCAGATGTACGAAAACGCCATCGGATTACATATGCGGCTGTTCGCTTGTTCCTGGAAACTTGCTGATTTATTGTAAATGGACTTGAAGGGCAACACGTAGCAACTGAATTCTATTGATTACGTCACTTTCGGTTTTATCCCCACACCCGGTCACTTCGGGCGTAATCGATTAATCAACTCGGGTCACCTGAGCCACTTTTTGGCGCATGCGCACATCCTACGGACTAGGGTTGAATAAACGAATACGCTTCTCCGTGCTCGGGGTGGAAAAAATGGTGGCTTAATCTAAAACCTAATTATTTGTTTTAATAACCAATATAAGTACAGCAAAATAGGATTTAAAGTATTTTAGGATCGTATAAGCTGACAATCTGGGTTATTTAAAAAAAAGCATTAAAACAACATGTAGGAGTTGTAGTGGTAGCTGCAGGCACCAGCAGAGGTGTGACGTCATCGTTCCTAGCAAACCCCAGCCAAGAGGTGGGTTACTGGCGTCGGGTCGCTTTGCACACGGCACGTGTTTTTGTCGACTCCACTCGCGGTGTTCGATTTGAAATTCTGATGAATCAGGTGACCCGAGTCGCCCGGGTCGTGTTAATCGATTACGGCCTTCCGGTTTCATCCCCGCACTGGTCAAACAGGTCCCCTGGGGCTTTTCCCTGCTTGGCATAGGGGGCGGGGGGGGGGGTGTTGCAGTTTCCGCGGCACACCAGTTTGTGAGGGACATATACATTCAAATGCATTGTCAATGGCCGTGAGCAAATCTTCATACAGAAAAAGTCAAATATCTCTCAAATTAGACCACCTAGAAGCAACCCACTTGGAACACATATAGAAAACATATTCAATGAATAGATTATATTAAATTTATAAGGTTAGGCTTCTGCACTTCTATTAATTTTGAATGAAACTAATGTTTTGCACTGCGCATACCATCAAACTCAAGGCATTGTCAATGGTCGTGAGCAATCTTCATTCAGAAAATACAGAAAAAGTGAAATATCTCTAAAACCACACCACCTAGAAACAAATCGGTTGGTACACATATAGAAAACATCTTTACCAAAACATTATATTAAATTGATAAGGTTAGTGACGATGCTGTTCGATTTTGACGCATGCACAGAAGCGATGTGTCCCTTGCAAACTGGTGTGCCACGGAAACTGCAACAGGGGGGCGTATTGGGGATAAGTAAGGGCCCTCGCAACGCCTTTCTTACTAATTTCTAAAGCAGACAAAAGCTTTCGAGAAATGCCTTACACGGCAATATTAGTGCAGGATAAAACTATATTTCACTCCAGAATAGGTCAGCATGCGGAATTATACCCACCATCTGGACTCGGTGGCTGAATCGGTAGAACGCAGGCTTCCCGTGCGGAAGGTTGGGAGTTTGAATCCTGGTCGAGTCAAACCAATAACTTGCACAATTAATACTTTTTGCTTCCTACCCTGGCGCTTGGCATTACTGGGATAGGGCAAAGACTGGTTAGCTCAGTATCAGGATAACGTGACTGAGTGGGCAATCAACCAGTGTTCCACAACTGGTTTATCAAAGGCTATAGTGTGTGCTGTCCGGTCTGCGGGTAAGTGCATATAAAAGACACCTTGCTGTTTATCGGAAAGAGTAGCATATGTGGCGGTAGAGGATTTCCTCTAAAGAAATATGTCAGAATGACCATGTGTTTGACGTCCAATGGCCGATGATAGGAAGATGAATGTGCTCTAGAGGCATCGTTAAATAAAACAAGCTTTACTTTGAGTGGGCTATCATTTCATGAAAGTCTCCATGACTCTACAAGTCGGTATCCATCCGGATATGACCTTAGGTGGTGCTAGGATGTAACCCCAACATCTTGTTGGTAAGGATCGTAACCAGCAGCAGCCTGGGAACCAGCAGTGGTGAGATGGGCGAACTCAGAAGTGACTGATTTGCTTATTAACAATAGGCTGCATTAAGTCACGCACGACTGAACAAAAAGGGCAAGAAAAGGAGTGGGACGAAGAAGTGTATGTACGAGGAAGAAAAGGGAAAAGAAGAACAATAAAGAAAATAAGGTGTTTGCTTGTTGGGGTTTTATGGCCTGGAAACATCTGAGGCCATATCAGGACAATCGAAGAATAAAAAGCTCTCTTGTTTGTTGGAGTTTACATCCTGGCAACATTTAAGGTCATATCAGGATGGGTACGGACTTGTGACTATGCACACATGGTGACTTTATCATACTACCCCACTGGGAGACCCCGCCACCGGCACCTTTACCAGATTTCGCACTCAGTCACATTATCCTGACACTGAGCCAACCAGTCCTTGCCCTATCCTAATAATGCCAAGCACCTGGCTAGGAAGCGACAAGCATACATTTTCAAGTCATTGGTTTGACTCGACCAGGGTTCGGACCCTTGTGTTCGAATCCCACGATCTACCAAAACGGGAGACGGACGCTCAACTACTTCGGCCATCCCGTTTGGTAGAAAAAGATGAGCAAGATTGCTTGGTTGTTGGAGTTTTACACCCTGGCAACATTTAAGATCATATCAGGACGGGTACCAACTTGTGACAGACAAATAAGGAGAAGAAGAAGAAGAAGAAGAAGAAAAAGAAGAAAAAGAAAAAGAAGGAAAAAAAGAAGAAGAAGACAAAGAAGACGAAGAAGAAGAAGAGCAAGAAGAAGACGACGACTGTCCGAGTGGGCAGGGAAGGGTGATCATACCCAGCTGGTGGATGTCGTACTCGGGCTCGAAGGTCCAGGGCTGCACACTGACTGCCTGGTTGGCGTCCTCCACCATCAGCCTCACTTCCTTCACTTCCCGCAGCAGGGCGCTGCGGTCGACCGCCTCGCGCCGCGCCCGCTCCTCCTGGCTCTCCGTGGTCGACAGCGACTGCGCGGCGCTGCTTGACTTCCGGCCGCAGACCGCCTCCGAGACGCCGGTGTGAATGAGCACGCTGACACCTAGCGGCGAGAAGTGGAATTAAAAGAGGTGATCCATAATTAAACAGGCGTATTGCCGTATTGCATGAATATACAGTAGTACCTTCAAATTGGTTGGGTGGTTGGTTGGTTGGTTGTTGGACTTTTACGTCCTGGCAACATCTAAGATCATATCAGGAAGGAGTACCTTCAAAGGCGAACTTTGCGTCCAGACCAATACTGTCAATACAGACAAGACATAGCAGATGTCCTCTCATCGGAGGGACATAGCGGTCCATGATGTTTCTTGTTTGATTGTTCTTTGGGGTTTTGCGTCCTAGCAATATCTAAGGTCATATCAGGATAAATATACATCTAAAACATATATTTAGTGCTTTAGATTGCAAATTCACGTGGCCATATCAATAACCCAGCTTCCCGACACTTTTCCTGATGGGTTGTTTAGCTTGATTGATTGATTGGTGGTTGCTTTACACCATGTCGGCAGCATAGGCCATATTCATGGTGAGAAATGTTAGTTTTTTGTTCAAACCATCGCTTTTACATGTAAAAGCAGACAATCAATTATGTGCCAATAGAGACTCATTAAATTAGAAAGCTCACAATCATATATTTGTGGTCAAGGGAAACAAATTCCCATAGCAAAAGAAAAGTTGTATTAATAATTGATAGAATTTATTTAGTAAACTATATGAGGTGATACAGTCCAGCTGCCCTCAAAAAGGCTAAAATGTTTTCTTGTTTTACTTTAGTAAAAAGGTCATGCATACTGTCTGCAGTGTAGAATCGTTGGCGCAGGGCCAACAAATCAATGCAACTTAGTAAAATGTGTTTGAGTGTCAGCAGGGACTGACACCCAATACATTCAGGGGGAGGTTCCCCCTTGAGCAGCAAAGCATGTGTACACCACGAGTGGCCAATACGGCAGCGGCTAAGGACCACTTGGTCCCGCCGACCGCCCGCATGAGTCTGTGGTGGTTTTCCCACAGATGGTTCAATTTCTTTAAGTTTATTAATGTTTTCATCCCACTCATGTTGCCATTTGCATTTTATGTGGGTGGCTATTAGTGGTTTCAGATCAGAGTGAGGGATCAGACACGGTTCAACATTAGTTTAGCAGCCCTCGACTTGTTGGTTGGTTGTTGGAGTTTTACGTCCTGGCAACATCTAAGGTCATATCAGGACGGATACCAACTTGTGACAGTGTGCACTCATGATGACTTTATAGTGCTGCCCCATGTAGAACCAGGCCATCAGCACCATGACCTGATATCCCACTCAATCACATTATCCTGGCACTGAGCTGACCAGTCATTTCCCCTATCCTATTAATGCTGAGCGCCGGGCTAGGAAGCGACAAGTATCAATTTTATAAGTCATTGGTATGACTCGACTGGGAACCAAACTCCCGATCTCCCACACGCAATGCCTGCGCTCTAAGATTCGGCTACCGCAAGCGGTATTTGAACCATATATTTAGAGCTTTAGACGCATTTTCTAATGGGTTGTTTAATAGCGCTCCCCTGGAGAAAGTGCTGTTTGGAGTAACTACGGTACTTACTGGTGTGCAGCGGGAAGGTGGCCTGGAGGCTGAGGGACCGCTGCAGGTGCAGAGCGAACAGCTCCAGACAGCACGTGAACGTATGCCACATCTTCTCTCCAGGACCGTCATCCTCCTTGGCGCGCGACTCCCTGCAACATGCGAAGAGTGGGTGATTAATTAACCAGAGTGGCTGCTTTTACATCGCATCGAGCACTGCTACCACTTCCTGATAGTGCACGTATACGATGGCTTTATAGTGCTGCTTAAGCTACATAGTTCTGCCTAGAGCTTTATAGTGATGTCTAGGGTTTCATCGTCATGCCTAGAGCGTTATTGTGCTACCTGGGGTTGAATAGTCATGCCTAGAGGTTCATAGTGCTGCATAAAGCTTCCGAGAGCTTTATAGTGCCGCCTAAGGCTCTATACTGTTGCCTAGATCGAGATTATAAAATATCTTTGAGTGGGGTAACTAAAATGATCAAAACACACAAAAATATACTACCGTGGCAATACTTTCGTGATTTTTCAAACTCTAGCGATGCATATGACATCCTAAATTACCATGAGTAAAATAAACCACCAATCAATCAATCAACCATGAGCATTATTCCCCTCCTATGGTACCAGTGACTAAAATATGGAGGCTGGCTCATGGTATTCCAGGAGGCGTGCTCGCCCGCACAGATACCCGGGGAGTTCCCAGAAGTCCACATCCACTACAACTACAACTAATCCATTTGTTTCATCACCATCATAACGTCACCGACTAGTCCACTCTCACTACAATAAGTACTGCTACCACCACTACCCTTATTCCATCACCACTGCTACCACTATTTACCAACACCACTAACACTACCACCACTATCCCATCACCACTACCACTGCTACCACTATCCATTACCATAACAAGGACACTTCCACCACACTACTACTACTACCACTATCCATTACCGTAACAACCACACTTCCACCACCACTACTGCTAGTATCCATCAGCATAACAACCACACTTCCCCCACCACCACAACTACTACCACTATCCATTACCATAACAACCACACTTCCCCCACCACCACAACTACTACCACTATCCATTACCATAACAACCACACTTCCCCCACCACCACAACTACTACCACTATCCATTACCATAACAACCACACTTCCCCCACCACCACAACTACTACCACTATCCATTACCATAACAACCACACTTCCCCCATCACCACAACTACTACCACTATCCATTACCATAACAACCACACTTCCCCCACCACCACAACTACTACCACTAGACATTACAATACCAATCACACTTCCACCATCATTACTGCCACTATCCATTACCATAACAACCACACTTCCCCCACCACCACAACTACTACCACTAGACATTACCATACCAATCACACTTCCACCATCATTACTGCCACTATCCATTACCATAACAACCACACTTCCACCATCACTACTACAACTATCCATTACCGTAACAACCACACTTCCCCCACCACCACGACTACTACCACTATCCATTACTATAACAACCACACTTCCACCATCACTACTACAACTATCCATTACCATAACAACCACACTTCCCCCACCACCACGACTACTACCACAATATCCATTACCATAACAACCACACTTCGACCACCACCACTACTGCCACTATCCATTACCGGAACAACCACACTTCCACCACCACTACTACTACAGCTAGACAGGACAGTAACAACCACACGTCCACCATCACTACTACCACTATCCATTACCATAACAACCACACTCCCACCACCACAACTGCTACTACCATTAGACACTACCGTAACAACCACACTTCCACCATCACTACTACCACTATCCATTACCATAACAACCACACTCCCACCACCACAACTACTACTACCATTAGACATTACCGTAACAACCACACTTCCACTATCATTACTGCCAGTATCCATTACCATAACAACCACACTTCCCCCACCACCACGACTACTCCCACTAGACATTACCATAACAACCACAATTCCACCACCACCACTACTACTACCATCAGACATTTCCGTAACAACCACACTTCCACCATCACTACTACACTACCCATCACCATAACAACCACACTTCCACCACCACTACTACTACTACTAGACATTACCATAACAACCACACTTCCACCACCACCACTAGTACTACCACTAGACATTACAATAACAACCACACTTAAACCATCACTACTGCCTCTATCCATCACCATAACAACCACATTTCCACCACCACCACCACAACTACTACCACTAGACATTACCATAACAACCACACTTCCCACACCACCACCACAACTACTACCACTGTCCATTACCATAACAACCACACTTCCCACACCACCATGACTACTACCACTGTCCATTACCATAACAACCACACTTCCACCACCACCACTACTACTACCATTAGACATTACCGTAACAACCACACTTCCACCATCACTACTGGCAGTATCCATCACCATAACAACCACACTTCCCACACCACCATGGTTACTACCACTATCCCATTACCCTAACAACCACACTCCCACCACCACCACTACCAACTATCCATCCACCCTAACAACCACACTCCCACCACCACACACTACCTCACATAACACCATATCCACCACCACTTACCGAAACTAACAACACTTCCACTATCATTACTGCCAGTATCCATTACCATAACAACCACACTTCCCCCACCACCACGACTACTCCCACTAGACATTACCATAACAAACCACAATTCCACCACCACCACTACTACTACCATCAGACATTTCCGTAACAACCACACTTCCACCATCACTACTACACTATCCATCACCATAACAACCACACTTCCACCACCACTACTACTACTACTAGACATTACCATAACAACCACACTTCCACCACCACCACTAGTACTACCACTAGACATTACAATAACAACCACACTTAAACCATCACTACTGCCTCTATCCATCACCATAACAACCACATTTCCACCAACACCACAACTACTACCACTAGACATTACCATAACAACCACACTTCCCACACCACCACCACAACTACTACCACTGTCCATTACCATAACAACCACACTTCCCACACCACCATGACTACTACCACTATCCATTACCATAACAACCACACTTCCACCACCACCACTACTACTACCATTAGACATTACCGTAACAACCACACTTCCACCATCACTACTGGCAGTATCCATCACCATAACAACCACACTTCCCACACCACCATGAGTACTACCACTGTCCATTACCATAACAACCACACTTCCACCACCACCACTACTACTACCATTAGACATTACCGTAACAACCACACTTCCACCATCACTACTGGCAGTATCCATCACCATAACAACCACACTTCCCACACCACCATGGTTACTACCACTATCCATTACCCTAACAACCACACTCCCACCACCACCACTACCACTATCCATCACCATAACAACCACACTTCCACCACCATTACTACTACCACTAGACATTACCATACCAACCACACCACTTCCACCATCGCTACTGTCAATATCCATCACCATAACAACCACATTTCCAACCCCATCACTGCCACACCGATTATTCCGACAACGCAATACCAATCCATCACCTCCACAATGAAAACACACTACAGCCAATACCCCCCCTCCCCCCATTTACCAGCACACCTTGACAAGCACAACACGCACCCTGCTCCTCACAATAGACCTCCGTATTTAGTATGCAGCTCGCCGTACACCCGACCCCTGGGTGTCCACGGTTCTACTGAGGGCGGTCACGTGACTGGACGCTGAGCAGCTGCGCAGCGAATTCCCCTGAAGCTGTGGTGGCCTGCTGCCGCCAGTCACCGTCCCAGGTATTGTCACGAAGCTGCTTAATTAAACGGGCAAACAGTGCTCTCTCTACCCAGCACAAACTCAGTCGTGACACCGGCGCGGTGGCCGAATCGGTGGAGAGTGGGCCTCGTGTGCGGGAGATTAGGAGTTTGGTTCCCGGTCGAGTCAAATCAATGACTTATAAAATTGATACTTGTTGCATCTTAGCTTGGTGCTCGGCATTAATAGGATAGGGCCAGGACTGGTTAGCTCAGTGTCAGGATAATGTGACTGAGTAGGATATCGGGTCATGGTGCCAAAATCCTGATTTCCAAGTGGGACAGCAGTATAAAGTCACCATGACTGTTCACTGTTACAAGTCGGTACCTGTCCTGATATGACCTTAGATGTTGTCAGGATGTAAAACTCCAACAACAAACCAACCAGTAGTGACAGCCAAGCCTTTAAGTGTGGAGTGATTGCCTAGCGTTAACGGTGAAGTGCTTACATAACGTTAACGCGTAATGGTATGCTTAGCATTAACTGCATAGTGGTCTTTGCCTAGCATTGAAAGTGTAGTCCCTGACTAGGGATTAACTGTGTACTGTTTTGCCAAGTGTTTACCAGGTAATGGTTCAACTATTGTGAACTCGGTAATGCTTTGCCTAGTGTTAAACATGTAGTGCATTGCCTAGCATTAACTGTGTAGTGCTTTGGTTAGCATCAACTGTGTAGTAATGTGCATAGCGCTGTGTGGTGATTTACTTAATATTAGCTTGTAGTGCTTGGCTAACATTAATTGTATAATATTTCTTGGCATTAACGGCGGGGTTCTTGTCCAGTGCTAACTGTCTTCTGGTTGCCTAGCATTAAATGTGGGGTTCTTGCCTAGCTTTAACTTGGGGGGCCTTGCCTGGTATTAATTGTAGGATTCTTGCCTTGCATTAACTTGGGGGGGTCTTGCCTATCATTTACTGTGGGGTTCTTGCCTAGCATTAATCGTGAGGTTCGTTGTCTAGTGCTAACTGTCTTGTGCTTGCCTAGTATTCACTGTGCAGGCACTTTCCATTAAAGCTGTAGTATTGTACTCAACACTTACTAATTAATGTTGTACCTTGCATAAAGCATGTATGGCTATCCCTAACACACAGTTTGATTCTAACTTGCTGAGATTTGGATGTCGTTTCTACATTGAAATTTGCCTACGTTTAAATCGATGCAAAAATGCGACGTCAATTCTATGTGATTTGCAATCCACATAGTACTTTGCTATTTCCAACGTTCCTTTGGCGTTGATTCAACGTAACCATTCCCAGCGTGTGAACAGCGGGAGCAGACACCGGAAGTTGCATTGATAACTTGATGGAATACCATAATGACACTGGCACCAGCCGATCAACAGAATGTGACACAAATTATCGCAATGTGTCAGGTGGGAATTAGGCTGAAAATGCTTGATGGAATACCATAATGGCACTGACACCAGCTGATCAACAGAATATGACACAAATGATCGTAATATGTCAGGCAGGAATTAAGCTGAAAATGCTTGATGGAATACCATAATGGCACTGACACCAGCCGATCAATAGAATGTGACACAAATTATCGTAATGTGTCAGGCGGGAATTAGGCTGAAAATGCTTGATGGAATACTATAATAGCACTGACACCAGCCGATCAACAGAATATGACACAAATGATCGAAATATATCAGCCGGGAATTAAGCTGAAAATGCTTGATGGAATACCATAATGACACTGACACCAGCCGATCAACAGAATGTAACACAAATTATCATAATGTGTAAGGCGGGAATTAGGCTGAAAATGCTTGATGGAATACCATAATGTAACTGACACCAGCCGATGAATAGAATGTGACACAAATTATCGTAATGTGTCAGGCGGGAATTAGGCTGAAAATGCTTGATGGAATACCATAATGGCACTGACACCAGCTGATCAACAGAATATGACACAAATGATCGTAATATGTCAGGCAGGAATTAAGCTGAAAATGCTTGATGGAATACCATAATGGCACTGACACCAGCCGATCAATAGAATGTGACACAAATTATCGTAATGTGTCAGGCGGGAATTAGGCTGAAAATGCTTGATGGAATACCATAATGTCACTGACACCAGCCGATCAACAGAATGTGACACAAATGATCGTAATGTGTCAGGCGGGAATTAAGCTGAAAATGCTTGATGGAATACCATAATGGCACTGACACCAGCCGATCAACATAATGTGACACAAATTATCGTAATGTGTCAGGCGGGAATTAAGCTGAACATGCCAAGTGCCTTAAACAGCCAAAACCAAAAACACATACAAGCACCCTGCCTCTGATAACTTCACAGAGCCGTTTAAAACTAACAACTAAAAGCCAGGCAACCCTTCAGAAGTGATCCCCCCCCCCCTTTAAAATCAGTATTTGATTAGTCTCTCTTCAAAGCTAAAGCGCGTTCAAAGACAGACGCTAAGGGAGCTAAGAACCGCCAGGTGGAAGAACGCCGTCAGTAGGGTGGAGCGGTGTAAAAACACTACTACGCCGTCACGTCTCAACAGAGGCAAACGATGTAGGGTACTGACGTGTGTCAACATTATCAACTTTATCACGGACCTACACCCCATACGCATGGGGGCGCGGGGGTTGGGGTGGGGGTGGGGGGGGGGCTTTTAGAAATACTCCAACAAAATCGGAAATTGTTTGACAGAATTGTTTGCAGAAATGTGTGTGGAAATGCTCACAGAAAAACAAATGCAATAACAGCGTAGATCTGTTTGTTAAATATTTTAAGTGAATTTCAGCGTGTACTATCATTGGCTTTTCAATCCTATACGTTTGTTGTGAACAGTCAACAGCTTATTATGAGTACTTTTCGTGTAAGAAGCGGGTGGGTGATAAATGGGGATATTCAGTCTTCACTCGTGATATTAATGTTGGTGATTGTAAATGACCCCTAAATAACATTTAAACTTGGACTTTTAGAGCCAGGATACAAACAGACAAATGTTGACATGTCAATATGGATATGAACAGTAGTGGCAACAGATTACAGCGCCACCACACGACTCGGCAGCTAAACACCAGGGCCGTAATCGATTAACACGACCCGGGCGACTCGGGTCACCCGAGTCGTCAGAATTTCAAATCGAACACCGCGAGTGGAGTCGAGAAATATACGTGCCGTGTGCAAAAAGATCCGACCCCAGTAAACCACCTCTTGGCTGGGGTTTGCCAGGAGCGGTGACGTCACATCTGTGCTGGTACCTGTAGTACAACACCTACCGGTACAACTCCTGCGTGTTGTTTTAACACTTTTTTTTTAATAACACAGATTTTCAGCTTCTACAATCATAAAATACTTTAAATCCTATTTTGCTGTATCTCTATCGGTTATTGGAAAATAATATTAAGTTTCAGATTAAGCCAACATTTTTTCCACCCCTGATTTCAACCTGCTATTGTGTTCTCATCATCTCATCCATAAATAGTTCATGTGAACCATATTTGCTAAGACCGGAATACTAGCGCCTCGGTGCTGAAAAAAGATATTATTCAACTGGAATACACATTTAGAACAAAGAAATACACCTAAAAAACGATGGTGGTTGTGGTGATGATGATGATGAAGAATGAAAATAGTACTAACGATACTCACGGTGCTGGTAAGGCTAATGATGATGGTAATGTTAACAAAAATCATGATAATGGTGACAATGACAACGTGACAATGATAACGTGACAATGATAACGGTGATACTTGCGATATCCATGATGATGATAATGGTGAGGATGATGGCAACGAGGAGGATGACAAAGCCAGGAGTGTGGGAATTAACATAAAGACAAGCCGCGTCGGCAGTGAATGTGCCACAAGTTTTCAAAAGAGTTTCCTTCATTGACAGGTCGCATTGTCTTCTCTTCCCAGAATGCAATGCGGGATGGACGGAGGCGGGAATGTCTCCGAGAACACACCCTACACTGACACACCCACTCCACAAACCCCATACATATCTACCATTCACACACCCACCCCACACACACCATACATATCTACCAATCACCCACCCACTCCACACACACCATACACATCGACCACTGACACACCCACTTCACACACCCCATACATATCTACCATTCACCCACCCACTCCACACACACCATACACACCGACCACTCACACACCCACTTCACACATATCGACCACTCACACACCCACTTCACACACATCGACCACTCACACACCCACTTCACACATATCGACCACCCACACACCCACTTCACACACCCATACATATCTACCATTCACCCACCCACTTCACCCACACCATACACATCGACCATTCACATGCACACTTCACACACATCGACCACTCACACACCCACTTAACACACATCGACCACCCACACACCCACTTCACACACCCATACATATCTACCATTCACCCACCCACTCCACACACACCATACACATCGACCACTCACACACCCACTTCACACACATCGACCACTCACACACCCACTTAACACACATCAACCACTCACACACCCACTTAACACACATCGACCACCCACACACCCACTTCACACACCCCATACATATCTACCATTCACCCACCCACTCCACACACACCATTCACATCGACCACTCACACACCCACTTCACACACATCGACCACTCACACACCCACTTAACACACAACATACACATCGACCACTCACACACCCACTGCACACACCCCATACATATCTACCATTCACCCACCCACTCCACACACACCATTCACATCGACCACTCACACACCCACTTCACACACATCGACCACTCACACACCCACTTAACACACAACATACACATCGACCACTCACACACCCACTCCACCCACTTCACCCATCTACCACTCACACACCCACTTCACACACATCACCCACCTGCCACTCACACACCCACTCCACATTCCTCACCCACCTACCATTCACACACCCACTCCACACACCTCACAAACCTACCACTCACACACACACTCCGTACCCATGCTATCCATCTACCACTCACACACACTCCACACACCTCACTGACCTACCACTCGCACCCATTCCACACATGGTACCCACTTACCACTCACACACCCATCTCACACACATCTCACACTACCCATCTAGCACTCACACACACACTATCCATCTACCACTTACACACACACTCCACACATCTCACACATCTAGTACTCACACACACGGTACCCTACTACCACTCACACCTACTCCACACACACTACCCATCTAGTACTCACACACACGGTATCCACCTACCACTCACACCCACTCCACACACACTACCCATCTAGTACTCACACACACGGTATCCACCTACCACTCACACCCACTCCACACACACTACCCATCTAGTACTCACACACACGGTACCCACCTACCACTCACACCCATTCCACACACACTACCCATCTAGTACTCACACACACGGTACCCACCTACCACTCACAGCCACTCCACACACACTACCCATCTAGTACTCACACACATGGTACCCAACTACCACTCACACCCACTCCGCACACACTACCCATCTAGCACTCACACACACGGTACCCAACTACCACTCACACCCACTACACACACACTACACATCTAGCACTCACACACACGGTACCCACCTACCACTCACGCCCACTCCACACACACTACCCATCTAGTACTCACACACACGGTACCCTACTACCACTCACACAAACGGTAACCTACTACCACTCACACCCACTCCACACACACTACCCATCTAGCACTCACACACACGGTACCCACCTACCACTCACACCCACTCCACACACACTACCCATCTAGTACTCACACACACGGTACCCACCTACCACTCACACCCACTCCACACACACTACCCATCTAGTACTCACACACATGGTACCCAACTACCACTCACACCCACTCCACACCCACTACCCATCTAGCACTCACACACACGGTACCCAACTACCACTCACACCCACTCCACACACACTACCCATCTAGTACTCACACACACGGTACCCTACTACCACTCACACACACTCCACACACACTACCCATCTAGTACTCACACACACGGTATCCACCTACCACTCACACACACTCCACACACACTACCCATCTAGTACTCACACACACGGTACCCACCTACCACTCACACCCACTCCACACACACTACCCATCTAGTACTCACACACACGGTACCCACCTACCACTCACACCCACTCCACACACACTACCCATCTAGTACTCACATACCCACTCCACACCCACCCTACGCATCTCCCGCCGACTCTGACACCAGAATGACGTTGTCAACTATTGCTAATTAGCTTACACGTCGGGCGGAATGAGCGCGACATGCACCTGCATAAAAACTATTTAACAAAGTAGAACTTTTTTGTTTGTTTGTTGTTGTTTTATGTCCTAGTAACATCTAAGGTCATAGCAGGACGGTTACCGACTTGTGACAGTAAGTGATTTGTTAGTGCTGCCCCACTGGGAAATCAGGCTGGCGGCACCATGACCCGATATCCCACTCAGTCACATTACCCTGACACCGAGCTAACCAGCCCTTGTCCTATCCTAATAATGCCGAGCACCAGGCTAGGAAGTGACAAGTATCAATTTTTAAGTCATTAGTTTGACTCGACCGGGAACCCAACTCGCGAACTCCCGATCTTCCGCATGCGAGCCCTGTGCTCTACAGATTCGGCCACCGCGCCCAGTAGTAGAACTAGAAGAGGTGGTGTAGAAATGTGTGAGTGTGACTCAGGTAATGAGATGCCCCTAACAGAGCTTCATGTAGGGGAGGTGAGAGGGCTGTTGTTCAACTGTCACAGCCACAAGTTTTCAGTGCCGAGGCACAGGTCTTCCGGGCTAAGTTGCAAATATAAATTACACACGTATTACTATGTATTATTATATGTTATATATATATATTGTAATACCATATATTGTATATATCATCTGTATCATATATATTATGTGTTATATGTACGTATGTATTATATGTATTATATTGTATTGTATGTATTATATGTATATATATTGTGCAGCTGCAGCAGATGGAGGTACATCTGACTCCTCGTCATAACAACACGACACAGTGGGCGATAATAGGGGCACTGACTACTCACCCTCTGAGCATCTGCAGCAGGCTGAGGCGCGTGTATGTGGCGAGCTGGTGCGCCCTCTGCTGGCAGCGGCGGAGCTCTGCCCGCAGGTTGTCGCCATCTCGCCATCCGCCGAGACCAAACGAGAGTCCGGCGTAGCGCGCCAACTCGCGGTTCAGGTCCCGGATGTGCTGCCGAGAAGAAAAGTAATTCCCAGCGGTCAGGCAATTACACACGGTCACGTGACTGGATTGGTGATGGCGTCCTGCACGCTGCCCTATATGAGGGGCATGTGGATTGGGTTGGGAGAACGGGTGAAGAGGGATGGGTGGGGGTGAGGGTGAAGGGGAAGGGGAGGGGAGGGGAGGGGGAGGGGGAAGGGGAGGGGAAGGGGAGGGGAAGTGGGAGGGTGGAAGGGAAATGGGAAGGAGAGAGGAGGGAGGAGGAGAGGAGGGGAGAGGGAGAGGAGGGGGAGAGGAGGCGAGGGGGTAGAAGCGGGCGGAGAGGAGAGGAGGGGGAGATGACGGGAGGGGAGGGGAGGGGAGGGGGAGAGCAGGCGAGGAGGGAGAAGCGGGCGGAGAGGAGAGGTGGGGGAGATGAGGGGAGGGGAGGGGAAGAGGAGAGTAAGGGAGGGGAGGAGAGGAGGGGAAGGGTAGGTGGTGATAGGGGGGCAGGTAGGGGACATAGAGAGAGGGAGAAAGGGTATGGGGGGTCAGGGGGAGGGGGAGGGGGATGAGAAAGGGGGCCAGAGGTAGGAGGAGAGGGTGAGGGTGTGGGAAGAGGAGTGGGAGCTCGAGGGATCGAGAAGAGGGGTGCATGGCGCATTTATTCAGGCTTATTTAAGCGGCTGTCACACATCACCGGATTGGGGAAACGGACAGAAAGCGAACAAAGTCCGGTTTGTGTCCGTTCAAGTTTTGAACATGCACAAAACTCGGAACAGATGCCACCGGATTGACGTCTACGGTTCTTGTCTGGTTTGCGTTTGTTTTGTCCGTTGGCTGTCCATTTGATGTCCGTTTAATGTCCGTTTGATGTCCGTTTAATGTCCGTTTCATGTCCGTGTCATGTCCGTTTCATGTCCGTTCATAGACCCGATGTCTCAACACTTTGAGACATTTTAATACATTTTGATACTTATCACCACCGGACTAGACAATTATGTCCGTTGCTCAATCCGGTTTAGGCACAGATAAAACCCATAGTGTTGTGTATACTCATGTTATAGATTATATTACATACATGTAATACAAATATGTATATATATATAAGTATATATATATATATATATATACGCATACACATACCGTTAGATTAGAGTTATTATATATGAAGTAGTATTGCTCGATACGCACTTGATGTTAAAATCTCTATCGAATATGTATTTGACTGAAACAAAGGCTAGGTTAACACATTCCACAGGTCTAATGACATCAAACCCCTTATACCCTGTTTGTTAAACGGTGTCATCTTTCAAAGTTTATCCATCTTGACCAGTAAGCATGTTAATTTTAAAATATTGAAAGAAATAAGCAAAATATCAATAAGTGCTATCGGACTGGCCACGTGACTTTTGTTAATTTAAGCTAAAATCCCCTGGGATTTGTAAGCACAATATTGCATGACGCAGGAAGGGATTTACAGGAACTGCTTGTGGGATTGTTTTATTTTTGTATTGTTTGCTTCTGGGGCGAGGGTGTGGGCAGAATTTAGCAACCTGCAATGACAATTTTACTGTGCTTTTATTTCATCTCCACAGTCTGCTTTGAATATTACACCAAATTATTGTGTTAATATGCTACAAAAATAAATATATTACCCAAAGAATCTATATATGCCAATGACCGAAAGACTAATAGGGACTCAGTACTGGAGGAGAAGGGGGAGAGAGAAAGTTGTCTAATCCATAATATATTTAGATAAACACCAGAAAATGTACAGCTTTGCTCACATACTTGCTCAGTGAGTGATAAATGTGATAATTCTTTTGTTTCTTTTGTTTCCCGCCATTACGAAATGCGGCGCCGAAATGCAATCAGGCTGGGCTCAGTGAACCCTCGCGGTCCTGCCTCCTAAACCCACACTGTCCACACCAAACCGTGGCGTAGGCCTCATTTAGGCGCTGTTTATACACTTCACAATCCCTGTGCGAGCAC
Organism: Branchipolynoe longqiensis; assembly: GCA_030323885.1. Taxonomy (NCBI): domain Eukaryota; kingdom Metazoa; phylum Annelida; class Polychaeta; order Phyllodocida; family Polynoidae; genus Branchipolynoe; species Branchipolynoe longqiensis. The sequence continues at coordinate 95,457,916 of CM059188.1, read as the reverse complement.
TCGCCGCCAGAACCGGAAGTTGATCCAGCCTAGCGAGCCGGGTGGAGGGCAACAACCGGAAATGAGCGATTGCATCAGCGCATGCGCACAAGGGAGCCATTTTTTTCCTTAAAACAAAAATATCACTCAGCCCACGTCGGGGTCGCAGAGGGCGGGGGTCGGGCGTGTGTTCAAGTGACCAGAAATAGTTTTAGTTCGGTCCTGCTTACCTACAGGGAATTCTAATTAAGTCTGTATATATATATATATATATATATATATATATATATATATATATGTGTGTGTGTGATGTATAACATATTATGCGAGTATAAAAATACGAAGGGAATTGTTTCCATTATATATTATATTATTATATTACTTGATACTATTGTTATTCTCCGTAAGACTCTGCACTTGACCGGTGGCACCATCTGCGCACACCTCCCCTCCATCTGGTGTCAACAAGTGTCAGTCGCACCGGAGGATTTTTTCTTTAATTAATTTGGGCACGGGCCTATAATCCTTGTCTGAGATTAAAAACTACTCACCAACTATCTTTCTCTTCTCTCATATGTACGCAGTTATTTATATATATATATATTATATATATATGAAGAGTTCCAGCGCAAAACCACGTGAACGCCAATACAAAAATGCAGATAACCATTGGAATCAAGTTATCTACTATCCTACTGTCCAATTATCTACTATCCTACGGTCATAGGAGGTAGTTCCTGCTTCTGCCACTATGGCGCCACCTGTGAGTGGCTCCTGGCCACCCTGATACCAGCTCTGTCTGGTCACTACCGCCTCCAGACCTGCTTGGATGGTCAGATTTGATATGCACCATACATATATAATTTTTCCTTCGGTGGCGAGTGAAATTGCTGCATCGTGAGTTGTATTGGGTAGCCCACCGTAGGTGGCGCTAGTATCGGAATACACTGCAGCAGTCGGGGGAAAGACACACTTATGGAAGGATCATATACGTTATTTATATTTGCTTAATAAAGTATACAGCACATACATTGGGAGAGAGATTGACGCATGGTCATTATTCCACATCAGTCGCGTTGATACAGGGGTACCTAGTGCTCATCTGAATGTTTCTTTATTCTGCTTTTATGTCCTGGCAACATCTAAGGTCATATCAGGACAGGTTCCGACTTGTGACCCTGCGCACTCATGGCGACTTAATAGTGCTTCCAAACTGGGAGATCAAGCCAATGCCACTCTGTCACATTATCCTGACACTGAGCTAACCAATTCTTTCCCTATCCTAGTATTGTAGAGCGCAAAGCTAGGTAGAGACAAGTATCAAATGTGTAAGGCCATTGGTTGGACTTGGCCAGATTTCAAACTCCGGACCTACCGCACGGGAAGCCTGTGCTCTACTGATTCAGCTACCACTTCCGGTCAAATGATTGTTCCTATATTAAGTCACAAGAATATAGGTCACTTCAACTGTGACAGATAAATAGCTCGGAATATGTGCAATAAAAACGGGAAGGCCTGGTTTTAAATACCTGTAGGCAACGTAATATCCCACTGTAGATGAGTGAGGTGATTTCAAATGGCCCGCACTCAGCCTTCACCCGGCTTTTTTTGATATAACGTATGCCTACATATAAGCAGAAGCCATCTGACTGATTAGTGGTAGCAGTCTACTGGTAGCTTTACGCTGTGTCAGCAGCAAAGGCCATCCATCATTCATGGTGAGGTGCTTAGATTTAATTCCATTGCTTTTACACAGAATGTAAAAGCTTACAAATTATTATAAAATTGATGTCAAATGACAAATGTAAGTGCTCATAATCCATTGCAAAAGATTGTGGTACAGGATAGTAAAATCAAGGTAATAGTCAATGGCATATCATTTTTTTAAAGTAATTTGGGGTAGGGAGAGGGGTAGGGGGGATCCATCGCTTGAAATCAACAGGGGGCGCTGCTCACAGTGAACCAATAAGGAGACTCCGAGGACTTGACAGTATGCCGGTTTTGGACCGCACCATCACACCCTGACAGTGTGACAGTGTGACAGTGTGACAGCGTGATATGCAGACAGCGGGGACGGTTGTCAGTTACCAACCAAGTAATTACAAGCCGCATCCACGGGCGACGCCATCTACGGTTTACCTACAATCTACCGGAAGTAATATTCTGATTAAACACCACCGGGTACTGCTGGGGCTTCCACTCACTGAAGGGTAGGTATAAGAGATGTCAGTATGGTTGGTAGCGTGTTTGGCACACTCTGCATTTAGACAGTTTCGCAACGTGTTTTATAAAGGAATAATATACCAAACTAATAATATATTAATATGTAGGCAGATATGTATGTAAATGGTTGAGGTCCAATAGCCGATTATAAAAATCAAGGTACTCTAGAGGCGTCGTTAAATAATAATACAAAAATTAAAACTGTATGTATATGCATAGATATTCATATATATTCATATATATTCGTATATATTCATATATATTCATAGATATTCATATATATTCGTATATATTCGTATATATTCATATATATTCATAAATATTCATAAATATTCATATATATTCATATATATTCATATATATTCATATATATTCATATATATTCATATATATTCATATATATTCATATATATTCATATATATTCATATATATTCATATAGATTCATATAGATTCATATAGATTCATATATGAATATCTAAAAACGTGAACATATATGAACATGTATATGAGTATATATCAGTATATATCAGTACATATGAATATATATATGGATATGTATGTGAATATATGTGTGTATGTATGTATGTCGAAAAGGATGGTTAATTCTTTAGAGTGTCCGCATTCTGTCCAGAGGAGATGGTGGTTTCGATCCCTGACAAAGTCAATTTATTTTGATCTAATAACACCACCTATGTATTTAATCAGACCGCTCAGGACTGACGCCCACTCAGGCCTTTTTAGGCCCGCTCAAGCCTGGACAGACCTCTTCATACCTGCTCAGGCCTGCTCAGACCTGCTCATGCCTATTTATACCTGCCCAGGCCTGCTCAGACCTACTCAGACCTGCTCACACCTGCTCAGACCTACTCAGACCTACTCAGGCCTGCTCACACCTGTTCAGGCCCGCTCAAACGTGCTCAGACCTGTTCAGAGGTGCTCAGACGTGATCAGACGTGCTAAGATCTGTTAAGACCTGCTCAGGCCTACTCAGGCCTGCTCAGGCCCGGGGAGGCGATGCTTACCTTGAGGCACTCGGACCGTGAAGGCACCTGCGACGCGGCGCTGCTGTGCCGGTGACTGTCTCCATGGTGACTGACGTTGGACGCTGTCGACACCTGGCGGCGGCGCGTTTCGGCGCGCGACGGCGCCATGGTCACGTGATGCACCGGAAGTCAGCAGGCCCGGTGGGAGGTGAGCGGTCTGTGGGAGTAAACAGAGGCGGGTGGTGAGGCCGAAAGATTCCATCAAAGGTGCGGAGTGGTACTGAACAAGAGTCACGTGACCATGTTACGCCAAAAACACTGGGCGGGCGGATATCACACGTGCACGGGAGGGTGATCGTCACCCACCGGTACCGGGCACGGTGGCCGAATCGGTAGAGCGCGTGCAGGAGATCGGGAGTTTGGTTCCTGGTCGAGTCAAACCAGTGACTTTTTAAATTGATACTTGTTGCTTCCTAGCCTGGTGCTCGGCATTAATAGGATAGGGCAAGGACTTGTTAGCTCAGTGTCAGGGTAATGTGACGGAGTGAGATATTGGGTCATGGTGCCGGCAGCCTGATTTCCCATGGGGCAGCACTATGAATTCACCATGAGTGCTCACTGTCACAAGTCGGTAGCTGTCCTGATATGACCTTAGATGTTGCCAGGACGTAAAATTCCAATAACCAACCAACCCACCCTGGTTCATCAAGCTGGGTTGTAATTTTGCCAAATATGTTTACTTGAAGCATGTGTCTCGATGGATGAAGCATGTGTCTCGGGTTTACTGCAAGACGTGCAAAGCAAGACGCGCAAAGCATGCTGGTACCGGAAATACACCCAGATCTCGGCGCCATTACGCAGCACTTAGACCGAGTTGGGGGATGGGAAGAAGGAAGGTGCGGGGAAAGGGGAGAGGGTGGAGGGTGGGGGGGGGGGGGGGGGGGAAGGAGGTGAGGGACGGGAGAGGAGGGAGGGAAAAGAGGGAAGGCTGGGGAGTGAGGGAGCGAGGGGAAGGAAGGAGGTGTGGGACCAATGGAGCGAGGGAAGGCTGGAAGGAAGGGAAAGGAGCAGAGGGAAAGGAGTGGAGGGACTGGAGGAAAAGGAGGGGAGGGAAGAGGCTGAGGGAGGGGTGGCCATATTCATGGCGGGATGTTGCTTTTATTATTCAATTGATTTGATTCATTGATTTATTTTTAATCTCAACTATATCACCAAACAGAGAAATATGAGACAACAATATTTAAGGGTTTTAATGGTTTAAGATAATTGGTTTATTTAAGAGTAGATCTAAAAGTGTATTAATGCAACACCTAAGGTAAAATCATAGAAGTCTATGCAGTCCAGCTGTTTTTAGAAATTCAATGATTACTTCACTTTTCACAATTAAAAATAAAGTCTTGCAGATTGTGAATTTCATAAAGGGCGTTGTCTATTCAATGCAAAATCGCTACATTCCAATCAAATGTGTTTCACTGTTAATAAACACTGACAGCCAAAGCATTCTGGTTGCTCGTCACCTTTTAAGATAAAAGAGTGAGTCATCTAGAATAGCCAATATGGCATCTTGTTAAAACAACCTCGTCCTGTGACCATTCCAAGCAACTCTGCGGCAGGCCGTTCATCAATGGGGTAATTCTATGGAGTTTGTTGTTTGGGTGTTCACCCCATTCAATCTGCCATAGGTTCCAGATGTATTTTTTAATGGTAGGTCTCAGATCAGAGTGGAGTATGTGACATTGTTCCAAAGGAGCTCTCAGAGCTCTGGTGGCCCCTTCTCTCGTTCCCCAGGATACCCACATGACTTGGCACCCAACATAGATTAATATCAAATTCTGTTGACGAAACAGAGTTCAGTTTAATGAGTACTGTATGTAGTATCGGGTGGTCCAGTTTATCTATTGTTTAAAGCCTAAAGGCAGGAACAAAGAGTCGGTGAGGGAAAAGAAAGGAGAGGATGGAAGGAGGAAGGAAGGAAAGGGAGGGAAAGGAGAGGAGGAAAGAAAGGGAGTGAAAAGAGAGGGGTGTGTGGTGGATGGAGGGAGGGAGTGAGGGAGGAGGGAAATGATTCCAGCTGCCAGCTGCCATTGAACACAATGGCAGCTGGCAATGTTCAACATATCCCAACAGTAGGTTGTTAGCTATTGGAGTTTTACGTCCTGGCAACATCTAAGGTCATATCAGGACGGGTGCCGACTTGTGACAGTGCGCACTCATGGCAACTTTACAGTGTTGCCCCACTGGAAGATCAGGCCACCAGCACCATGACCAGATATCCCACTCAGTCACATTTTCTTACACTGAGCCAACCAGTCCTTGCCCTATCCTGGCTATGAAGCGACAAGTATCAATTTAGTAAGTCATTGGTTTGACTCGACTGGGAATTGAACTCCCTACCTTCTGCATGGGAGGCCTGCGCTCTACCGATTCAGCCACTGGGTCCGGTAGCCCAACAGTAGGTAAGTAAGTAAGTAGGTAAGTAGGTACGTAGGTAAGTAGGTAAGTAGGTAAGTAGGTAAGTAGGTCACCTCAGCCTGAGTGACTAACAACATTCTTATTGTTAATACCCACTATGGCTGAAGGTGCTCGGGCATGATTTCCCCATGGGGCAGCAATATAAAATTGCCATGAGTGCGCTCTCTCACAAGTAACTACCCGTCCTGATATGACCTGAGATGTTACCAGGACGTAAAACTCCCACAACCAACCAAACCAACCAGTCATGGCTGCAACCTGCTCACAAGCATCAGTGTCAATTCTTACATGAAGCCTATAATGCCACCCACAGTCTTTGGAGTTAAATATCAGATCGATGTTGGCCCTGAGCCTCACGTCGTTTGTCAGCACGCTATATACTAATCTGCCCCCCTCCCGACCCCCGTGAACCAAGTACTTGGGCGATAATACGGGAATAGAAGTTCTGTGAATCTAATCTCTCGCCAAAACCATACCATTGAAGCTATAGTATGCATAGAATTGATTCCCATGATTGTAGTTTTTGCAGGAGATAATAAATTTGTTCAGACCATTAAAAAAAAGTGACAATTGTGCTACTATTGGATATTCAAGCTGTTGTGGTATAACAATATCATACGACCGCCCCATATGTGGCAGACCCTTCAGTTGGTTGGTTGTTGGAGTTTTACATCCTGGCAACATCAAAGGTCATATCAGGATGGGTACAGACTTGTGACAGTGTGCACTGATGGTGACTTTATAGAGCTGCCCCATTGAAAAATGATGTCGCCAGCACCATGCCCTAATATCCCACTCAGTCACATTATCCTGACACTGACCTAACCAGTCCTTGCCCTGTCCTATTAATGTCGAGTGTCAGGCTAGGAAGCGACAAGCAGCAATTTTTTAAGCCATTGGTTTGACTCGATCGGGAACCGAACTCCTGATCTCCCGGACAGGAACCCTGCGGTCTACTAGATCTATAAAAATTTCGCGCTGGTTGTGTTTCTGGGCTGCACTGAGTGGAAAACCACCAATGCATCACCCCTTTTCCAACAGGTCTAACTACCACCGCTCTAATTACATTCATCTATGAGGGCAGGCCCTCATAGTACGGCTAATCGCATTCATTTGCCAGCAGAATTTACTGGCCGTTTTCCATTCCTCTGCAGATATCGAATGGCTAAATTAGCTTTGATTTGAGAGAATTTCCTACTTTCTTTGCCGAGGCGTCCGTATTAGCGGAATTAGTGCCGGCTCATCTGTCCAAGTTGACAGGGTAATGATGATGTCTTCTAACTAGGCACTACCGTAATTCCGGGAACCAGCACTGCACCAACAGTCGGGCATGAGTCTGAGATACGCGACCACCCTGATAGTCGAGTCAAACCAATAACTTAAAAATTAGTACTTGTCACTTCCTAGCTTGACACTCGTCATTATTAGGAGAGGGCAAGGACTGGTTGGCTCAGTGTCAGGATACTGTGACTGAGTTGGGTATCAGGTTATGGTGCTGGTTGCATGGTCTACCAGTGGGGCAGCAATATAAAGTCGATATGAGTGCGCACTCTCACACATTGGTATCCGTCCTGATATGACCTTAGATGATGCCAGAATGTAAAACGCCAATAACCAACCAACTGTTGGAGGGGTCCAAGGGTCGGCAAGTGTGTGTGTGTGTGTGTGAGGGGGGGGGGGGGGTCGGGGGGACCCACAGAATTCTTGTCATTAGACATTGTGAGGAATGAATTATATAGCACATGCAAACCCACTCCCATTTGTATTACACCAGTGATACCGACTAGCCCCGGTTCTAACCTTCCATTGTTTTTGTTTTTGTTGTTTGTTGGGATTTTACGTCGAGGTAACATCTAATGTCATAAGAGGATAGGTACTGACTTGTGATAGTGCACACTCATGGCGAATTTATAGTGCTGCTCCACTGAGAGACCAGGGCACCGGGACCATGAGCCATTTTCCCGATCGGGCAAACCAGTCCATGCCCTATCCTAGTAATGCCGAGCACCAGACTAGGTAGTGACAAGTATCAATGTGTTACCAGGGGCATAGCTAGGCATATGCGCGTACGCCAAAACATCCACATCGTTTTGTCAACAAAAAATTAAATTAAAAAATAATAACGAGAGAGAGAGAGGGGGGGGGGGGGGTTACTTAGATATGATTTCATATTCGGAAGGGTGTGACGCCGTAAGCGGCCCCCTAAACCCCCTGCCGAAATTAGGAGTACACATCGTTAAAGGTCTAGCTATGCCCCTGGTTATGTCATTGGTCTGCCTGAGTTGGGATTCAAATTCCTGACCTTCCACAGTGAAAAGCTGCGCTCTTATGGTTTCAATCACCACGTCCTATCTCTAACCTCGCAGGAACTACACTTAGGCCGTATTCGATTAATACGACCCGGCCGACTCGGGTCACCCGAGTTGCTTGAATTTCAAATCGAACGCCGCGAGTGGAGTCAACAAATACATGTGCCGTGTGCAAAAAGTCCCGACCCCAGTAACCTCTTGGCCTGGGGTGGCTAGGAGCGATGATGTCACATTTGTGCAGATACTTGTAGGATAACAGCTACCAGTGTTGTAATGCTGCTTTTTTTTAATAACCCAGATTAATTAAATGGAAATATAACTAAACTATGCAATCATAAAATACTTTAAATCCTATTTCGCTGTAGTTATATCAGTTATTTTAAAAAAGAAAAGGGTTTTGGATTAAGCCACCATTTCTTCTACCCCAAGCGTGGAGAAGCGTATTTGTTTATTCAACCCGAGTCTGTAGGATGTGCGCCAAAAAGTGGCTCGGCATGCCCGAGTTGACTAATCGAATACGCCCTATGTGTTTCACCGGTACTATGGATGCATATTATTTTGCTGAATTATGTAGAGAATGATAGCAGTAAAGCAAACCGAAACCTATCCAACTTTACCTTATGGCACACACGATATTAAAACTGAGTACATGAAGCCAACATTAAAAGTTGTTTCCTAACTTAGATTATCCAAGTCCTCTGTATTAATAAACACTTGCAGAGTTAATGGCATTTCAAAAGTTTAACTCTCTGCAGCGAATTATTTCCACACACACAAACTAATTCCTATTATATGTTAACTTAACATTGCATAGTCTGATGGTTTTCAGTTTCTGTCATGTTTCTGAGATAATTATATTTTACTAATTGTTATGATCTACCTTACTTTAGTTTGAAGTAACATTTATTTTAGTTGGCTACTTTTGAGATATTTGAAGTGTAAATATGTCAAACTATGCCAAACCTTTGATACCATATGCTTCTACAGTAACCGGTTCTATTAAATTGGCTCAGGGTTCCCTTCGATGTGGAGACAGCAAAATAGCTCGGAATATGTGCAAAAGTGCATCAGTATCTAAATTAGAGATGTAGAATCAAATTTAGATAAATGTTTTGGCTTTGAAAATGTGATGCTCCATCGGACTATGCAGCTTTAATTAACTAATAGAAATGTGAAACTGGTTGAAAATAAAATACCACAATCATTTGTTGTCTGAATGATAAATAATACAGTAGTTTATCACACAACTAATACGGTCTATCGCCAGTCCCATTCCAAGACCTATTTAGACGGGCGAGGTATCAAACTGGATGCAACCACTTCATGGCTTCGTCTAGTTTGATATAAGTCCTTCGATGAGCAAGTCGTGGAAGCACACAGGTGGAAAGACGACGTTAACTATATTTAGTGAGTTCTATTCATAGCACCAGCCTGCCGTCCATTCTCGCCGCATTAGAGCGTGGTAATCTAAAGGCGAACGCCTGCTCAATAGCTGTCAGTTTATCTTAACGGACAATCAGGGTGAGTTATGGACGTAATAACGGACTAGTGAAGCCACCGTTAGGTGCAGCCAGTTACCACCAGGAGGAGCCATCGTCAGGTGGTGCCAGTTACCACCAGAGGGAGCCCATACCAGGTGGAGATACCCACCACCAGGTGGAGCCACCGTCAGATGGAGCAAGTTACCACCAGGTGGAGCCACTGTCACGTGGAGCCAGTTACCACCAGGTGGAGCCACCGTCAGGTGCAGCCAGTTACCACAAGGTGCAGTCACCTACTACCAGGTGCAAACAGCCACCACAATGTGCAGACATCCACTACCAGGTGGAGCCACCCACTATCGGGGGGAGACACTCATCGCCAGGTGGAGACAGTCACCATCAGGTGGAGACAGCCAACACCAGGTGGAGATACACACAACCAGGTACAGAAACCCATCATCAGGTGGAGATAGTCACCACCAGGTGGAGCCACCACCAGGTGGAGACAGCCATCACCACTAGTTGGAGACACCCACTACCTGGTGGAGACACCCACCACCTGCCCACCACCCGGTTCATACAGCCACCACCAGGTGGAGACACCCACCACTAGGAGGAGACAACAATCACCACCAGGTGGAGACAGCCACCACCACCAGATGGAGACGGACACCACCAGATGGAGACAGCCACTACCACCAGATGGAGAGGGACACCATCAGGTTGAGACACCCACTACCAGGTGGAGACAACCCCCAGCACCAGGTGGAGACACCCACCCCTAGGCGGATACAACCGCCACGACCAGGTGGAGACAGCCACCAACATCAGGTGGAGACACCAACCACCAGGTGGAGACAGACACCACCACCAGGCGGAGACACCCACCACCTGGTGGAGACAGTCACCACCAGGTGGAGACAGCCACCACCACTAGATGTAGACACCCATTACCAACAACTACATCTACACAGATTAGTTCCCATTTCCCCCACTGGCGCCACCTGCGACTGGTCTATTCTCATTGATTGCGGACACAACAGACCGGTGTTGCGGTTTGCCAGGGACACCAGTTTGCCAGGGACACATCGCTTCTGCACATCCATCAAAATCGAACAGCATCGTCACTAACCTTATAAATTTAATATAATGTTTTTGGTAAAGATGTTTTCTATATGTGTACCAAACGATTTGTTTCTAGATGGTGTAATTTGAGAGATATTTGACTTCTCCTGTATTTTCTGTATGAACATTGCTAATTGACCATTGACAATGCCTTGAGTTTGACGGTACGCGCAGTGCAAAACATTAGTTTTATTCAAAAATCATAGAAATCAAGAACCCTAACCATATAAATTTAATATAGTCTTTATGGTAAATATGTTTTCTATATGTGTACCAAGCGATTTGTTTCTAGATGGTGTAATTTGAGAGATATTTGACTTCTTCTGTATGAAGATTTGCTCACGGCCGTTAACAATGCATTTGAATGGCTGTGTCCCTCGCAAACTGGTGTCCCTCGGAAACCGCAACACCGGATTTTAAATTGTTATCAGGAGGCCACTATTTTATATTTACACACAGACACAATGAGCTCAAGCTAGTCGGGCAGGCAGGTGGTTGCTGGACTTAATTGAGGAAAGTCGAGGCAGCCTGCACAGGCAACGCTAGGCATGAAGCAATTCCATTCAGGCGCTGTAGTTAATGAGCCTGTCACAAACTAAGATAGCGGAGGTGGAGTGAGAGGGCAGATGCCACGCATATGATGCGTCATACCTCATCTATCAGGCATATATACAACAGTACTAGATAGGATCTGCCTGATGTCTGTTTCAGATATGCCTCATGTGAATATTACACATACCTGTTTTAAAACAATATTCAGTTGTGATATCTGAATCCGCCGTTTCGGTACATGGGTGAAATATTCAGGCTATTTGAAGTTCAAAGGGTACATACTGGAGATGCAGGGGGCATCGGAAAGTGGAGTGGGGGTTGGTTGTTTGTTGGAGTTTTACATCCTAGCAACATCGAAGGTTATATCAGGACGGGTACGGACTGGTGACACTTCACACTCATGGTGATTTTATAGTGCTGCCCCACTGGGAGACCAGACCAGCAGCACCATGACCTGATATCCCATTCAGTCACATTATCCTGCCACTGTGCCAACCATTCCTTGCCCTATCCTAATAATGTCGAGTGCCTGGCTAGGAAGCGACAAGTATCAATTTTTAACTCATTGGTTTGACTCGACCAGGGTTCGAACCCGTGCCATAAGGTAGTTGTGCATACAAGGCACAGGGCTGGCTATATGCCATAAGGGCAGTGATCATTAGCGCTCAGAACCAAGGCTAGATGCAGTAAGAAGAGGTCACCGACCACCACCCCCTGGAATCAGTTAGGGCTACAATCTAATTAGTTTTGAATGACCCTTGGAGTTGCTACACATGAAAACCGATTCAACATTTTGCGATAGCGCATAACTTACAGCATTTTGGACCTATGGAATCACCATCGTTAATCAACAGTCACTTCCTTTTTTTCTCAATTTAAATTTAAAAAATGTTATACGCATTATGCCTAACGCACATATACATTTACGTGCCTATGGAATCTTAGCCTAAGGAATAGGATGGCTTCGGTTATTTGATGAAGTTTAAAGGGAGGCGGCCCCTTATGGAAATCGGCGGTGCTGGCGTATCGCCCATATCGGGAACCTTTCAAACAGCCTCGTTCTGAGACTGCTCTACTGACGTCACCAGCATTACGTTTATAAACACCCTCCCCTTCTCCTGGTTCCCGCGCCTCTGTCGCAGGGTACCATGTTCCCCGCAGGGGCCGTGCACATAAGACGTCAAGCAGAGGGTGGTAGGGTGTGTTTATGTGTGAGTGTGTGGGTGTGAGTGGGTGGGTGTTTGTGTGTGAGTGTGCTTGTCTGTGTGTGTTTGTGTGTGTGAGTGTTTGTGAGTGCATTTGTGGGTGTGAGTGTGGTGTGTTTGTGTGTGAGAGTGTGTGTGTGTGAGTGTGTAAGTGTGTGTGAGTGTGTGTGAGTGTGTTTGTGTGTGAGTGTGTTTGTGTGTGAGTGTGTGTGAGGGTGGCTGAGTGTGTGTGAGTGAGTGTGTGAGTGTGTTTGTGTGTGAGTGTGAGCATGTGTGAGCATGTTTTTTTAGTGTGTGTGAGTGTGTGCGAGTGAGTGTGTGTGAGTGTTTTTGTGTGTGAGTCTGCTTGTGTGTGAGTGTGTGTGAGTGTGTGTGAGTGTGAGTGTGTGTGAGTGTGTGTGAGTGAGTGTGTGTGAGTGTGTTTGTGTGTGAGTGTGTTTGTGTATGAGTGTGTGTGAGTGTGTGTGAGTGTGTGTGAATGTGTGTGAGTGTGTGTGAGCGTGTTTGGGTGAGTGTGTGTGGATGTGTGTGAGTGTGTGTGAGTGTGTGTGTGAGTGTGTGTGAGTGTGTTTGTGTGTGGTTGTCTGTGAGTGTGTGTTACTGTGTGTGAGTGTGTGTGAACGTGTTTGTGTGAGTGTTTGTGAGTATCTGTGAGTGTGTGTGAGTGTGTGTGTGAGTGTGTTTGTGTGTGAGTGTGTGTGAGTGTGTGTGAGTGTGTGTGTGTGAGTGTGTTTGTGTGTGAGTGTGTGAATGTGTTTGTGTGTGTTTGTGTTTGAGTGTGTGTGAGTGCGTGTGAGTGAGTGTGTGTGAATGTGTGTGAGTGTGAGTAAGTGTGTGTGTGAGTGCGTGTGTGAGTGTCTGTGTCTGTGTGTGAGTGAGTGTGAGTGCGTGAGTGTGTTTGTGTGTGTTTGTGTGTGTTTGTGTGTGAGTGTGTGTGTGAGTGTGTGTGAGTGTGTGTGTGAGTGAGTGTGTGTGTTTGAGTGAGTGTGTTTGTGTGTAAGTGTTTGTGTGTGAGTGTGTGAGTGAGTGTGTTTGTGTGTAAGTGTGTGTGTGAGTGTGTCTGTGTGTGTTTGTGTGAGTGTGTGTGGGTGTGTGTGAGTGTGTGTGAGTGCACACGCTAATCGTGACATAGGGGGGGTGAGAAAGGTGTGGTGGAGGTGGGGGGAGATTGGGTTAACGACATGCGCTCCTAAAAGAAAAGAAATCAGGAGTGTGACGCAGCCTCAGGACACTGTGACTGAGTGAAATAGCGTGTCATAGAGCTGGAATTGTGGTGTGGCATTGTTGGTTGGTTTGTTGGTTGTAGTAGTTATAAAGTCATGGCAACATCTAAGGTCATATGAGGATGGGTACCGACTTGTGACAGTGCAGACTCATGGCGACTTTATGGTGATGTGGCACTGGGAGACCAGGTGACATGCACCATGACCTGATATCCCACTCAGTCACATTATCCTGACACTGAGCCAACCATTTCTTGTCTTTTCCTAATAATGCCCAGAGCCTGGCTTGGAAGCGACAAGAATCTATGTTTAACTCATTGGATGGACTCGACCAGGGTTCGACCCGTGACTTCGAATCCCATAATTCACGACACGAGACGGAGCTATATTATGGAACTTTATTGGAGTTCAAGGAAGGTCAAGGATAGAAGCAATAAGTATCTGATTACAACAGTGAACAATGTATCAAGTGGCGTGAATGAACAGTATCAAGAAGTAATCATCAGGCCATCATAGGCAATAGTGAACATTGTGAACATCGGTAGTCAATATGGTCATGCAGTGATAATAAGGAGTGGTATGATCAGTAGTTAGGTGGATCATGTAGATCATCAAAGAGTCAGTGGTTTATGATAGCTTAGTGAATGCCTGAGTAGGTGATGTAATAAGTAAGTTGAGTAGTTAATATCGGGTGTAGGTCAGCAATAGGGTCAATGGTTCATCGGTACATAGTGAATGTATCAGTACAGTTGATGATCAGCAAGGTAATAGGTAAGTGCATCGAATTTAGGTGGGTCTTGTCGGTGCGCTGGCTGGTGAGAAGTGGGCTGAGCGGGAGGCGGAGGGGAGTGTAGGGGAGGGGAGGGTGACGTCAGAGCGCTGGTTCCGGGTGTGGGGTGGTGGCGCCATCTGGAGGGCAGTGGGGGGGGGGGGGGGGGAGTAGGGAGGCAGGGCGATGGTGTCGCCGCCTGTAGAGGGGGGGTTGAGTGAGGGGTGAGAGGGAGAGGGAGTGGCGTGGGGAAGGGCGTGGGGGGAGAGGCAGCTCCAACTCACATAAGGTTTCTACTTAGAAATTAAGAACAAAACATTGCCCAATACTAAGATAGGGCAATGTAGCCTACATCACTTTCCTTGTGTGAACAAACAAGGGTTATATCACACAAACACACAGGCTACTCCCTAGCTTGTGTGTTTGTGTGATATAACCCTTGGGGGTTATATCACACAAACACACAAGTTTTACACTGTATTCTAACACTACATGTGTTAGAATAAGTAGTAGTCACCAAAGAGAGAGAGAAAATAATTCAAATTGTATCAACCAGATGTATTAATGTAAGGAGCAGCGGAAGAGAGAAGACCAATTCGATTCAATCAAACTTGTCCTCGTTTATTAAATGATTACATAAATACATACATTTATCTGTGAAGGTCTTTTCTAGTGATTGCATATGACATAAACGCTATTTAACTAAGCACCGAGCACCGGAAAAGTGGCCGAATCTATAAGATTGCTGGTTGGCTTTCTGTGTGGAAGGTCATAGGTTTGAAACCAGATCGAGTCAAACCAATGTCTTACTAGATTGACGCTTGTTGCTACCTAGCCTGGTGCTTGACATTAATAGGATAGAGCAAGGATTGGTCAGTTCAATATCAGGATAACATGACTGAGTGGGATATCTAGTCACGGTTACAAGTGTACAACAAATATTTGCTCAGTTGTTTTTATTTGCCCTCTCGACAACCCCGTTATGGAACACACACATAGAAATATTGGTTTAGTTGTTGGAATTTAACGTCCTGGCAACATCGAAGGTCATATCAGGATGGGCACAGACTTGTGACAGTGTGCATTCATGGTGACTTTATAGTGCTACCCCACTGGGAAATCAGGCTGCCGGCACCATGTCCCGATTTCTCACTCAACCATATTATCCTGATAGAGAGCTAACCAGTCCTTTCCCTATCATAGCAATGCCCAGCGCTAGACTAGGTAGTGACATGTCCCAATTTTGTAAGACATCGGCTTGACTCGACTAGGAATCGAACTCCCGATCTTCCACACGGAAGCGCTCTACCGATTCGGCCACCGCGTCATGTCACACAGAAATAAGTTACCAATCAATTCGGGCGATTATTCGCGAGACAGGGGGACATGTTTGGTTATTAGTTGTTGATAAAGTGTCATTGAAATGAATGCATTATTTAGCCAGAGTGGGACACATTTGTTATAATTGATACTGATATTACTGTCAGCTAACTGCCCATTATAATTAAAGAGCTGCTCTAATGACTCATTATCGGCGCTTTGAGGTCATTAACTAGGGCGTCGATTAAAGAGCTGTTTGACTGAACTGCTGGGGTTGGTTGTTGGAGTTTTAGATCCTGGCAACATCTCAGGTCATATCAGGACGGGACTGTTGGGGAGATTAGATTGCCATCTTTATTACTGTTTGAATCTCTCCACATAAAGAAGAGAAATTACTGATGGCCAGATGGGTAGAGCGCTCGCTTCCAATGCGGCAGGATGTGGTTTCAATCCCCTGGCGAGTCAAACCAAATGCTTGCAGAATTTATGCTGATCAATTCCTTGTCTGGTGCTTCGCAATACTAAGATAGGGCAATGCCTGGTTGGCCCAATCTCAGGATAATGTGTGAGCAGGATAGTGGGCACTGATGCCAGTGGTATGGTATTTCAGTGAGGCAACACTATGATGTCACCATCAATGCGCAATGTCAAAGTGCGGGGATTGCCTTACTTAGAAATTAAGAACAAAACAAGCCTGATTAACTGTTGATTTTTCAAGCTAACAGTGGGTCATTAGGTGGTCTGGGAGGACCCTAAATGCCTAATTGGTGGTTAGCACCTTCTCTGTGGTAATGTGTGAGTGTGTGTGAGGGTGTGTGAGTGTGTGTGAGCGACTTGGGGGTTATTACACAAAATGCAATTCTTGCTGTATGTCACAGTAAAACAAAGTTTCAAAAACGCTGACATAGACCATATTTCATATCCCTACAAACAGAAAAAAAATCCTATCTTTCAAGAACTGACACTACTCGATATATGCCAAGGGGTGTGTACTTGTCCGAGAGGGTGGGCACAGTGATTCAAATGGGTCGAAGTCTTTCAAAGAGGGTTGACTTACATGGATTATAAGACATACTCAAAAGGTTTCTCATTTATTTTAAGCATTAATAGGGTTAGCACTGTTTTTCAGATGTGAGTATTCCCTGGCCTACATCACTTTCCTTGTGTGAGAATTCCCTGGCCTACATCACTTTATGTGTAAGTATTCCCTGGCCTACATCACTTTATGTGTAAGTATTCCCTGTCCTACATCACTTTATGTGTAAGTATTCCCTGGCCTACATCACTTTATGTGTAAGTATTCCCTGGCCTACGTCACTTTATGTGTAAGTATTCCCTGGCCTATATCACTCTATGTGTAAGTATTCCCTAGCCTACATCACTTTATGTGTGAGTATTCCCTGGCCTACATCACTTTATGTGTAAGTATTCCCTGGCCTATATCACTTTATGTGTAAGTATTCCCTGGCCTATATCACTTTATGTGTAAGTATTCCCTGGCCTATATCACTTTATGTGTAAGTATTCCCTGGCCTATATCACTTTATGTGTAAGTATTCACTGGCCTATATCACTTTATGTGTAAGTATTCCCTGGCCTATATCACTTTATGTGTAAGTATTCACTGGCCTAGATCACTTTATGTGTAAGTATTCACTGGCCTAGATCACTATGTAAGTCATTGGCTTACACCACTTTCCATGTGTAAGTATTCCCTGGCCTACATCGCTTTCCATGTGTGAGTATTCCTTGGCCTACATCACTTTCCAAGTGTAAGTATTCCCTGGCCTACATAACTTTCCATGTGTGAATATTCCCAGGCCTACATCACTTTCCATGTGTAGGTATTCCCTGGCCTACATTTTCCATGTGTGAGTATTCCCTGACCTACATTGCTTTCCTTGTGCGAGTATTCCCTGGCCTACGTCACTTTATGTGTAAGTAGTCCCTAGCCTACACCTCTTTCCATGTGTGACTATTCCCTGGCCTGCATTAATTTACATGTAAGTACTCCCTAGCCTACATCACTTTCCTTGTGTGAGTATTCCTAGGCCTACATCACTTTCCATGTGTAAGTATTCCCTGGCCTACATCGCCAACAGCTGAAGGCATTCATTAGGGCTGAATGACAAGATCGTGGTTGGGCCCTAAATAACTCTTTGAGATTAGGTTGTTTCACACTGTATAAATGATAACAACTCAGAGTTAATAATGACCATTGCTCAGGGTCACAGCTGACTCAGAGGCATGAGTGGGTTAATCAAGGCTTTTATTCGGGCGCTGCCCGCCCGGCGGCATGTACATTGACTGTGTATCATCGGGCAAGAAGCGAATGAGCGAAGGCCCCAATATATTGGGAAAATGAAATGTGATGAGGGCATATGAGTCATGTGAATGATTTAACAAACGAGTAATCAATTACGTTAAAGTACAATAGCAATAGTTAATGATAAAAATATGACATAACAGTAGAGGGTAAATTATCAGAAATGTGACATTTAAGTAGGTGTGATCTGTCAACTGCGCGGGTGTCAGTCGCTCATTAGATGGTATTCTTTGTTTTTTAGTTTAAATGCTTGATTGGTTTTTGGTTTTGTTGATTGTTGTGGGCACAATCAACTGCAGGTGTGGGTGGGTGGGTAAAATTGGAGGTGGGAAGTGGTCAGTGCGGGCGTTTGGAGAAGACTGACCAGCTTCGGTGGCTCCAGAAGACACCAGGATAGTGCCTGGACGTGATGGCTGGCAGTATTTGTTATATAGGCTGGAAGGGGGAAGATGGCTTTCCCCCCTCTCCACCCCCCCACCACCACCACCACCACCACAGTAGTGGCAGGGGGGAGGGCTTCGGCCTTGAGCCTGCCGTGTCCAGCAATGACACCGAATGAGCGACCTCGCTCATTCAAGACAATTAGGAATCCTTGAAGCTATGTTTATCATGTTCCTGCCTCTTTAGCTTGTTATTGCGCAGGTTCAGAGCTATTTGCTATTCGCTATGGAATTACAATGAAATCTAAAGCCACCGACCATGGGACTGACTTTAAATCGTCCATTTTCGGTTTAGGGAGTTTTTCATTCAATACAATGGTATTGTATGGGTGATAATTTGGGACTCAAATAAATCGATTAATATAGGGGAGTGGTCGATCTGTGGAGGGGGTCAGTTAGAGAGGTTTTACAGTATATTCTAGTGAATTCATACGGCACTAGTCCCATTTGGCTGAGGAGAAGGCACCTGTATTACAAAGTAAGGTGGCGCAATGATAGCCCTTGGAAGTGAAGTTTAATTGGAGGTCCTGGAGGTTTAAGTAGATGTCAGTGGCAATGAAGAAGGTACAGAGCGACATGTCAGATACGAACAGGCAGAAATGCTGAGTCAGGTGTTCCTCTTACGTGAGGAGGGAATCACTTCTGTCACACTGTCACAGATGTCGCACACCCTCGACATCTGTGACGTCACCACCTCCTCATGGCACTTACCTTAATTGCAATTCCAATTAAGTGGCTGCAATTTGACATTAATACTACAACTGGCTATAGAACTAAAACAGACAATAAAATCGACAATTATATTGTAATCGGTTCAGGATGTCAATGTAAATTGGATGGCTTAGGATATAAATGTTTGTAGAATGACTTAAGAAGTAATTTCATATAGACTGGTTTAGAATATAAGTGTAATGTTTTATGATATAACTATAGAGAATGGCTTAGAATATAATGTAAATGGGATAGTTTGAGATATAGCTATACGGAATGGTGTAGGACATAACCGTACATACGATGACTTAGGATATATATGTAAATAGGATAGTTTGAGATATAGCTATACTGAATGGTGTAGGACATAACTGTACATACGATGACATAGGATATACATGTAAATAGGGAAAAAAGGAGGACATTTTGTTTAATTTAACGATGCCTCGAGAGCAAATGTCCAAATATAGCACGTGACTAAATATAACATATGTCCATGTATAGCATGTGTCCAAATATAGCACATGACCAAATATAACATGTGTCCATGTAAATCACATGTCCAAATATAGCACATGACTAAATATAACATGTGTCCATCTATAGCACATGTCCAAATATACCACATGACCAACTATAACATGTGTCCATATATAGCACATGACTAAATATAACATGTGTCCATGTATAGCACATGTCCAAATATAGCACATGACTAAATATAGCACATGTCCATGTTTTCCACGTGTCCAAATATAGCACATGGCAAAATATAACATGTGTCCATATATAGCACATGTCCAAATATAGCACATGACTAAATATAACATGTGTCCATGTATAGCACGTGTCCAAATATAGCACATGCCCAAATATAACACATGTCCAAATATAGCACATGACTAAATATAACACATGTCCATGTAGAACACACGTCCAACTATAGCACATGACTAAATTTAACACATGCCCATGTATAGCACATGTCCAAATATTGCAAATGACCAAATTTAACATGTGTCCATGTATAGCATGTGTCCAAATATAGCACATGACTAAATATAACACGTGTCCATGTATAGCACGCATCCAAATAGAGCACATGACTAAATATAACACTTGTCCATATATAGCACGTGATCAAATATACATGGTGGCAGCAGCAAATTAATACCGCGCACATCGGTTGTAAACAGGATTTCTGTAAGATGTGAGGGAATTAGACTGTTCTAAAAATAGCCGCTCCTACACTCCCCCCACACCACCTAGGCCATAATCGATTAACACGACCCAGACGACTCGGGTCACCCGAGTCATCAGAATTTCAAATCGAACACCGTGAGTGGAGTCGAGAAATACACGTGCCATGTGCAAAACGACCCGACCCCAGTCACCCACCTATTGGCTGGAGTTTGTTATGAGCGATGACTTTGCATTTGTGCTGGTACCTGTAGGATAACAGCTACCAGTACAAGTCCTATGTGTTGTTTTAATGCTTTTTTTGTTAAAAACCCAGATTGTCAGCTTCTACAATCATAGATACTTTAAATCCTATTTTGCTGTCCTTATATCGGTTGTTCAAAAAAAAAATTAAGTTTTAGATTAAGCCACCATTTTTTCCACCCCGAGCATGGAGAAGCATATTCGTTTATTCAACCCGAGTCCGGAGGATTTGCGCATGCGCCAAACAGTGGCTCAGGTGACCCGAGTTGATTAATCGAGTATGCCCCTTGTGACACCCGGTCGGTTCTAGCACCAGCCTAGATCCTTGATCCTAGATCCTAGATCACTATCACATAGACGATGCTCATTCTACTGACCCAGAGGCTTCGATGGAATTGCATGTTTCCAACTAACTGTAAATTAGGATTTATACCAATGTACTTTGGTTAAGTTTGTGTGTGTGTTAATTTCGTTGATTAATTAGAGGAAATTTCAATTGCGGATAATTGTTCTTCCTGAGTTCACTGCTCGTTCTCCTGTCCTGGTAATGTCACATGTCATATAGTGACGAACAGAAATCATTAAGTCATTGTTTTGAAATGGTTGGATTTAGAACAATCTGCCACACGGGAAGCGGATGTTCAACATATTAGGCCATCCTGTCTGAATGTTAAAGATTTTGAGGTCGTAGTTCGGCTATATACCGCGAAGTGGAGCTAGCATCACTAGAACTCCTCTTAGCTCATATAAATCTAGGTTTGCCTTTTACTGTTATAACCATCGGTTGCTCGGGGGGGAGGAAATTAACAAATCTGTCTCTTATGCAATATTTCAATAGTAGTTGCCATATACACCGCGTGGTGGCGCCAGGATCCTCATGGGTCTGGAAGGAAAGTGTGAACTTTTGTTGGCAGGAGAATGGGCATGGCTGGTTACCATCAGTCAGAATGTGATACCAATAAGCACTGGGCATGGTGGCCAAATCGGTAGAGTGCGGGCCTCGCATGCGAGTGATCACCACTTTGGTTCCAGGTCGAGACAAACCTATGACTTATAAAATTGATACTTGTCGCTTCCTAGCCTGGCACTCGGCATTAATAGGATAGGGCAAGGACTGATTAGCTCAGTGTCAGGATAATGTGACTGAGTGGGATAATGGGTCATGGTGCCAGTGGCCTAATTTCCCAGTGGGACAACACTATAAAGTCACCATGAGTGCGCACTGTCACAAATCGGTACCCTTCTTGATATGAGCTTAGATGTTGCCAGGATGTAAAACTCCAACAACCAACTAAAGTGACGTCACTTCGAGCCTATTCAGTGTGCACTACCTGCCAGCTACAGCACCTTCAGAGATGGTGTACATGGTCTCACTACACGCGGTACATATACACATGACCCTGAAAACCTTACTGCTATCAGCCCCAGGTATCTAGGACATTCGCAGGCACTGCCAATGACCAACGCTCTATAGTCATGGGTTTGGGACGGAGAAGCAGCATTAAAGGATATAGAAGGAGGGTGCATGTTAAAGGGATATCAAAGAAGCTTAGTTTCTACAACAGTTATAGATAGCATTACCAAACCATCTTGATTTCAATCTAAAATTAAATTTGGACCAATCTTGGAGAAAACCTGAAAACTCATGAAGCCTGGCACCTATGGATGTGTAATTTTGGAAAACTCCTGAATTCTGACGTTCCTGACTGAGTAGCTTTTTGTTAGGGAAAAAGTAATTTTGGAAAACCCCTGAAGGATGATAGTTAGTGGTGGCTGCTTAGTGTCGTATCAGCAAAAAAGGCCATAATCCTGGTGAGAAGTGTTCAACTTGTATTCTGCCATATAATTATTATTCAGCCATCAGTTTTACATAATCAATTACGTGGAGAAAGACACCTTTGAAGTTCACAGTTCACAATTACCCCAAGTTTCAGCCAGGGAAGGTAACATTGTAAATAGCCAGAAAGAGCTGTTAATATAATATCGATTTCTAATAAACAACAAAAACAACATCTCATGGCCTCTCTTATGGATGAGTTATTGACCAACATGGACAAAGGTGAACTTACAATTGCAGCATACCTCGACTTCAAAAAAGCTTTTGATACATTTGACCATAGAATACTATTGCAGAAAATCCAGAAAGCAGAACTGGGGAAGAAAACCTGTACATTCGTGACCAACTACTTAACTAATAGGAAACAATACTCAAAACTTAATGACAATGAGTCAACCATCAAGACTGTTAAAACTGGAGTTCTGCAGGGTTCAACCCTATGCCCCCTTCTGTTTTTAATCTTAATAAATGATCTACCCCAAGTATCAGAGGTTGCAACATTCACATTATTTGCAGACGATGCAGCACTCACAGTACACAATAAAGATTTCCAAATAGCAACGGATCAGGTTTGGACGGTGCTGACCAGGGTTAATCTATGGTGTAGTGAAAACAAACTATCCCTTAACACCAATAAAACTGAATTTGTCATTTATATCACCAAAGCAAGGAAGGCAAGAGCACAACCCATTACACTGCATATTGGCGGAAACCAAATTAAGGAGGCAAGTGCATACAAGTACTTCGGAACAGTGATTGATTCTACCTTAAATGGGAATCAACATCTGACTAGACTAACTCAATCATTTGCACTAAAAATGACTACAATCCAGAAGATGCGGAGCTTCATAAGCAAAAGCACTGCTATAAAAATCAACAGTTCTGCCAATAATAGACTATAATGATATAATTTATGGATTGCTCATGAAGCAGCCACTAACTAAGCTACAAAGGATCCAAAACTGGGCGTTAAGAACAATTTATTGGGCCAAAACACTAAGTGTACAGGAAATGCACGACAAAGCAAACCTAGATTACCTAATGGTTAAAAGAGATTCACATCTCCTATCACTTATGTACAGAAGAGCCAGAGAGACCCAATATATAGACAACACAAAAAGGAATACTAGATGGGCTGATTCCACTCTGCTCCCCAAGTCTTCCACAAGCAAACTAATTAAAGCACCAATTTATAAAGGCAGCATTTACCAGCCAGAACTAAGGCACCTTCCTCTTACCTAGAATTAAAAAACTCACTAAGAGTACATCGGATTGGGCAGACCCTTATGCAGTCACAGTAAAGTATGTTCTATGGTGTCGCCATACCATAAGTGACAGATCACCGAACCCTCAGCCTCAGTTCAACCCCCTCTGTTATTTCTTGCTGTTCCTCCGTTATTTAGAGTCAACCATATACAATGACAGAGACAGTCCGAATACAAATGTAAAATTTAAGACCTAAATGCACTGGGATTAGTCCCACTGCTTCACTGTTCACAGCTGGTCCAGTGTATTATTAACAACCCTACCCCAATAACGTAATTCATAAACTCACATAACTCGCTTGCCTAACTCCAACTGAACATTAAAACTTACTACAACTTTACCAAATGAATACAGAAGATAACTTCTGCTTACATTCTAAATACCATGTAAATACTCGCATTGATCTGACTAATATTGATCTAGTTATATGACACTACTGTTAGCATATTGCTATGGAACTATTGGGTTACAGAATTTCATTGTGTTACATGCTGCAAATTGTGTATTTAACAGTTATTGTATACCTTATTCTATATACCTTTTGTGTAAATAACCCTGAATTGAAAAATGGCTGGAAGACCCAAGCTTCAGCACTGACAAAAGACTTATTCAGCAGAATAAACATATTTACACCAAAAAAAACACAAAAAAACAAAAAAGAACTTCTTAAAAAAATGCAAACACTACAGAACAGAGCCCTGAGAATCGGCCTCAGAGTAGACAAGCTGCACCCCACCTATGACATACACAAAAGAACCAAAGTAAAATTGCTAGAAAATAGGAGAAAAATTCATCTGAAAACATTAGCATACAGCTATAGTCAAGACAATAAACTCCTAACAAAACCACAAAAGGGCTACTAGAGCAAATAATGCACCACTACTAAAGCAGACCAGAAGCCAAATAAAAGCTCACGAGAGAAGCATGCTGGAAATGGCTGCCAAGGTGTGGAATGCTCAAACAGTAAAGGTACGACAAATTCCTGACCAAAAAACACACAAAAAATATATGTGCAAAATAAGGCTAGGAAACCCCCACTAAGCTGCACTGCAAAGGGGCATGTGATATGTCATGGCCCACCAGCGGGATGCCCAATGGAAGGTAACCATGCCAAAAGTAGCTAGATAGCACACCACACAGCTAGGTACAAGCCTATGATATGTAAATAGGAGTAGGCTAGTCTAGTAGTAAGAGTAGAAAAAATAAAACACATATATGCCAAAAAAATCCAAAACAATTAACATAGACTACTAACCAGACCAACCAACTATCTATCTGCTGCTGAAATGCAGGCAATCAAATATCTTATCACCAGCTACTGTGTGATAAGATAACACCAGCACTACAGCTGGCCAGCATTGAAAACAAGCCTAAATACCCAGGCTTATATGCTATGGACAGTATAAATACAGCCTCAATAAAAAAATTAAAAATAAAAAAAACATTGTGGAAGAAGTAATAAGGAGATACATGGGAGACTAAGGAAATCAATACTTCTCGGCAGGCACACAGGCTTCTGTAATGAGAGCTAGATAGATATTGCTAGTTGCATTCTGAACAAATAAAAAAAAGAACACATCAGAATGACAAACAGCAGGAGGAAGTACACCTTACCAGAGATATTCAGCTGGGTTACGTGCTTCTATATAACGTGGTAAAGGCTTAATAAGAACATTAACAGCTTTTTTTTAAAGGTTAAAGATGCATTCAAATTATTTACAAATTTCCAGGGGCTGTATTTGAAATTGAACCCAAGGCAGTGGTGATTCCTCCTGATTGCTCAGGTGGTAAAAAAAACGTTCGAAATGGTGATCGGTAGGGGTAAGGCCAGGACGGCTAAACACACCCATGTACTTAGCACATGATATGGATCTCAGGAACTTGAAAGATATTGACGTCACAGATATAAAATTTGCAAGCGAGTTTGGATATCACCATTGCTATACCGCTTCTTACCTAAACCTTATATCATGCAAACTTAATATTATTACATAACAATATATAATTATGTAGATTTGCAACAACAGAAGCACCAATAGCAGTACTAACAACAGAACTAACAGCAATATTAACAACAACAGCAGTAGCAACAGCAACAGCAACAGCAGCAACAGTAGCAACAGCAGTAGCAACAGCAGTAGCAACAGCAGTAGCAACAGCAGTAGCAGTAGTAGCAACAGTAGTAGCAACAGCAGCAGCAACAGCAGTAGCAGCAGCAGTAGCAACAGTATTAGCAACAGCAGTAGCAACATCAGTAGCAACATCAGTAGCAGTAGTAGCAACAGCAGTAGCAACAGCAGTAGCAACAGCAGTAGCAGTAGTAGCAACAGTAGTAGCAACAGCAGTAGCAACAGCAGTAGCAGCAGCAGTCGCAACAGCAGTAGCAACAGCAGTAGCAACAGCAGTAGCAGTAGTAGCAACAGCAGTAGCAACATCAGTAGTAGCAGCAGTAGCAACATCAGTAGCAGCAGTACCAAAACAGTATCCTAACGACAGCAGTAGTAACAGCAATAGCAACAATAGTAGCAATAGCAGTAGCAACATTATTAGAAACAACACGAACAACATTACCACCACAACAGCAGTAACAGCAGCAGTAGTAACAGCAGTATCAGCAGTAGCAACAGTAGCATCAATAGCAGTAGCAACGTTATTAGAAACAGCAGGAACAACATTATCACCACAACAGCAGTAACAGCAGAAGCAGTAACAGCAGTAGCAACAGCAGCATTAATAGCAGTAGCAACGTTATTAGAAACAGCAGGAACAACATTATCACCACAACAGCAGTAACAGCAGCAGCAGTAACAGCAGTAGCAACAGCAGCATTAATAGCAGTAGCAACGTTATTAGAAACAGCAGGAACAACATTATCACCAAAACAGCAGTAACAGCAGCAGTAGTAACAGCAGTAACTGCAGTAGCAACAGCAGCATCAATAGCAGTAGCAACGTTATTAGAAATAGCAGGAACAACATTATCGCCACAACAGCAGTAACAGCAGCAGTAGTAACAGCAGTAACAGCAGTAGCAACAGCAGCATCAATAGCAGTAGCAACGTTATTAGAAACAGCAGGAAGAATATTATCACCACAACACCAGTAACAGCAGCAGCAATATCAGCAGCAATAACAGCAGCAAAAGCAGTAGCAAAATCAACAGCCACAACAACAGCAGTAACATCAATAGCAAAACACCAACATTTGCAGCAACATCAGCAGCAACAACAGCAGCAATACCAATAATAGCAGCGGCACTTATAGCAGTAGCAACAACAACAATAACATCAGTAGCAACATCGGAAGCAACAGCAGTAGCAGCAGCAGTGCCACCGTGCTCCCTGCTTCCAGCAAGGGTCGGGCCTGCGTCTCTGTGACCTACATACACTGCCCAACTCGTAGCTAGTCCCGCTACTCACGGTGACGCTTGGCGCCGCCACTGTCTGCTCACACCAAGTAATGACACGCCAAGCGCAGCATCACATTCCATTTCTCACAAGAACGCCAGGGTCATGGTGGGACCCCCACCAACCCACCCACGCAATGGACGCGGATGTGCCCAGGTTCGAGGCTCCACGGGGAGGCTTTTACATGATCCCACCGGGCGCGGTGGACTAATCGGTAAAGTGCGGGCCTCGCGTGCGGAAGGTTGGGAGTTCGGTTTCTGGTCTAGTCAAAGTGTTGATAGGAGGTACAGCCACACTCACACCTGCCCCTTTTCTGAAATTCATAGCGACTATCATGAATGTGCACTGTCACACGACGGTCCACATCCTAATATGACATCTGATGTTGATAGGAGATAAAACCCCATTCACTCCTGCCCTTTTTCCGAAATTCATAGCGACCATCATGAATGTGCACTGTCACATGACAGTCCAATCCTAATGTGACCTCTGATGTTGATAGCAGGTAAAACCCCTCACACTGCCATTCTCTGTGACAAACCGGATGTGCTGGCCGAATCAGCAGAGCACAGACCTCCCATGTGAGAGATCGTGACTTCAATTCCCAGTCGAGTCAAACTAATAACTTGCAAAATTTATACTTGTCATTTCCTAGCCAGGCGCTTTGCATTAATAGATAGGGCAAGGACTGGTTAGCTCAGTTTCCGGATAATGTGACTGAATGGGATATCGGGTCATAGTGCTGGTGGCCTGATTTCCCAGCGGGGCAGCACTATAAAGTCACCATGAGTGCACACTGTCACAAGTCGGTACCCATCCTGATATGACCTTAGATGTTGCCAGGATGCAAAACTCCAACATCCAACAACCATCTATATTTAGAGAAAATAGCCTATTCATTAGAACAATTCCTCTTTTGGTGGTCTTGCAGAGCTGTGCTTTGCTGTTTGTTTGTTGTTGCTTTACGCCCTAGCAACATCTAAGGTCATATCAGGATGGGTTCCGTTGCAGTAGGATAACACTGCATCCACATCAGACTCATCGAGATGAGGAAAACAGATCCACCCTGACGAACCTGAATCTTTACCGGGGGCTTGCTTCAGCAGCTTGTACACCTTAGTTCCCATTACAGGCCTCGTGTGTGGAAGATTGGGAGGTCGGTTCCCGGTCGAGTCTAAGCAATGACTTACAAAATTGATACTTGTCGCTTTCTAGCCTGGAACTTGGCATTGATAGGATACGACAAGGACTGGTTAGCTCAGTGTCAGGATAATATGGCTGAGTGGGATATCAGATCATGGTGCCGGCAGCCTGATTTCCCAGTGGGGCAGTACTATATAGTCACCATGAGTGTGCAGTGTCACAAGTCGGTACCCGTCCTGATATGACCTTAGATGTTACCAGGACATAAAGCTCCAACAACCAACCAACCAACCTTAGTTCCCGGACAGGGTCAGTGATAATGATTCCTTCCGCGTGAGTGATTCACCCGCCTGGGTTGGTTTACAGAATGAGCAGCGAAACAATTAACGCCAGCCAATCACAGCCGGCTACAGGTGGCCAGCCAATGGCAATGAAGCTTATTTATTGTGTTTGTCGAAGGGCAATCTCGCTAACAGGTAAATTCCCACGAGATGAAGGTGGGATAAATATTGACGCTGGTGGATTGACCATTTGGTGTAATTCTTTCACCTCTAATGCGGCAGTTGAGGGAGGGATTGTGGGGAGGGGGGGGGGGGCTCTCTATCCGACATGGATCAGGTACAAGGCCACTGGCCAATTTGGTCATTTCTATTGCTCTTAGAGTCGTGGAGCTGTTGTGGACTGGTTACTGTGGACTGGTTCGGTTTGCACCCTTCCACTTTGCACCTTGTCTGTTTGCACCCGCCCAGTCTTAGGTTCGAATCCTGCTAATTTGCACCCTTCCCGTGTTCACCCAACCTGTTTGCACCCAATCAGTTTGCACCCTATCAGTTTGCATCTTATTGGTTTGCACCCTCCGAATTTGTACCATACCTGTTTGAACCAAATCAATTTGCACCCAGCCGGTTTGCACCATACCAGTTTGCATCATTTCGATTTGCACCTTTTCGGTTTTCACCCTGCCCGTTTGCACCCTGCTAGCTTGCACCTACTAGTTGCTGCACAACCGGTTTGCACCCCACTGGTTTGCACTGTTGGTTTGCACCACTAACCAGGTTTTGTTTTTAGCTCTTTTGTCAATGATAATTAGAAGTTTGGAAGGCGAACGAATTTGGCAATCAACAAGGAAGCCGAAGCGAAAGGTCGTTACTTCAACGATAATGAAAGCAGCCAATCACAAACTGTTGGTTCCAATCAGCCACACCTATTAATTAATGAATTAATTAATATTCCTCAAACTGAAACACATCGAGTCGACACGTGACATTCCCGTGCGTACATTTATGCTGCTGACCAGATGGGATGGCCGAATAAGTTGAGCGTCCGTCTACCGTTTTGGTAGATCGTGGGATTCGAACCCACGGATTCGAACCCTGGTCGACTCAAACCAATGACTTAAAAATTGATACTTTTCGCTTCGTAACGTGGCGCTCAGAATTATTAGGATAAGGTAAGGACTGGTTGGCTTAGTGTCAGGATAATGTGACTGTGCCAGGATAATGACCTTATCCAGTGGGGCAGCACTATAACATCGCCATGAGTGTGCACTGTCACAAGTCGGTACCTATCTTGATATGACCTTAGATGTTGCCAGGATGTTGGGTGTTTACGCATATTTCAAAATATTCTCTAGACCTGATGTCTACTTGAGAGTTGAGAGGTGTGCTACTGCATACCCAAGGAATTAATTATTAATGTATTCTTTACTTTTTCTTCTCACTAATCTATTTTTAATGGGCTGCATGATCTAATTATCTCTCTATATGGTGTCTGCTATGAGATATTTGTTGATAACACTAGTTGTATAAATGCTATTTGCATATGGTATGCAGGTATTGCAGTACCTCGGACACCTTAGGTGCTAAAATACCTAAGGGAGTTTGATGACACTGCCTTGCAAAGTTGGAACCACTGCCTTGTGATACAGATTCTTGATAGAACCAAAGGCTAAGGGAGCCAACCCTAACATAAAATCATGTTACCGTGGCAGCATTAAGGGCGGTGATGAATGGAACTTCCAACATCTCCCGACCACCCACTGCAGAGACAAATAGTTTGCGCCTCTCTTGAAGCGTTCTTGCTGGTGTGAAACCTCCATTTGCGAGAGAGTGCCGCTAGTAACTTGCAAAAGCCAGCAGCACTTCAACCCTTTGCAAGCAGCTTTTATGAAATGTACAACCGCACAAAATCACTCTTAAAGCAGAGAGCTAAATGGAGAGCAGCGGTTAAGTAATGAAAGCAGTCTTTGTCACATCACGACTGACAGTATGATGATAAATGCTATTTGCATAAATTCTATTTGCATAAATGCTAGGTGTCTAAATGCTACTTGTGTAAATGCTACTTGCATAAATGATACCAATTATAAACCTATATAAATATTTCCTGTATAACAAGTGCCTATATAAATGTTACTTGTGTAAATGCTACTTGTATCAATGCTGCCCTAATAA
Source organism: Branchipolynoe longqiensis (assembly GCA_030323885.1). Classification (NCBI taxonomy): domain Eukaryota; kingdom Metazoa; phylum Annelida; class Polychaeta; order Phyllodocida; family Polynoidae; genus Branchipolynoe; species Branchipolynoe longqiensis. The sequence goes on along the minus strand of CM059188.1, from coordinate 95,427,248 downwards.
GCCTATATGAATATTGCCTGTATAACTAATACCTGTATAAAGGTTACTTGTGTAAATGCTACTTGTGTAAATGCTACCCTAATAAACCTATATCAATATTGCCTGTATAACTAATGCCTGTATAAAGGTTACTTGTGTAAATGATACTCACATAAATACTACCCTTATAAATCTATATAAATATTGCCTGTATAACTACTGCCTGTATAAATGCTACTTGTGTAAATGTTACTTGTAAAAATGCTACGCTTTTAAATCTATATAACTATTGACTGTATAACGACTGCCTGTACAAATGCTACTTGTGTAAATGCTGCTTGTATAAATGCTGCCCTTATAAACCTATATAAATATTGCCTGTATAACTACTGCCTGTATAAATGCTACCTGTGTAAATGCTACTTGTATAAATACTACCCTTTTAAACCTATTTAAATATTGCCTGTATAACTACTGCCTGTTTAAATAAATGCATGCGGCGTCATGCTTTTGGGATGGATTCAGAACTTTTATGAAAGTACCTCATCAGAATCTCGTCCATCGAATCTTGCAGAACAGCTGGTGTTCTTACATGGGGCTGAGCGAACAGAAAATCCCGCATTCCCTCTACCTTCCGCAAGAGAGACGAATAATTTCCCATAGCTTTGCTAATCAATGCCAGCATTTCGCTTCGGGAACTTTCGCACCCTTAAAACTGGGACGATTCCATTCGATTTGTCCAATCAAATACCTTATCAGCAGCTACTGTGTGGTAAGATAACACCAACACTACAACTGGCCAGCATTGAAAACAAGCCTGGGTACAGGGCTTATATGCTATGGACAGTATAAATACAGCCTCAATAAAAAAAAAATGTAAAGTACCCTTGAAGAAATGATATATCTATGTTTATTATAGCCTATAGTGCTATAGACAGGGTTGTGGGAATTAATCAACTACTTGCTTGGGGGGTAGGCGGGAAGGGAGACGGGGAGGAATGGAAAAAGGGTGAGAAGCAGAGAGGCAGAGAGTGTAAGATAGGATAGAAAAAGAGAGGGGAAAGAGGAGAGAGAATAGACGAGAGACAAGAGAGGGAGAGAGGAGAGAGAAGAGAGGAGAGAGGGGAGGAGAGAGGGAGAGAGGAGAGGGGGAGAGGAAAGGGAGAGAGGAGAGGGAGAGAGGAGAGGGAGACATCAGGAGGGGAGGAATAGGGAGGGAGATAGGGACGGAGGAAGGAGCGGGGGAAAGACGGATGGAGGAATAATACCTTAGATGTTGCCAGAACGTAAAACTCCAACAACCAACAAACCAAATCTAAGTAACTCAGTTTCGATGATAAGCGTCACATTCTGTGGACACCTTTCAAAATCAATTACTTGTTAATTAGTCGCCAAAGAAATGCCAATTGAAGACTTTCCCCTGTAAACACATTGCTAACAATGCGCGGCCTCGTTCTGAACACTAGGCGCATCACAGCCCAGGGCGTACAATAACGACGCCATTCTCCCAGCTGCAGACGCGCCTTCATTATCGCCACAATCGGCGCCATCTTTGTCAGAGAGATGGTTGATTTGTTGTTGGAGTTTTACGTCCTGGCAATGTCTAAGGTCATATTAGGACAGGTGCCGAATTGTGATAGTGTGCACTCATGATGACTTTATAGTGCTGTCCCACTAGGAAATCAGGCCACCAGCACCATGACCCGATATTCCACTCAGTCACATTATCCTGACATTTAGCTAACCAGTCCGTGCCCTACCCTATTAATACCAAGCACCAGGCTAGGAAGCAACAAGTATCAATTTTGTAAGTCATTAATTTGACTCGACTGGGACTCAAACTCCTGATCTCTCACATGGGAGGCCTGCACTCTCCCGATTCGGCCACCACATGCGGTTTGTCAAAGAGAACTGGGGTGGGTGACCTCCTATCAACATCAGAGGTCACATTACGATGTGGAATGGCGTGTGGCAGTGCACATTCATGTTGCTGGCTATGAATATCACAAAAGGTCAGGGTGAGTGGGGTTTTTACCTCAAATCAATATCAGAGGTCACATTAGGATGTGGATCGTCGGATGACAGTGTGCATTTATAATGGTTGCTATGAAGTTCTACTTCAAGGGAATACAGTGCCACCAAGACCAGTAGCAAATACTGGTACATATAAGCACACCACACCAAGTTTTCAGAAATTGCATTTGGTGCTACTAAAGCAGTGTATTGAGCTCAAAATCTTAGTAACTGCTTATAAATCAATCAACGGCAAAGCACCCGAATATCGGTACAAGCTTCTGTCCTTCAAACTTGTTTATATTAATATTATTGTTGTTATTATTTTTTTTTTTTAATTATTTTAATTATTATGCGATATCCCACCGTCACATTATCTGATTGAGCGCTTTGTGACATTTAATCCCAACCCTCAAAATGCACATTTCCAATAATCCAGTACCCCATCCCACCCCTCCTCACCCCCGCCTGCCGGTCCCCCACTGTTCGACTAAATCACTAATGAGTTGCTTGTTGTGAGGCACCCGAAATGATTAAGATAATAAAATGGAAACCCGCAAACCCTGGCCGGGACAACCTTCCCTAATTAGTAACGACGGCAAAAGCGGAAATTACCACCCCCCACCAACCCCCCACACACTCACCACCACCACCCCCACCACCACAGACACTAATCCTTAACAAAAAAACACCCAAAAACCAAAACGTTAGTTTTTTACATCAAGGTTACTCCTGTATTTCTTATATTCAGTAAAAGAATTAATGATTCATGAGAACAAAAATCCCCAACAAACCCAACAGATGTAATTAAGGAGTGCATTAAAAGCGGTATATTTAAACAAGAGGGAACAAGAGAAATATGACATCTAGTCATTTAAAACGGGACTATTAGGTCTTCTTCACGCCTCAACCATATTTCCCCTCTTCCTCCTCTTCCCATAATTCCCCCTCCTCCTCTCCCCCCACCTGTCCCCCACACCCCCACACCCTCCCCTACACCTCCCCCTCCTCCACCCACACCACCTCCCCCCCCTCTTCTCATCCCTCCCCTCCCCCGATAGTGGCCTATATTTCACACTGTCACATTTTACAGTTTAAACTAATTTGACGTTTGTAATTATCAGCCACCGAATGTAGAATTGAGCGGATTTCCCGCGAGCACTGACACCGGAGGTATGATGGTCTTGACTTTCAGTGCACTCCTGTAGGCTATGTGTAAACAAAATGCAGCTGTTTATGGAGACATCTCTCTCACTGCTAACTAACCAGACAATGCGTCTTTCTCCCGTTTTGTTAGATCGTGGGATTCTAACCCATGGGTTCGATCCCTGGTTGAGTCAGACTAATCACTTCACAATTGATACATGTCGCTTCCTAGCCAGGCACTCTGCTTTATTAGGATAAGACAAGGACTGGTTGGCTCAGTGTCACGATAATGTGACTGAGTGGGATATCAAGTCACCGTGGTCTCCAAGTGGGGCAGCACTATAAAGTCGCCATGAGCGCTCACTGAAACAAGTCGGTAGCAGTTCTGATATGACCTTAGATGTTCCTAGGGTGAAAAAGAAGAACAAACGTAATCACAGTCAACACACACGTATAATAATATATCACACATAAGAATTATGCGAGTATAAATTCACGGAAGTTATTACCAACCATCTCGGTCTCTTGATTGGCACTCCCAGTGGCGCCCCCAATGGGGCTTGCCACTACATCACACTGTGAGACTCCCTCTCACTCGTCACATATATAATGAGACTGTCTCAAAAGGTGCTAAGCAATATGGGACAAAACTTTGTCCATAGTAACGATCAAAACGCTATCTACTTATGCATTTGCTCAGGATAAACTGATTTCTTTTTTACATGGCGTTTCATAATCCCAATAAAATACATATTGATTTGAAGCAAATGTCCTTGTGTTTTCAGTGTAACCATTTCTGTGCTGTTTTGTGTCAATCGTTACTATGGACAAAAAAACGAAGAGCTAGCACCTTTTGAGACAGGCTCATATACATAATGCTCTTAGGATTACATTTGATAATGAATCGGAGCGAATGGCATGGTGACAGTGGACGCGACAGCGATGGTTTGTTTGTGTTCCAAGGAGATGGCAACCTGCTTATCTGTGTAACGGATCCTGGGCCTGATCCAGTGATTAAATCATGCTGCCTTTCTTTAGAAAACTCCTCAGATAAACCCATCTGCTGATTGCTTCAGCGGCCATCGTTATCAAAGACCTTATAATACTAGGACGGCTCACTCCCTATCTCTCCCATGGTAATGTAAATTTCGCAGTGCCACTTTGTGGTGGGTTTGATCAGCCTGGCTGCTGGTGGGTGTTTCACATGTAAACACATACAATTATATTATACATGAGATAGGTAAGTATGAATACACATCAATATGAAATTGCTATGAACAAATACACATCATCATCAGCATCATCATCAGCATCACCATCATCACACATCTTTCACATTCATATATACATTTATACATATAATATAGCACCTGTTTAACCAAGAGAACAGCCAGCGCACCAAGGGGTGGGTTTGATCATTTTTATTACACAGTACAGGCTGAGTGAGCCATCTTAGTATTATATGGTCTTTGTCGTTATCAATGCTTCAATGCATCTACCCACTAAAACATTGACCAAACAAGTGCCAGTGTCAGGCGTGTAACGCATGCTTGCAATAAGCGTCACTGTGCGTGGGGGGGATGTCGGGGTGGGGGGGGCCTTCATGGATTAAATCTGCATATTCAGAAAAAAGCACAACATTTTCAAAACCAAAACACTCACCTAGATTTGATCATACATATCCAAGTGAGATACTGGTGCACCCATTAAGCATTTGTTGCTGTATAAAAGTGGATACTAAACCAAATTAGTGAGATACTGGTGCACCCATTAAGCATTGGTTGCTGTATAAAAGTGGATACTAAACCAAATTAGTGAGATACTGGTGCACTCATTAAGCATTTGTTGCTGTATAAAAGTGGATACTAAACCAAATTAGTGAGATACTGGTGCACTCATTAAGCATTTGTTGCTGTATAAAAGTGGATACTAAACCAAATTAGTGAGATACTGGTGCACTCAGTAAGCATTTGTTGCTGTATAAAAGTGGATACTAAACCAAATTAGTGAGATACTGGTGCACTCACTAAGCATTTGTTGCTGTATAAAAGTGGATACTAAACCAACTCAATAGAACATGGCATTAGAAGCATATTCTGTTGGGATTGCTAAGCGCTTGCCAAATTAATATGGTGTGTTTTCAGATCAAATATCTCCAAAGCTAAACCAAAGACCCTATAATACTAAGACGGCTCACTCCCTATCTCTCCCATGGTAATGTAAATTTCGCAGTGCCGCCTTGTGGTGGGTTTGATCAGCGCGGCTGCTGGTTGGTGTTTCACATGTAAACACATACAATTATATTATACATGAGATAGGTAAGTATGAATACACATGAATATGAAATTGCTATGAACAAATACGCATCATCATCAGCATTATCATCAGCATCGCCATCATCACACATCTTTCACATTCATATATACATTTATACATATAATATAGCACCTGCTTAACCAAGAGAACAGCCAGCGCACCAAGTGGTGGGTTTGATCATTTTGATTACACAGTACAGGCTGAGTGAGCTGTCTTAGTATTATAGGGTATTTGGCGAACCCATGAAAGTAAAGGTTACATCAACCTAAAGAAAAGTACAGTATAATGATCAACCTAATGTATTTATCTAAGAAAATAGCAGGAAACTGAAAACCATAGGATTAGACAATGTTAGTAGAGGAAATCTCAATCACGAGCAACTAGTCTTCCTCATTCAACTGTTCTTTGGCCTATCCGAATCAGGCTGATTGCAGGGCTAGGTAGTGAGTGACAAGTATCAAATTTTAAGTCATCGGTTTTACTCAGCCACGATATGAACCTGGAGTTCGAATTTCAGGACTTGTGTATGCATGTACATATGTATGTAGATACGTATGTGTGTATGTATGTTTCTATGTGTACATATGTATGTGTGTATGCATGTATATTTGTTTGTATGTATGTATACATGTATGTATACATGTATGTATACATGTATATTTGTATGTAATGGAGAGCGGCAGTCAAGTAATGAAAGCAGTCTTTGTCGCATCGCGACCGACAGCATGATGATGATGATGATATTTGTATGTACATGTAGGTTGATGGAGCTTTACGTCCTGCAAACACATAAGGTCATATCAGGACCGGCCGTGATAAGTACAAAGGTTGTCAGATCGTTCCACATACTGAAGGCTATATAATACTCCTTGTCAGTGGATGGAATGGTTTCAAATGGGCTGAAGCCGAAGGCTGAGTGCCATTTGAAACCACTCCAGCCACCCACGACGTCCATTATGTTAGCTACGGCCAGGTAAAACTAGGTTGTTGGAGTTTTACATCATGGCAACATCTAAGGTCATATCAGGATAGGTACCGACTTGTGACAGTGCACACTCATGGTGACTATATAGTGATGCCTCACTGGGAAATCAGGCCACCATCATCATGACCTGATATCCCACTCAGTCATATTATCCTGACAGTGAGCTAACCAGTCCTTGCCAAATCCTATTAATACCGAGTGCCTGACCAGGAAGCGACAAGTATAAATTTGATAAGTCATTGATTTGATTCGACAAGCATTCGAATCCATGAGTTTGAATCCCACAAACTACTAAAATGGGAGATGGACGCTGAACTGGAGACGAAACTGTACTCCCGACCTTCCTCACGCAAGACCCGCGCTCTACCGATTCGGCCACCGCGCCCATTGGCATGTAAAACCAAGCCGTGCGTTATTATTCCATGTGTGCTGAGTAATTCCATTATTCCGTTATTCAACTCGGAACTACATCGCAATGATTTCAAACTGCATTAGTGCCATTCGACCGAACTGAATGCATCTTGGTATCAAAGCAAATGTAGCCGCAACAAAAGCGCATCCTGAATGCAACATGGCTTTCCGGATCTTCGCTGCGTTGTGTGGGTGCATCGGGTTCTTTCTCTCTTTGGGGAGTATATGAGCTATATATTGGTAGCTGTGACCCACTTTGTGTTGTTTTTGTTTAAGGGGCTGTCACACTACAATGTATGGCCTTAGCGTATGCTGACGTGTGCGATTTTCGACCAACACGTCGGCATACAGTGTCATATGTTACTCATACATTGGGCATACGTCGAGTACACTCGGGATACGGCAGCGCACGTTATGCACACATTAGGGGTAGGTCGGGATAGGTTGGAACATGTTAGCCATACGTCCAGCCTGTTGGGAACATGCAGTCCATGTACAGCCAACGGATGCATAACGTACTCCAAACATACTTCGAAAGTATGCCTGCCATATCTCCAGCGTACTTAATGTATGCACCATACTTCTAGCGATGGAGTAACGTACGTAACATTGGTCAGCGTACCATCAGCGTATGCAAACATTTTGCGAACGTTTTGTGAGGCACATGAATGCTCTCCATAGGTCCGAGATACATTTTGCATATGTTACGTACATTGTGTGTACATTCTGTGTACGTTGTGTGTATTCCCGTTTTTATCCCACGCAGCACGAAAAGTTTGGCATATGCCGACCTATTTTGATTTGAAATTGATTTCAACACGTTACGCACACACTGGCGCCATACGTTGTAGTGTGACAGGGCCTTTAGTTTTTTCCCAGAGGAAAACCTTGGCGTATATTGTGGGGTAGTCATAAATCGCAGAAGCACTCACGCCTGCATGTGGAGTATTAAGCAGATTGCTTTGTCCGCTTCACGTCAGTGGTTGCTGGAGGAACATGTCTACCGCCAGAAGAGCGCCATGTCAGGCCTGCTTAAATAAACCACCTGTTATCTGCACATTCCTACAACCACCACACATTATCTGCACATTCCTATAACAACCATCCACTATCTGCACATTCCTATAACCATCACATATTATCTGCACATTCCTATAACCACCACCGACTATCTGCACATTCCTATAACCACCACCCATTATCTGCACATTCCTATAACCACCACCCACTATCTGCACACTCCTATAACCATCACACATTATCTGCACATTCCTATAACCACAATTGTTATCTTCACATTCCAAAAACCACCACCTATTATCTGCACATTCCTATAACCACTACCCATTATTTTCACATTCCTATGACCACTGTCATTATCTGCAAATTCCTATATGCACCACCCATTATCTGCACATCCCTATAACCATCCGTTATCTGCACATTTCTATATCCACCTCCTGGTATATGCACATCCTTATGACCACCAGCCATTATTTGCACATTCCTATGACCACCACCCATTATCTGCACATTCATGTAACCACCACCCATTATTTGCACATTCCTATAACCCCCCATTATTTGCACATTCCTATATCCCTCATTATTTGCACATTCATATAACTGCTCACCCATTATCTGTATATTCCTATAACCACCACCTGTTATCTGCACATTCCTACAATCATCACACATTATCTGCACATTCCTACAACAACCACCCATTATCTGCACATTCGTATAACCACCACCCACTATCTGCACATTCCTATAACCATCACACATTATCTGCACATTCCTATAACCACAATTGTCATCTGCACATTCCAAAACCACCATCCATTATCTGCACATTCCTATAACCACTATCCGTTATTTTCACATTCCTATGACCACTGTCATTATCTGCCAATTCCTATAAGCACCACCCATTATCTGCACATCCCTATAACCATCCGTTATCTGCACATTTCTATATCCACCTCCTGGTATATGCACATCCTTATGACCACCAGCCATTATTTGCACATTCCTATGACCACCACCCATTATCTGCACATTCATATAACCACCACCTATTATCTGCACATTCCTATAACCCACCATTATTTGCACATTCCTATATCCCTCATTATTTGCACATTCATATAACTGCTCGCCCATTATCTGTATATTCCTATAACCACCACCTGTTATCTGCACATTCCTATAATGGCTCCCGATTATCTGCACATTAATATAACCACCACCTGTTACCTGCACATTCATATAACCCCCATTATCTGCAAATTCATATAGTACACCCCATTATCTGCACATTCATATAACCCATCATTATCTGCATATTCATATAACCACCACCATTATCTGCACATTCTTATAACCACCACCCATTATCTGCACATTACTATAACCCCCCCATTATTTGCACATTCCTATAACTGCTCGTCCATTATCTGCATATTCCTATAACCACCACCTGTTATCTGCACATTCCTATAATGGCTCCTCCATTATCTACACATTAATATAACTACCACCTGTTATCTGCACATTCCTATAACCCCTCCCCCCATTATCTGCACATTCATATAATACACCCAATTATCTGCACATTCCTATAACTCACCATTATCTGCATATTCATATTACCACCACCCGTTATATGCATATTCCTATAACCCTCCATTATCTGCACATTCCTATACCCCCCATTATCTCCACATTCACATAACCACCACACATTTTCTGCATATTTCTATAACCACCACCCATTATCTGCACATTCCTATAACCACCACTCATTATCTGCACCCCCCTATAACCACCACCTGTTAGCTCCACATTCATATAACCACCCCATGTATCTGCACATTCCTATAATCACCACACATTCTTATAACCACCACCATTATCTGCACATTCCTAAATCCACCACCCGTTATCTCCACATTCATAATCATATACCCACTGCCTTTTAGACGTGAATTACCCTTACACCTGCCGAGATCAAACATCGTCAGAAACCAATGACAGAGTCTCAGATGTGGCGAGCTCAGCGCGAATACAGAGCAGCGGGCGCTCACAACTCACCGCGCTGTTGACACTAACCCGTGTGAAGTGCCCGCCGCCCTGCTCCGGGCTGACCATTAGTTCGAACGGCCAGCGTTGTCTTCTCCCTTTGAGGTGCCCGCTGAGGGACAGTCGAGCTGGGCAGACGTGGCATCATCAAAGTCGCACCCAGTTTGCGATGGCATATCCCACCACCCGGCTGGTGTCACGAAATAGAATCACCTCCCACAAAATTGTCTCGCCCCGGTGATTCTATTTCTATTTCGAAATAAAACTCTCCCCTCCTCTCCTTTCCCTTCCCATGCCCCTCCTCACCTCCCACCTCCCCTCCTCACTTTCCACGCCATCATCCCTTTATCCTCCCATCTCCTCCCCCACCTCCACCATATTGCTCTTTCTTTTCCCTATAAACCACCACCCTCCTCTCCCCCCCTCCTCTCCCACCTCTACCTGACTCCTCCACCTCCCTCTATTTTATTTCGAGATAAAACCACTGGTATATTTGTATATGTGTATATATCTATATATATGTATACTTCAATTACTTGTAAACATATTATATTGTGTCATAGTGTATTGTCGTACTGTATTGTCACAGTGTATATTGTGACAGACTACAGTTTGACAGGGTGCATTGTGACAGTGTTTTGCTACACAGACTGTATTGTGACAGTGTACTGCTATATAGATTATGCTGTGGCAGAGTGCAGTGTGACCTTATATCGTGACAGTATATTGTGGAAGTGTATTATGACAGGTCTATGTTGACAGAATAAGTTTTGACAGAGTGCATTGTGACATTATTTTGCTACGCAGTACTGCTACAGAGATTATACTGTGGTAGAGTGCATTTTGACAGTATATTATGGCAGTATATTGTGACAGTATCTATTTTGACAGCATGACAAAATAATGATTATGACAGCATGCATTTTTACCCAGAGTGTATTGTGACAGTGTATTGTTAAAGTGTATTGTGACAGTGTATTATGACATTGTGGCAAGATGGAATGAACACTTTCAGAAGCTACTCAACGTCCCTGGTGACATAGACCACGAAGCTCTGGAGAACATCCAGCAGCGTATTACCAAAACATGCCTCGATGAGATTCCAACCATGGATGAGATGGCTAGAGCAATCGCCAGCCTGAAAGATGGCAAAGCACCTGGGGGTGATGGAATTCCTGCTGAAGTATGAAAGCACGGAGGAGACAATCTGTTCAACACACTGCACCAACTAATCACCAATGCCTGGGAGGAGGGTTCTGTACCCCAAGCATGGAAGGATGCCAGCATTGTAACCATCTACATGAAAGGTGATCGAACAGACTGTGGGAACTATAGAGGAATCTCTCTTCTTTCCATAGTAGGCAAGATCTTTGCCAGGATCCTCCTCAACAGACTATCTATTCACATAACACCTGATGTAGTTCCGGAGTCACAGTGTGGCTTCAGAGGTAACCGGAGCACCATGGATATGATATTTTGTCTCCGACAGCTACAAGAGAAGTGCATTGAGCAGGACCAACCACTGTACATGGTATGTGTCGATTTCACTAAGGCGTTTGATACAGTCGGGAGGACCGGGCTATGGCAGCTACTGAGGAAGTATGGATGCCCAGAGAAGTTCACAACTATGATCGAGGCTCTACATACATGAATGATGGCAAACATTAGTGTTGGAGGGGAAGTCTTGGAATTGTTCGGGGTTACCAATGGGGTCAAGCAGAGGAGGAATACCAAGGCTAGTGCATCTTTCGGCTGACTATGCCAGAGACTCTGGAACAACCACCATGTGTCCATTCGGCTCAAAGGCAAGATCTACCGTGCAATCGTGCTATCCACGCTACTATATGGAGCCGAGGCCTGGACAGTGTACAGACGACAGGTGAAAAAGCTGCATGCCTTCATGATGCAACATCTGCATTCAATCATGAGGCTAACCTGGAAGGACAAAGTGACAAATAAGGAAATACTCGAACGGACGGGGCTGGCTTCTATGGAAGATCTTCTGATCAAAAAGAATCTCTGGTGGACTGGACACCTCATGAGGATGTCATCAGACAGGCTACCAAAGCAGATCCTCTATTCTCAACTGTCTTCTGGTTACAGAAAGAGAGGGCACCCTCATCTCCGGTTCAAGGATACCATCAAGAGAAACCTGAAGCTGAGAGACATTAAGACCGACTCATGGATGCGACTCATGGATGCAAGTAATGAAAGCAGTCTTTGTCGCATCGCGACCGACAGCATGATGATGATTACGACAGTATGTATTGTGACAGAGTATATTGCAACAATGAGTGTATTGTGACAGAACACATGGTGACACAGAGTGAATTGTGACAGAACACATTGTGACATGTATTGTGAAGGGGGTGCCTTTGACACCGTTTAGATTCAGACAGGTGCTGAGTTGACAGTGAGGCTGACAGCCAGATAGTAGGCCTTGGCCCTACTATCTAGCTACCACCCCTGAACCCATACCCACACCCGCACCTGTTTCCCACCCCACTCCACTCCACCCAACCTGCTCCCCACACCCTGTACCCGTCCCACCCAACCCCGCCGCTGTCAGGTGAGGGCGCCGCCTAGCGGTGACGGCCATCGGTCACTCAGAAGAGTTCCCAGAATGAGTCAGGCCTCGTTCAGCGCGACCATAAAGGCTGGTCAACGCCCGATGCGGCTGGAGCTACACTGGTCCACCCGGGTCAGTGCCACGTACCACACTCGACAGAAGAGTAGGAACCGCGCCCCAGGAGGGTGGTGTCTTGGGCAGACGACTTCTCTTTGCGCAGAACCCTGATTTAAAGCTTCATAGTCCGAGGAAAGCATACACTTTTTAAAACCCAAACACTTGGCTAGATTTGATCCTACAAATCCAACCTAGATAAATGCCACAATTACCAGTGCACCTCTTAAACATGTTGAAATGTTTAAAAAAAAATCCGAATTCGGGGTTCAGAAATTGAATCAGTGTGGCGTTTGAGTGATGGGAGGAAATTGGTTGGTTGGTTGTTGGAGTCTTATGTCCTGACAACATCTAAGTTCATGTCAGGACGGGTACTGACATGTAACAGTGCACACTCATGGCACCTTTATAGTGCTGCCCCAGTGGGAGACCAGGCCGCAAGCACAATGACCTGATATCCCACTCAGTCACATTATCCTGACACTGAGCTAATCAGTCCTTGCCCTATCCTATTAATGCCAAGCAGTAGGCTAGGAAGTGAAAAGTATCAATTTTATAAGCCATTGGTTTGACTCAACCGGGAACGGAATCCCTATTTCACGCACGTGAGGCTCATACTCTACCGATTCGGCCACTGCGTCCGGTTGACGGGAGAAGAAGGACACATCTGGTCGACAAAATAATGATTATGTCAGCAGTTAATAGAAATATGAGGTGACCGGGTGCACACCTGGGCCTTGGTATGGAGATGCGGCAACAGAAAATGACAGGATAATTAGGCAGCTGATAAAGGAATCCCAGGTGGAGGATCCAAGATGGCTGCCAGTTGGTTGCGTATCTAAAAATAGGCATGATGTGTGTATCTAAAAATAGCAATGGCAGTATGCTGGAGAATCCCAAGTTGGTGAGTTACTTTATATACTAGTGTCTAAAGATAGTGATGACGTCATGGGAAGGACCCAAGATGGCTACTTAGGTTGTGTATCTAAATATAGGTGCTGTGTGTATGTATAAAATAGTCACAAGTGAGTGACACCCAATATATATATATGCTGTATAAGAATTATATGAGTATAAAAACCTGGAATTCCCTACTCGCTCCTCATCTCCACCCACCAGTAATCGGGTGATGGAGCCTTGGGCTGGTTATCTACTTCCAGTGTAACACACTGGAACACACTGGAACACACTGGAACACACGGGCACACACTGGAACACACTAAAAGATAAGCCAGAGCATCGAAGCAATCAGATAATACAACGCAAAGCGATATGCGCATATACGTAAGCGATATGCGTAAACAACTAAATGTCTGTGAAGTCATGGATCAAAATATGCACACGTGTACAATAAAATTGATTCAATGTTCTCATGGCGCGTTTTTCTGCCTGAATTGACCGGATGGGATGACCGAATCGGTAAGAAAGCTGGATAGTTCTAGGTTTGAGCCTTGACCGAGTCAAATAAATGATTTACGACATCAATACGTGTTACTACCTAGTCTTGCACTCATTATTACAAGTCTGTGAGAGTAGAAATTAATGTAACATGTTTTAACTTCATTGATAATAAAGTGACTTCAAACTAAAGTAAGGTAATTTATAACGATGAACATAATATATGCATCTAGTATAAAAAATATAAAACACTTAAAACCATCTCGCTATGGATGTTGGTGTGGTTTGTAATATGGCTGTATCTATAGTAGTGACACAATCTAGCAATCTAGCACAGTTGGCGCTAGGGGACTAGAGCTGGCGATCTGAATTAGGAGAGCGAGAAATACAATAAATGGTCCGAATACTATTATCATTTATATTCGAATAGAATATTATATGTGGCGTATAAAATAACATACATAAAACGAGTCGCAACGTAGGATTTCTACACATTCTCTGTTGTGCTATATATATATACCCCTTCCTTCTCACACTCGCCTGGTCCCCTAGTCCCACTGACCACGGATCAGGTAACACCGAACTTCCGGTTCTGGCTGCTATGTCAAATTCTTTTTCTATTTTTGGTGGGTTTTTATTTTGTTGGGGGGAGGGGGTTTGCTATCCTATCAACATCTAAAATTATATCAGGACAGATACCGACTTGAGACAAGTATGCATACATGGAGTCATTGCTTTGACCAAACAGGGATCGAACCTACGACCTCCCACATGGGAAGCGGTCACTCAACTCATTCAATCACCCCGTCCAATTGCTCTCTCCATATTTGGCTGGTAGATTGTAACACAAAACCACTAAATACCCACAGACAAAACGCGAAAATACTGACATCACATCGAATGTCCACGTTAATTACCTAACCATCCATTCACCTGATTAATTCTCATCCCCCCTTTTTTTTTTTGGTGAATGAATTTTATTCATATTTATCTCATGTCAGTGCCGTAGAACTGGTCTTCCGACCGTAACTGTTACAGGTATGGTGCCGTATGTAGGTAGCTTTCGTTTCTTAAAGTTGCATAGTTCGATGGTTATGATTTTCTGCCATAATTTCTTTTAGAGAGATATAATTTAAAATCCGTCCTGCTGAGCGGGTCCGGCAGTGGTAGTGACCAGGCGCAGCTGGTATCATGCGGTCATGAGCCACTCACAGGTGGCCGAGTAGTGGCGGATGAAGGAACTAATCTAGGCAGCAGCAGGTTGGGTAGTACTAACTCAATGAACTAGGAGTGGGTAGTAGCTAATCCACATGACATTAGGGTGTAGACTAAATAAGGGGAGAGAACTGCTAGGTGGTAGTGTCCTTGTTTATATTCCCATAATAGATTATAGAGCACATATATATTAGGTTCACATTTATTTTTAATTGGATATATTTTAAGAGAAAACGTGTCAAATTAATATTGACGTTAATATAAAAATTCGTGCACCATAGGCAATACAGAGAGATTAGTTAGGCGAAACTTACCTTGCGAACAGTTGAAGGATAACTTGTTTTATTGAAGGTTTTAGCCAGGGCTAAGATGAGGCCAGTGAGAGGAAGCTCTATGCGCTACAATTTCCATTCACCTACTTTATACGTATACGGTTAACATACTCCAAATGTGTTGTATACTTCAATATAGCGATATTATTGCCAACGCGGTGGTGCTGCCTGATTAGTTCCGTGGTTCGCCAATGTCCGGAACTGGCAGTGCAATCGGCTCCTGGCCCCATTGCTTTTACACCACGGGGCGCCACCAACACACTCCCCCTCCTCCCCCCAATTCGGACTGTTGTTGCCTCCCCACGTACTTCAACACTTGGCTGAGTTTTAAAGAGTTTTCATTGTGAGCCCTTACTTGTCATGACGTCAACAGAATAAAGATGTGGTTATGTTCGGGACGTGCAGGAGTATGACGTAAGGCTATACAGACACCACACCTGCTTACACAGATAAATAATACTATTAATCATTAATGTAGTTGTCCAGTAATCTTGTGAGCTATTTAAGTACAGCACCGGCAACGAACGGGGGCATCTTCTGTACAGAAATATTCTATCATTCACAACTAACTTCACTACAGTAGTGAGGTGCACTGACCTCCCCAGATGAAATGGAGTCATGCTGGTGGTGGCGGGGGGCACAGCGTTATCATGATTTGTCTGATTCCTTTATGCTTCTAAGGAGAAGGTCCACCTCCTCCGGTGGTGAGGCAATTATTCTTACATTTTCCGTCTTAGTACTCGAGGAAATACGGCGCCCACCTATGGATCTCGGCCTGCAATCAACCACACGTGACGATCTGGGGACTCGCTAAGTGGCTGAAGCCTGTCCCTCTCGCCGTTGCCGAACCTGCCCGCGTCCCGCCAACCTCGCCCGCGTCCCGCCAACCTCGCCCGCGTCCCGCCCGCGCACCGCCCGCATCCCGCCCGCGCACCGCCCGAATCCCGCCCGCATCCTGGCCGCGCACCGCCCGCGCACCGCCCGCGCACCGCCCGCACCCCGCCGGCGCACCGCCCGCGCACCGCCCGCGCACTGCCCGCGCACCGCCCGCGCACCTCCCGCGCACCGCCCGCGCACCGCCCGCGCACCGCCCACACCCCGCCGGCGCCCCGCCCGTGCCACACCCGCTCCACACCCTCTCCCCACCCTCTCCCCGCCCTCGCCCCACCGTCTCCCGCCCGCGCCCCGCAGGGAAGCCGGGATAAGTAGGGGGCCCGCCAGCCATTCAACTCGCAACACCTTCACCAAAGCCTCTCCTCATCAACTCAATTCGACCTTCGCCTCCCTTCTATCCTCGGGCCACTCCCGCCCTTCCTTCTCCGCTTCCTCACCTCCTCCCTCCGCCCTCCCTCGAGGATTAACCCACGCCCACCCAAACCGCGCACCTCAACCCTCGTTTTTGACCCTCCGTACCCCGCCTCCCACTGTCTACCACAGCCCGGTGGCGCTCCCTGGTGGGAGCCCCATTAGATACCCGGCCGCGCCCCCTGGCGGTACGCGGCGCGGTTAATTCGCGCCGCTAGGTGACGCCATTCAGCGCTCTGATTGCCTGCCGTGTATTCCTGCGCTCTACCCTCCCCACCTCGCCTCGCCCCGCCCCACCATGCCCCACCCCCGCACCACCCCGCTTCATAAACTAAACCCCGCCCGACCCGCTCCACTCCTAAACCGCACCGCATCGTCCCGCCCCACCCAATCCCGTTCCGTCCTGCCCCGACCGGACCAGACCAGACCAGACCAGACCCATCCTGGCCCGACTGGCCAGCTCGCTCCACACCGCCCCATCATCCGCGCACATCTCCTGTCCTCCCGCCTCCTCCTCCGGCTGGCCAGACTTACCCCACCCCTCCCACACCCCTCTAGTCAGGACCAGCCCTCCTAGATCCCCGCCACACCTCCAGTGGCTGACCGGATGGATTGCCCTCAATCTTACCCGGTCTCCCCAACTCCCCTCTGCTCCAGCATCAATTCTTCTATCGCCACCACCTTCCCCACATCACCACCTCTCCCCCACCACAACCCCCACTAGACGGGATGGCCTAATGAGTTGAGCTTCCGCCTCCAGTTTTCGGAGATCGGGGGATCGCTTCCTAGCCAGGTGCTCGGCATTATTAGGATAGGGCAAGGGCTGGTTGGCTCAGTGTCAGGATAATGTGACTGAGTGGGATATCGGATCATGGTGCTGGTGACCTGGTCTCCCAGTGGGGCAGCACTATAAAATCACCATAAAGTCATCATGAGTGCGCGCTGTCACAAGTCGGTACCCGTCCTGATCTTAGATGTTGCTAGTACGTAAAACAACAAACAAAAACATCACACCCCCTAACACATCCCCTTTAAGAGACCCGGGAAGCATTGGGGAGGACGGGAGGGGGCTTAGCAACCACCATAGAGACTGCCATATTGGTGTGAGAGAGGGAAAAAACACACGAAAAAGGATAAATAGAAGAGAACACGCGAGGAGGTATACATTCCAACCCCAACCTCGCTTTCAGCTTCGCCGTAAGTGGCGGGAGGCGAGGCGCGTCCCAGACGAGACGCGGCCTTAACTCACGGGCTGCAGTTGCGTGGATGGGGTGTGTGTAGCGGGTGTCAAGTTTCCACCAATGGGCCCGCCTGGATTGAATGAGGTGTGTGGGTGGGTGAAGGTAGGGGTTGGGGGTGGGGGGTTCCCAGTAGGTCGTCCTTGGGCACTGGGCGGGGGAGTGTTCATACTATACAGGGGAGAGTGTTCACACTGGACAGGGTAGTGTGCTCACATTGGACGAGGTAGAGTGTTCACACTAGACACCGCCCCTCCACCTCCCCTCCACAGCCCCTCCACCACCCCTCCCACCACCCCTCCCACCACCCCTCCCACCACCCATTCCACCACCCTCCACCACCCATTCCACCACCCTCCACCACCCCTCTACCGCCCATCCCCGACACACATTCTCCACTTTCCTCCCCGCTGCCGGCCAAATCTCACTCATCTTACAGCGTCCTGCATGCACTGTCTGCTCTGCATGTAAACCAGCTCTTCTATCGACCGCGACTCCCTCGTCCCCACCGCCTGCCGCCCGCCCCGAGCTGCCCGCCCTGCTCCACCCAGCCTGCTCTCCTCAGTTTGCCGGACGCCTTCTCCACTCGCTTCCCGCCGATCGTTGGGCGGCAGTTAGCCGGTCTCCATTCACTTCACCTAATATCGCCCACCACCCACCCCCTAACACCCACACCATCCATCCTCCGCTTCCCCCTCTCCCACACCCATTCCTATCATATTCTACGACCGCGCGGCCTACCACCCAACTCCACAATCCACCCCTTCCATACTCCCCCTCCCAATCCCTCCACTCCCACCCCCGACTTACCACACCTTCCAATGCTCCCCCCCCCCCCACTCACCGTGTTCCAACAACCTCCACGTTCAGTTACCACCACTTCCAATATTCCAACCACCTCATCTATCCCTCCTAATACTCCCCACACTTCTTACCCATCCGCAACATCTCTCTATAGCTCTTCACACCCAATACTCCTACACTGTGGTTACCACTGTCACTGTCACTGTCACTGTCACTGTCACTGTCACTGTCACTGTCACTGTCACTGTTGTTTTCTGCTCGATATGCCATCGCCTTTGTCGCAATATCAGGCGCAGTGGAGGCTTGGTCACGTGCTGGTCACGTGGGCAATACATCAACGCCACCTTCAGGGCATGGGGTCCTAACAGCGCCTTGAGTGTGACTGTGTTGGGCTTATCGACCTAGCAACATCTGCGGTCATAATCAGGACGGGTATTGACTTGTGTCACTGATAATGGGTTTATAGTGTTGCCACGCTTGGGATATAATACCACCAAGACGTGACGTGATACCCCACTGAGTCATAGTATTCTGACACTGAGCTAACCACATGACACGATACCCTACTGAGTCACACTATTCTGACACTGAACTAACGAGCCTAGTGTTGCTGAGCACCAGGCAAGGTAGGAACGGATATCAATTTTATTAATCTGATTGCCTCGGCCGGTGTGCGAACCCAGGACTTCCTCGATGTGACCCGGATACCCTACTCATCTGGCGATCTGATGCGGTCGACCCACTGATACGTGATGTATAAAGAGCACTTATGTAAACATTGCTATCAATGTAATTATCCTGTTTCTATTGTTGTTGTCCTCAGCTATTACTCCTGTAACCACCTGGGCCCGTATTCATGAGAGCGGGGTACGGTTAGCCGGAGGTTAGGCTTAGCCGTTGGGTAGGTATCCCGCGGTTTAACGGCGGCGGTTAAATATGTCAATCGGTATTCACCAATGTTCTAGCCGTTCGGGATAGCTACCCGTTCGCTTTGATTACATTCGTCGATTCGACAATATGCATAACGCCGCCAATGCGGCGGCAGCATTAATATCGGTTCGAATTTAAGGTTAAATTGCTAAAATTTCACTTATTGCGTATGTAATTCTGTTAAATATGACAGCATTTAATAGATTTGGGCGTAAGAAATTCCCGCCGATTCGGCGGCGACGGCGGCGGCCATGGCATTGTTTACTTTATATTCGTCGATTGGACAATATGAATAACGCTGCCAATGCGGCGGGGTGGCGTGAATTTCGCTTCGAATTTAGGGTTAAATTGCTAAAATTTCACTTATTGCTTATGTAATTCTGTTAAATATGACAGCATTTAATAGATTAGGGCGTAAGAAATTCACGCTGATTCGGCGGCGACAGCGGCGGCCTTTTTTACTTGACGTCGACAGTATGGATATCGACGTCGCTGCGGCGGCGGCGATTTGTGTACTTTACATTCGTCGATTCGAAAATATTAATATCGCCGCCGTTACGGCGTCAGCGTTAATTTCGCTTCGGATTTAGGGTTAATTTGAATAATTTTTACTTATTGCGTATTTAAATCTATCAAATATGATCGCATTGAATAGATTCAGACCCACACAGGCTCACTACCCCTCGGGGTAGTGGCTTACCCCTGCTTCGAAATAGGGGTAGAGTACCCCCCGGTTAGAGCCCCAGGGTAGCGCTACCCCAAGCTCAAGAATACGGATTTTCCACCGTTAGCCGGGGGGGTAGCGTACCCCCCGGTTAGAGCCCCAGGGTAGCGCTACCCCGAGCTCATGAATACGGCCCCTGATGACGACAGGTTCCTTGTTGTTTGGGTGACTGAAGGTTGATGTGCTGGGTGGAGGGCCGGAGGTCTACTCTTAAGCAACTTCAGGTGGCGATGATTTTACCTCCAACTTCTGGGCTAGGTGTCTGATTTTGTCCACATGATAGACATTTTTTTTGTACGCGCATGTTGGTTTCACATGGGCTGACTGGTGGTTGTGTGGAGAGTGCCACGTACGCGCACATTAGTGTGGTGTGCGGCGTGTAAATTTGTTCTGTGTAGTGTGTGAGGTTCACATTGGGTTGACGTGTATGATTGCATTTGTGGTAGGCATACATTATTTTTGTGATATTTATGTCATTTACAATGTTTTATTTTACATGCTGAAATGCAGTTGGTGCTTGTAAGCAAGACATGAACACTCTGACTTTACAGAACATATTTTCTTTAATTTAAACTGCGATAACTTTCTTAATATTACTTTATGAAAGTTGTAGCCATTTCTGTTGCTATTTGTTCATTGAGATAGTGTACATTCCTTTTTAAGCAAAATATTTTTTAATTTGTCACATTCCTACTGATAAAATAGGAATTAGATGCATAAATATATAACCATATTAAACATGTTGTAAATATTAGTTAATATGAGAATAGATTGTCATTTAACCATTTAAAAAAAATGAAAATTAAAAAAAAAAAAATATAAAAAAAGAACTCATGGTTTTCAAACTCATGGTTTTTTTTCTTTTGTTATTTTCAAGGGGCGTATTATTTAATGAGTATATTCCACAGGATGAAGGGAACTTGCTATGTGTCATGATAATTAAAAGAATATGTATTTTAATTAATACACAGGTTCACAGACAATGAGCTGATCAGATGTTTACCGCCATAAACATGGAATCTCACCAGAGATATCCAGATCAGCATAGTGATGCATGCCAAACTGACAAGGTCTTCATTGGAACCAACAGCTAAACAGGTCTCCGATGACATCACACCACAGCATTGTTGTTTAAGTGAACCAGTCAAGAAATTATGCTATGTATTAAGACAATACAAAGAGTGATTACGGTTTTATGAGGTACTAAACTAATTATTCAGGTTCAGAGTAATTGGTGGGTGGGAAACTTGGTGACCAGGCATATATATTGAAGAAGAATGGTCTCAGTATGAACAATTGAAGTGGAGCGAGAGAACCGAAGACGTGGGATGATGGTCAAGGACTGGTCATAGGGCATCGAATGTGGTATCAGCAGTAACACAAGTCTGCCTGTAAGCAGCTATTGAGGATAGCACAGGTATGCCTTGCACAAGAAGCAGCCACTTG
Source organism: Branchipolynoe longqiensis (assembly GCA_030323885.1). Taxonomy (NCBI): domain Eukaryota; kingdom Metazoa; phylum Annelida; class Polychaeta; order Phyllodocida; family Polynoidae; genus Branchipolynoe; species Branchipolynoe longqiensis. The sequence continues at coordinate 95,405,239 of CM059188.1, read as the reverse complement.
ACTGAGGGGGTGGTAAGGCCCAGAGACATTCACCTATGGGAAGTGGCCAATAAAACCCCCTTGGGTAACAGGGCTGGGGCGAAGCTGGTGAAGACAATGTTCCAAGATTCCACAACCGAACCGGTCCAGGTCTACAAGTGGTGTCATGACTAGGTTCTCCAAGGATTACCACTCGTACCATAAAAACATTCGAGAAGGGAACCAGGTACGTCAAGGTGGACCAGCCGACCAGATATCAATATAAAGTGATCGTTAAAGATGATTGCGAGGACCATACAGTTGATGAGGAATATATGATGGAAACCAAGAATTCTTCCAAATTTAGCAGGAGTAAGGGTAGCTAACACAATCCTAATATATTGTGGGGAGCCTCATATCACCGTATGATAACTCTGTAGTTCTAGTTCAATTTTTTTATAGCTGTGCACAGGGCACTCTATTATTGTAAACAAAGAATAAGATGACGAGCCAAGTTATTATGTAAACATTTTTATATGATATTTTCCGACTCTATTTGTTAGAATCATGGCTGCGCTGGATGGTACTGGAATGAGGAAAAGCGTCTACAGTAGACATCCATGATTCTAGGGGCGATTTATCGCTGTAAAATATTTGGGAATTTTCGGGTGGTTTATATTTCATGCTCTGAAGACAAGGACCTGCCGGGTACAGGCCAGGTACCTGACTGGTACCTGGTTGTATTGGTACTCTGCAGGCAAGGGCCTGCCGGGTACAGGCTGGGTCACCTGGCTGGTACCTGGTTGCATTGATACTCTGCAGCCAAGGGCCTGCTGGGTACAGGCTGGGTCACCTGACTGGTACCTGGATTTTAATCTATAAATAAGGGTGCATGGCATGTGCACGCCCTCTCTCACCACTGCCACCAGCCAGCCCAGACTATGTGCATGTGCCTGTAGCAACTTTAGTTTTGGGATTAAACCATGTGAGTACAATATTGTGTTTTTCTTGTGTGATATTTTAGTTACTGAGCCCAACAAGTGATTTTGGAAGTAGATAGTTGATATATCTAAAGAATATGTGTAGAAGTTCTCTGACAACTATTTCAATTTAATCTAACATCATATACTTTAATACCATCAACAATTTCTGAGATACACAAACTTTTCAAACTGTTCCCCTGCATGACAGGAGTGATATGTCCCCGGTGTGCGGCCTGTACATCGTGTGTATTTTACATGAGGGGTAACTGTGACAGCTTCTGTGACAAATACAAGGTGACTTGACAGTAGCAGGTCTGCCTCCTGTCAACGTGACACTCGGTCGTCATACAGAACAAAACAATCAGAGGCGCTTGGTGGGGGTGGGGGAATGGGGAGAGGGAATGGAGAGGGAGGGGGAAATGGGGGGGGGGGGGGGTGGAGGGGACGGATGGAAAGAGTGCGTAAGTTGAGAAGTAGATATGAAGCTGGAGAGTGTGTGGATAATTAGAGAGGATATGCAGATGGGAAAGGTGGGGAGGATTAGAAATTAGAGAGGGTGGGATGGAGAGGGTTTGTGGCGGGCGGAGCGGGGGCGCCGCGCGGCGGGTGGGCGGGGCTGGGCGGGGCGGGGCGGGCGATGCGGGGCAGATGATGGGCGGGGCGGGGCGGGGCGGCGGGCGGGGCGGGCGGGGCGGTGGCGTGGGGGGCGGGGTGGGGCGGGGTAATGATGTGATGACGGGGAGGGGGCGGTGAGACGGGCTGGGTGGGGCGGGGCTGGGTGGGGCGGGGCTGGGCGGGGCTGGGCGGGGCGGGACGGGATGGGACGGGGCGGGGCGGGGCGGGGCGGGGCGGGGCGGGGCGGAGCGGGGCGGGGCGGGGCGGGCGGGGCGGAGCGGGGCGGAGCGGGGCGGGGCGAGCGGGGCGGGGGGGCGGGGCGGGTAGATGATGTGATGGATTGGGCGGGGCGGGGTGGGATGGCGCTGGGTGGGGCGGGGTGGGGCACGGAGGGACGGGGTGGGACGAGATGGGGCGGGGCTGGGTTTGGTAGGCGGGCGGGGCGGGTCGGGGCGTGGCGGGGCGAGCGTGGCGAGGCGGGGCGGGGCGGGGGTGAGCGGGGCGGAGCGGGGCGGGGCGGGACGGGACGGGGCGGAGCGGGGCGGAGCGGGGCGGAGCGGGGCGGGGTGGGGCGGGACGGGGCGGGACGGGGCGGGGCGGGACTTGGCGAGGCGGGGCGGGGCTGGGATGGGCGGGGTGGGGCGGGACGGGGCGGGGCGGGGCGGGACGGGGCGGGGCGGGGTGGGGTAGGACAGTGCGAGGCTGGGCCCAGAGCGGGTTAGGAGCGGTGGTGAATTGGGACACGACGAGACGAAGCCATTAGACCACGAACACCCGAAGCAAGGTGCTGCCCCACCAGCAGCCTGAGAGCCTGCCCCACCAGCAGCCTGGACTGCTAGGGGGACTGGAGGTGGCTGTGGGGCCGCCGGGGCCGGTGCCCGGAGGCGCACCGTGTTGCTGCTCGCTGGTGTGCCCCGGCGGAGTCGGTCAGATAAACACCCCCTGCCCGCCTCGCTCATCGACGCGCCCCCGCCATAATTGGGGCTCCAGCAGTCACGAGCGCCGCCCCAGGCGTCTCCCTACACCCGTCACTTTGTACCGCACACCCGTCCATTTGTATCTCACGGCCGTCACTTTGTATGACACATCCGTTACTTTATACTCGCATGCCCGTCACTTTGTATGGCACACCCGTTGTACACTTTGTACTGCACACCCATCACTTTGTACCACACACCCATCACTTTGTACCACTCACCCATCTCTTTGTACCCCACCCCCATCACTTTATACCCCGCACACATCACTTTGTACCACACACACATCACTTTGTACTGCACACTTGTCAATTTGCACCACACACTTGTCACTTTGTACCACACACCCATCACTTTGTACCACACACACATCACTTTGTACCCCACACACATCACTTTGTAGCACACACCCACCACTTGGTACCCCAACAAATCACTTTGTACCTCACACACATCACTTTGTACCCCACACACATCACTTTGTACCACACACCCATCACTTTGTACCTCACACCCATCACTTCATAATGCACACCCATCACTTTGTACCACACCCCCCATCACTTTACACTGCACCCTGGTTACTTTGTACCACACATCACTCACATTGTACCACACACTGATCACTTTGTACTGCACACCCATCACTTCTATAATGCACACCCATCACTTTGTACCACACCCCCATCACTTTACACTGCACCCTGGTTACTTTGTACCACACAATACTCACATTGTACCACACACTGGTCACATTGTACTGCACACGCATCACTTCTATAATGCACACCCATCACTTTGTACCACACCCCCATCACTTTACACCGCACCCTGGTACTTTGTACCACACACCACTCACATTGTACCACACACTTGTCACTTTGTACTGCACAACTTCATAATGCACACCCATCACTTTGTACCACACCCCCCATCACTTTAGACCGCACCCTGGTTACTTTGTACCACACACCACTCACATTGTACCACACACTTGTCACTTTGTACTGCACACCCATCACTTCATAATGCACACCCATCACTTTGTACCACACCCCCCATCACTTTACACCGCACCCTGGTTACTTTGTACCACACAACACTCACATTGTACCACACACTGGTCACTTTGTACTGCACACCCATCACTTCATAATGCACACCCATCACTTTGTACCACACCCGCCATCACTTTACACTGCACCCTGGTTACTTTGTACCACACAACACTCACATTTTACCACACACTGGTCACTTTGTACCACACACCCATCACTTTACACCGCACCCTGGTTACTTTGTACCACACACCACTGACATTGTACCACACACTTGTCACTTTGTACTGCACACCCATCACTTCATAATGCACACCCATCACTTTGTACCACACCCCCCATCACTTTACACCGCACCCTAGTTACTTTGTACCACACAACACTCACATTGTAAAGTACACTGGTCACTTTGTACCGCACACCCATCACTTTGTAATGCACACCCATCACTTTGTACCACACCCCCCATCACTTTACACTGCACCCTGGTTACTTTGTACCACCCAACACTTCACCAGTTTGTACCACCACACATTCTGGAGTCACACATTTTGTAACCTGACACACACCCATCACTTCATAATGCACACCCATCACTTTGTACCACACCCCACATCACTTTACACCGCACCCTGGTTATTTGTACCACACAACGGTCACTTTGTACCATACACTGGATACTTTGTACTGCACAGTGGTCAATTTAAATAAAACAAAACAAATAAAAGTAAATAAAACAAGCTTTACTTTATCACCAAATTGTACCATAATTGAGCCGCTGGGTAACCTGTATCATGACCCAGTATTCACAAACTACCAGGGTACATGTACCATGACGCAATATTCATAACCCAGCTTCCACAGTACATGCACCGTGACTAAGTTTCCAGGCTACCATAGACAACTACCATAAACAAGTCTCCAGAATACAGCCTGCGGTGTACAATGTACTGTGTAGTGAGGTGCACTGACATTCCAAGATCAGGGTCCATACACATATGTGAAGATATGGAATTCAACGCTATTTCAAGGCTGTTTTGGATAGGGATTCAGGCGAATATCGGAATTTTATAGTGTGTAGGTATGTCGGATTACCTTATAGCGATTTCGGACTAATTTAGATCAGTTTAATGGAATTCAAGGCTTTTCAAGACCAATACAAAATAACAACGGACGTATGTATGGTCTTAATATGAAAATCAAGAAGCAGGATAAAAAAAAAACCCACAAAAATCACATTAAATACAAAACATCACTGATTCAAGTTTGCGCACATTGGTGAATACAGGTTTAAAAAATCATTGTCATGATTTTTCATTTTCGAGGATTTTCAAGGATTTTTAGATAAATTCCAGGACTTTCTAGCCCTAAAATCCTGAATTATCAAATTCCAGGAATTTTCAGGTTTTCAAAGGACCTGGACAAACCCTATGACATAATGCTCACTTGCACGGCAAACAAACTCAAAGAAACACTATCAAGTCAACCGGTGTAACGATTTCAATTTCCCCCCTTTTCATGTTCCCCCGGGGAATCTGAAAACGTTTTTAATTTCCCCGGAGGGAAATTAAGCAATTTTTCAGATACCCGGGGGGGGGGGGGGGATTCAAAACAGTTTTCAGATTCCCCCCCCCCCCCTATTTTCAAATTCCCCCTCCGGGAATTTAAAATTGTTTAAAAAACTTTTTAAAACATTTTAAAATTCAGACCTATAATATTTTTTTCTTAGCCATCTTGGAGACTTTTTGTGTCATTTAGGGTGAAATATGTTTTGTTGTACTAGTAATAATTTCTATTGTGCTATTCTCTGTGTATTATTATATTTCTCATGAAAAATAACAAAAAATAAAGAAAATTCTCCAAAAATGGGGGGGGGAAGTTAAAACGAGGGAGGGAACTTGAAAACGTTCATAAATTCCCCTGGGAGGAATTTGAAAACGTTTTCAAATTCCCGGGATGGAACTTGAATCAGGGGGGAATTTAAAATCTTTACACCGGGTCTCCTTCGCTGTATGGAACAGGCAGTCTCTGTGAAGCCCGACAGCTCACACTCATGTAATTAAAGTTGCACAGACCGATGGTTTTGAGTTCCTGTAATTTTTATGAGATAAATATATTAAATTGATTGTTATGATGCACCTTACTTCACTTTGAAGTAACTTTTATTTTAAATGACTAACTTGACTAGTTGAAGTGCAAGCATGAACAATTAATTTTGGGAAGCATGCCAAAACTCCGACAAAATAGGCTTCAGCAGAAACAGGTTCTATTAAATCTATTAAATTGCCTCAGTATGCCCGTCTATGTGGCAACACATGCTTAATAAGTGCAGAAGTATCTAAGTTAGTTAGATATTTAGAATCAAATGTACGCTAGTGTTTTGGTTTTGAAAATTTGATGCTTCATCGGACTATGCACCTTTAAAATATAATAGACTACCTCGTCCATGAACCGCCTACCTTGCAGCAGAGGCTGGAAAATAAGTGCCTCGATGCTGAAAATACTCCTCATTAAAAATAATAATTGAAATACACATTCCAAACAAATTCCAAATAGGAAGGAGAGAAACATTAATTTGAAGTCGCATTATATTCACAGACTCGTTCCAACCTGGGCATGCTGCTTCTCCATGCCTCATTAAGCATCATAACTCATTCTGAATCACACATTCTGCATGACTCAGTCCAAATAATTCATTCTGCATCTCGCATTCCGCATATATCAGTCCACATAACTCATTCTACATCATGCATTCCGCATGACTCAAGCCACATAACTCATTCTGCATCACACATTCTGCAAAACTCAGTCCACATAACTCATTATGCATCAAACATTCCTCATTGACTCAATCCACATAACTCATCCTGCATCACACATTCCTCATGACTCAATCCACATAACTCATTCTGCATCCCACATTCCGCATGTCTCAGTTCACATAACTCTTTCTGCATCATCCATTCCGCATGACTCAGTCCACATAACTCATTCTGCATCATGCATTCTGCATGACTCAGTCCACATAACTCATTCTGCATCACACATTCTGCAAAACTCAGTCCACATAACGTATTCTGCATTACACATTCCTCATTGACTCAGTCCACATAACTCATTCTGCATCACACATTCCGCATGTCTCAGTTCACATAACTCTTTCTGCATCATGCATTCCGCATGACTTAGTTCACAGAACTCTTTCTGCATCATGCATTCCGCATGACTCAGTCCACAGCATCACACATTCCACATGCCCCAGTCCATATAACTCATTCTGCATCACACATTCCGCATGACTCAGTTCACATAACTCTTTCTGCATCATGCATTCCGCATGACTCAGTCCACATAATTCATTCAGCATCACACATTCCACATGACTCAGTCCATATAACTCATTCTGCATCACACATTCCTGATGACTCAGTCCACATAACTCATTCCACATGATGCATGCCTCATTCCACATGCCTCACTTCTCATGCCTTATTATGCATGCCTTATTCCACATGCCTCATATCCTGATGCCTTATTACACATTCTTCAAGATCTATTACGCATGACTCAGTCCACATAACTCATTCAGCATCACACATTCCACATGACTCAGTCCATATAACTCATTCTGCATCACACATTCCCCATGACTCAGTCCACATAACTCATTCCACATGATGCATGCCTCATTCCACATGCCTCACTTCTCCTGCCTTATTATGCATGCCTTATTCCACATGCCTCATATCCTGATGCCTTATTACACATTCTTCAAGATCTATTACCCATGACTCAGGTTTAACTCTTCGTGCTCCATGACCCACTACACATACCTCATGTCACACGGTGGACGAATGGGTAGAGCACGGATTTCCCTTGCGGTAGGTAGGGAGTTCGATTCCCGGTCGAGTCAAACCAATGCCACATGCCCAGTGCTCATCCCGTCATGCCCTCATGCCACCTGTTCAAGCCACTGTCCTGTCAGTCACGCCGAGCCATCCTCTGAAGCAGCCCATTAAGTCAAGCTCCTCAAGGGCCCCTCCCCGCCTCATCGGCCGTTAGAGGGCGTGGCTCGGTCAAGGCCAGACAAGCGGCGGGAATCACGGAAATGACATGCACTTGCAAAACGCGCCAAGCTCATTACTGACGAGCCGGAACCAGGTATGCCGACTGGGCCACGGATTGGTTGGTTGTTGGAGTTTTACATCCAGGCAACATCTAAGGTCATATCAGGACGAGTACCGACTTGTGACAGTGTGCATTCATGGCGACTTTATAGTGCTGCCCCACTGGGAGACTAGGCTGCCAGCTCCATGATCCAATATCCCACTCAGTCACATTATCCTGACACTGAGCAAAACCAGTCCTTCCCATATCCTATTAATGCCGAGAGTCAAGCTAGAAAGCGACAACAATATATATATATAGTCCAGCACATATGTGAATGAATTGTGCCTTTGTTGATATGTAGTTAGGTAGTTGCTAGTGTGTTGTAAATAGTACCACCGCATTCCTCAATCTTGAAAATCCAGAATCAAGAACTTAGGTGGTCTAGAACCAGAGCTACTGGTAAAAATAACAACCAGTGGCAGCCATTTTATAAATTGGACACCACTATGTCATGTGGACAAATCTGTGATGGCCATATAGTGAAAGATCTTTCTTTCTCTAACAGTGTGCGAAAGCTCATGCTTGTATCATTGAAGTCACAATTCCCTCAAATATTGCGCATATCTGCTGGGATATATATCACGGGACCTATATATATAAGCCTAGGTTAATATATATATATATAATGATTGGGCTTATAACCAGAGGGGGAAGTCTCATTATCTAGGTAAACACCGGGTGTCAGAGCAATGTCTTAAAGGGAGACTTATGTCACTGTCGTTAGCCGTAAAGAATCTTGCACCATATTAGAGCTTTGGGAATGTTGACAAACATGAAGGCTGACGGAGGGAATGGGAACTAGGGTGGAGAGGGAGGGGAAAAGTAGGGGAGGCAAGGGGGCGGAATGGGAGAGAAGGGGAAGGAAAGTAAGGACGGGGAGAGGATGGACGGGAAGGAGAGGGAAGGGGAGGGGAAGGGGAAGGAAGGGGAGGGAAGGGGAGGGATGGGGAAGGAAGGGGAAGGAAAGTAAGGACGGGGAGAGGATGGAAGGGGAGGGAAAGGGGGGAAGGGGAGGGAAGGGGAGGGATGGGAAGGAAGGGGAAGGAAAGTAAGGACGGAGAGAGGATGGAAGGGGGGAGGGAAGGGGGACGGAAGGGGACGGAAGGGGACGGAAGGGGACGGAAGGGGACGAAAGGGGAGGGAATAGGATGGAAGAGGAGGGAAGGGGAGGGAAGGGGAGGGAAGGGGAGGGAATGGGGAAGGAAGGGGAAGGAAAGTAAGGACAGGGAGAGGATGGAAGGGGAGGGAAAGGGGGGGAAGGGGAAGGAAGGGGGAGGGAAAGGGGAGGGATGGAGAGGAGAGGGAAGGGGAGGGATGGGGAAGGAAGGGGAAGGAAAGTAAGGACGGGGAGAGGATGACAGGGGATGGAAGGGGAGGGAAGCGGAGGGAAGGGGAGGGAAGGGGATGGAAGGGGAGGGAAGGGGAGGGAAGGGGAGGGAAGGGGAGGGAAGGGGAGGGAAGGGGAATGACGGGGAGGGGAAGGAAGGGGCGGGGAGTGGAGGGAAGGGAAGGGAGGGAATGAGAAGGAAAGAAAGGACGGGGAGAAGATGGAAGGGCGAGGGAAAGGGATGGAAGGGGAGAGAAGGGGAGGGAAGGGGAGGGAAGGAAGGGAAGCGGAGGAAAGATGGAACAGGAGGGAAAGGAAAGGAATGGAAAAGTGGGGAAGGGCAGGGAAGGGCAGAGCAGGGGTGGACTGGGGAGAAGGAGCATGGACGGAGGCTAGGAGGAAGGGGTAGACGAGAGATAGAGAGGGAATGGTAAGGAAGGAGAGGGGAGGAGTTATGGGGAAGCGAGTGATAGGGAGGGGAGGTGAGGGAGGCGAGGGCAATGTGGGAAGAAAGAGGACGGGAGGAATGACAGGAAAGAGAAGGGAGAGCAGGGAGGGGAGAGGGAGGGGAGAGGGAGGAGGAAGAAGGGGGAGGAGGAAGGAGAAGAAGATAGGCGGGAAAAGGAGGGGCAGGAAAGGAGAGGGCCGGGATGGGCAGGGTGGGCAGGAGGGAGAGGGAGAAGAAGGTGGGGGGATTAAGGAGAGAGGGGTTGGGGAAGAGGGAGAAGGGGCGGAAGGATGGGGAAGATGGGTAGGAAGAGCGCAGAGAGTGGCGAGAAAGGAGAGGGGGGAAGGCAGGGGGCGGCAGGAGGCGACCTGGGCGGAGTTGGGGCTGTTTGTTGACAGTGCATTGCGGGCGGATGTAGAGGGTCAGGTTGTTGCCCCGAGTGGATAGACTGCGGTGGGTAGTGTGTGGGGTTTAGGACTTAGGCTGGAGAGGGGAGAGGAGGAGAGGGGAGGGAAGGAGTGCCTGTATGTGTGTGTGTGGGGGGAGGGAGTTCTCCAGTGGCCTCCAGTGCAGCAGTTTCCCCGCCACTCGAAAATTAAAGGCAATCGGTGCTGACCTCTACCGGCCACTTCTGATACCGTTCTATGCCGGCCGCCTCTGATACCGCCCCCTGCCGGCCGCCTCTGACTCCGCACCCCCCCCCCCCCTGTCACAACTCCTTGAATGGTTACTTTGTAAATTCTTCAACACGTATGTATATCCAGGTTATTTCTGTTGTGAGCAACGCTCAACTGAACTGAATTTAAGATATATGTTGTTGTTGCTCTCATACCCAGAGAGAGGTTGATAGTCAAATAAATATTTGTCATTTATCATATTTTGTCATTTGTAATATGTGTCATATTTGTCATTTTGCATTTGTCATTTTGCATTTAGCATTTGTCACCTCCAACTCCGAGCCTACCAGCCCTACACCTCCACACAACGCCCACCGTCCTGACATGACGGGGGGGGGGGGGGGGTGATAGTGGTATTGTCGGAAAAAATCGTCGACAAACGAAATTCCGAAGAATTTCAAACCTCCACAGAGTAAAAAAAATAGAAGAAAAAACACTACCTAACCAGCACACCAAACAATCATCAGCCCAGCAAGTTTCTACTAGTCAAATCAACACTGTGTGTTAACAATCGTCATGGTCACCAGTTTGTAGAATCTAATGCTCGGATCTGTGGCTGTGTACATAGGATATGAGGAAAACAATACAGACAAAGAGAAAGAAAGAGAGAAGTGTAAGAGAACAGAGTCCAGCCCTCTGGTTTATTGCTTATATAGCTACATGGGTTCATTGTAGAGTATCACCCCACCTCATTCTCCCAATTGGAATTGAGCATTCTTGGCCCTACCAACAGGGATCCAGCATTCCTGGTCTCCATGGATACCAGTGGTCTGCCCACCACCAGTAGCTGTATGGCTCCCATGGCCACCACCAACCTTGTCCTTTTGAGTGTGGTGACCCCTATCCCAGCAGAAGGGGTAGGCCCTGAATGCAATCACACCCAGACCTGCCAGGTCCACCATGTCTATTTACATCTCCCTCAGGCACCACCAACCCATATATATATATATATATATATATATACATCCACCTGGTCACGTACACCGATCAGTAATAGAATATTTGCATTCCCCCTTGCTGAGTGTCGGAATATTTTACACAGTGATGGAAACTCGCTGGAATCCTTGTAGCCGAGTCGTCTTCATCGCTGTCATCCGGTATCGCTAAATGTTGTCTGCTCTGAGAAAAATCCCAATGAAACTCAACAAATAGCAAGAACCTACATCACCTATTCACTTGGGGGTACAAACATAAAGATTACACCCTTGAGGGAGTCAAACCAAAACCACACTACCATATCTAGTGGCAAAATCAAATTAAATTCGACTGTTGTCTGTTCTCAGTGAAATGTCGTTTGTGTGCATATAAACCAAGTGAAATATGCTGTTTTCTTAACTTGAAAATACACAATTTTCCGAGCAGGCACCCCATCCTCCAGGCCAACCTTATACCAACGTCATTGTCATGGATACAGGACCAGACGGGATGGCCGAATGAGTTAGAGCGTCCGTCTCCCGTGCTGGTAGATCGTGGGGTCGTGGGTTCGAGTCCTGGTCGAGTCAAACCAATGACTTTAAAATTGATACTTGTCGCTTCCTAGCCAGGCGCTCGGCATTATTAGGATAGGGCAAGGACTGGTGTGCTCAGTGCCAGGATAATGTGACTGAGTGGGATACCAGGTCATGGTGCCGGCGGCCTGGTTTCCCAGTGGAACAGCACTATAAAGTCGCCATGAGTGCGCACTGTCACAAGTCGGTACCCGTCCTGATATGACCTTAGATGTTGCTAGGATGTAAAACAACAACAAACAAACAAACAATCATGGATACAGCGAATGTATATGGCTCCTTCCCTTGCCTTCAGCTCTCAAGCCGCTCTGATCTCCTAACTAACTCCATCTTCCTCCTGTACCTAAGGGTCCGCAAAGCACCCTTACATGTGTCCCCGCCGTCCTGATATGACCTTAGATGTTGCTAGGAACTAAAACAACAACAAACAAATACATGCGCCCGTTGTGCAGGATTCTATCACTGTAGGGATGAAAGTGGTCTCCGATAAAAAATCGCGGGAATCAGGCCCAGAACTTGCTACCAATGGCGAATTTCCGCGAAAAGGCGGATTTTATGAGGTCATGTCATGACGAGTACCGACTTGTGACATTTTTGTTTAAGTCCTCATTGTTAAGGGAGCACTACCTAGCTGATAGGGCTGCTTTCTGTTCAGCCGAATGGAACTAGTGCCTAACAGAGTCATTAAAAATTAGGTCCATAGCAAATAACGAAAGCTTAATATCACAGGGGGGGGGGGGGGTGTAGCGGGAGCTGGAGCTGGTGAGGGAGTGCCGGGGGGGGGGGGGGTACGGGTGTTAATAGGGAGAGTGGTGCTGGCGGAGGGGGGCTGAGGAGGCATAGGAGTGTGGAGGGTTGTTGGTACTTAGGTCGGAAAAAGGTGATGCCTAGGAGGGAGGAGGAGTTGATGTTGGGGGTAGAGCGGTGCTAGGCTGGGGGGGGCGCTGTTGGGGGACTGCCGGGGGGGCTGCTGGGGGGCTGCTGGAGGGGCTGCTAGGGGGGCTGCTAGGGGGGGCTGCTAGGGGGGCTGCTAGGGGGGGCTGGGCGGGGGGGTTGCTGCGGGGACTGCTGGAGGGACTGCTGGAGGGGGCTGCTGGGGGGACTGCTGGAGGGGTTACTAGGGGCACTGCTAGGAGGGCTGCTGGGGGCACTGCTAGGAGGGCTGCTGGAGGGGGCTGATAGGACGGCTGCTGGGGGCACTACTAGGAGGCCTGCTGGGGGCACTGTTATGAGGGCTGCTGGAGGGGGATGCTAGGAGGGCTGCTGGGGGGCTGCTATAGGTGTAAAGTATCGGTGAAGTGGACACAATAAGAGCTAGTTCATGACTGGGTTTATTAGCGTTCCTGATTCACCACCACAACTCTCAGCCGGTCACGTGACCGCTGCCGTGCCCGGGGGGCGTTCATAAAGTACATCTTACAATAGGGGCCTGCTATGGGGGCCGCTAGAGGGGGCTGCTGGCGAGGGGCGGCTGGGGGCTTCTGGTGTCGAGGAGGTTGCTGGGGGGAAATGCTTGGAGGTGTTAGGGGGGACTGCTGGGGGTGCGAGAGAGGACTATTGGTGGGCTGGGGGCTGCTGGGGGGCTGCTGGGGGGCTGCTGGGGGGCTGCTGTGGGGCTGCTGGGGGGCTGCTGGGGGGCTGCTGGGGGGCTGCTGGGGGCTGCTGGGGGGTGCTGGGGGCTGCTGAAGGGCAGCTGGGGGCTGCTGGGTGGTGGTGCTCGGGGGCTGCTAGGGGGTTGCTAGTGGTGTCAACTGGGGGGGGGGGGGGGGGGGGGGGCTGCTGGGGAAGGTCTTTTTGAGGACCCTGCATACACGCAATGGTTCTAATTAGATTAATCTCCTCTACTCCGCATTAAGGTACGGGGCTTACTGGTGCTGGGGAGGCGGGTGAGGGCAGGCGGCCGGGTGCCGGGTTAATGTGGGGCAGCGGGGTGCCGGGTTAATGTAGGGCGGCGCCTAGTGGCGCAGGCATAGAGGGGCATTAAAGCAAGATGGCCGCTGTATTCTGATGTCCCTTAGAAGCTGTTTAAATGAAACTAACTAAAGTGTGTACAGATGTAATCACCATATATATATATATATATATATATATATATATACATATACATATAGCAAGAACCTACATTAACTATTCACTTGGGGGTACAAACATAAAGAATACACCCTTGGGGGGATTCAAATCAAAACCACACTATCATATCTCGTAGCAAAATCAAATAAAATGTAATTCGACTGTTGTCTTTCCTCAGTAAAATGGCTGCGCCCAGGAATATGTATATATATATATATATATCTATATATATACATATTCCTGGGCGCAACCATATATATATATATATATATATATGATGTATAACACATTATGCCAGTATAAAAATACAGACGGGAATTGTTCTAATTGTACATGTTGGAATAACATGGGTAATTCACGGGCGGGGACGAGACGGCAACAACATAGATACTCATAACACCCACACCAACCTGCGGGATTCGAAGCCGAGTTTCGAGCAGTGACTCCACGGCCCGGTGCTGCCTCCTAGGGGACACCACCCTTACCACCGGCCACCCCCCCGCATTGGACCCGCCCAAAACTGGCACCGGGCCAACGGACGAGCTGCTTGCCACTCAGCGGCCAAACACCAGACAGTCAACTACCCACAAATTTATATGTATATGTATATATATGTATATATGTGTATATATATGTCACTATTACTATTAGCAATGTGTCATCTGCACTATTTAGGCCAGTAACATATATATATATACATATATTATTTATTAAATGCCCAAATAGTGTTGATAGCACAACACTTTTAAATGGTTATCGAGGACTTATCAACACTAAATAGGGATTTCTTATATTATTAATATATATATGCATTATATATACAAATATGTATTAAGAGATACTTAATATGGATGATATAAATTCAATTATATTTCTTGTCAATATATGTATTCAATTCATACATGTGCTATATATATATATATATATATATATAGATATATATATAATTCCTGCAATTCTGGTGAACTTCGTGTGTATACATGTGTGCTCTATAAAGCATTGCCTCATGTTGAAGTCAACATGGATAATTTGGGGCGCAAAAGCATATATATCAACACGATGCCGACGCTTTCCCCTGGCGCCACCTTACGGGTAGAGACCGAACCCCACACCCCCACGCCATCTAGTGGAAAATCCAGCCACCACCATGTGGAGCCGGCCCGATCTGCTCACTTCTCCGCAGCATCCGAACCCGCGTGGTGCATGGAGCTGTCTCACCTTTTCTCAGCCACCCCACCCTCCCATCTGAAAGACCTAAGGGCTAGGGTTGAGCGTCCTGGTAGCCGACACAATTATGATGATAGACTGAACAAGACAATATACCTATGAGAAATAATAAAACCCTTAATTACCACTTCATACACTCTGCTTTCGCGATACTGAATAATGAGAGTATAAAGAAGGACACTGCCATCTCAGTGCCTCGCTTCTATATAACAATGTTACCTAACTATATATTATATCGTAGGCGAGTTTCCCCTTCATTCTGCCTGTGTGTGGTAAATGTTCTACCATTAAGTGGTACAGCGACCACTATTCGTGATGTTCACGGCGGTAAGAATACATAAGCCTATACTATACATATATATACATATAAATCCTGGGTACAACTGGCGGTTTGTTTGTTTGTTGTTGTTTAAAGTCCTAGCAACATCTAAGGTCATATCAGGATGAGTACTGACTTGTGACAGTGCACACTCATAGCAACTTTATAGTGCTGCCCCACTGGGAGACTAGGCCACCAGTATCATGACCTGATATCCCACTCAGTTACATTATCCTGACACTGAGCCAACCAGTCCTTGCCCTATCCTAATAATGCCAAGTGCCTGGCTAGGAAGCGACAAGTATACATTTTAAGTCATTGTTTTGACTCGACCAGGGTTCGAAACCACAAACCCATGGGTTTAAATTTCCTGATCTCACAAAACAGAAAATGGATGCTCAAGTCATTCAGCCATCCCGTCTGGTCGCAAGTGACAGTGGTAACACCGGAAGTTAAGGTCAGGGCCGGTGGTGGCGCCATCAGTCTCCGTATGACTAAGGAGAAAATACATGAAGAGTGCCCATTGGCTAATTATATAAGATAATAATAATATAATATAACAATGTAATAGAATAATCCCTTCCATGACTTTATACTCGCATAATGCTTATACATCACATATAAATATATATACATATCATATATATACATATATATGCACACCTCTGTTTATTGTCTGTCCTTACTGATGTTTTCACGCTATATGGCGGAGCATAATGTATCCATATATATACATATATATATATATATATATATGTACATATATACACATACCTCTGTTTATTGTCTCTCCTTACCGATGTTTTCATGCTATATGGCGGAGCATCATGTATCCATATATACTCATATATATATATATATATATATATATACATATATACACATACCTCTGTTTATTGTCTTTCCTTGCCGATGTTTTCCCGCTATATGGCGGAGCATCATGTATCTATATATACACATATATATATTCATATATATACATATATATATACATATATATATATATATATACATGATGCTCCGCCATATAGCGGGAAAACGTCGGTAAGGACAGACAATAAACACAGACGCGTGTCCGCTAGGTGGCACTGAACTGTGCACCATAAAACCACGTGACCTCCACAATCCTCCACGTGAACCTGGTAATAAAACACAGTGCATGACCCTAACACCGATCACCCTGCACCACGTGACCCACACTCTCCAAGCACCCACCCAGGGCATAGTATATGAACCCCAAGCGCCAAGTGCACAACAAACTAACTAATTTAAAGTTGCACACTCCGATGCCTTGGGGTTTCTGCCCTATTTAGTTTAAAACAAATTCATTAGGTTCATTTTAATTACATGCTGTGCATTAGTTTGAAATAATTTATATATATATGTATATTTAGTTAATTTGGAGATATTTTGAAAGTGAAAACATGTCAAATTAATATTAGAGTGAACCTTGAAATGTTGGACATCTGCTTTGTTTCCTAGTACAGTATAACCCCATTAAACCAAACTTGAAGGGACCCTAGACATTTGTTTGGATTAACCGATCATTGGTTTAACCAAGCTTTTACTTTGACTTGGCGTTGGCAAAAACGGGGGTGCATTATGAATGTACAATGTATGTGGACACTATGATTATTGTTTTTATGTATATAGAGTTTAACCCCATTAAACCAACCTCAGTTAAATCAAACGATCGGTTAATCCAAACTTTTTTCGGCGACCTGGCAAAATACTACCATTTCTCATTTAAAAAAGTCTCTGATGACCTTAAAACCACATGAAAGTTTGGTTTAACTGTACCGGAAGTGGCCTGGGGCCGACAAGTTTGTTTGCATTAACCGATACTTTGGATTAACCGACTTTGGTTTAACCAACTTTTTTATATGATAAATGATAGTATTTTGCCGGGCCACCGAAAAAAAGTTTGGATTAAGCGATCGTTTGGTTTAACCGAGCTTGGTTTAACGGGGTTGAACTGTATATGTATGGCCCTATAGCAGCATAACACAATAGCACAAGACTGGAATAAATGCTTAATGAGTGCACCACTATCTAAGTTTCCCCATGCCCTCACCTCTGACAATTTGGATTTCCACTCCTGTGCGTAACTTACGGCGTCATCAAAGGCCAGTTGCTCTCATACCATGTCTATGTGGTGTGGGAGGTTAAAAATCCCTTGGGTCGGTAATAGTGTAGGCTCGGGCTTTCTATCGACAAACTGTCTAATGGTGAAAACGAGTCTATTCAGACTTATCCATGATAGGCAGTATAAATCTTCAAGAAAAAAAAGTTTGATATCTAGGATCAAATCTAGGTAAGTGTCTTAAGCCGTGTTCACACGGGCAAAATGTAAAGCGATTTAGACAAGGC
The DNA here is from genome assembly GCA_030323885.1 of Branchipolynoe longqiensis. Lineage (NCBI taxonomy): Eukaryota > Metazoa > Annelida > Polychaeta > Phyllodocida > Polynoidae > Branchipolynoe > Branchipolynoe longqiensis. Next base: position 95,387,532 of record CM059188.1, on the reverse strand, counting down.
GAATCATATGAATCGATTTAGTTTGAAAGTGTTTCGTGTTCACACGGGCAGTGCTTTGAGTCGGTTTAAGGCGGAAGTGGATATCTGCGCATGAGCAAGTCCAGACTAACCAGCGCCAGTTTGGGTTCGTCGACGTCGGCACGAGAGAATCTGGGTTCTACCTAGATATGTATGGACTGAATCGTATTGGTTTGGAACGGTCAAAACTTCTGCTGGGCAGTGAAACCCTAAAAATAAATGATGAAAAAAATATCTGTGCACAGCTAGCAGTTTCATAGACCAAATTATATTATATAGTGTGACATCCTTAATCCGCCTCAAGTAAGTTGGTTGCGTTCACACGGGCAAAATAAATCGATTCACAGAAATCTACTCACGTACACTACCTCGACAAGTGGTTTACAGTATCCAGATCACAGGAATCGAATCAGCCTTAAACCGCCTCAGCCGCGCGTTCACACGCGAAATGTAACCCAAACTATACAAGTCGATTTCTACGAATCGATTACCCGCCGTGTGACCAGCTTTGTCGACTTGAAGCTTCATTGGAATATGCCGCATTAGCTTCAGATGATAGATTCATTGCTTCGTTCTTTATGTTAGTCTACAAGTCTCTTTAAAGAGATTGCATATCGATTGTCTACCACCTAAATCATAATGATATATTGCTTTTTAGAACTATGGAAACGTGGATAAACCAAGTGCGGTTTCTTCCGAGTATAATATTATGTATGGTGTGTTATATAATGCATTATCTGCATATAGATATGATCACCACATGGTCCGATCGACTGGCCGAGTGGAAAGAGCGTGCACTTGTTTGTGAGGTTGTGGGTTCGGTTCCCAGCTGAGTCAAACCAAATGCTTCAAGGATGAAAGTGGTATTTGAAAACAACAACAAAAACGAAGAAATTGATGACGAAGAAACAGCAAATACTCAAAATTCTGAAAACAGAATGTAGATTCAATAATAGTATCTTTTCCCTAGTAAATATTGCCTGACATTGTCTAAACGGGGATATTACCCATATTCTTAGTACTGTCAGGGAATAGCGAGCACTATCCTAGTTCCACTCAACTGATCAGTGAGTAAAGACTATCCTTGGAGGGCGTTCCACTGTCCTTGTTGTGACTATTATCGCCCATCTGACCTTATATGTTGCCAGGATGTAAAACCCCAACAACCAACCAAACAATTATCACCCATGTTGTCAATACCCTTTTCTATCTCTGCAATTACACCTTGTTTTCTGTTTGTTTGGGCTTTATGACCTAGCAGCATCTAAGGTTATATAATAATTTGAATCGGACTGACCAATTGCTGTCATGTAATAATCCTTGGCACTTTCTGATAGTTTATCGGCGATTATCAAAAATCGGGAAAATCCGCGAAATGGCGGACATATTTCATGGGCAATTATTACGACCTTGTTTTAGCACTCGAGCACTTAACTAGCATAGGGCAAGGATTGTTTTGGTGAGTATTGAACATAATGTCACTGAGTGGGATACAAAAGAAAGTTTGTTTTATTTAACAACGCCTCTAGAGCACATTGATTTTTATCATTGTCTATTGGAATTCTAACCATATCGTCATTCTGACATATTTCTTTGTGGAGGAAGCCTGCTGCCACCACATAGGCTACTCTTTCCGATAAGCAGCAAGGGTTCTTTTATATGCACTTTCCCACAGACAGGACAGCACATATCACAGCCTTTGATGAACCAGTTGTTGACCACTGGTTCTGAGTGGGATACCATGCACATGATCTTGATATTTAATCATATATTGGAGAGGAGATCTAGGACAAATAAACAGGAAATACATTCTTAGCACTGACTAAACACAGCTCCTCTTCAACCACTTGCAACTGGCTTACAGTTCACACGAGGTGGTAACACCGTAGAAGATACGATATGCATATTGTGTTTGTACTTTAACAGATTATGGTGCTGGTAGTATTGTATCTCAATGAGCTAAGCACTATAAATCCGTACCTCATATGGTATGAGGCCAGACAGCCACAATCACCCACTACCCACTCCACCTTCGCCTTGATTGTCGCTGCACGGCCATTGGTACAACAACCTGAAGTGGGCTGAGCAGCTTGGGGCAACTCGAGGCGCCACCAGGCGGCGATTCCGGTGACATCCGGGCACTCTAGACACAGCGCCGGGCACCAGGTGTCCAGGGAAATCACCGAGAGCTCCCCGGTAGCGGCGTGTGTGTGTGGGTGTGTGTGGGGGGTGTGTGTGGGGGGTGTGGGTGTAGATGTAGGTGTGTAGGGAAGTTGTGGTTGTGACTAGGGCAGAAGAAAACTAACACCTCTAAAGTAGCAGTGGGTGAGACTAGTCTACCATTATCAATGTTATTATTTATTGTTGTAATTATTTACATCGGGCAGGTTTAAAAAATTAATTAATTAATGTTCTCGATATTTATTACCTAGTTAAAAATCAAGCCAACCGTGGCGGAACTACTAGTAGTAATAGGTGGGAGCTGACCATATACAGGTGGCGCCAGGTGAGAGAAAGAGGAACTAATATATAATGTGCATACCGGATGGTAATGGCAATTATCCAGGATGGACTATATCTTAGAGGGGGACATGTCCTTTATGTATTCTCCCATAATTCATTATAGATCATATCAAATACATTTGGAACATACTGTACATTACTCAACATGTGTCAACATGAGGTCAGACAAACATTAGATAAGTTTTATTTACCGATGTTTGCATTGTTGCGTCATCATTGTGACATATTATTCATCATTCATATTATTTGTCTATAAGGGGCAGTGGGAAGACCACTATTAATGGTTGTACTGCTCCTGCAATTTCAATTATCAACATGTTAGTTTATTTTTGTAGAATATGTATGGAAATTGTGAATAAAACATGTCTAAAAAGATATTAAAAAAATATCATTGAGCCGCTGTATCGAGGAGAAGAGCAACCATTAAGGTGACTTCTAACCTCTTTGTTACTTGCCTAATCTTAATCCTTATTTTCTCTTAAAATCAAGAACCACTTGGTCCTACCTGACGCGGTGACCGAATCAGTAGAGCGCAGGCTTCCCGTGGGGAAGGTCGGGAGTTCGAATCCCAGCCGAGTCAGTCAAGCCAATGACATAGAGCATTGATAATTATTGGTTCTTAGCCTGGTGTTCGGCATTACTAGGATAGGGCAAGGACTGGTTAGCTCAGTGTCAGGATAATGTGACTTAGTGCTGGTGGCCTGATCTCTCAGTGAGGGAGCACAGTAAAGTTGTGCACTGTCACAAGTCGGTATCCGTCGTGATATGACCGTATATGTTGTTAGAACGCAAGACTCCAACAACCAACCTATATTCATAGAAATAAATGTGAGAATAAAAAAGAACACCCCAGAAAACAGAGACTTTATAATTAAGATATAATTACTTTTTTTAATGCAGATATATAATATATACATACATACACATATATCTACGCACACCTATCAAGGACTATCACAGCTTAAGCTCAAAGAGTACGTTGGTGGTTATCTTGTAACGAGGTCATATTTGTCATAGAAATCGATGCTTCCGGACTAGAAATTTTGTTGTGAATAAATAACAACCCACCCAATACAAGACATAATTCACAGTAAACATATAGTTATATACATACATACACACATATCTTCACACACCTACCAAGGACTATCAAGAGTATGTTGGTGGTTGTCTTGTAAAGAGGTGACATTTTGTCGGAGTAATCCACGGTCCCGGACTGATTCTCCGCCCCGCTGTGTTTAAAATGATGCATCAGCTGTTACCCTGATTAAAACATTAATTACGCAGTAAACCGCCCGGAAAACACCGATAGTTAATGGGCGACTTTACTTCATAACTGACGGCCATTAAAAAAAGTGGTTGGTGCCACAACAACAACCCTTCTTAATTCGATTTTGCGCCATAGCAATAGCCATTTTGCATTAGATTTGGTGTCAAAATTAGGGTTATTTTGAAAATCAGATTTGGCGTCAGAGCAACAGCTTTTTCAAAGCGGATTTTAAGTCATAGGAATAATCATTCTGAATTAGATTTTGGTGTCATAGCAATGGCCATTTTGAATGAGATTTGGTGTCATAGCAATGGCCATTTTTTAATCAGAGTTGGTGGCATAGCAACAACCATTTTGAATTCGATTTGGTGTCATAGCAACAGCCATTTTGAAATCGATTTGGTGGCATAGCAAAAACCATTTTTAATTCGATTTGGTTTCACAGCAACAGCCATTTTAAATTCGATTTAGTGTCATAACAACAGCCATTTTGAATTCGCTTTTGTGTCATGGCAACAACCATTTTGAATCAAATTTGGTATTGTAGCGACGGCTATTGCTGAATTGCAAATAGCTGCATGGCGGCCATTTTGAATTGAAGCTCAATTAATAATTGACATCACATTGAAAGCCTTTGCTACTATCGAACAGTTCTCGATGTTCAGTAAACCAGATTGATTTAAACGAAGTTAGCTGCGGCGCTTCTACAAGACTTAAATCGACGCTCTTTGCACTGGTGAAGCCTCCTGGCGGCCATTTTGAATGAGAACGCTGCACCGGCTATTTTAGAATGCAGTGTATATAGACAAGTGCCCTGGGGCCTAATGTGTTTAGCGCATAAAGTAGACGTGTCCAATGGAGAAGGCACGCAAACAACTCGTGGTCATATTAACCCATTATTGCCCGTTATGGGCCTTCAGGCCCGAGGCACTCTGGAATGCACATCGACCGAGACATACCAGTCCTTAATAAACATGCCCCATACTCCACTGATGCTTCACTATGTATGGGTTATTAATAGCATTGTTCTATGTGACTCCCATACATATCTCATATTAATCTTGATGGTTCTTTACTAACTTTGTTCACTTTACCCAGAGTGACATCCATTTTGAGTCTTGTAACTGCAAGTATTGTTAGCTCCGCCATTAGCTAGTGTCTCCGATATGGTATAAACAGTCTCTGAACATAGTCAGAGACCATGCATATTTATATAATGACAGTTCAACACAATATTGGTCCAGAGATTGATGCGGAGCCTAGCTTTAAACCCATGCAGAGCACGGGTTAAAAGTAGTTTTAAATTAAAACCATGCGACCTATCCTATCTGAGAAAACTGATATCAGACTGGCTGGAAGGTGGTGCATTGGCTGTGGTTTGTTATTTGTTCAATTTCACATTCACTGGGCGGAATGGGGAATGTTAGAAATGGGATGTCAGTGAAGGCGTTATCACCCACGTTTCTTTGCGTATATGCCAACTATTTTAACCAAGCTGCAACGATGTCGTATCATGGTTTTATTGCACAGTGATTTTAGACAGTACTATCATGTTAAAGTTCTATCTAACTGAGATGCAGATGCTGGTTCGTTGACTGGTAATTTAGTAGAGTGCTACCAGAGAGGGTCGGACCACTTTGCTGCTTTCAGTTCGCTAATATGATTAAATGAAGCCAGGACATAAAAGGATTATCTAAGTTTGATATAATAAGTGAAATAAGATTTCTAATAATTATTGTCTGTGTTTATATTGTGTACCTTTTATACACAGTCAAAATGTAAGCTTGTGTTGGTTGATATAACTAGTTCCCATTAATCCCATTAGAAGGGATAGTAAAATACAAAAAACCTAAGTTCATTTGAAAACATGTCTCAAGCCATTATTATTAGAACTATATATATCTTAAGACAATAAAGTAAGGTCCCGTTGCTTAGTTACTAATCTGATTAATGCGCATCCCAGAGGCTGCAGGTACTCAACCTTCCATCTACCTCCATTTAATGTTCCATCAATCGCCATTTACATTATGAACATCAGATGAAATTTGAATGGGCGCTATGAAAAATTAAGTTAGCGGCAACACAAAAAAGGATGTGATAAAACACATGATATATATATATATATATACTACATAGTTTAGTATGTGAATATAAATAACAGATCTGCCAGTGTCCGTGCCGTATTCTTTCAATTATTCATTGCGGTTTAACCATTGTCCCGCAACAAACCACGATGCTGGCGCCACCTATGGCAGATTTTGGCACTTCCTACTCCTTCTCTTCATCCTTACTGGCTGATTATATATACATATATATAAATATATATATATTGACCATCCAAGTTGGTCTGGAGGCGATACCGACCAGACAAAGCCAGCATACAACTGTCAGGCCTACGACTGGTGGCTGCGGTGTGGCCAGATTTGGAACTACACAGCCAGCAGGTTGGGGTAACACCTGGAAGGAGGGTATGTTGATGCAATCTGTATCGTTGATGTATTTCAGTAGGTTAATTGGTAGGCTTCACTATAGGAAAATGTGTTATCACCTATATCCAGTGAACTTGTTTCAACTGGCAATAAATATTTATATTACTAAAAAGAGACAAACCTGCTGCACCAAATAAGTGACTATGAGCCACATTTGGTGTTTCATTTAAGAGTAATTAAGGATTGAATTTACATTAAAACAAAAGGACTTTTATGTATTACATCTCATGTCATGGTGGTTTTGTTCAACTGGCAAATAATATTTATATCATTAAAGAAAGCATCTGTTGGTTTTATATTTATGCGATCAGTGAGAAGATCTGGTGATTGTGTCCTAGCAAAATACCCCTTATATGTGGCAACTACTGCCTAATGACAGTGCTTAGAATGAGTGTGTGCGGTCTGTGTGCTGTGTGTCACTCACTGAACCCCTGGTCAGCCCTCCCGGACCAGACCAGAGAGCATGCTCCTCCCCTCATTCCCACCCCCACCCTCACCACAGCTTCTCCCACATCCCCCAACACACATACAGTGTGCTGGTGAGCAACAGAGGACCCCTCCTTTGCTTGCAATCAAGGGTGGGAGGGGGCTACCATGGTTACTAATTAATACAGGGTGTGGATGACCGATGAGGGGGTTGAAGAACACACATGTAGGAAGTGATACATTATTTATTTACAATACCTGTTAGGACAAATTGGTGGTGAATGATGGGGGTGGGGTGCACATGCATGTATACATATGCATGCGTACAGATCCATACATACATCAATACACATCCATACATACACATCCATAGATACACATCCATATATCCACCTATCCATCCATGCATACATACATACATACATATGTATGTACATACATACATCTTAGACCGCAACTACTCAACACCCACCCTGGTAGGAGGGCGCGTGTGTGTGTGGAGAGTCAAAGTACTGGGGCACAGCACCCGGAACAGAGAACGCGTGTGATGGCCACCCCTGATACATGATCAGTAGGAGAAGGGGGGGGGGGGGGGGGGGGGGGGGGGGGTGAGGGTTGTCAGAAGCGGACCTTGGTCCTTCCTCCAGTGCTCTACTGCTCCACCCCTCACCCCCTCACCCTCAGTCCACACACACTGACACTGACACCAGCATCCCACCCACCCTCCTACACACATACCCCTCCTCACATCCATGCCTCACCCATTACACCCCTCCCCTTACAAATCGTACAGTTTTGCGGGCTGCAGAAGAAATACCCCCCCTCCACCCCCCTCCCCACTACCCCCCCCCCCACACACCCTTCTACTGATTGTGTGTCAGGGGTGGCCATCACACGCCGGTGCTCTGCCATAGTGATTTGGCCCTCCACACACACATACACACAGACCCTCCTACCAGAGTGGGTGTTGCAAAAATATATACATACACATACATATAAATATAGATGTATGTATGTGCACATGTACGTATTATACTGTATGTATATATGTGTCTATGCATGGATCTATGTATGCATGTATATACATATGTATATATGCATGCAAGCAGCAAGGCCCCCTCTGCTGCTCACCAGCGCATAACACACTGTCCACTGTGTGTGTGTGTGTGGGGGGGGGGGGATGTGGTCGGGGGTGGGAGGCCTGACCAGGGGTTCAGTCATTGAAATACCTACACACGGTGTGAAGACACTCATTCTTACCCAATGTCATGAGGCAGCAATTACCATCATTAACGGGTACGTTGCTAGAACACAAACACCAGATCATTTCCCTGATCACATAAATATATAATCTACAAATGTTTTCTTTAATAAGATAAATATCTGTTTGCCAGTTTAACAATACCCCCATGATATAAGGTGCAATACATGAAAATCCTTCTGTTTTAATGTAAATTCAATCCATAATCGTTCTTAAATGAAACACCAAATGTGGCTGATAGTAATTTAATTGGTGCAACATATTTAATTTCCTGTCACACTCTGAGATGCAATCAGGTTCATCCAGCTGGTATGTCATCTGCCCCCCCACAGCCACAAGCACCCCATACCCAGTTACTCAGTGACTGAGTAAGCATGTGTGTGTGGGGGGGGGGGGGCTGCATGCAGTGAAAATCGGATTCCAGGTCGGGTCGAGGGGTGTGTGAAGGGAAGAGAGAATAAAAGCTGGTGTCAGTGTCAGTGTGTTTGTGTGTGTGTGTGTGGGGGGGGTGGGGTTAATGGAATCAGATGCCTGTTGTTTCTACCCTTTTCATCAGCTATGGTGGTATCAATGTTTCCGTTTGTTATGTGCAACTACTGTACCACCACCCCACCCCAATACCCACCCCACCCACAACAGAAAGATAAGTCACACCAAAAAGTTCTTTAATTTATAGATGTTTAAATATTTTTAGTTGTTACATATGTATGTATGCATGTAGATGTATGCATGCATGTATGTATGTATGTATATGGATGCATGTGAGGACGTAAAACAACAACAAACAAACAAACATGTGCATATGTGTGCATGTATGATATATGTATATAATGTATGTATATATGCATGCATGCCTGCATGGATGTACAGCCCAACCCCATCATTCACCACCAAATTATCCTAACAAATATGATGGCAGCAGCCATATTCTATGATCCAGACAGACCTGAGCATTAATGGCTCGATGGAATCTGGCACAAATGCGTAGATCTCCAGGTTTAATACTATGATGACAGCAACTATTCTGGTCATGCGTTATCGTTTGCACGTGATCCATGGCAAATGCACTGGGTTCTGGGCTTAATGCTGTGATGGCAGCAGCCGTTCAGCAGCGTATGCACCAGCGGACGGCTCGGGATCGCAGAGCATGCAGTTTGTCATAGGTGAGTGTATAAACTGATATGGTGATACAACCCCAGGCTGTCCTCCGAAGCATACGCTGTGGAATGGCGCATTTGGGATGGATCCCATCCAAACAATAACACATAGGCATGACAAGAACGGCTGCTGCAATCATAGCATTAAACCCAGAAACATGTGCAATTGTGGCGGATCCCATCAAACGATTAATGTTCAGGCCCGGCTGAATCATAGAATGTGCAGTTTGGTGGCTGGTTGCATAGTTTGATGTTTTGAAATTTCTGCCATTGGGACGATGTATATGTGATGTTGGATATTCGATGCTACTTGGTCAATTCGATAGATATAAATTAAATTAACCTTTCTACAAAATAATTTTGGTTAAAAACCCTAGTGCCTTGGGCCTATGTCACCAATCCGTTCCCATTATGTACAAGCCCTAAACAGAAATACCTACCTACAGCCCAGTCAGGTTCCAGGATTAGTAGGTCATCTCACATCACATGGTCACCGCCAGATGACCATCTGGGTTATAGCCACAGGACTTTTGGCAAGCTTGTCGAAATTATTTTGGGTTCTTTCAGTCAATTTTCATCAAAATGACTCCGGACTAATGATTAGTAGCTCATAACGATCATAACGATCAATTTGATATATTTATCTAAAAAATAAGACAACAATTTCAAACGCCATCGGACCATGCAACTTTAAATAAAATCCCATTTCCTACATGTGGGGGGGTTATGGTGGGGGTGGGGGTGGGGGTGGGGGTGGGGTTAAATGACTATCAACCACATTTGGTATTTCATTTAAGAGTAATTAAGGATTGAATTTACATTAAAACAGAAGGATTTTTATGTATTGCACCTCATATCATGGTGGTATTTTTAAACTGGCAAAAAAACACCTGCAGATTTTCTATTTATGTGATCAGGGAAATGATCTGGTATTTGTGTTCTAGCATACTACCTTTTAATTATGGTAACTGCTGCCTCATGACAATGCTGAGAATGAGTGCATGCATCACCCATAGTGGCTGGTTCTGGGAGTGTTCAAACCATATACCCACCCACACTCACAATAACTGGGCACAGTGTGTGTGTGTGGAGGGGGGAAGGGCAGTGATAAGTGTTCTACAAAGCACCGTAAATTGTGTTATTGCTCTGTCCTCCCTCACCCCCTTCCCATCCTAACCAGGAACCCTAAACTCGATCATCGCTCCTTTCCCCATCCCCCTCCCCACCAGACATGTGTTGTGGTTGATGGGGACGGGGTCATTATGCGTGGCCACGACACATGCTGTGAGGGGAAGGGAGGGGTGGGTGGAAGGGGTGCCGGAGGCGAGGGGAGGAGGAGGGGGGGGGGGTCATTAGGCATGGCCTCTACATTCTCGCATCACCCCTTGCCCCCATACAAACTGATGCTTGGAGTTATGCCATACTGAATTACACCAACGGAACTGATGCTTGGATTTATCCCATCCTGGATTACATCAACGGAATCGATTGTACCAATTTCAGGTGTTTCCCCAACCTGGTTAGCTGATGGCGTGCTGTCGAGCCTAGTAAATGGTATATAATAAAAGAGCGAACTGAAGAGAGGTAGTATCCTTGTTTATATTCCCATAATAGATTATAGAGCACATATATGTATCTGTGTAGTGAGGTTCACTGCCACCCCCAGGTTGAATGCCACATGCATAGGTAGGTGAGAGTGGGTTGGTTGCATCAGGAAACCTAGATAGTTTAATGGTTAAGAGGCTAGCATTGGAATCATAAAAGTAAGGGTTCGAGTAATGCTCTCGGTGCAATGTTCCAATTTACAGTCCCCATCACACACACGACAGAGGATACAATGAATTTGTTGGTATGCTAGGGTTGTACATCCTTTTTTTGTTGTTGAAGATTTATACTGCGTATCATGGATAAGCCTGAATAGGCTTGTTTTCACGATTAGACAGTTTGTCGATAGAAAGCCCGAGCCTACACTTTTAACGACCCAAGGGATTTTAACCTCCTACACCACATAGACATGGTATGAGAGCAACTGGCCTTTGATGACGCTGTAAGTTATACACAGCGGTGGAAATTCAAATTGGCAGAGGTGGGAGCACAGGGAATCGAACCACTGACCTTCAGATTAGGAGTCCGACCTAGAAAAAAGTCAGTCACTCTAACCACCCCGCCACAGAGAACACTAGCAACATCTATGGTCATATCAAAATGGTTACCGACTTCTGACAGTGCGCACTCAATGGTCATATCAAAACAGGTACCGACTTGTGACAGTGCACACTCAGGGTGACTAAAGCGCTGCCCCACTGGGAAATCAAGCCGCTGGTACCATGACCCAATCTCCCACTCAATCACATTATCCTGATACTGAGCTACCCAGTCCTTGCCCTATCCTAGTAATGTCGAGCAGCAGGCTAGGCTGTGACAAATATCACTTTTGTAAGTCAATGGGTTTAAATCAGCTGGGATTCAAACTCCGAACCTTCCGCACGGGATACCTGCGCTCTACCGACGGGGCCATCGTGTCCGGTAGGGGGGGGGGGAGCTGCAATGATATCAGTTGTATCGGCTGGACCGGGCTGTTAGCCGCTGGACTTCACAATGGATGCCTCCCCCATAGGGTATGTGCTATCGCACCATATATGGGCATAGACAGGTGTGGCTACCGCCTACCGCCGCGCCCTCTGACGGGATGGCGGGTAATTAAGCGCCTGCAGGAGGGGCTCACTGGGTGGCATCCATCTTTGATGTGCAGAGATGAACGCTCCACCTCGAGCTGCACCCCGACAGGCTTAACGAGGCGGGCCCATGCCTGAAACCAAATCTAAGGGCCTTTTTAAACAAAGAAAATAAAACTCTTCTATTTTATTTTATTTTTTTTAAAGATGGCCTGAATGATTTTAACACTGATGTTGTTTCTTAAAGCTGCATAATCCGAATGAAACATCAAATTCTCATACGAAAATAATTATCTAGATTTTATTCTATATATCTAACTTAGATACCGGTGCACTTATTAAACATTTGTCATCACATATAAGGGAATACTGAGGCAATTTAATAGAACATTGTAATGCAGAAGCCTATGTTGTCAAAGTTGTGGCATGCTTGCCAAAATAGATTTAGCATGTTTGCACTTCAAATATCTCAAAGGTTAGCCATTTAAAATCAAAGGTATTTCAAACTAAAATAATGTAGATTATAACGATGAACCTAATATATTTATCTCCGAAAATTATAGAAACTCAAAATCATCGGACTATGCAACTTTAAAGACTGAAGTTGTTTTATTTGTGTATACATGCTTGAGGTAATTGTACTTTTCATTCTTTTAACAAACACAGATGTGAGGGTACTTTTTGTTATATTTTGTTCTTTTCTTGGTGCTTTTGTTACATTAAATATTTCTTTTTTTTAAAGGTTTGAGAATATATCGCTCGGTCCTCTTTGTAAATGTTTCGGGAGATCACGGTTTCTCTTTGCTAGACGGGTTTGAGAGTGGTTTCAGGTTGATGAAGTGGTGGTAGGGTATTGGAAGACAGACATTATGGGATGTATAATGGAGTTCACACTTCGCAGGCAATTTACACCGAGACGTACTTGGACGGTGTGTCGGCCGTAAGGCATCCGCCAGATGGCGGGTACGTCGGTACTTACCACACCACAGTCTCAGTGAGGGGAGGGGAGGGGAGGGAGGGCATGGAGAGGAGGGGGAGGATAAGGGTGGGAGGTGAGGTGTGGTGGTGATGGGAGATGAGGGGGTGGGGGAGGAGGGGAGGGGCGGGGAGGGGAGGGCAGGGCAGGGCAGGGCAGGGCAGGGTCGGGGAGAGCAGGGCAGGGAGGGGAGGGGCGGGCCGGGATGGGGTGGTGAGGAGAGGGGAGGGCAGGGCAGGGCAGGGGACGGGAGGATGAGACCGGGAGAGGAGGGGAGGGGATGGAGGGGATGTGCCGGGAGGAGACGGCAGGGGAAGAGAGGGAGAGGCCGGGAGAGGACGGGAGGAGATGGAGGGGCTGGGCCAGGAGGAGACGGTAGGGGAAGAGAGGGAGAGGCTGGGAGAGGAGGCGAGGGGATGGGCCGGAAGGGGGGAGGGAGGGGCTGGACCGGAGAGGATCGGGGCGCCTAATGCGACTCTGCGGTGTAAGAGGGCTCCTGAGGCGATGTTCTGGCAAAAAAAGGGAGCACGGTGGTAGTAGCGTTCGAGCGCAGATTTGTTTGTTTGTTGTTGCTTTACGTCCTAGCAACATATAAGGTAATATCAGGATGTGTACCGACTTGTGACAGTGCGCACTCATGGTGACTTTATAGTGCTGCCCCACTGGAAGACCAGGCTGCCAGCACCATGACCTGATACCCCACTCAGTCACATTATCCTGACACTGAGCCAACCAGTCCTTGCCCTATCCTAATAATGCTGAGCGCCAGGCTAGGTAGCAACAAGTATCAATTTTTAAGCCATCGGTTTGACTCGACCAGGGTTCGAACCCACGACCCCAGGATCTACCAACACGGAATCAGAAGCTCTAACTCATTCGGCCATCCGTCTGGTGCACGGTGGTAGTAGCGTGGGAGCGCAGGTGGGGCCGGGGTGGTGAGGAGGGAAGAGTAGGGGGGAGAGGGAGAGAAGGGGGAGTGGGGAGGGAAGAGTGGGAGGGAGAGGGAGAGAAGGGGGGAGGAGGGAAGAGGAGGAGGGAGAGGGAGAGAAGGGGGAGGAGGAGGGAAGAGTGGGAGGGAGAGGAAGAGAAGGGAAAAGAGGAGGGGAAGGGAGAGGGAGAGGGAGAGATATACAAGGGGGAGGAGGAGGGGAAGAGTGGGAGGGAGAGGAAGAGAATGGGAAAGAGGAGGGGAAGGGAGAGGGAGAGGGAGACAAGGGGGAGGAGGGGAAGAGTGGGAGGGAGAGGAAGAGAATGGGAAAGAGGAGGGGAAGGGAGAGGGAGAGGGAGATAAGGGGGGGAGGGAAGAGTAGGAGGGAGAGGGAGAGAAGGGGGAGGAGGAGGGAAGAGTGGGAGGGAGAGGAAGAGAAGTGGAAAGAGGAAGGGAGCGGAGAGGGAGAAGGAGACAAGGGGGGGAGGAGGAGGGAAGAGTGGGAGGGGAGAGGAGGGAAGAGAAGGGAAAAGAGGAGGGAGAAGGGAGAGGGAGAGGGAGAGATATACAAGGGGGAGGAGAGGGAAGAGTGGGGGGGAGAGGAAGAGAATGGGAAAGAGGAGGGGAAGGGAGAGGGAGAGGGAGACAAGGGGGGGGAGGAGGGAAGAGTGGGAGGGAGAGGAAGAGAATGGGAAAGAGGAGGGGAAGGGAGAGGGAGAGGGAGATTAGGGGGGGAGGAGGGGAACAGTATGAGGGAGCGGGAGAGAAGGGGGAGGAGGAGGGAAGAGTGGGAGGGAGAGGAAGAGAAGTGGAAAGAGGAAGGGAGCGGAGAGGGAGAAGGAGAGCAAGGGGGAGGAGGAGGGAAGAGTGGGAGGGAGAGGAAGAGAAGTGGAAAGAGGAGGGGAGCGGAGAGGGAGAGGGAGACAAGGGGGAGGAGGAGGGAAGAGTGGGAGGGAGAGGGAGAGAAGGGGGAGGAGGAGGAGGGAAGAGAATGAGGGAGAGGGAGAGAAGGGGGAGGAGGAGGGGGAGGGAAGAGTATGGGAGGTTTGTGGGGATGTGGGTACGTGAACGGAGAGTTAGTTGTGAGGTCTTGGGGAGGTGGATGCGGGCTGTGCGGTAGGGGAAGAGCAGTAGGGGAGAGGAGGGGAGAGGAGGGGAAGAGAAGAGACGAGAGGGGAAGGGAGGGAGAGCGTAAGGGAGGAGATGGAAAGGAGAGTAGGGGAGGAGAGGAGAAGGGAGGGGAGAGGAGGGGAGGACGAGGAGAAGTGAGGGAAGGGTAGGAGAATGTAGGGGAGGAGAGGGGAGGGGGTGGGAAGGGTAGAGTATGGTAGAGGCCAGGAGGGGAGGGAAATGGGAAGGGGACAAGAGGGAATAGGAGAGGAGGGGTGGGGGAGAGACCAGAAACGAATGGAAGGGAGAGGAGGGGAGGGGAGGAAAGGGGAGGGAGGGGAGGAGAGGGTGGGGGAGGGGAGGATAGGGGAGGGAGGGGAGGGAGGGGACGGGAGGGGACGGGAGGAGACGGGAGGGGAGGGAACCTGTGAGAAGGGGAGGCGAGGGGAGGGGATGGGAGAGGAGAGGAGGGTAGGGAAGGGTGAGGGGGGGGGGAGAGGAGGGGAGGAGGGCTGCCGGTGTATGTATGAGGCGATAGTGGCGACACTGGCTGCGACGATAAGAAGCGGGCGGCAGGGCCTGATGGTAATGATGCGTGAGACCAGCTTTTTGTTGTTGGTGTTGTTGGTGTTATTGGTGTTTTTGGTGTTGTTGGTGTTGGGATGTGCACCCGGTACCTATACATGGCGCCAAGTAAAGGGTCTGCCTCAGTCAGTGTTAACACCCCGGCTGAATTACTGAATTAGCACCAGTCTAGTGGCAAAGCACGCCCCCTCTGATTCACCGCACCCCCTGACAATAATATACCAGAATGAACCTGCCCCTGACAATAATATACCAGAATGAACCTGCCCCCCTGATGATAATATCCCTCAATGATCCTGCCCCCTGACAATAATATACCAGAATGAACCCGCCCCCTGACAATAATATACCAGAATGAACCCGCCCCCTGACAATAATATACCAGAATGAACCTGCGCCCTGACAATAATATACCAGAATGAACCCGCCCCCTGACAATAATATACCAGAATGAACCTGCCCCCTGACAATAATATACCAGAAGGAACCTGCCCCCTGACAATAATATACCAGAATGAACCTGCCCCCTGATAATAGTATACTGGAATTAAGCTTTCCCCAGGGAGAATAATATGCCCTTCCAAAATAAAGCAGGCCCTCTCACAGGTTTACTAGACCCAAATGCTCTCCACCACAACTTAGCATTGGTTGTGTGTTTATGTAACCAAATATATGCACGGAGAGTATTAATGTTGTTAAAGGGAGACATTGTCGTCTTCATCATCAGTGTTAGTCTATCAGTGTCTAAGTTGCATATGCAGGATCAAGGGTTTTAGTTTAAATAATGTTCATGGTGTTGTCGGACTAGCAACTTTAATGTCTGCGATGCGCCCTCTGATGGTTTTTTCTTGCCCTGTATTTCAGTTATTCACCTTGTGACTAGTGTATTTTCGCGTGACGCCATTTTGTCTCCTTTAGGCCCCCCGATCCCATTGTCGCTGACTATAAGGTGGACATTGAAATAAATCAGCTCAACTCAAGAACATCTGGCCAAATATTTTCAGAATTAGTGATCGTCCCCGCCCGTGCCTGAAAAATCGCCCGCCCGTGATTTACATATATACAAAGACCCTATAATACTAAGACGGCTCACTCCCTATCTCTCCCAATGGTAATGTAAATTTCGCAGTGCCACCTTGTGGTGGGTTTGATCAGCCCGGCTGCTGGTTGGTGTTTCACATGTAAACACATACAATTATATTATACATGAGATAGGTGAGTATTAATACAGATCAATATGAAATTGCTATGAAGAAATGCACATCATCATCAGCATCATCATCATCATCGCCATCATCACACATCTGTCACATTCATATATACATTAATACATAAAATATAGCAACTGTTTAACCAAGAGAACAGTCAGCGCACCGAGTGGTGGGTTTGATCATTTTGATTACACAGTACAGGCTGAGTGAGCCGTCTTAGTATTATAGGGCCTTTGATATATATATATATATATATATATATATATGTGTGTGTGTATATATATATATATATATATATATGTATATATTTTTATATTTTTTTTAACTGTTAAGCATGTCTCAGGCTAGCAGCAATTCAACTTTGGTATCAATTGTTTCGTCATTGGCTTGACTCTGCCATGGTTCGAACCAAGGAGTTCGAATCCCACAACATATCAGAACATGAGGCAGATGCTCAACTCATTCATTCATCGCATCTGGTTACGCATTACGTCTAGGTAATATGCCAGAAAAAAAGAAAAGAAAAGAAAAAAAAACGCCCGCCCAACCTTGATTTGTGTGATCAAAAGGAGGATCACCATTTTTCATTGTATTTGCCCTTACCCAGCAGGTTTAGCAAACCTGTGTTGTGAATGTTATCTCGGCCACCCTGGAGACGGATCACACTGAAGACGCGCGTTATCTCCGTGAGTAGGCGGCAGATAAGCCAGCACTCATACATCAGTGTCGCCATCTGCCGGGTATGTCACCTCGTCCGACAATCTGGTGATTTAAACTCATAATTCTCGCTTAATAATTACAGAGGAGCCGTTGGTGGAGACAACAGTAAGAGCACCACAGTCTTGCCATACATTGATTCTTTTTTCTTTAATTGGGTAAATAACTTATCCATCCGAATACGATAGTCCATATATTCAATGGGGAAAAAAGGTAAAGCTTGTTTTATTTAACGACGTCTCTAGAGCACATTGCTTTTTTTTTGGGGTATCGTATCATAGTGTAAAATATTCTATTGGATGTCAAACATATATGCTATTGGTTATCAAACATATGATCATTCTGATATATTTCTGGCGATAGTATAAACAAAGGGGATTTACACACAAACATTATACATTGATTTGTAGGAACTTTGGAGTCCGATGTGCAGAGATGTAGAAATGATAGCGAGCATTTCAAAATTTGGGAATGCAATTCTGAAACAAATTAAGCCGACGCATCATGGCGACATGAAACGCGCATCAAAATATGACACCTTTCCTTATCTATATTGAAGCCAAGCGTTCGTATCCTAGCAACAGCCAAGGCCATATCGCGGCGAGTACCGGCTGCTGGTTTTATAGTGCTGCCCAGCTGGGATACCATGTCGCTGACACCGATACCCAACTCTCACTCAGTCCCATTATGCCGATGCTGACCCGGAGCCTGAGCCAAGCAGGCCTTGCCTTATCCTAGTAATGCCAAATGCCAGGCTATGTAGCGACAAGCATCACGTCTTTGTTTTGACTCGGCCGAGAAGCAAATGAACTCATGACCAGACGCCCGCTCACTCAAAAGTCATCTGCCCGGCTTAAAAGAAAAATCAGCAAATGATCCACTTTAATCTAAACATCAAATACTATACAGAATTGTTTCCGCTTTGTATGCATAGGTAAGAATGCACTCAGTCTGCCTGCCCTGAAAGCTTGGCGACACGACAATAAGCTTAAAATATGAAACCTTCTTAGTTATACACACAAACCATTTTTTTCGACATTGTTGCTCCACCTGACATGGCAGCAAACACAAGTGGTCTGTGATCCTTCTGAGCTATGACGTCAGCATCAATGATCAGACACCTCTATCTACACACGCTGCTCTGTTAGTAGTATATGAAAGCGTGTGTATATCAACGCAGTCGGTTTTTTGTGGGGGGTTTTGGGGTGTGTGTGTGTTTTTTTAGGGGGGGGGGGACGGGTTTGTCGTTGGTGTTTTTTGTTGGTGTTTTTTTTTGGGGGGGACGGGTTTCTCGTTGGTGTTTTTTGTTGGTGTTTTTTTTTTTCGTATGTGTGTTTTTTTGGGGGGTTGTCTTTGTTGTTTTTTTGTTTTTTTAGTTTTTGTGTGTGGTTTTTGTGTGTTTATTTGGGGGGGGGGGGCTGCACTCATCTCACCAGGTAAGGAATAGGTCATGTACACATGTAGGCTGGTTGCCGCAGGGAACCTAGATAGTCTAATGGTTATGACACTCACCCCGGAATGGCAGAAATATAGGGTTCAAGTCCCACCCTATTTCCAACATGTATTGAACGCATCCATGGCACTGGTTCCATGACCAGGATACTATATACTACACCATCCATATTACCAAATGCGATTACGCTGTATTCCGCTTACTGCATTCTAAGTGGCGCCATCTGTGTTGGGTTTCCTCTCTAAAAACTCTTCATGTCTCCCTCCCTCACCTCTCTCTCCAACCCCCTCTCCCTCTACCACCCTCACCTCCCCTACCACTCTGTCACTCCCCTGCATCTATCCAATGCACAATAGACCATTTCCATTACCAACCAGCCCTCTGGCGGCAGTGAAAAGAACTAATGTTGTGCGCAACAGCTCAATGCGCATGCGACACCAGAAAGGTACTTTGACACCCTGTTGCCTTCAAACCTAGCAGTGCTAGCTAGTAAAGAAACACTAGATGGAACATTTATCCCCTACCCCAATTCAAACACGAAATTCAATTGTTAATACATTAAAAATAATGTTTACTTCCATCATTGATGGTCTCATACAAGACGACAAATAGGTTTGCAATGACTCATACAAATGGCTCCTAGAATATCATGGTGTTTTTGGTGGGTTTTTGTTGGTTAGGCGTTTTTAACCGCTAGATGGTGTGTGTAGAAATCAATTCAACTAATACAAATTAAAATAATGTTAGCGAATTACTAGTAAGTGTCACTGGGGCCTGAGATGGGACGTGTGCACCTGTGACTTCACAATGAGGAACTAATCACAGCTGCTCTAGTGCTAAAGGGGCTGTCACACTACGGCGTATGGTGGCGGCGTATAGAAAACGTACCGCAAAAAAGCGCAAACGATCGCAGGACGACATATGGTGACCTTTGTGCGCTGCCTTGTCTTTTGGAGTTTATGCATAATGTATGCGTAATGTATGCGTAAGGTATGCATAATGTACCCCTAGCATATGACGGTGTATGAGAAGCGTATGCACAACCTATGCGAAACATATGTGTAGCATATGCTATCACGGAGAGCAGCAGCTGTAGAAGAGATGGGAAGAGTAGGACGGTCATGTGCTCCAAC
The DNA here is from genome assembly GCA_030323885.1 of Branchipolynoe longqiensis. NCBI lineage: Eukaryota > Metazoa > Annelida > Polychaeta > Phyllodocida > Polynoidae > Branchipolynoe > Branchipolynoe longqiensis. The sequence goes on along the minus strand of CM059188.1, from coordinate 95,367,600 downwards.
CACTATCAAAAGCAACTACCTGTTAGGAAGCAGTCTCTATATGATATATGAAGAAATGGGATGGTGCAAACATATAGGACGGTCCAAACATGTCAGTTAAACTTGCTCAGATCGATGTTTGTTTGTTGTTGTTTTACATCCCAGCAACATCTAAGGTCATATCAGGATGGGTATCCACACATACATACATCCACACATACATCCACAGATACATCCACACGCCACACATACATCCACATGTACATACATGCAAACAACATATCAGATGGGAAGAGTAGGACGGTCCTAACATGTGCTCAGATCGATGTTTGTTTGTTGTTGTTTCACGTCCTAGCAACATGGAGTCTTTATATACCTAGACCATAGGTTGGGCATACACTTTGCATAAGCTTTGTATATGCTTTATGTATGCTAGGAGTACGCTCAAATACATTACATGTAGGCTAGGCATACACTACAGACGCTATAGATACACCGAAGGCGCAGTTTTAGCATATGCGTAATGTATGCCAGCATACATATAGCATATGCGTAACGTATGCTGGTGTACGCATAGCGTATGAGCAGCGTATGAGCCTTACGTCGCCATACGCTGGAATTTTTTAAGCATGCACAAAATCTTTCGGACAGACCTGCGTATGACTATGACGGCATATGACGGGATACGCCGGGCATATACGACGTATGTGCAGCGTATGCGTAGCGTATATGTAGCATATGCATAGCGTATGACGGTGTATGATGGCACATGACGGCATAGCTGACGAAAACCGATACGCCGGCATACGCTTACACCATACGCCGTAGTGTGACAGCCCCATTAGTGCCTCACATCGAGTCGGGCACCCGGCAAACTGCTAACCGGCCGCGTGATACCAAAAAATCACCGATCACACACGTAGCGCACGGCGTGCTGCTAGTGAGACGTGCCCATATTTACTGCACCAGCGTCCCACCGGAAGTGACGGGCGCTCTATTGGAGGCGTGGGTCTTGTTGGTGATGTCACAGTGATGCTGGCGTCATGCTGGGCTAGTTAGTAACACCGGTAAATAGTGAGTTGTTTGTAAAGCAGGGCGTGGTGCAGTATTATCCAGGCATTTTGTCTAACATATGGAACAGACGACAAGCACCTACAGTCAGCAGGTGTGTGGTGTGTGTGTACGCAGTGCACGCGTGTGTGTCGTATGTGTATGTGTTTATAGTATGTGTATGTCTGCATATTTGACCATATGTATGCATGTGTGCGTGTTTGTACGTCGTACATATATATGTGTGCATTTGTATATATGTGTATATATATATCTATATATGTATGTCTTTATATATATATATATGTATATATATATGTACCAGAGGGGATGGCCAAATGAGTTCAGTGTCCGTATCCCGTTTTGGTAGGTCGTGCAATTCGAGTCAAACCAATGACTTAAAAAGACATACTTGTCGCTTCCTAGCCGCTATTTATATAAGTTGTAAAATCCATTATGCGAATGTAAATAGTGAATATGATCCTACGGTTATTGTGCAGTCTCCTTCCTACAGTGTAATATTCACCTGCAGAATACACTGACTGGTGGCGCCACCTGTGGGTGCCCTGGCGGAAGACGCTAACGTGGCGAGGGCAACTTAGCAGTAAATTGGAGGAGTTGGTTGACGGCATATGAAATATACGTTGTTGCCGCAGGCCTCACCAGTAAACCGGAAAAGACGCAGTGCCTTTTGTTTCTCCATATTGCAGGCAGGGAGGCACAGAAGGTGTTTCCAACACTGCCAATTGACAGTGAGGACCAGGACAAACTACAGCCACTCATAGCAGCATTCAAAGACTATTGCGAAAGTAAGTGCAATGAGACCGTAGTCCGTTATCAATTTAACATGTTTAATCAGAAGTCACAGTCAATAGACACGTATATAAGAGAATTACGCCATAAAATTGCATTCTGTGAGTACGGAGAAGTCACTGGTGTCAAAGACAAAGGACTACCCGATAAATTGCTGCAAACGCCAAAATTAACACTGGACAAATGCCTAGAAATATGCAGAGTTAGTGAATATAATGCCACACAACTCGACACGCCACAGGAGGAAGCAGTTGACGCCCTCAACAAAAATGGCAGGCATCAGTCATGCCCCCCACCAGCACCGGCGACACCATGGCGTTGCACACAGTCAAACAGCAATAGCGCTGCACGTGTTAATTGCTCGTGGTGTGGTTACATGCATGGGCGAATAAGCTGCCCAGCCAGGGACAAGGAATGCGACGGGTGCGGCAAGGTGTGTAGAGCTCGGAGATGCACAAGTGCACCTGTAAACGCCATAGGCGTAGGCCGGAGAAGCACCACAGAGGAGTGGGAACTACCCGACTCAGACAACGAAGACCCGGATTTGTTTGTCGGGGCAATATACAAGGATTAGGACGACGACTCGAGGGATGTGTGGTATAAGAACATACGTGTCGGGGAAAAGAAAGTATGCTTTAAACTCGACACAGGCTCTGAAGCCAACATCGTACCAACGAAGACCTTTTGTGAGCTAGGGATTGGCAGACTCGGACCAGCGTGGTGCAAGCTAATTACGTACAGCGGACAGCACCTCAACCTGGAAGGAGAAGTGGAGCTGCCAGTCAAAAGACAGACGATATGCTTCCAAGTAATGGACATGGGAAGCGCCATCCTCGGGAAGAACGCCTGCGTGTCATTGAAGCTTGTCAACTGTGTAGATGCAATCGGCCGGTGCATGACGAGACAAACATATGTGGCAGAAATGGTAAATGAGTTCAATGACGTATTTGAAGGTTTAGGTAAAATCAAAGTAAATGCTAAGATACATGTAAATCCTGACATCAATCCTGTAATCGATCCGCCGAGGTGAATACTGCATGCTGTAATAAGTGAAGTTAAACATGAGCTAGATAGAATGGTCAGTATAGGAGTCACTGTACCTCAGGTAGAACCCACACCATGGGTTAACTCTATAACTGTAGGTCGTAAGCCAGGGAAGATCCAAATTTGACTCGACCCAACAAAGCTCAACCAAGCTATCCTTTGTAGCCCATATCCAAATGACACCATAGAGCAACGCCCGATTGCAATGGCATCCAAAGCACTCCATAACACTCAGGCTAACTATGCGGTCATCGAAAAAGAATGATTGGCGATCTGGTTTGGCTGTAAGAAGTTCCACGACTACATCTGTGGGAAGGCCATTACAGTCTAAACAGATCACAAACCACTTGTCAACATAATGCTGAAGCCCATAAACAATCTATCCACATGCATGCAGCGCATGCAGATGCGCTTGCAAAATTACAATCTGACCGTCATCCATAAAAAAGGTATAAATATGTTTTTTTCAGATGCCCTGTCACGTGCCCATTCATCCAGAGCAGAGCCTAGCGACCTATTCGACAATACCATCACGGTAGCTGCAATCGGCTTTGTCAATGAAAACATTGGTGACATCACACAAGAAACGCAAAATGACAAAACACTACAAGAGCTTGCCCGGCTGACGGTCGAGGGGTCGCCGACCAACACAAAGTCACTAAGATCAGACATCAGGCCATATTTCCCATACCGGGATGACATAACCACTCACAACATGCTGGTTCTAAAAGACGATCGAATTATCATGCCAAACTCAATGCAGTCAAATATTTTCAACAAATTACACGATTCGCACCTTGGGGTAGTAAAATGCAAGCAGATGGCTAGGGACTATATATACTTGCTAGGTATAGCGAAACAAATCGAAGACAAGATAGCTCAATGTCAAATCTGCCAGTCAGAGAGGAATATACCAGAAACTGAACCGATGATTTTGCACAATATTCCCACAATCCCATACACGAAAATAGGTGTTGACTTATTTCATTATGAAAACAATGAGTATTTAGTAATAATCAATTATTTTTCTAAATTCCCAGAACTAGTTTGATTAAAATTGACATCTAGCAGTGCTGTAATTAATGTACTAAAAGAGATGTTCGGATGGTACGGTATACCCGCAGAAGTTGTGTCAGACAACGGTCCGCAGTCTAGCAGTGAAGAGTACAAGCAATTTAGTCAAGTATATTTGTTTCACACCCATATACTCAAGCCCACAATACCCGCGTAGAAATGGCCAGATGGAGCGTTATGTTCAGACAATAAAGGGTATGCTAAAGAAAGCAATTAAAGATCACACAGACATAAATATAGCAGTTCTATCATATCGAAACACAACAATCATGGAGCTCAGAGCATCTCCATTACAATTATTCATGAGTAGACGACTAAGATAGAAAATTCCAATCATAAGCAAACAATTAAAACCCAAAGTTGTTTCATCGCGGAAAAAATTAATCCAAGCAAAACAACAAAAGCAAAGACAACAACACGACAAAAGGGCAAAGAGGTGTCACAAACCACTACACCAACATGATCCGGTTCGATACCTAACACATGAACGCAAATGGGCGAGGGGAATCATTGCACAAGCCAGTCAGTCACAAGACCGAAAATACCCTATAACAAGCCCAGAAGGCCAAACACTCATGAGAAAATGATGGCATATAATATATGCGCCCCACAAAAGAGAAACAATGATAAACTACAGTCAGGATAACAACAATATGAAGCCAGCTGGGGCAGGCAACACCCAAACAAACCACAAAGCACAATACACCACGAGATATTGCCGAACAATCCGGCCTGTAAACAGAACAGGGTGTTAATAACCAATTAGGGTTGCACACTAGTAGCACTGTAAGACTAAAGCGAAGTGACAATCCAGTTAACGTAAGTAGCATAGCACGAAGGGGTAGAATATACTAGGTGAAAGTTCAGCCGATCATCATGATGAGATCAAAGCTATAATTTCATGTACATTGAGAATTGTATATACATGTATTAATAATGGTATGACCCGATGATGTGAATGTAACAAACGTTGACTCAAGATAGAACGGTGTTAAGTTACAGAAATCGATCACCCTTATGAGTTCATGGTGACATATTAGTAAATTATTACATACTCTCACAAGTCATATGTTTAACGATCTTGCAAGTGAATTTTACCAACAATTAACAAAGTTCCGGCGATGGTCGGAATATGACTTTAATTCATGTTGTTTTTTTGTATGTTTGTTCTTTGTGGGGTTTTTTTCTTATATTTTTTAGTTAAAACAAATATATGTATATACAAATTGACAAATGAGAAAAGAAAAAAAATCAACAAACCACAGCCTATGTAACTGAATGTAAAATGTTTATTATTGAAAGGGAGATATTACATATGTATGTAAAGAATGTGACACGCCTGGTCCGGGATACGTCCCACAAGCGGTCATGTGGTGTTTCCGCCCTCGGGTGACATGCTCGGAATAAACGGCAGTGGTTGGTCAGCAGTCAAGGCGTTTGGGTGTGCTTTCAATACATTACACTGTCCTCCTGTTCCTCCTGTCCTCCTGTCATCCTGTTCCCCTGTGCTCCTGCCCTCCTGTCCTCCTGCCCTCTTGTCCTCCTGTCCTCCTGCCCTCCTGTCCTCCTGCCCTACCGTGGGGATGCCCTGAGTGAGTGGCCGTGAAGAGTGATGGATATGTTGCCATGTTTACAGTGATTAGGGCCTTACAACGGTCAGCGGTGAGTGATCACCCACTGGCCGCCCCACTCCACCCCGCCCCGCCCCGCCCCATCCGCCCTGTCCCACACCGCCCGGCCCTAATGCCTATATCATACGGCCTTCAGGCCTATATCATAGGGCCCTCAGGTCTGTATCATAGTGCCCTCAGGAATATATCATAGTACGCTCAAGCCTATATCATAGGGCGCTTAGGCCTATATCATAATACGCTCAAGCCAATATCATAGGGGCCTCAGGTCTGTATCATAGAGCGGCTAGGACTATTTCATGGGGCATTCAAGCCTATATCATAGTAGGCTCAGGCCCATATCATAGGGCCCTCAGGTCTGTATCAGGCCTATATCAAAGGTCGCTCAGGCCTATATCATAAGACCCTCATGCCTATATCATAGGGCACTCAGGTCTGTATCAGGCTTATATCAAAGGGCGCTGAGGTCTGTATCATAGGGCAATCAAGCTTATTTCAAAGGGCCCCCAGGCCTATATCATAGGGCCCTCATGCTGATATCATACAGCCCTCATGCACACATTATAGAACGGTCAGGTACGTATCATGGGGCGTTCAGGCCTATATCATAGTACGCTCAGGCATATATCATAGTACGCTCAGGCCTATATAATACGGTGCTAAGGCCTATATCATAGAGCGATCAGGCCTATATCATGGGATGTTCAAGCATATATCATAGTACACTCAGGCCTATATCATAGGGCACTCAGGCCTATCTCATAGAGCGCTCAGGCCAATATCATGGGGCGTTCAAGCCTATTGAGGATTTGCGTGTGACATAGCCAGCACGCTACTCCTGCATCGTGGTCGGATAGAAGCAGTGCGTTCTACTATCAAGTGTATGTAAATAAAACAAAAAGCACAAATCCTTCACTGCTACGATCTAATTCTGATATTTAGAATCATGAACATTCACTGGGGGGTTGAAATAATGTTTATTTAACGGAATAACATACTCAATAAGTGAATTTCGGTCAAATTAAACCCAAAATCCAAGCGATATTCATGCCGCCGCAGCATCGGTGGCGATTTAGTCGACGGTAAACAACACAAAACGTAATGTCTATGCGTGCGTGAGCCGTAGGCATAGCATAAATCTATTCACTTCTACGATCTAATTATGTTATTTAGAACCATGAATATTCACTCACTGGTTGAAATAATGTTTATTTAACACAATAACATACTCAATAAGTGAAATCCGGTCAAATTAAACCCAAAATTTGTGCATGAACCGCAGTGACTGGTGCTGTACATTATACAGCAGGAGCCACTCCCTTAATTCTACATGATCGGTGTTGTGACTAATACAGCACTGACCAAACTTAGATTATTTAGAATGTCAATTCCAATAGTAAGATGGCTGGAAGACCAGTCCTCCAGCACTGACAAATGTCATATTCAGATGAATAAATACTTTACCAAAAAAATAAAAAATAAAAGAAATCCTGGCGATATTAACACCGCCGCCGCATCGACTGTGTTATGCGATATTGTCGAATGTAAACAAAACAAAAGGCACAAATCTATTCACTGCTACAATCTATTTCTGCTATTTAGAATCATTATTCACTGGGGGGTTGAAATAATATTTATTTAACAGAATAACTTACTCACTAAGTGAGATTTGGTCAAATAAAGCCCAAAATCCAAGCGATATTAACACCGCCGCCGCATCGGCTAATCGTTTAATGCAAATCCTCAATATCATAGTACGCTTAGGCCTCAGGGGGCGCAGGCCTATATAATACGGTGCTAAGGCCTACATGATAGGGCACCCAGGCCTATATAATACGGTGCTAAGGCCTACATAATAGGGTGCCCAGGCCTATATAATATGGTGCTAAGGCCTACCTAATAGGGCGCCCAGGCCTATTTCATAGGATGGTAAGGCCTACATAATAGGGTGCCCAGGCCTATATAATAGGGCGTTAAGGCCTACATAATAGGGTGCTCAGGCCTATATAATATGGTACTAAGGCCTAAATAATAGGGCACACAGGCCTATTTCATAGGACGATAAGGCCTACATAATAGGGCGCCCAGGCCTATATAATACGGTGCTAAGGCCTACATAATAGGGCGCCCAGGCCTATAATATGGTGCTAAGGCCTACACAATAGGGTGCACCGGACTATATAATACGGTGATAAGGCCTACATAATAGGGCACCCAGGCCCATATAATACGGTGCTAAGCCCTACATAATAGGGCGCCCAGGCCTATATAATACGGTGCTAAGGCCTACATAATAGGGCGCCCAGGCCTATATCACAGGACGGTAAGGCCTATAATCAAAGGGAGGGAATAATGCAGACGAGTGACAGTCTAAATAATGGGAACATTTCCTTCAGGAACTGGCGACCCGCGACAGCTTGGAACCCGGTGTGGAGGGAGTTATACACACATGGTGTGGGGTGGTGGAGTGCAGGGTGGTGTGGTGTGGTGCAGTGCGGGGTGGTGTGGTGCGATGCAGGGTGGTGTGGTGCGGGGCAGGGTGGTGTGGTGTGGTGCAGGGTGGTGTGATGCAGGGTAGTGTGGTGCAGGGTGGTGTGGTGCGGTGCAGGGTGGTGTGGTGCGGGATGGTGTGGTGTGGTGTGTGGTGGTGTGGTGCGGTGCAGGGTGTGTGTGGTGCAGGGGTGTGTGGTGCAGGGTGGTGTGATGCGGTGCAGGGTGGTGTGGTGTGGTGCAGGGTGATGTGGTGCAGGGTGGTGTGCTGCCGTGCACGGTGGTGTGGTGTGGTACAGGGAGGTGTGGTGCGGTGCATGGTGGTGTGGTGTGGTAGAGGGTGGTGCCGTGCAGGGTGGTGTGGTACGGTGTGGTGCATGGTGGTGTGGTATGTTGCAGTGCAGGGTGTCGTAGTGTGGTGTTGTACAGAGTGGTGTGGTGTGGTGCAGCGTGGTGTGGTGTGGTGCAGCGTGGTGTGGTGTGGTGCAGCTGTAAATGTAGGCCCACAAATGCGGCCCTCCCTCTGGTATGGGCCAGGCCCCTCTGTCAGCCGTCTGGGGTGGCAGGGGTACCCGTCTGCCACCTGCCGTGCACCTGATGTACGGCTCTGGTTATCACCAACAGGACGTGGAGGACACCACCCGAGTGACAGCCTCCAGCACCGGCACAGGGGCATGGGAAGGAGGGGGAAGGGAGTGGGACAGGAGGGGGGCAGGGGGGCGGGGGCAGGAGGGGATGGGGGGGGGGGGGGGGGGGACTAGAGGCGAGGGGAAGTGAAGGATGGGAGTGGAGAGTGGAGAGCGGAGAGGAAAAGAGAAGAGAGGAGGGCAGAAGGAAGGGGAGGAGAGGGGAGAAGGGGGAGTGGAGGTAGAAGGGAGAGGGGAGAGGGGAGGGGAAGAGAGAGGAGGAGAGCAAAGGGGAGGGGAGGCAGGGGGAAGGGAGCGAGTGGGACGAGGAAAGGTGACGGGGATACGGGTGAATATGGAGGAGAGGGGGGAGAGGGGAGGGGGAGTGCCGAAGGAGGGTAACGAGAAGCGAGATGTGAGGGCAAGAGGGGGAGGAAAGGAGGAGATGGGGAAGGGGGAGGGAAGGGGCAGAGGGAAGAGGGAGAAGGAAGGGGGAGGGGTTGAGGAGGAAGAAAGGGGGGAGAGTGGAAGGAGGAGACGAGGGGGAGAGGGAAGAGGGAGAAGGAAGAGGGGAGGTGGCTTGGGAAGGGAGAATGGAGGGAAGGGCGGCGTGAACGAATAAGGGAAGGGAAGGAAGGGGAGATCGGATGGAGTGGAAATGGAGTGGGGAGATGGAAGGAAGTGGGACGGGAGGGGAGAAGGGAGAGAGGAGGGGGAAGGGAGTCCGGCAGGGGGGGGGGGGGAGGGGACGGGGCTGGAGGGGACGGGAGGAGGCGAGAGGGGACAGGAGGAGGCGAGAGGGGACGAGAGGCGATGTGAAGTGAAGGATGGGAGGGAAGAGTGGAGAGTGGAGAGGAAAGGAAAAGAGGGGAGGGGAGAAGGAAGGGGAGGAGAGGAAAGGGGAGAGGGGAGGGGATATTGGAGGGGAGAAGGGAGAGTGGAGAGCGGAAGGGAAGAGAGAGGAGAGCAATGGGGATGGGAGGCAAGGGGAAGGGGGCGAGTGGGACGAGGAAAGGTAAGGGGAATGCGGGTGAATATGGAGGAGAGGGGGAGGGAAGGGAAGGGAGAGGAGGAGTGGAGAAGGACTGTAGCGAGAGCGAGATGGGTGTGGAAGAGGGGGAGGAAAGGAGGAGATGGGGAATGGGGAGGGAAGGGGGGGGAGGGGGAAGGAGGAGACGAGGGGGAGAGGGAAGAGGGAGAAGGAAGCGGGGAGGGGGTTTGGGGAGGGAGAACGCAGGGAAGGGAGGCGTGAATGAAAAAGGGGAAGGGAAGGAAGGGAGAGCGGATGGAGTGGGAAAGGAGAAAGAGGAAGGTGGAGACGGAAAGAGAGTACAGAAAGAAGGTGGATTTGCCATTGAAAAAAAAGAAATATGGAGAGAGAAAACTCAATTTTCGGAAACGTGATGATTGGAGATTTACCATCAAAATCGAAGTCCTCAGTTGCAATTCAGAAACATTACACGAGAAAATTGTGGTTAGGGGGAGGGGGGGGGGTGGAGCCGTGAAAGTCCAGGATAATTGATGTCTTTGATGGGCGTTTTAAGCGAGCCATTTCTTGTGGGCCGCAGAGGCTGGGCGGGGCCCTGCCATATCCGGTATCACCACCTCAAGAAAAGCCACAGTAATTTCACTTCTAAGAATGTCCAAGTATTCTTTCATGTGAAAGCAGTCAACGTGTCTTGTTTTTATTTAAAACCCTTTAGTGACGACGATTGTGGCAACCAGGGTGATTCTGGTATCAATGATCGTCTGGTGTTTGTTGGTTGTTTTACGTCCTGGCAACATCTAAGGTGAGTAGACATGAAGATGCAGCTTAAGCGGAAGTGAAGAGGGTGACGATTGGATGGTTAATTGTTGGAGTTTTACGTCCTGGCAACATCTAAGGTCATATCACGACAGAAAGGAGGATGACGTAGATGAAAAAGAGGGTGAAGTTGAAAATGACGATGCAATAAGAATAATAGCATGCGAATAAAGTATTGCTGTTTTTACTCACCTCACCAGGTGAACTGCCACATACACAGGTAGGTGTGGGTAGCGTGGGTGCATCAGGGAGAAGAGGTGGTCAAATGGTCCAGACACCAACCCTGGAATGACAAAAATGTGAGTTCGAATCTGAGTTAAAAGATGGAGCTACGTGATTTCACCCTGTGTTCTTCTACATCAATATTCGATGTTTAAAAAAAGAAATATCCATATCCCAGAAAGATCAACTATATTGCATTTAGAATGGGCTATGACTGATCAATAGACTGAACACCGTGGATAGTATCAGTGATTATGTGACACTGACAGAAGGGAAGGATAGACTTAAAGAGCCCATCTCTGCCAATTTGGATTTCCACCGCTGTGTATAACTTACAGCGTCATCAAAGGCCAGTTGCTCTCATACCATGTCTATGTGGTGTGGGAGGTTAAAAATCCCTTGGGTCGGTAAAAGTGTAGGCTCGGGCTTTCTATCAACAAACTGTCTAATGGTGGAAACAAGCCTATTCAGGCTTATCCATGATAGGCAGTATAAATCTTTTCTTTTTAAAAGGCTTCAGATTTACTTTAAATGGTAGTAGGGTTTTCACTACTTTCCAAGTCTGCATATACTCCCTGGCCTACGTCACTTAACAGCCGAGGAGGGCCATTAAGGCTGAATGACACTAATAGCCACAGAGACTACCAGACCACTAAAGAGTTCATAGAGATTAGGTTGATTCGAGCTATACAAACAATGAGGGTGTAATCGATTAATCGACTCTGGTCACCTGAGCGACTTTTTGGTGCATAGTTTAGTGATATTTCCATTTCATTAATCTATGTTATTACAAACAAAACATATGTATGACTGGTACCGGTGGCTGTTATCCTGCAGGACGGTACTAGCAAAAATGTGACATCATCGCTCCTTGCAAACCCCAGCCAAGAGGTGGGTTACTGGGGTCGGGTTGTTTTGCACACGGCACATGTATTTGTTGACTCCACTCACGGTGTTCTATTTGAAATTCTGACGACTCGGGTGAGCCGAGTCGCCCGGGTCGTGTTAATCGATTATGGCCTGAATGACTTGTCGCTGTTGATCATAATAACTGTGAATATTTAAACTTGGATTAGTCCTGTGACTTCCCCCCTTAAGCAAAGTTATGCACATCCCATGGCACTGGTGCCATGACCAGGATGATGTGCATGCTGAGGTGTTAGGACCCTTATGAGGATGTGCTTTGGCAGTTGTACTCACCTCACCAGCTGAACAGAATTAATAAAACAACAAGACACCCGGATAGGTTGAATGCGCGTCAATTAACAACAGAAATGTAGGATGTAGGCTGTAGGCTGACTGCTCCAGATATTTGGTTGGTTGTTGGAGTTTTACGTCCTGGCAACATCTAAGGTCATATCAGGATGGGCACTGACTTGTAACAGTGCGCAGTCATGGCGACTTTATAGTGCTGCCGCACTGGGAGACCAGGCCGCTCAGTCACATTATCCTGACACTGAGCCCACCAGTCCCTGCCCTATCCTAATAATGTTGTTCGCCTGACTAAGAAGCAACAAGTATAAATTTGTACATCATTGGTTTGACTCGACCAGGATTTAATTAGAATCCCATGATCTCCCAAATCTGGAGACGGACTCTCAACTTATTCGGCCATCCCGTCTGGTCCTAGATATTTACAACACCTCCCATGACAATAGCAACCAAGCAACAAGAGAGATAAAAAAAAAACCACGAAATAGCAACAACAGTTTTAATAGGTGAATCTCAACAAGAAGGGATGCTATCTATTTACAATAATAGTCGCTAATGCTGTTGGCACAGACGGCCGAGAGGCAGTTCGCCAAAAGGTCGCCTATCATTCCACACCGTTTTTCTCCGCCCCTTCTCTCCCCTCCTTCTCCCTCCGCCCACCCCACCCCCATTCCACCCCCTTCCTTCTCTCTCCGACCCTTCTTCCTCCCAGTCTCCCTCCATCTCTTTCCACCGCATTCTAACCTGCTTCCTTTTCCCCTTTTCTCCACTGTCTCTCACCTCTCTCCACCCTCACTTCCCTCTCCCCTCCCCCTCTCCCCTTTTCTCTACTCCTCCGTCCCCCTGCACCCCATCCCTCTCTTTTCCCCTCTCTTTACCCTCCCTTCCCTCTCTTTCCCCCTATCTTTACCCTCCCTTCCCTCTCTCCCACCGCTCGCTCCCTTTTTCCACTCCTCCTTCCGCCCCTTCTGCCACTTCTATGTGCCAACTTTCCACTCTTCTCCCTTCCATCTCTTCGCCCCCACTTCGGGCTATCCGCCTCCTCTCTCCCATTTTCCACGCTTCGCTCCTTTCTTCGTCCCCTCTTTGTCCTCTCTCCCCCCCCCCTTCCCACCCAATCTCCCTCTCATTCCCTTTTCTCTCCTCCAATTTCACCCACATCTCTCCACCCCTCTCCCTCCCTTCTCCTCCCTTCTCCTCCCTTCTCCTCCCTCTCTCTCTTCAAGCCTCTCCCTCACCTCAAACACCCTTTCCCTCTCTTATCCACCCTCTCCCTCTCTCTCCACCCCCCTCGCTCCCCTTATCTGCACCCCTCTCACTCTCTCTCCACCCATCTCCTTCTCCCTTGCTTCACCCATCCCTATCTGCGCCATCTCCCCCTCTCTCCACCCCTCTCCCTCTCTTTTGTTTCCCCTCTCTCTCCACCCATCTCCTTCTCCCTTGCTTCGCCCATCCCTATCTGCGCCTTCTCCCTACGCTTCATGCCCCCCTCTCCCCTGTGTCTCCTCCCCCTCCCCACCCCACTCACTCTGCTACACAGCGTGGCTGGGTTCGAGCCGCCCCTGATGACACTGATCAGCTACACTGGGCCGCCCCAGCCCGAAGCGGCCTCCCGGTGAGTGTGTGTATGGGGGGGGGGGGGGGGGGGGGGGGGGGGAATGTGGCCTAAGAGTTGTGTTGGTGTTGTGACCCAGTTGTGTCAGCTCGCCGTCGTCAGGTGGTGGTGTGGCTGTGGTGGTTGTGGTGGTGTGGTGGTTTGGTGGTGGTGTGGTGGTGTGATGGTGGTGGTGTGATGTGGTATTTGTTTGTGGTGGTGTGGAGGTGGTGTGGTGTGGATCTGGCGTGTGGTGGTAGTGGTGGTTGTGTGGGTGTGGTGGTGTGGAGTGGTGGTGTGGTGGTGTGGAGTGATGGTGTGATGGTAGTCTTGATGGTGGTGTGGTGGTAGTGTTGGTGGTGTGGTGGTGTGGAGTGGTGGTGGAGTGGTGGTGTGGTGGTGTGGTGGTAGTGTTCATGGTGGTGGGGAGGGGTGGTGGTGGTCTGGTGGTAGTGTTGATGGTGTGGAGGTGGTGTGGTGGTAGTGTTGGTGGTGTGGTGGTGGTGTGGTGGTGGTGTGGCCTGCCTCATGCACAGTTGCACCACTCGGGTGTAGGCAGTAAACAAGTCCAGTTCATCAGCTGATCAATCTCAAGCCTGAATCATTCAAGCTTGTCAGTTGGGTGTCGGGTCTAGGCGGGTAGAATGGCAACCAGTCAATGCCTCCGACTCACTGTTGGGGAGTGCATGGTGGCACCCAGGTGTGTCCGTTGGGGCTCAGGTTTGGCCAGAATGAACTCTCAGATGAATCAGCTGTATGAGCCGGGCACCGAGATGAGGGCCAATCCCCAATGGCCAGCGGGAACGTGGGGGTGGGGGCTCTTTGTATCAGTTGACTGTGCTTATTTGTCGGTCCTGCCACCCTCCGCAGGTGAGGGTGTAGCCCGTTCGGCGACCTGCTGCTCTGCTTCTGTCTGGCAGCCACAGTAAATGAGGGGCGTAAACCCACACGACCAATATGAAATACGCTACTGAGTTGTCCACTGAGACTGACAGCACCATCCAAGTCCACAATAAATTAATTTTAAACCAGAACAGTCCATAGGTGACCAATGTCACTCCGTGGAAGATGGGCACTCTCAAAACACCGGTTGCAAACTGACTTTGGAAGGCATTTACTCTCTTCACTTTGGAATGGCCTAAGTAACAGACACCGCAATAATGCCTAGCTCTCTTGGGGTATGGCGGTAGCTAAGCGCAAACCGAGTTGTCACTAACTGGGGGGAAGGGGTTGGTCGGGGGGGGGGGGGCGAATAACAAGCTTCTTCAATGCTCCTCTGTGCAGTAATTCTGACCGTAATTCAACTGTGTAACTCTGTGATGTGTGTGTGCAGGTCCAGTGGGCAATTGCTTAAACCGCAGTGAGTGTAAACAACCTACCACAGGGAGAGAACCGGCCTCCAGTGACAACCTCCCCGGCAGTCAGTAAGTCTGGAACTATTGGCAGCCAATAATTTGCGAAAAAAAACTAACAAATTTGTCATTTTAAATATGCAATACTAAATCTTGGTAAGGTTGCCAACCTAGGTTGGGCTTTTACATATCTCTTAGGTCTAAATAAATAACCTTGATAAGGCTAAGCTATGCGTGAGCCTCAGCATGTGAGTGCTGCTGCATAGGCACATCCTCAGATGTCAAGCGGGGAATGCTGTGTTATGTTCACCGCTCACTGTTCCATAATTAGCCAGGAGGCCGAGAACGAGGTGAAATATATACATATATATTAGAGATACAGGAAAGTCTTAATGACTTCGGTCTTTTCCTGGACGAGGGTCGTTAGACCTATACATTATTCTATGTTATTCTTAAATTGGTAATCTCCATATAAAATAACCCAGGCCAATTAAATCTCCTCGAATGTTTGCATTTGGCAAATGCACTGTCAGCGTGTCCATGCGCACTCCGCATAACATCCGGGAGTCCCCTGCCTGGCTGGTGCACTACGGCACTGACAGATCTGCGCTGCATGCCGGCAAACTAATTCACACAAAAGTGGAGGTGACGGCGCTGACCACGGCTCTCCTGGGGACGATGAGGCCGGGGGCAAAGCACTGTGTCTGTGTCATTCCACAAAGCTGAGTCCGCCCTGTCCGGGAAATAGTCACAATAAGGGACGCCGGGAAGGATTCCCTTTGTAATAGGAGGGTGTGGGGCAGGCCACACTAAAAGACTCTTTAGGGGCTGGGTGGGGAGGGGGGGCACTGATTTATTACCCTGGTTCAAATAAACGATACTGGGCTCACCTAATATGGAGGGAGCTGGACGTAGCTCAGGCGGTAGAGTGTCCACCTGTGAAGGTGTGGATCATCCTATCGATCCTGCTCAGTGGACCCATTTGAACTTTGGGCTATTTTCTGTTTCAACCAGTGGTCCACAACTGGTTCATCAAAGGTTATTGTATGTGCTGTCCTGTCTGTGGGAAAGTGCCTAAAAAAGACCCATTGCTGCTTATCGTAAAGAGTAGCCATGTGGTGGCAGCGGGTTTCCTGTAAAAGAAATATGTCAGAATGACCATACGTTTGATGTCCAGTAGCCAATGATAAAAATCAATGTGCTCTAGAGGTGTCATTAAAAAAAAGAAGCTTTTTCCACCTAATATGGTGTAAAAGTACATAATAATATTATATTAATTACTACGCCCTTTTTTTCAAATTACCGAAACAGAATATAATATTATATCGTATTAATTATTGCAAGCTAGACATTTTTTTAATCAGGATTTTGCATGAGCGAACACTTTGCGATACAAATATAATACTAGTTTTATACATTGGCTTATTCCATAATAATCTGAATATATTAATTTATGCCACACACAATCTTCTAAAAGATTCAGATTTATAAATACACCATAACTGACATATATATAATGATGGTGAATATGCTTTGAACATAGTGTTCATATAAACAATTTTGATTCAACACATTATTCTGAGCATATATATCCTTTTATACTGCCCAGCCCTGTCATCATCACTAAGATCTTCAATGAAATCATGTCAGAGACATTTTACATTTACCCACTGTGGCCAATCTGTCATTATTCAACAAACAGTTTGCGATATGTATATCTTTGGATTTTTACAGCAGAATATCATAATATTACTAGTGGTACTGTTGCATTTGATACCATGTTCGATACAGCCTGATCTGAAAATTATGTTATTATAATAATCTTTTACTCAAAAACTTCAAACTTTCACGATCTCTTCCCAACCATCCTAAAGGGGCTGTCACATTAGGTTTTTTTTGCGGGAGCGTACGGCGACGTAGGCGCATTACGTCATATACGTCGGCATACGCCACCATATGCCACCATACGCTATGCATACGCTATGCATACGCTATGCATAGGCCGTCATGTGCCGGACTATGCTGGCATATGCCATTGTACGCTGCCATATGCTTTCTCCCGTCCATCTGTCCAAATTCTTTTGTGCATGCTAAAAAAATCTCGACCTATGGGAGTGTATGGTTCATACGCTACTCATACGCTACTCATACGCTACTCATACGCTACTCATACGCTACTCATACGCTACTCATACGCCGGTGTATGCTCCTCGTACGCTGGTGTATGCTCCTCATATGTTAGGGGTATGCCAGCGTAGGTTACGCATATGCTCAACTTGCATCACCGGCGTATCTCTAGCGTATGTAGCATATGCATAACCTACGAGTTATGTATGGGAGTGTACTCCTAGCGTATGCACAGCGTATGCACAGTGTATGCACAGCATATTCCAAGCGCATGCCATAGGTCTTGACATCGATCTTGACTCATACGCTACTCATACGCTCATACGCCATGCATATGCTATGCATATGCTACGCATACGCTACGCATAGGTTCCACATGCCAATCAAAACCGTCAAAAAATGTCACAGTACGCTCTCATACGCTCCTTGTACGCTCCTCGTATGCTCCTCATAGGTTACGCATATGCTCAAAAACACCCGATAGGTCACCAAAGGTCATGATAGGCCGGCACGCGCAGGACTTACATAGGTTTTCAATACGCTCCCGCCATACGCCGTAATGTGACAGGGCCTTTACGCCATCAGATTAATAACTTCAAACTTTCAGGATATCACCAGGCTAGGAAGCGATAAGTATCAATATGATAAGTTATCGGTTTGACTCGACCGGGAACCCAAATCCTGACACTTCCGCATGCAAGGCCGGCGCTCTGCCGATTCGGCCACCGCGCCCGGTAAAGAAGGGGAATTATTCGTTAAGAAAGTCAGCCCTGTGTTAGTGATGGGGTAGCTTTCACAGGGCACAGCCAGAAGCAGCCACTCCTCTCGTGCTGGCCTGAGTAGAACCTGATCTTTAGCAATGAAAATCTCATAACGTTCTCCCATGGCATCGAACCTGTGAATACCCGCCTCCCAAATATGCTTCTCAAATGATGGACAGTGGGATAAGAAGAGTTGCGGTGATAGGTGATGGGGTCAAAGGGGACAAGGAGATAGAGAGGGGGAGGATGGGAGAGCGGAGAGGAAGAGGGGGAGAATGGAAGAGGAGAGGAGAGAGGGGAGAGCAGATATGAGATGAGGAGAGAATGAGATGGGGAGAGGAGAACTAAAGGGGTGGGAAGAAGAGGGAGAAGGGAGAGATGGGGAGGGGAGAAGGGAGAGGGGAGAGGGGAGAGGGTAGAGAGAAGAAGATAGATAGGAGAGGGGGAGTGGAGATAAGGAGAGGGGAGAGGGGAGGGGAAGGAAGAAGAAGGAAGAGAGAGAGGGGGAGCGGAGAGGGGAGAGGGGAGAGGAGAGAAGTGGGGTGAGGAGAGAGAGAATGGGAGAGGGAAGATGGGTCGGGAGGAAGGGAGTTGTTGCACTCAAGAAATCAACCATCGTGCTTGTGGACAAGTATCCGCTAGAGGATGGGCGAGCGGAGAGGAAGAAGGGGAGAAGGGAAGAGGAGAGAGCTGAGAGCGAAGGGGGTGGGATGGGGAGAGACACAAGGGGCTGGAAGAAGGGGTGAAATGGAGAGAGATAGAGGAGGGTTAGTGGGGAAACAGGGAGACGATATAGGGGAGGGGAGAGGGGAGAGGGGAGAGGGAAGAGGGGAGACGAGAGAGGGGAGAGGGGAGAGGGGAGAGAGAAGAGAGGAGATGGGAGAGGGGGACGGGAGATATGGAGAGATGAGAGGGGGAGAGGAGAGGGAAGAGGGAAGATGAGAGAGGAGAGGGTAGCTCAGCAGAGAAGAGAGGGGAGGGGAGAGAGAGGAGATGGGAGAGGGGAGAGGGGAGAGAGGACAGAGGAGAGAGGAGAGAGCGGAGAGGGGAGAGAGGAGAGAGGAGAAAGGAGAGAGGGGAGAGGAGAGGAGTGGGGTCAAGGGTGAGAGAGGGATGATTGGTGGAAGGGAGTTGTTGCACCCGCGAACTCAACCCTCCCCCTTGTGGACAAGAATCCGCTAGACCCGCACCCCCTCCCCTCACCTCCCGCCATGTACATATTCCGTCTCTGGAGGGTGGGGGGTGGAGGTGCTGGGTGAGGGTGGGGAGGTTCTGGGGGTTCTATAAATAGCCGAGTGTTCCTGCCGCCGTCTCTAACTGACGCCCCAGCACGGTGGCTTGGTGCGTCGCCGGCGTGCACAGCAGTTAAAACTCTGTCTACACGCAACGCTCATACAGCCCTGCCGGAGACCAGCGCAATGCAGTGTGCACACAGCGCTACAAAGTCCTCATGGGGCGAGGCAGTGTTTGCCAAGTCTCCAGCCCGAGATGAGGGCGACAGGCACATGACTTTACGACAGACACACGTACCTGTCGGGGTAGACGACTGGGTAAAGCATTCGCTTCACATATGGAAGGTCGTGAGATCAATCCCAGGCCGAGACAAAGTAACAACTTATAAAATTGATACTTGTCGCTGCACTTACTGGCACACAGCATGATTAGAATAGGGCAACGACTGATTGGATCAATGTCGAGATAATATGACTGAGTAGTATATCGGGTCATAGTGTCGACCAGTTTTGTGTGTCGGTGTGTTTGTAAATGGGGGTGGGTTCTTCAAATTTGTTATTCCATTTGGACACCTTTTTTTCAGCACTGAGGCACTGACTGGTATTGTGTCTTTAACAATGATGGCGCATTGTAGCTATTTATAGAAGAGATACTGAGATAGTGTGACTAATAGAAACAATAGCAAGTGACTATGAATATTTACAGACATTAAGGGGAGGTATTAGTTATATGGGACAGAACCAACAATAACAATGAGACCGCAATGTCAGCACTCGATACCCATCTTGATATGACCTTAGATGTTGATAGGATTGAAACCCCCAATGAAACAAAAGTAACGACTCGCACATACAAACACATAGCCCCAAAACAGCCCCAATACACCCCAAAACAGCCCCAAAGCACCACCCAAACACCACAAAAACACCACAAAAACACCACAAAACACGACAAAAACATCACCAAAACACCACCAAAACACCACTAAAACACCACTAAAACACCCCTAATTCACCTTTAGTCACCTTCTCTCCAACCCGTTGTAGAATTATGCGGATTTTAGGCTTAGCGTCGACAGTTATCAAATGGGTATAATGTTAAAAGTTATGGAGCAGGAGGGATAATTCTAGTATATTGGAAAGGAAAATGAAAGGTAGATTAAGTTAGGCTGGGTAAATATTAAGGGGTCAAGAACCAGTAAAAGCATGTGTGTAGCAATGAGAAATAATGTAGACCACTGTGTAGGTCCTGGTGGGAAGGGGGAAAATACTATAAAACGGATGTACCAGGTAAGTGCATTGGTAGGTGAAGTGTATGTAAGAGGGGCTGCCGGGCAGTAGAGCATGGATACAGGTCAAGGAGAGGCTGGTCTGCAGCTGGACAGTGGTCAAGGTAGGCTGGTGCTTGGAGAGTGTTCAAGATAGATATAAGGCTGGACTGGGGGGGAGAGTACAGTTGGAGCCTGAGACCAGAGCAGTGAAAAAGGAGCAGGACCACACGGGTGAGATAGACTTTGTATTAGTATTGGTTGAAGAGAGGGGAATTGAGTTGTCTGTATCGTATTGCATTGTATTGTATTGTATGTCATTGTACATGTGAAGTATTGCTCAGTTCTTGGAAACACAATAAAACAAAATATCAATCAGAGTCATAAGCTTTGTTGGTATTTCACCTTGTTAGAAGATCTGTGGCGCCTGATGGGCACCATGACCTAGATTCGCCGGTAACTCACGCGGCGCGAGAGGTTGGCGACGTGATGGGAATCACTTAATAATGGAGGTGAGGCCGCCTATGCCAACCTGCATCAACCATGTATGGCAGGCCCGCCCTTCAATGGTGGGAGAGATTCCGGCGGAGGGGGTGGAGAGGAGGCAAGTTGGGGAGCGGTGACACAAAAGAAGAAGCAAGGCTTGTTTTATTTAACATTGCCTCTAGAGCACATTGAATTTTATCATCGGCTATTGGATGTAAAACATATGGTCATTCTGACATATTTCTTTGGAGGAAAACCCGCTGCCACCACATAGGCTACTCTTTCTAATAAGCAGCATGGGGTCTTTTATGCGAACTTTCCCACAGAAAGGACAGCACACACCACAACCTTTGATGAACCAGTTTTGGACCACTGGTTGGAACGGAAAATAGCTCAAACTGCAAATGGGTCCACTGAGTAAGATCGATCGGATGACCGACAGCTTCACAGGTGGACACTCTACCACCTGAGCTACGTCCCACTCCTGGGAGCGGCGACACACAAACACAAAAAAAGACGGTATTGCAGCATGCAAACTTGATTAAAGCTGCATAGTCCGATGGAGCATTACATTTTCAAAACCTAAGCAATTATCTAGATTTGATCCTACATATCTAACTTGGATACTGATGTACTTATTTAAACATTTGTTGCAACATAGAAGAGAATACTGAGTGAATTTAATAGACCGGTTCCTGCTGAAGCCTATGGTGTCAGAGTTTTGGCATGCTTGCCAAAACTAATTTGACGTTTCCACTTCAAATATCTCAAAAGTTACCCATTTAAAATAAAAGTTACTTCAAACTAAAGTAAGGTAGATAATAGCAATCAATTTAATATATTTATCTCAGAAAAATGACAGAAATGTCAAAACCATTGGACAATGCAACTTTAAGCTGTTGTTGCTTGTTGAAGTTTTTCATCCTGACAACATCCATGGTCATATCAGGACGGGCACCGACTTGTGACAGTGCACACCCATGGTGGTTTTATAGTGCTGCCCCACTGGGAGACCAGGGGCCATATGCATGACGCACTTTTGGTGTTACAGCCGGACACCGTTTAGCTATCACTGAGGTCGGGAACTATGTCAAGTGGTATGCAGGAGCGCATAACACTTTGATTATAGCTAAACGTGAAGTTATTTATAGATTTGGGAAATCCCTCGATTCGACAATATGAATAACACCGCCAATGCGGCGGTGGCGTTAATATCGGTTCGAATTTAGGGTTAATTTGATTAAATTTTGCTTATGGCATATGTTTGTTTGTTTGTTGTTGTTTTACGTCCTAGCAGCATCTAAGGTCATATCAGGACGGTATGGCATATGTAATTCTGTTAAATATGACAGCATTTAATAGATTTGGGCCTAATATATTGCCGCTGATACGGCGGTGACGGCGGCGGCCATGTTTAGTTGACATTGGACAGTATGGATATCGACGTCGCTGCAGCGGTGGCGATTTGTGTACTTTACATTTGTCGATTCAACAATATGCATAACGCCGCCAATGCGGCGGCAGCATTAATATCGGTTCGAATTTAGGGTTAATTTGATCAAATATCACGTTTAGAATATGTAATTCTGTCAAATATGATAGCATTGAATAGATTTGGCCCTAATTGGTACCTAACACCGCCTGTAAACCAGCTATGGAAGGGGTTTACCATAACCTA
This sequence comes from Branchipolynoe longqiensis, assembly GCA_030323885.1. NCBI lineage: Eukaryota > Metazoa > Annelida > Polychaeta > Phyllodocida > Polynoidae > Branchipolynoe > Branchipolynoe longqiensis. The sequence continues at coordinate 95,345,157 of CM059188.1, read as the reverse complement.
GTTTAAGCTTGTGGTGTTAGGCCTAACACTGCTCCATGCATGGCGACTTTTTGGCACTAAACCAGAAATCCCGTCTAAACGCATTTTGGCTCGCTAACACTGCTTCATGCATATGGCCCCAGGCCCCTGCCACCATGACCGGATATCCCACTCAGTCACATTATCCTGACACTGAGCTAACCAGTCCTTGTTCTATCCTAGTAGTGCAAAGCGCCAGGCTAAATAGTGACAAGTATCAATTTTATAAGTCATTGGTTTGACTCGACTCGGATTCGACCTCCCGACCTTCTATATACCTTCCGAGCGAATGGAGTGTGCGGCCCACCCCGCGCAGGGGGAGGGGGGGAGCGTAGAGGATGCTGGGAGACCCCCCCCCCCCAACGACCACTACAGGGGGCGGCGGAATACACTGCAGACCTTATTACACGCGATAAGGGGCTTATTACTATCCATATATACTATGTATTAGAATAACATTTAAATAAATGTTGTTAGTTTTACCTTTATTACTAAATTTATCGGTAATGTCACATTTTCTGTGTAACATATATTTAAAGGATGACTTTTCTGTAATACTTCGTTTTAGAATTGGAGGAGGGAAAATAATCCCTTTTTTTCTTTTAAGTTAAATAATCAGTGTAAATAAACTTTTCACATCTTTGACATCTATCTGAATAATAATTAAAAAAATTACAAACATCAATACTGTGGTCATGTAATAAATAATTAAATATAGTCTTTCCATCATAAGGCCTACACCAGCCAGTTATTCCTGACTGATATAAAACTAGACTCAGCCATCAAGTGGCTCCGTCTAGTCTGTATCAATTTGCGAGACGTGTTTGGAATCCCAACAGTGAAAAGGCCAGGTTAAATATATTGATGTGTATGACTATATGTATATACATATGAATAATCTGAGTATATATATATATCTATCTTATCTATCTTATATCTATTACATAAAAATAACTAATGATGGTCACTCAAACCCTTCACCTCATATAACCACCGGTGTCAGGTACGTTGATGTTCTAGTACTCATCCGCGCTCACTCCGTGGCTGTCGGATTATATATCATGATATATCATGATATTTTATTATATATCATTATATACACACCTGGGATGCGGTGGCATTCCCTCCATTATTGTCCGTAATAAGTAGGGGGTGGAGGAAACCCTAAACAGAAAACGATGTCACTGTGGCAGCATTAAGGGCGGTTGATGTATGGAACTCCCAACATGTCCCGACCAGCCACTGCAGGAACAAATAGTTTTGCGCCTGTTTTGACATGTTCTTGCCGGTGTGAAACCTCTATTTGCTCCCCGAGAGAGTGCCACTGGTAACTTGCAAAAGCCAGCAGCACTTCAACACTTTTGCAGGCAGCTTTCATGAAATGTACAACTGCATGAGCCGCAGTCAAGTAATGGAAGCAGTGACCGACAGCATGATGATGATGATGATGGAGTTTCTCACAGGAAGTAATCCCGGCTCCATGAGCTGCGCATGCCCCAACCACCACGCTCACAGTTCATCTAGTCTCGTCCAATTTTGAAAAACTTCAAGCAGTGCTTTTGCAGTTTTCGCTGCCTATCATACTACCTTATATATATAGCACAATTATGTATATATATATATATATATATATATGTATATGTGTATATATATCATACTACTTCATATATAGCACAATTATGTACACATACATATTTGTATATATCATACCTTATAAATAGCATCATACTACCTTATATATATAGCACATCTATGTACATATATATATAAGAGCATCATTCTACCTTATATATAGCACATGTATGTACATATATATACATGTATATAGGTATCATACTAACTTATATATAACACAATTATGTACACATATATCTGTAATGTATATCACCCTACCTTATATATAGCATAACAAATTCTCCTGTGTGTGTGTGGCACGAGGGGGGTCCCACCTACCAATTACCCCGACAGCTGCGGGGAGGGGCACTGCACTAATGCACCACGGAGAAATAGATATAGTATATGTTCCTCTTACATTTATACTCGTATAGCACGTTATACATCACATATATATTTATATGTGTATCACATTAACTTATATATAGTACAATTATGTTCCGATTTAAGCTTTGGACATGTTCAAAAGAGAGGTATGTTTGAGATACTTAGCCTCCATTAGTGTACTTCTTAATGTACTCTAGTCTACTCTAGCATACTCTAGCGAACCCTAGCATAATTTGACCTACACAAAACCTTGGCCATTCTGCCATGGTCACATAGCCATTAATGGACGATGTTGAACATAGTTGAACTTAGTGGAGGGTAACATAGTTAAATGTAGGTCAATGTAGTTCAACGTAGTTGGATGTACCGCGATCCGAACCATAATGTACCGGGATCCATAGAGTAACGTATTTATCTGTACTATTAGGTGGGTGATCAACCAAAACCTGCCGTACCTTAACATAGTTTAATGTAGTGATAGCACGCTTCACCCACGTTAATCTATCTACGGATCACTACTTCCACTAACGTGTATGTGACAGGGGCTTAACGTCCCTATCAGGTTAACTCTCCTCACATACATGAACTCATCACATCTCACCCCCATGTCAGGTCAGGAATTGACTTGTAACAGCGCTCACTCATGGCACCGTCATAGTGTTGTCTCAGTGGGATACCTACCGCACTGCCAACACCATGACACAATAATCAACTCAGTCACATTACTCTGACAGTGAACCAACCAATCGTTGCCCTGTGCTCGCAAATGCAGCCCACCAGACAGGGCACTGACAAGAATCATGTGCGTGCCTTTGTGATTACCTCAGCCCATGTGATCGAACGAAACCACAGGATGCGGTGGCCGAATCATCGGTAGAGCACAGGCTTCGCATGCGGGAGATCGGGATTTCGGCTCCCGGTCGAGTCAAACCAATGACTTATCAAATTTCTACTTGTCACTTCCTAGCATGGCGCTCAGCATTAATAGGACAGGGCAAGGACTGGTTAGCTCAGTGTCAGGACAATGTGACTGAATGGGATATCAAGTGATGGTGCTGGCAGCCTGGTCTCTCAGTGGGGAAGCACTATAAAGTGTGTGAGTACTGCCATGAGTGTGTACTGTCAAAAGGTGGTACCCGTCCTGATATGACCTTAGATGTTGCCTGGACATAAAACTCCAACAACCAACCAACATCGGACGAAACTACGACCTGCCGCTGTGAGAAAGCGACGCCGGAGCCACGCGGCCATCTCGTCCGGACTGCTCCAGGTGCGGCACTGGTCCACGTGCGGGTGAGTCGGCCCCGGAGGCCGGGAGGAGTCCTGCGTGTCCGGGCCTGGAGGACGGTCCACTCGTTAAACCAGACTTCAACATTAGCCTGGGCGGGGGTAGAGTATGGGGGGAGGGGGGAGGTGTGTGTGTGTGTGGGGGGGGGGGGGGGGGGGGGGGACGCGCTGTCTGAACGTGCGTCATTATGGAAAGACGCCGCTAGGGGGCGTAGGGAGGGCAAGGGGAGGAAGGGGGAGGGATGGGGAGGGTAGGGTAGGGGGGGAGAGGGGAGGTCGGAGATGGGGAGGAAATGGTGAGGGGAAGGAAAGGAGGGAAGGATGGGGGCAGGGGAGGAAAGGGAGAGTGAAGTAAGCGAGGGATGAAGGGACGGAGGTGAAGGGGAGAGGGGGCAGGAGGAGGGAGGAGGGAGGAGAGGGAGGGGAGAGGAGTGAGCGGGAGCGGAGGAAGGGAGGAAGGGGAGAGGAGGGATGAGAGGGTTGAGAGGGATGAGAGGGATGAGATGGATGAGAGGGATGAGAGGGATGAGAGGGATGAGAGGGATGAGAGGGATGAGAGGGATGAGAGGGATGAGAGGAATGAGAGGAATGAGAGAGGAGGGGACGGGGTAAGGAAGGGAGGAGGAGAGGGATAAGAGGGAGGAGAGAGGAGGTGACGGGATGCGAGAGGAGGGAGGAGAGGGAGGAAAGAGGAGGGGACGAAATGACTGGAAGGAAGGGGGAGGGGAGAGGAGGGAAGGTATGGATGAGAAAGGAGGGGACGGGTGGGGAGGGGAGAGGGAGATGGGGAGCGGAGAGGGAGATGGAGAGGGGAGAGGGAGATGGGGAGGGAAGGAAGGGGAGGGGGTTGGGGGTTGGGGTTGGGGGGTTGGGGGGTTGGGGAGTTGGGGGGTTGGGGGGTGGGGGTTGGGGGGGGGGGGGGGGGGGGGGGGACGGGTGGCAGTCGCTTAGTGCGCGTGTGGGATATCATTTGAATCGATTGTGTCCACATGCTCGGTGCCATCTCAGAATGAGGCGCATACGTCACATGCCGACAAGGATGGATGGGGAGTAGTGGTGGTGGTGGCCGGGGTCCACAACGCGCTGCTCGTTATAGTTCATGACACCTCCACCAGGTGCGCCTGTCCTTTGTGTCTCCCAACCAATATCAGTACCCTCCGACCCCCTCTCACCATCACGACCCTCTTTCCTAACAACATTGGTGGAACACCCCATCCAATGCTTGTCAGTCAGTTTTATAGGAATCTTGTAACATAGCCATTACAAATTATAAGTTATGTTCATATTTATATAAAGGATTACACATATATGACCCAATACGTCATATCAGGTATTAGGTCGAAAGGCCTAGTAATTAGTAGTATTGAACAATCAGTTACACACAACAACAACAAGTTTGTTTTTATTGAATAATGCCTTAAGAGCGCATTGATTTTTTTTCATAGGCTATTGGAAGTCAAACATATGGTCATTCTGACATATATTTCTTTGGAGGAAACCCACTGCCACCACATAGGCTACTCTTTCTGATAAGTAGCAAGGGGTCTTTTATATGCACATTGCCAAAGACAGGAAAGCACATACTACAGCCTTTGATGAACCAGTTGTGGACCACTGGTTGGAATGGGAAATAACCTAAACTGGAAATGGGTCTAGTGATCAGGATCGATCGGATGACTGACAGCTCCACAGGTGGACACTTTACCGCCTGAGCTACGTCCTGCTCCCCAGAATAGAAACTGGTTAGTCAAACAGCAACATAGACATCACGAGAGGCTAGGACGTGTACTGGTTAGCACGTAAGTCCCGGAATAGCAAGAAGTGAGGGTTCGAACCCTGCTCGAAGTACAATATTCTCTTTGTTTTGCATCACCCCCACGATACTTTTATCAAGTTTGTAAGTCGTTACTATAACGCACCGGAGATCAAACCCGGGATTCGAGAAGATGGCGCTTTACCCACTCAACCATCCGGTCCGGTGCAGACAGCACGGGGAGGCTTCCATGTAGGACATCACAGAGCGATCCAAGTCTTCGTAAATAAAAATCTGATGAATGTGGCGCCTTGTTCGTGGAGATGATCATTTCCCTGCCGTCTCATCTGTCTTCCTTGTGTGTGCTCAATCCCATGACACCTGGCCTGGTATAATCAAAAGCTGTTTCGCCTTGAGTGATGGCAAGCAGGATGACATTAATTGCAGTAGGAAGGAGACGGCGTGTAGAAATCACGTGACATGAAGCTATTGTGTTCAGAAGAACAATCAGCTCCACCATTACAGGCTCCACCTGGTGGTGTTATGCCAACTGCGGTGTTAGACGGTGCCCTTGTAATAGGCTCCACCTGGTGACATTTTGCTGACTGCAGTGTTAGGTGGCGCCCTCATTGTAGGCTCCACCTGGTGGCGTTATGCTGACTGCAGTATTAGGTGGCTCCCTCATTGTTAGCTGGTGCCCTTGTAATAGGCTCCACCTGGTGACATTTTGCTGACTGCAGTGTTAGGTGGCGCCCTCATTGTAGGCTCCACCTGGTGGCGTTATGCTGACTGCAGTATTAGGTGGCTCCCTCATTGTTAGGTGGTGCCCTTGTAATAGGCTCCACCTGGTGACATTTTGCTGACTGCAGTGTTAGGTGGCGCCCTCATTGTAGGCTCCACCTGGTGGCGTTATGCTGACTGCAGTATTAGGTGGCTCCCTCATTGTTAGGTGGTGCCCTTGGTGTAAGCTCCACCTAGTGGAATTATGCTAACTGTGGTGGTAGGTGGCACTCTCATTACAGGCTACAACTGGTGCTAACTGCGGTGTTAGACTGTGCCCTTATAGCAGGCTCCACCTGGTGGCATTTTGCTGACTGCAGTTTTAGGTGGCACCCTCATTGTAGGCTCCACCTGGTGGCGTTAAGCTGACTGCAGTGTTAGGTGGCACCCTCATTGTAGGCTCCACCTGGTGGCATTATGCTGACTGCAGTGTTAGGTGGCGCCCTCATTGTAGGATCCACCTGGTGGTGTTATGCTAACTGTTTTGTTAGACAGTGCCCTTATTGTAGGCTCCACCTGGTGGCGTTATGCTGACTGCAGTGTTAGGTGGTGCCCTCATTGTAGGCTCCACCTGGTAGCGTTATGCTGGCTGTATTGTTAAGTGGCGCCCTTATTGTAGGCTCCACCTGGTGGCATTATGCTGACTGCAGTGTTAGGTGGCACCCTCATTGTCGGCTCCACCTGGTGGCACTATGCTGACAGCAGTGTTAGGTGGCACCCTTGTTGTAGGCTCCACCTGGTGGCATTATGCTGACTGTTGTGTCATGGTAGGTGGTGCCCTCATTACAGGCTCCACCTAGTGGCGTTAGGCTAACTACGGTGTTATGTGGTGCCCTTACAGTAGGCTTCAACTGGTGGCATTATGCTGACTGCAGTGTTAGGTGGCACCCTCATTGTAGGCTCCACCTGGTGGCGTTATGCTAAATGCGGTGTTAAGTGGTGCCCTTATTGTAGGCTCCACCTGGTGGCATTATGCTGACTGCAGTGTTAGGTGGCGCTCTCATTGTAGGCTCCACCTGGTGGCGTTATGCTGTTGCGACAGTGCGGAGTCGTGTAGAGTGAGGTGTAGCACCGTCATGCTCGGGCTGGTAGGCTGCCGACCTATGGGCCTGTGGCATTATGCTGACTGCAGTGTTAGGTGGCGCCCTCATTGTCGGCTCCACCTGGTGGTGCTATGCTGACTGCAGTGTTAGGTGGCACCCTCATTGTAGGCTCCACCTGGTGGTGTTATGCTAATTATGGTGTTTGACGGTGCCCTTATAGTAACTAGACTCCACCTGGTGGCGTTAGGCTAACTGTGGTGTTAAGTGATGCCCTTATTGTAGGCTCCACCTAGTGGCGATATGCCGGCTGCTGGGGGGAGGTGTAGGAAATGAGATAGTTTGGGGGGGGGGGGGGGGGGGGGGGAGAGGGGAGTGGGGGGAGTTTGGAGGGGAAACCTAGGCCGAGCCCTAGGTCCTCCATAAAGAAGGCCACTTTGTAATGATGCCCTGGCACCTCCACCCCGGTAAGCACCCTGCTGCACCCTGACGGCAGCATGGCACGTCGGGTCCCAGCTCTTCTGCGCCAGCTTCCCTAATGGATCGCCGAACCATGTTTTATTCAGCATGGTGAGCAGGCACTAACGGTGCCTGAGGCACAGTGGTTCCAGCGTGGTAGAATGATAGAAGAAAAATGGCCGTGGGTGCACATAATGTAAATACAGGTATGGCGTTCAATTTGTACAGCTTGACGCCAGCTCTTCATCAGGGTTGGTATCGCTACATATATGGCCTTTAAAACAACGCGGCTCTCACACCAAGAAACTTTTGTGCAATAGTTTTGTTTTTCTTGCACGCACAGCTATTAAGAATGATTTAATATTATAGTAGGCATCTATGATAAGATTTTATGTTTGTTTGTTTAACGACTCCCCGCCCCAGCACAACAAGTAAACATCGGCTGTTGGGGGACCACACGGTGGTTAAACATATCGGAGTAAAAGATTACATTTCAAACAGGTTAAATAGAGCACAGAAATGTATGCCAAAAGAGCATACAACTGTAGTAAAATCACAAGTGGTAGATGATAAATAAAATCAAAATGAAATAGTGCTTTGTCGTTAGATTTAGAATCTCATAAGTTATACAATGGACCCCAGAGATGTTGGCTATTAATTAGCATTATTGATACCTGGCGGCCAAATCAGAAAGAGCGCTGGCTTCCCATGCGGAAGGACGGGGGTTTGAATCCCGGCCTAGTTAAACTGGCAAAATTGATACTTGTCGTCACCTAGCCTGGCGCTCGGCATTACTAGGAGAGGTCAAGGACTGGTTAGCTCAGTGTCAGGATAGTGTGACTGAGTGCGATATCGGGTCATGGTGCCGGTGGCTTGGTCTCCCAGTGGGGTTGAACTATAAAGTCGCCATGAGTGTGCAACGTCACAAGTCGATACCCATATTGATATGACCTTAGATGTTGCTAGGACATAAACTCGAAAGAAACAAACAAAACCGTATTACCATGAGCGCTGCTCCTGTCACTATTATTTATCGAACTACTAATATTATATCAAGTCGAAATTTCGAAAGAAATTGAAAACAGGTGGTTAGAGCAGTCTACACCCATATGTGGCCAGTCCCAGAATAAAGTAGGCCTGCATGCATGCATTCGAGCAGGGTTCCAGGTCACTCACCAGTGCCTAAACCAGCAAAGGCTAGAGAAGTACCAACGAATACACATAGGAACAACATAGAGCAAAACAGCAGTGCTGAGCTTGGTAATGGCCCTGTCACACTATGACGCTTCTCGCCGGCACGCCGTCAGCGTGCAAAATATCTTTTACGCATCGAGACACGTCCAAGTTTTCGGCGGTTTGGGGAAAAAGATCGGCATCAGTGCAGAGTGTTATTCGCGCGCGGCCAACGTTAGTCGACGAGTGAGGAAAAAAAAAAAAAATAGTTTGGCGCGATGTGCTCATATGACCTTAGATGTTGGTAGGACATAAAACAACAAAGCAACCATTTGGCGCAACATGTGGAGACGACCCTCACGCGCGCGCGGCGAACGTTATTCCAACGCTGTTGACGTCCTTCTGACGTCACCATAATATTGGAACCCGCGCGTTGACGCGCGTTGTGGGTCGTCGCGTTTTTTGTTACATGCTTAAGACATTGAGCGACCAACTACGTGTGCTGCCGTCCTCCGGCGACTGCCGACATCCAGGATAGTGTACCGACGTGTACCGATGTTCGCATAACGTCCCCCTAATGTTTCCCGACGTTTCCCCAAAAAATGACAAACGTCGATGCGCGTTGGAGAGGAACATCGTAGTGTGACAGGGGTATAACACCGCAACCTAAATAATATTGGCATAATAGATTATACATCATATATTGTCATATATTAATTATAGTCACCAGTACATTAGAAATGATATTCATCACAATTTGAATATCAATGTTATTCATTACAAGATGGGGTTCGGGGTGGGGGGGGGGGGGGTCATTACACGGATTGTTCGCTTCATCAGTGATGCATGTGTATATTGCAGTAGGACCTAGTGGTACATTATATCCTCCTTACAGGTCGTAATGGCCTCAAATGTCAGAGGTCCTTACCAACCGCTGTGTATAACTTACAGCGTCATCAAAGGCCAGTTGCTCTCATACCATGTCTATGTGGTGTGGCAGGTTAAAAATCCCTTGGGTCGGTAAAAGTGTAGGCTCGGGCTTTCTATCGACAAACTGTCTAATGGTGAAAACAAGTCTATTCAGACTTATCCATGATAGGCAGTATAAATCTTCAACAACAAAAAACAAAAAAAGCCTCCGACGTGTCACCAATGTATATATATATATATATATATATCTACATGAGATGAGCATCCAAATGATAAGTTGCATAACATCATCCTATGCATTAAACCATGGTGACTGGTGCCTGAGGCACAGTGGTTCCACCTGGTGGAGGACATAATAGATTATTATCTAATAAAGTAAATATCTCATGTTTACTTTATTATCTGCGGCAGGTCTCCAAGGTGAACAGCCTCTGGCGATAGAACCTACATTGTTCTATCGCCCGTGGGTTCGAATCTCACGATCTACCAAAAGGGGAGACGGACGCTCAACTCATTCGGCCATCCCGTCTGGTATGACGATATATGTATCCTGACGATGGTCGGCCAACATGTGCCATGCAAACGCCACGCATTCCCATGCTGAGTTTCCTGCTTCTCACACCCAACTCGCACCTATTGGATCTGCTGACTACCGCCATCTATGTCCAAGTATGCTAAAGTACACTAGAGTATGCTAGAGTATGCTAGAGTACATTAAGAGTACACAGTAAGTTAGCCTCTAACGTAGCACTCTTTTGAACATGTCCAATGATTAAATCGGAACTCACGGCCCACCGACGTTATTACCAAGTCAGCATAACAGAGAAGTATGGATGTCGGTACGTTCAACTATGTTCAACTACGTTAGCCTCCACTACGTTCAACTACGTCCACTAACGGGTATGTGACTGGGCCTTAGGAGTCATAGATTGCCCACAGAGATCGTTAGATCATGGTTGCACTCTAAATAACTCCCAAAAAATAGTTTGAAACATAATAATTGTGAATAAGTCCAATTGTTTTGGTCATGTGTGTTTCTAGCTATAACTGCGATCTCTGTGGCAGATTGGTTAGAGTGTCTGATTTTTGTACAGCTTCATCGATTTAAGTTACAGCGTCATCAAAGGCCAGTTGCTCTCGTACCATGTCTATGTGGTGTGGGAGGTTAAAAATCCCTTGGGTTGGTAAAAGTGTAGGATTGGGCTTTCTATCAACAAACTGTCTAATGGTGAAAACAAGTCTATTCAGACTTATCCATAATAGGCAGTATAAATCTTCAAGAAAAATAAGTCAAGTTCTTTTAGTCATGTGACTGCGCGTTTAAGCTCCGGACGAATGGCTATAAGCGCCATGGGTTATTCATTCACTCAAATGGTTCGATCAGGACCAACCCCACCTACTGAGTTAACCCTCCATTATCCCTATTCTGTGACGTCACGAAGAGCCATTACAGACGCTCATAGGGCGCGGGGAAAAGGCTCCATATTCACAATTATTCAAAGCAGGAGACCGTTCTGGAGGACAGGCCAGCACTGGATGGTATGGAAATATAACGGAGGTGTGTGTGTGTGGGGGGGGGGGGGTGTAAAAACAGCAACAACAAGTTATTTCAAAACTCATTTCCTCCCGAAATAAAATGTGATTCTTTAAGAATTCGCTAAAAGCTTTAAAATCCTGAAGGCCCGTATCCATGGGCCAATATAAATACAGGAATCTTCCCCATCTCCTCCCGTTGCCCTCCTCCACCCCTTCCCCCTCTCCCTCCTTTCCCATCCCCTCCCATGCTCTCCCCCTTCCCCATCCCTCATCTCCTCCTAGCCTCTCGCCCTCACCTCCTCTCGTCATCCTTCCCCCTATCCCTCCCATGCCCTCCCTCACACCCTCCCCTCCTCTACCCCTTCCCTCCCCTCTTCCTCTCTTCCTCCTTCCCCCCTCCCTCCCTATGCTCCTCCCCTCCTCTTTCCCCATTCCCCCCTCCCACCCATTCCTTCCCCCTCCTCTGCCCTCCCTCACCTCTTCCCCTCCTCTCCCTCTACCCTCCCCCTCTTCCTCCTTTCTCCTTCCCTGTCCCCCTCCCCTCCCCATGCTCCTCCCCTCCTCCATCCCTTCCCCCCCTCCCCTCCTCCTTCCCCTCCCCTCCTCCTCCCCCTCCTCCCCCACCTGTACCCTCCCCTCCACCTCCCCTCCCCTTCCACACCGTTTTACCCATTTGCTCTCCACTAGTTCCTCATAGTCCCCCTCAGTCACAGCCTCCAACCAGCATGTCTGCGAGGCTTTGCAAAGAACTTGACAGACCCATTATCCTTACACCTGCGTACAGGTGTATATATATGTCTGACCTTTGAGGGACTGGTGTGTGTGGGTGCAGTGTGCGCGTGTGTTTGTGTTCCTTTAACGGCCAGGCAGTGCTTTCACTGCTAGCCATTGTTTTCAATAAATCTCAGGCATTCCAAACATTCCAGACGCCATAAAATTCCATCGACTATTTTGGCACAATTTCCTTTTGAGCGTCTCACAGTTATTTCTGCCCGGTTAAAGAAAGTTTAATGTCGCCGACGGGAAACTAATATGCTGGTAACAGTTGTCTCAATTTGCTTTGCCTACTAAACTATTTGCATCGCATATTGCTGTTCTAAGTTGTTGACCAAAGGGGATGGCCGAAACGGTAGCGGTAAGAGCGCTCAGAGGCTTTCTGTGCGAATGGTTGAACCCCGACTGAGTCAAATCAGAAACTTACAAAATTGCTTGCCATTAATAGAATAGGACAAGGTATGGGTTGGCTCAGTATCAGGATACTGTGACTGAGTAGGATATCAGGTCATTGTGCACGAGGCCTAATCTCCCATTTGGGCAGCACTATAAAGTTGCCATGAGTGCGTAATGTCACAAATCGATAGCCATCCTGACATGACCTTACATGTTGCCAGGAAGTAAAACCCCAACACACAGCAACAACGAGTGGGATGTCAGGTCATTGTGCAAGAGACCTTGTCTCCCAGTTGTGCAACACTATAAAGTTGCCATGAAGGCTCAATGCCACAAGTTGGAACCTGTCCTTGGACGTTTCTAGGGCGTTCAACCCGAAGAAACAGACAAATGAGGTTGTTAGAAAGTCTTGAGATAAGGGTAGGCTGAGAGTAACCCACTAGACCGCCCCAGTGAACACTCCCCCATATCTTATCTGTGGTGTACCTCTACTGGTTTATTATGCCATACACCACAAGATCTGTGCATCTGGCTAGTGTACTACTAGTAGTCTGCCCTGACCTCTCAGGCAAGGAGCCGCATAGACAGGTAGGCGTGGGTAGGGTGGCGGCATCAGGGTGCCTAGGTGTCGTAATGGTTAGCACACTGGCACGGAATGCAAGAGATGTGTGTTCGATTCCAGCTCGAGGCACAATATTTCCCATTTTCGTGACCACCATGATGCTGGTTCCATGACCAGGATCCTGTAGAGCTACGCGCTGCATGGTTGTTGAACCTACCCTGTGTATGTATATGTGAGGTTATTGCCTGTATTATGTAATTGTAAGCATTAAAATACTTACAATTCCAGGGGGATGAGTGTAGTAGTCTGCACTGACCTCTCAGGCAAGGAGCCACATAGACAGGTAGGTGTGGATAGTGTGGTGGCATCAGGATGTCTAGTTGGTGTAATGGTTAGCACACTGGCTCACAATGCAAGAGATATGGTTTCGATTCCCAGTCTAGGCGCAATATTTCCCATTTTCATCACCCCCAAGACAGCTAGCTACCTTGCCAACAAAGTCTAGCGAACACATCAGACATCTGCCTAGAGCGGTACTCGAGCCAACATGTCTGCCATTCCGGGGTAAACATCCCAACTGTTGGACAACCTAGGCTCTCTGATGAAATCACCATAGCGCCATCTACCGGTCTATGTCGCCCATTGCCTGGTAAATGAAAGGGGATATCACGTGACCTAAATTAGTATTCACAGCTATCGTGATTAAATATGACTAGACATAATTTGTACAGCTTGAAGCCAGCTCTTCATCAGGAGTTATTTGAGGTCCAACTATGGTCTGAAAGTCTCTGTAGCTAAGAGGTCTCTTTTTTTTATGGAGATTCATACTGCCTATCATGGATAAGTCTGAATAGACTTGTTTTCACCATTAGACAGTTTGTCGATAGAAAGCCCGAGCCTACACTTTTACCAACCCAAGGGATTTTTAACCTCCCACACCACATAGACATGGTATGAGAGCAACTGGCCTTTGATGACCCTGTAAGTTATACACAGCAGTGGAAATCCAAATTGGCAGAGGTGGGGGGATGGGGAATCGAACCATTGACCTTCAGATTAGGAGTCCGACCTAGAAAAAAGGCAGACACTCTAATCACTCTTATTATGGTCATTCAGCCCTAATGACTGTTCTCAGTGATGGAGACTAAAATATATTAGAGATTTTGACAGAAATGCAAACCCTACTATCATTTAAAGTAAACCGTCCTGATATGACCTTAGATGTTCCCAGGGCTTAAAACTCAAAGAACCACACAACCAACTTAAAGTAAATTTGAAGCCTTTTGAGTATGCCCTATGACCTATGGAAGTCTACCCTTCCCTTCCATGTGTGACGTCACAAAACTAATAATAATAGCCATGACGTAGTCAGGGTCTAATGCTACTGGTCCAACCTACAAGTTTGAGCTCACATAGCCCTTCTTTTCTTTTTCTTTTTGTTCATTAGTTGTTTAAGCAGGAGAATTTTCAATCGTGGACGATTGGTCTTCCTCATTCCACTGCTCCTTGCCCTATCCTAATAATGCAGAGCGGCTGGATAGGAAGCGACAAGTATAATTTTTTAAATCATTGGTATAACTCGACCAGGATTCGAACCCACGACCCCACGATCTACCAGCACGGGAGATGGACGCTCTAACTCATTCATCCATCCCGCCTGGGTGAACTTTCATTAAGATATATTGAATATTCAATACGTGGTGAGATAGTATAGCAAGATCTTTAAAGATGCATGATCTGATGAAATGATTAAATTTCGAAATAAAAACAATTATATGAATCTGATCCTACGTATCCGCCTTAGATTCCAATGCGCTCATGAAGCATTTGTTGCTGCATAGAAGAAACACAAAGTAAATTTAATAATTGTTACCGCTAAAACCAAGGACTTCCAGCATTTCAGTGTTGGCACCAACATTAATATAGCATTTTATTCATTTAACTGTCTCCACCAGACGGGATGTCCAAATGAGTTGAGCGTCCGTCTCCCGCTTTGGCAAATTATGGGACTCGAACCTGCGGGCTCAAACCATGCCCGAGTCAAACCAATGACTTAAAAATTGATAATTGTAGCTTCCTAGACAGGAGCTCAGTATTTTTAGGATAGGGTTGGTTCAATGTCAGGATAATGTGACTGAGTGGGATATCAGGTCACAATGCTGGCAGCCTGCTCTCCCAGTAGAGCAGCACTATAAAGCCACCATGAGTGCGCACTGTAACAAGTCAGTGCCTATCTTGATATGACTTTAGATGTTGCCAAGACGTAAAACTCCAACAACCAACCAACGATCTCTCAGGTTAAAGTTGCATAGTCCGATGAAGTATGAAATTTTCAAAACCAAAACAATTATCTAGATTTGATTTTTATATATCTAACTTAAGCCCTGTTCACATGGGCAATGTAAATCGATTCGTAGAAAGCGACTTGCCTAGTTCGCCTCACATTTCTCGTGTGAACGGACGTCTGAGGCGGATTAGGGCTGATTCGACTCACGTGATGCGGATCCTGTAAACCACCTAAGCGAGGTAGTCTACGTGAATCGATTCCTGTGATGCGGATAATTTTGCCCGTGTGGACGCAACCGACTTACGTGATGCGGACTAAGCACGTCGATCTATATACTATAATTTGGTCTATGAACCTGCTAGAGGTGCACAGATATTTTTTTTTATCATTTATTTTTAGGGTTTCACTGCCCAGCAGTAGTTTTGACCGTTCCAAGCCAATACGATTCAGTCATTAGATATCTAGGTCGAACCCACACTCTCTGGTGCCAGCATCGTCGAACCCAAAATGGCGCTGGTTAGCCTGGACTTGCTCATGCGCAGCATTCGATTTCCGGCCCAAGTACTGCCCGTGTGAACGGGCCGCTAATTCGCCTCACTTGATTCGATTTGCCTGATTCGCCTCACATTTTGCCCGTGTGAACAGGGCTTTAGATACTGATGCACTTTTTGAACATTTGATTCTGCATAGAATGGAATACTGAGCCAATTTAATAGAACATATTTCTGCAGAGGTTTATGGTGTCACAGTTTTGGCAAGGTTGCCAAAACTAAATTTCCATATTTGTACTTCAAATATCTCAAAAGTTTACCATTTGAAATAAAAGTAACTTTAAACTAATGTAAAGTAGATACAAGTGATCGGTCTAATATATTTATCTCAGAAAAATTACAGAAACTCAAAACCATCGGACTATATATGCAACTTTAACACTTTGAAATACAGGGTACTTCAAACTAAAGTAAGGTCAATTATAATTAATTAATTAGATAGATTTATCTAAGTAATGTTGAAGAACTTAACACTATCAGATTGTGCAGCTTTAAATGCAGCCTTCTAGATACATTGAGCGTAACCGATTAACACGACCCGGGCGACTCGGGTGACCCGAGTCATCAGAATTTCAAATCGAACACCGCGAGTGGAGTCGAGAAATACACGTGCCGAGTGGAAAAAGACCCGAGCCCAGTAACCCACCTCTTGGCTGAGGGTGGCTAGGAGCGATGACGTCACATTTGTGTTGGTACGGTCCTGTAGCAGTACAAGTCCTATGTGTTTGTTTTGTGTTTAAACAAAAAAAATTCAGATTAAGAAAATGGAAATATAAATAAACTATGCAATAAAAAAATACTTTAAATCCTATTTTGCTGTAATAATATTTGTTATTAAAAAAATATTTTGGATTAAGCCACCATTTTTTCCCACCCGAGCGTGTATGCAACCCGAGGATGTGGAGTCTGCGCATGCGCCGAAAAGTGGCTCAGGTTTTTGATTAATCGATTACGCCCAATGTGTCGAGGCAGTAAAAGGTTAGCATTCATGTGAACACACAACACGATGAATGTCATGTGCAAATTCTTGTTAAAGTTGCATAGTCCGACAGTTTTGAGTTTCTGTGATTTTTTTAGATAAATATATTAGGTTGATCATTATAATCTACCTTACTTTAGTTTGAAGTAAGGTTTATTTTAAATCTCTAACTTTTTGAGATATTTGAAGTGAAAACATGCCAAATTAATTTTTGAAAGCACACCAAAACTCTGACTCCATAGGTTTCTGCATTAACAGGTTCTATTAAATTGCTTCAGTATTCCCTTCTATGTGGTGACAAATGTTTAATAAGTGCACCAGTATCTAAATTAGATATGTAGTCAAATCTACATAATTACTTTGTTTTTGAACATTTTATGTTTTCATCGGACTATGCAGCTTTAACTCCTCTAGCTCGTGTCTGTGTCTGATTTATTGTTCATCTCCATGCTGCTTTGTTACCATGGCAACACTGGTTTTCTACACACCTATACCTTTGTGCCTAGGCACAGAAAAACATCAATGTAATGGTGTAATGGGTAAGGAACCCGCACGCGTTCGGGAGGCCATGGGGGTCGATCCCTGGCTAAGTCAAAGCGAAAAGTACGGGGCCGCTTTGCTGTCAGCGCATCATGTGACGTGACGTCACGTAAAAGGAATGTAAAGATTTAAGGATCTAAGGAATACAAAGGGATGAACTGGATGCGTAGGTCTAGTGTTGTCTGACAAAGGCACAGAGATACATAGACATAGACACCTGGGCACACAATCACATGAACACACAGGCACACTTACACAATGACACATGGACACACTGACACGTGGGCAGAGAGGCACATGAACACACTGGCACACTTACACATGGACACATGGACACACTGACACGTGGACACACTGACACACTGACACACTGACACATGGACACACTGACACATGGACACACTGATCCATGGACACACTGACACATGGACACACTGACACATGGATACACTGACACATGGACACACTGACACATGGACACACTGACACATGGATACACTGACACATGGATACACTGACACATGGACACACTAACACATGGATACACTGATACATGGACACACTGACACATGGACACACTAACACATGGATACACTGACACATGGACACACTAACACATGGATACACTGACACATGGACACACTAACACATTGACACACTGACACATGGACACACTGGCACATGGATACACTGACACATGGACACAATGACACATGGACACACCTACACATGGATACATTGACACATGGATACACTGACACATGGACACACTGACACATGGACACACTGACACATGGACACACTGACACATGGATACACTGACACATGGATACACTGACACATGGATACACTGACACATGGACACACTGACACATGGACACACTGACACATGGATACACTGACACATGGATACACTGACACATGGATACACTGACACATGGACACACTAACACATTGACACACTGACACATGGACACACTGGCACATGGATACACTGACACATGGACACAATGACACATGGACACACCTACACATGGATACATTGACACACTGACACACTGACACACTGACACACTGACACATGGATACACTGACACATGGATACACTGACACATGGATACACTGACACATGGACACACTAACACATGGACACACTGACACATGGACACACTGGCACATGGATACACTGACACATGGACACAATGACACATGGACACACCTACACATGGATACATTGACACACTGACACATGGACACACTGACACATGAATGCACCGATACATGGACACACTGACACATGGACACACTGATACATGGATGCACAGGCACATGGACACACTGATACATTGACACACTGATACATGGACACACTGATACATGGACACACTGATACATGGACACACTGACACATGGACATACTGACACATGGACACACTGACACATGGACACACTGACACATGAACACACTGACACATGGACACACTGATACATGGACACACTGATACATGGACACACTGATACATGGACACACTGACACATGGACACACTGATACATGTTCACACTGATACATGGACACACTGACACATGGACACACTGATACATGTTCACACTGATACATGGACACACTGACACATGGACACACTGATACATGTTCACACTGATACATGTTCACACTGATACATGGACACACTGACACATGGACACACTGATACATGGACACACTGACACATGGACACACTGATACATGGACACACTGATACATGGACACACTGATACATGGACACACTGATACATGGACACACTGATACATGGACACACTGATACATGGACACACTGATACATGGACACACTGATACATGGACACACTGACACATGGACACACTGACACATGGACACACTGATACATGGACACACTGATACATGGACACACTGATACATGGACACACTGACACATGTTCACACTGATACATGTTCACACTGATACATGGACACACTGACACATGGAC
Source organism: Branchipolynoe longqiensis (assembly GCA_030323885.1). Classification (NCBI taxonomy): domain Eukaryota; kingdom Metazoa; phylum Annelida; class Polychaeta; order Phyllodocida; family Polynoidae; genus Branchipolynoe; species Branchipolynoe longqiensis. Next base: position 95,326,084 of record CM059188.1, on the reverse strand, counting down.
ACACTGATACATGTTCACACTGATACATGGACACACTGACACATGGACACACTGATACATGTTCACACTGATACATGGACACACTGATACATGGACACACTGATACATGTTCACACTGATACATGGACACACTGACACATGGACACACTGACACATGGACACACTGATACATGTTCACACTGATACATGGACACACTGATACATGGACACACTGATACATGTTCACACTGATACATGGACACACTGACACATGGACACACTGACACATGGACACACTGATACATGGACACACTGACACATGGACACACTGATACATTGAAACACAAGCACATGAACACAGAGGCACACTTACACACTATAGGAATGTTGGGTATACTTTAGGAATGTTGGGTTCTATATACATTGGTATGCTTCGAATTATCCGGGAGCAGTCTTTATCTGAAACAGAAGCTCCACCCCTTTCCTTACCCCCCCCCTCCCCCCCCCCTCCTCTCCCTACAGCGGGTTCCCACAAAATTCCGCGCAGCCTCGTTCTCATTCTGCACTCTCAGCGGAAACGTGCTGGCACAACACTGTCCCCATTCTGATACACCATTTCATTACTAAGCATACACAAGGTCCGTGTACATGTGAAGATATGGAATTCAGGGCTATTTCAAGGCTTTTTGAAGGCTGTTTTTTTATAGGAATTCATGTGAGTATTGGCATTTTATTGTGTGTAGGTACGTTGTATTATCTTGCGCTGAATAGCGATTTTGGACTAATTTAGGTCAGTGAGGACAGTTTAATGGAATTAAAGGCTTTTCAAAACTAATGACCCAATATAGGTTAAATTCAAGGCATCTGAAGGCCTTGAAATGGGCAAATGAAGTTCAAGACTTTTCAATACTTTCCAGGCCCCGTACAGACCCTGCATATACCATCATCAAAGAATTGTGTAAAGAACAGTTTACCGTATCCATGGATGGCTGCAAGACCAGTGCTATGGTGCTGACAAATGATGTATTCTGATGAATAACCCCCGATGCCCCCCGCCCCCCCCCCAAAAAAAGGTTTAAGAAATATTGCTTCACTGCTCTATCCTTACAATGCGAGTATCAGCCGAGGTAGCAACAACTACCCAGTATTTAGTTTGACTCTACCAGGGATGGAACTCACGCCCTTCAACGCAGCCTTGGAGTGTGGGTATGATTGCTGGCAGAGAGACTGCAGAGAAATATTTGGTTGGTTGGGTGTTGGGGCTTTACGTCCTGGCAACATCTAAGGTCATATCAAGATGGGTACCGACTTGTGACAGTGCGCACTCATGGATACACACTGTTTTTTTCCTACAACTGTGCTCTATAGTGCTGCCCCACTGGGAGACCAGGCTGCCAGGACCAGGACCTGATATCCCACTCAGTCACATTATCCTGATACAGTATAGCCCCATTAAACCAAGCTCGGTTAAACCAAACGATAGGTTAATCCAAACTTTTTTCGGCGGCCCGGCAAAATATTACCATTTATCATATAAAATAAGTTGGTTAAACCAAAATCGGTTAATCCAAATTATCGGTTAATCCAAACAAAATTGTCGGACCCCAGGCCACTGCCAGTACGGCTAAACCAAACGTTCATGTGGCTATAAGGTCATCTGAGACCCCACCGACTTTTTTATATGATAAATCGTAATATTGTGACTGTATTAGCGCCAATATTATCTATTTTCAAAAGTCAACATCTAAAGTCATATAAGAATAGGATTCGAACTAACCAATTGTTGTCATATACCACCGATTCCTTGGTATTTTGTTTAACGCTATTCGGTAAAAGTAAAAAATCGCGAAAAATCAACGAAATCGCTGAGATCTTTCATCCCTGATGAATGGCGCTACCCAACCCCAACCCCCATTTAGTGTGCCACATTGCCGCCAGGATGGTGCCCCAGCGTCCTGTAGAGGCGCTGTGAGTGATGTAATCCTGGTGTTAATGTGAGCGAGGGCATGATCACATGACTCTCCATGACTGGAAGCACTCTAAAACACCAAGCCAAGGAGGGGGGCTGGATCAGCATACCGGTCAAGGTTTAGTAGGTTGATTGATGGATGGTGACCTTCCAAAACATCGCCAAACCAAACACCCTCCTGAATCTCTTTTTTTTGGGTCAAATGCGTCACTTCCAGCTCCCCCCCCCCCCTCCCCACTGTCCAATCAAATCTCACCAAGCTGGTTATATAGAAAATGGCTTGATAGTGCGTCACTCAGTAAATGCTTTATTGTCCTATTATGGGATGTTGAGTCCCTTAAGACTCTGGAATGTGCACCGAGCTCCACTAAAAACTACAAAATAATGTAACCTAGAAAAACAGATGATGCTTAAATCGACTAACACAAAGTATAGTAAATGCTGGATTTTGGACTGTTTCAAATCTACAAACAGTTACAAGCCATAAACAAGAAGCAAGAAAACCAAAATTATTACTAAAAACTAAATTCAAAAGATGTATATGAAATTGGACTAGTGCTGCCCAGCGGTGAAAACAAGTGTTAACACACTTATCCGTTATGAGCAGGGTAAATAAATTCATCACCCCCACAAATTTAAAAAAAAATTAAAAACATGTAGGTACATGAATATATATATATATATATATATATATATATATAAAGATATGGAGGTATTTATTTGTCTTTGTGTAAGTTTCCCCCCATTCACTTCTTGCACTGCACACAATATAGCAAATATGTGGCTTTATGGGGACGGCTTAGTGGGGTGAGGGGTGGGGGGTGGGGAGGAGCTCATTTGTAAGGGACTCATGCGGGAGGCAGGAGGCATTGCGCCACCCACTAACACACACACACACACACATTCAGCACACTGACAGATGGTGTCGCCATGGTTACGGAGATCTGTGAGCACCAATCCTCCCTTTATACCGTAAAGTCTCATATGGTGGGCCCGCCTTTAATGCTGCCATAGTCCAGATATAGATTCATTTTTAGCAGGCATTGGAATTACAACACGATTATAATTAACTAATATTCATCAAGTTCTACCCATCCTATAACTTATAAATCATTAATATTCCTTTTGTATAAAAATGCATTGTATCTATTTGTCATACAAATACATATATATGTTTGTGTAAACTCTTGCTGATGGTGTCTACGGCTGGAAGGCCAGTGCTTCGGCGCTGAAAAAAAGACCTATTCAGAGAAATCAAAATGTTGGCCAAAACAAAACCGACCACAAAAAGTATTGGTCTGTCGGTGAGATTAGCTAAGGCACATTGCCACAAAGAAGATAAACAGCATTCAATCCTTTAACTGTGTTTATTATAATTTAACTGTGATTTGATTTTGAATGATCTATTTGGATCCTAGCAATACCTGAGGTCATATCAAGATGGGTACAGATTTGTGATAATATACATTCGCGGCAGCTTTATAGTGTTGCCCCACTGGAATACCATCCTGTCAACAACATGACCTGATAACGTGCACTCAATAACATTATTCTGGCACTTAACCAACTAATTATTATCCTATCTTAGTAATGCCGAGAATGGGGCATCGATTCAGTAAATTTATGGTTTTCCCCAATCGGGATTTGAACCCACAACCTCCCTTACTTGAATCGGGTGCCCTATCCGCTCGGCCGTCCTGTCTGGTCATTGTTTCCTATGAACCCTCATTTCATTCTCCCGTGACACGGGTGCCATAACCCGGATTCTGTATATGCTGTAAGAACCTTTGTGTATACAATGCCATCTCAGTGCACTACCTGAAAGTTGTGCAACCGGGCGCGGTGGCCGAATCGGTAGAGTGCGGGCCTCTCTTGCGGAAGGTCGGAAGTTCGGTTCCCAGTTGAGTCGAACCAATAACTTATCAAATTGATACTTGTCGCTTCCTAGTCTGGTGATCGGCATTAATAGGATAGGGCAAGGACTGGTTGGCTAAGCGTCAGGATATTGTGACTGGGTGATTATCTGGTCATGGTGCCAGTGGCCTGATTTCCCAGTGAAGCAGCACTATAAAGTCACCATGAGTGCGCACTGTCATAAGCCGGTACCAGTTCTGATATGACCTTAGCTGTTGCCAGGACGCAAAGCTTCCACCACGCCTCCACCCGGTCTCCACCCCGCCTCCAGCCCGCCTCCACCCCGCCTCCACCCCGCCTCAACCCCGCCTCAACCCCGCCTCAACCCCGCCTAAACCCCACCTCCACCCTGCCTCCACCCCGTCTCCACCCCATCTCCACCCTGCCTCCACCCCGCCTCCACCCCGCCTCCACCCCGCCTCCACCCCGCCTCCACCCCGTCTCCACCCCACCTCCACCCCGCCTCCACCCCGTCTCCACCCCGTCTCCACCCCGTCTCCACCCCGCCTCCACCCCGCCTCCACCCCGTCTCCACCCCGCCTCCACCCCGGCTCCACCCCGTCTCCACCCCGTCTCCACCCCGCCGCCACCCCGTCTCCACCCCGCCTCCACGCCACCTCCACCCCGCCTCCACCCCGCCTCCACCCCGCCTCCACCCCGTCTCCACCCCGCCTCCACCCCGCCTCCACCCCCGCCTCCACCCCACTTCCATCCCGCCTCCACCTGCCTCCACCCGCCTCCACCCCGTCTCCACCCCCGCCTCCACCCCGCCTCCACCCCACCTCCACCCAACCTCCACCCGCTCCACCCCGCCTCCACGCCACCTCCACCCCGCCTCCACCCCGCCTCCAGCCCGCCTCCACCCCGCCTCAACCCCGTCTCCACCCCGCCTCCACACCGCCTCCACACCGCCTCCACCCCGCCTCCAACCCGCCTCCACCCCGCCTCCACCCCGCCTCCATCCCGCCCCCACCCTACCTCCACCCCGCCTCCACCCGGTATCCACCCTGCCTCCACCCCGCCTCCACCCCCGCCTCCACCCCACCTCCACCCCGTGGCTACCGGGCAGAGGTAAGTAATCATTTAACGCAGCTTACACGTTGAAATGCATGGCGCCTGCACCTTCCTTCTCAGGCTTACTCCCCGGGGCCGTGCCACCTTTCGCCGACTCAGCACGCTCAGGTTAGACCATAAACAAAACCCCGTTCCCATGGCTCCTGTCATAGCTTGTAGGCATTGCACAATGTACTTTATTAAATCTTTCTAGCTCTTTTCGCACATATTCGACAGATGTACATTCTTTCAACCTCCTATCTATTTTTGTAAATATCTTATAATGTATTTTCTTGCAATTTTCTATTTTTGTAGATATTCCACATTATATCTTCTTGCAACTTCTATCTATCTATCTACATTTTTTAAATATACATTTTGATAGATATCCCACAATATTGCAACTTTCTATCTATTTTTGTAGATATTCCTAAATGTATTTCCTAGCAACTTCTAGGTCTAGCTTTTTTATTCCCCGCAAAGTATTTTCTTACATCTTCCTAAGTTGTGTTTTTTTAGATATTCCACAATAAATTGTATTGCAACTTCTAAGCTTTGACTATCTATCTTTTTTTCTGTAGATGTTCGACAACATTTTCTTTCAATTTTCTATCTATTTTTGTAGATATTCGACAAGGTAATTTGGTGAGTGTTTTTGTTATACAACTTTCTATCCGTAGTGTCATGAATTTTGCTTAGCGTGTAACATGCCCGTGTTGGTTCCACGAGGCCTCACTAACGGGAACCAGCGCCCCCCTGTAGTTCTCCTCCCTCCCGCTGGGCTAAAGGGCGCCACTTGCCACTCAATATGATGTTGTCTCCAGCGATAACATGTACACTTCGCAGATTTTTGTTTTTAAACAATACTAGAGGCAGCCACTGAACTAAACCAACTTACTGGTTGATTAAGCGTAAAGTCTAGTAATAATAGAGGAATGTAAATCATCTTGAACATAAAAAGGGGGAAAGTTAAACCAAACAAGAGCAGTTAGTTTGGATCGAGCCAAACTTGCCTGCTGGTGCCAAATAAAGAGCAACTGTTTACAGTTTTGTTGAAGCAATATCTGTGCAGATTGTGTCGCCATGGTTACGGACGAGCTGGAATAACGGGCGAAACCTTAGACATCGCTGCAGTTTTCGTGCTGCTCATTCAAGCGTTAAACCGAAGAGTTACAAAATATATAGTTGCTATCTAGCCTGGTGTGCATGGCATTACCAGGATAGTGCAAGGAATGATTGGTTCGGTATCAGGATAATGTGACTGTCGGTTTATGCTGGCAGAAATATGGCATCATTGGGCAGCAAACAACAAACTGCCATTAGTTGGCTGGGTGGTGGAGTTTTACATCCAGGCAACATCTAAGGTCATATCAGGATGGGTACCGACTTGTACCAGTGCGCACTCATGGCAACCTTATTGTGCTGCCCCACTGGGAGATCAGGCTGCCTGCACCATGACCTGAGATCTCACTCAGTCACATTGACTTGGCACTTGGCCAAACAGTTCTTGCCCTATCTTAATTTTTAAGTCATTGGTTTGACTCGACCAGGGTTCGAACCCCGAACCCATGGGTTCGAATCCCAGCTGAGATTAGGACGTGCTGTCATAAGGTCTGCTGTCTAATATGGTCCTTAGATGTTGCTAGGGCGCAGAATGATCAGTTGACTTATTTCAGTTATGCCGACTTTTATTTTTTTATAAAGGGATGGAGGCGGGGGGTCTAAAATAACAAGTTTATTATAATACTGCCTCCCGGGCCTGTGAACGCTGATGGCCGCCTATTGATTCTAAATTACACTGCATCGCCCGCCTTACCCGGCTTAGCTGCCTGAGGTGGGGTGGTATATGTGTGTGCTGTGGTGGGACAGTGTGCGTGTGTGGTGGGACAGGGTGTGTGGTGTGGTGTCGTGCGGTATGGTGTGGTGTGTGTGTGGGGGGGGGGGGGGGGGGGGGGTATGTAGAGGAGGGTATCATGTCGGGTGTGAAGGGGTGGGGTGTGCGAGTGGAGGGTTGTGGTGGGGTGTGGGGTGGGGGAGTGGTGGGATGGTGGGGTGTGTGAGAGGAGAGTGGTTGGTAGGGGGTGGTTTGATGGTTGGGTGCTTTGGTGTGGGATGGTGTAGTGCGGTGTAAGGGAATCCAATAAAAATAATAATAAATATATTTTAACAAATAAAATTGTTAAAAGTCCAATAATAATGTAGGGGCAGTGTGGGGGGCAGGTGGGGGGCAGAGTGTCGGGGAGTGGATGCCGCAGTGTGGGGGACAGTGATGAGCGGACGGGTAGGGGAAGTGTGTGGAGGGAGAGAGTGGGTCTGGTTGGGGTTAGGGGAGGTGAGTGTAGACGCAGTGTGTGGGGGGGGGAGGGGGGGAGCAATGCACGTGGAGGGTCGGGCAGTGTGTAGGGAGGGGACTGGAGGAGGGTGTGCAGGAAAGTGTATGGTGGCCAGTGGGCAGGGGAGGGTGTGGGCAGTGTGTAGGGAGGGGACTGGAGAATTGCGTGCAGGAAAGTGTATGGTGGGCAGTGGGAAGGGGAGGGTGTGGGCAGTGTGTAGGGAGGGGACTGCAGAAGTGTGTGCAGGAAAGTGTATGGTGGGCAGTGGGCAGGGGAGGGTGTGGGCAGTGTGTAGGGAGGGGACTGGAGAAGTGTGTGCAGGAAAGTGTATGGTGGCCAGTGGGCAGGGGAGGGTGTGGGCAGTGTGTAGGGAGGGGACTGGAGAAGTGTGTGCAGGAAATTGTATGGTGGGCAGTGGGCAGGGGAGGGTGTGGGCAGTGTTTAGGGAGGGGACTGGAGAAGTGTGTGCAGGAAACTGCATGGTGGCCAGTGGGCAGGGGAGGGTGTGGGCAGTGTGTAGGGGGGGACTGGAGAAGTGTGTGCAGGAAAGTGTATGGTGGCCAGTGGGCAGGGGAGGGTGTGGGCAGTGTGTAGGGAGGGTCCTGGAGAAGTGTGTGCAGGAAAGTGTATGGTGGGCAGTGGGCAGGGGAGGGTGTGGGCAGTGTGTGGTTCGGGTTGAACAGTGTTCGGGGTAATGTGTGTGGGAGGGGTTGAGGTGGTGTGTGTATGGGAGGGGTGTGTGTGAGAGGGGCAGTATGTGTGTAAGTGATTGAGTGGTGTGTGGGGCAGTGTGTGTGAGAGGGTGTGTGTATGTGTGGCAGGGGCAGTATGTGTGTGAAGGGTTGAGTGGTATGTGGGGCAGTGTGTGTTGGAGGGTGGGAAGATGGGGTGTGTGGGAGGGGTTGAAGTGATGTGAGTGGCAGTGTGGGAGTGTTTGGGAGGGGTTGAGGTGTGTCGGAGGGGTGGTGTGTGTGGCATCGGTTGAGGTGGTGTCTGGGGCAGTGTGTGAGGAAGGAGTATGTGGGGGAGGGGGAGTGTGTGGGAGGGGGTTGACGTGGTGTGTGGGGTAGTGTGTGTGGGTGTGTGGGGAGGGAGGGATGGAGTGTGTGGCAGGGTGTGTGGCAGGGCGTGTGTCGGAGGGGTGGAGTGTGTCGGAGGGGTTGAGGTGGTGTGTGGGGGAGGGGGAGTGTCTGGGAGGGGTTGAGGTGGTGTGTGTGGTGGAGTGTTTGGGAGAGGTGTGTGTGGGAGGGTGGAGTGTGTGGGAGGGTGGAGTGTGGGAGGGGGGGGAGTGTGTGGGAGGGTTTGAGGTGGTTGTTTGGGGCAGTGTCTGGGAGTATGTGTGTGTGGCAGGGGTGGAGTGTGTGGGAGAGTTGTGTGTGGGAGGGTGGAGTGTGTGGAAGGGTGGAGTGTGTGGGAGGGTTTGAGGTGGTTGTTTGGGGCAGTGTCTGGGAGTATGTGTGTGTGGGAGGGGTGGAGTGTGTGGGAGAGTTGTGTGTGGGAGGGTGGAGTGTATGGAAGTGGTTGAGATGGTGTATGGGCAATGTGTGGGAGGGTGTGTGTGGGAGGGGTGGAGTTTGTGGGAGGGGTGGAGTGTGTGGGAGAGGTGTGTGTGGGCAGTGGAGTGTGTGGGAAGTGGTTGAGATGGTGTGTGGGGCAACGTGTGTGGGAGTGTGTGTTTGTGTGGGATAGGGGAGTGTGTGGGGGCGGGTTGAGGTGGTGTGTGGGGCAATGTGTGTGGGAGTGTGTGTTTGTGTGGGATGGGGGAGTGTGTGGGAGGGGGTTGACGTGGTGTACAGGGCAGGGTGTGTGGGACGGGAGGCAGATGCCATCCTACACTGGCTTATTACATGCTGATGAGCCATGCCCGATATCCAGGTCATAGTGCGCCGAACGGTTGCCATGGAGAAGCACGTGGGTGGAAGCCTCTGCATCACAGCCCAAAGAGAGGTCAGCTGTAGTTAGCTGTGAGGGCAGGGTATCTACTGCCAGTCATACTACTCATCATACTCCTCCCCATGCTAACCACCACCCGACAGGAAACGCAAATGGAGAACCCCCCCCCCCATCCCCTCCCACCCACCCACCAACCCACCGAAAGTCGCGACTGTCAAAAATGGAAGCAGAAATCCAACTTCCGGTAAAAGTTCCCCCATTCTCTAACATTGCTACCCAATTGCCGATATCAAAAGTCTCGAAAATCGGCCACAATGCTGCCATTATGTTCCATTTACCGCCACCCTCCTCCCCCACATGCCCGCCGTGCTTTGGATTCTCCTTTGGGTGGACAGACGAGTTCATTTTCAGTTTACCCGTTATTTCACACAATGTCCTTCATTGACCATAGCTTGCACACTCTCTCTTCACTTCTCAGTGAGCTAGATGACAACGCACACACTTTACCGCCCATCGTCATACTACTGAACATTTTGCTATATTTCTAGAGCTGGGCCCGGGCCCTACCGTGTCTGCTGAGTAAAACTGTTTACCCTGTCACTTCTGTTTACCTGTACTTCTTTGCCGAATTAGCCAGAAAGGCAGATATTTTAAATGGTAATCAATTCAATTCAATTCAAATTCCCGACTTCTGCACTTTATAGTGCTACTCCACTGAGGGACCAAGCCACCGGCACCATGACCTATTTTCCCACACAGTCACAAACCAGTCCTTGCCCTATCCTAGTAATGCATAGTGCCAGGCTAGGTAGCGACAAGTATAAATTGGGTCAATCATTGGTTTGACTCAGCCAGGATTGAACTACAAACCTTTCACATATGAAGCCTGAACTCTTACGGTTCTGCCAGCACATCCGGTCCTGAATTAGCACACTCCGTGGATGACCTGACCTAATAATTTGACCCGAAATATCTAGTGCATATCTGGCGAATCATGTGGCCATCTGTTTAAGCCACACCGAGTCTAAGCAATGACTTACACAACGCATCATACTGCGACTGAGTGGGAAATCTGGTCATGGTCCCAGTGAGGCAAGACTGTAAAGCTACCATGGGTGCGCACAGTCACAAGTCAGTACCATCTCAATATGACCTTAGATTGTTGTCAGGATTTAAAACCCCAACAAACAAGCATGAGCAATTAGGGCTCTATCGAAGCTTACTTTCTGAGTTGACAGCAACATATGGTTACCTTATCCAGACTTCACTTTCAGTACCACCTAGTATCTCTCCGCTTGACACTGATGCCTCCGCTCTGATGCAAAGCTACCTGAATAATGATAATAAATGAACACTTACTTTAAAAAAGCTACCGCGGTTACTTCAAAGGGATTGATCACGATTACTAACACCACGCCGGGCGTCCATCTTGTGTGTAAATTACGTAATTACCTGACTAGCACTGCGGCACAACGCCGTCAGCCGTGTGACACAAGACCAACAGAAATGCAAACAAAGCAAACAAAAAACCGCCGGCCGCACTGATTAGTCAGCAAGGCGCCACAGGGACGGGTAGGGGGTGGAGCGGTGTGGGGCGAAGCGGGGTGGGGGGGGGGTGGGGTGGGGGCAGGGTGGGGCGGGGCGAGGCGTGGCGAGGCGAGGCGAGGCGGGGTGTGGAGGGGCGGCACGGGCTGGGGCATGTCAGGGCGGGGCGGGGCGGGGCGGGTGTGGAGAGGCGGGGTGAGGCGAGGCGAGGCGAGGCGAGAGGAGGCGAGGCGAGGTGGGGCGAGGCGGGGCGGGGCAGGACGGGACGGGGCGAGGTGGGGCGGGGGGAGGTGTGAGCGTGTGTCGGGGGAGGTGTGGCGGGCTGGACGGGGCGGGGCCGAGGCGTGGTGTGGCAGGGCGGCACGGACGGGGCGGGGAAGGGCAGGGGGCGTGGCGGGTCTGGACGGGACGGGGCAGAGTGGGCGAGGCGGGGCGTGGCAGGGCGTGGCGGGGCGGGGCGGGGGGGGCGGGGCGGGGGCGGGGGGCGGGGCGGGGCGGGGCGGGGGGGGGCGGGGTGTGGCAGGACGGGACGGACTAGGCGGGGCAGGGCGGGGCGGGACTGGAAGGGACGGGGCCAGAGCGGGCCGAGGCGGGGCGGGGCGGCATGGGCTGGGCGGGGCAGGGCGGGGCGGGGCGGGGTCGGGCGGGGCGGCGGGGCAGGGCGGGGCGGGGCGAGGCGGGGCGGGGCGGGGCGGAGCGGGACTGCACGGGGCGGGGCGGGGCGGGGCGGGGCGGGGGCGGGGCGGGGCGGGGCGGGGCGGGGCGGGGCGGGGCGGAGAGGGACTAGACGGGGCGGGGCGGGGCGGGGCGGGGCGGGGGAGAGGGACTAGACGGGGGCGGGGCGGGGCGGGGCGGGCCGGCGCGGGGCGGGGCGGGGCGGGGCGGGCGGGGCGGGCTGGGCGGGGCGGGCGGGGCGGGGCGGGGCGGGGCGGGGCGGGGCGGGGCGGGGCTAAGCTGTGCTATACGGGGCGACTGGGGGTAATTGCATCAGGGAGCATCAGGGGTAGGCCAATGACATGGAAGGAAAATGGGTTTGAACCCCGGGCTCAGCAATGTGTCCGGGGTCTACAATCGCTACAAACCTTGATGCGCGCCGACGTAACACGACGTAACGTGACATAGCTCGATGTCAATCTAACGTCATTCTGACGTCATCATAACGTAACCCAACATACGTCAACGTAATGATGAAAAGTGCCCACGTCAGGCTTAGGTTGGCTCGTTACGTCGTAGTGTGACAGGGGTATAAAGGATGTTATATTGGGGTGCCTGGGGAGATTTTTAAATCTTAGATGCTCTGGGGTGCGTTTTGGACACAATAATCCGTAAGATTTATATTATTTTGGAAAATGAAAAACTGGAAGATCGGCGTAAGGTGATGATGGGGACATAAAATAGTATACACCTTACGGCAAAACTGTAAGGGTGGGCAACCCTGCAATGCTCATCCCTGAGGTCCTCGTGCCGCAGGTCCAATATCACGCAATAACTGTTTTATTTCCACGCCTGCATGCACACATAAGTCAGCCCGCCTAAGGGCTAGTACTAGTAGTAGATTTCCTACAATTCCTTGCGCCGCTCACCTGTTGTCCCGGTCTCCTCCCCCCCCCCCCCACCCCCACCTACAGCAGATGAACGCACCTCAAGTTACCAACTACAAATATGATACTCGCGACGAAGGCCAACATCACATGCCCAGTAAACCGCCACCTATTACGATGCCAACGCTATTAACAAAATATAGATCACACATTTGACATCCGAATGCGGTGGCCGAATCAGTAGAACGCAGGCTTCCCGTGTGAAAGGTCAAGAATTCAATTCCCCGGTCGAGTCAAAGCAATGACTTACAAAATTGATACTTGTCGCTACCTAGCCTGGCGCTTGGCATTACTATGATAAGGCAAGGACTGGTTACCTCAGTATCAGGATAATGTGACTGAGTGGGAAATCGGATCATGGTGCGGGCAACCTGGGTCTCCCAGTGGGGCAGCACTATAAAGTGCCCATGAATGTGCACTGTCACAAGTCGCTACGCATCCTGAAATGACCTTAAAAGTTTCCAGGAGGTAAATTCCAAACAGTCAACCACAACTGACACCAGGCTTATATTATAACTGCATTAGCAGCAGCATTCAACTCGACAGCCCCCACCCCCACCCCGTTACCATGGCAATGCGCCATTCTAGAGGTTTATATGTGACTTTCTTTGTGGCTGCATAGTCCGATGGGAGCATTACAGTTCGGAACCAAAATACAATTCTAGATATATAATTTTCAGCGATACAACGAGTGGTGGTTACAGTGTGAAGTGGGTGGTGGCGCCACGATCGGAGCTGAGGTTGACTAGGCTGGAGCAGCAGATGACTAGTCCAGACTCCAGCGTTCGAAACTGACTGGGGGAGTGCTGGGGAGCAGGAGTAATATGTGGTGCTATTATACTCGTATAATTCGTATACAGCATATATATACAACTTAGATAGTAGTCCGCTTATTAAGCATTTGCTGCTGCATAGAAGGGCATACTGAGTCAATTTAACAGAACCTGTTACTATTAAATGTTATGTCACAGTTTTGATGTGCATGCCAAAATTAACTTGGAATGTTTTCACACCAAATATCTCCATAAAATTAACCATTTATAGTGACAGTTACTTCAAAATGAAATAATGTAGATTTTAATGATCAACCTAATCTATGTATCTTAAATAATGGCACCGGCTCAGAATTATCGGAAAAGACAACTTCAAGCAACTCACTTAGTCCTACATATCTCCCTCCCCCTACATATCCCAACTCTACGCTCATCCTCTCTAATAATCTAAAGTATTTTAGTGTTTAATTGTTTGTGCATCCAGGACTGAAGTACCAGCGTCTCCGTGTTGAAGATATGTCAGAGTGATGTAGAGAGGCAAGTAGTTATATCAAGGATTTTATATATAAGGATTGTAAAACGAGGCTGTTTGAGGCTCTCCCAGCATGAAATTTGAAAATATGGCCACCATATTGGAAGCATCATAATGAGCGATGATAGGGGCAACATAATTTATATAGCTAGCAATATGATGCTTACAGTTTAGACCCCCCCCCTCCCTTCGGCTCTTCTCTTGAAAGTCACACGGTAGAAAAGATGGTTTGAATAGTCATATCTGGCTGCATTTGTAAGCCATGTCAGCGTAAGCCATATCATCGTAAGCCATGTCAGTTTAACACAGAATAAAACCACCAAAGAACTACTATAGCTGTAAACGTCGGTATACTGTTAGGCTATAGCATATGAATCATGAATGACATGGAGAGGTATCATGATCTCAAAATGGCTAATTATCACGCTTTCATGACGTCACTTAACCATCTAACCCTCTACTATCTGAGGTTATAGCTGATGCATGTGCGAGAGGTTAACTTACTTGACACACTGGCGAGGCAGGTCTGAGATGACGTATTAGATGTAATAATGGCAATTACTCCCACCCCCATCTCTCCTCCTCTCTCTCTACCTCTCATATATATAAATTAAATATATTTACTGGACACCTCATGAGGATATCATCAGATAGGCTACCAAAGCAGATCCTCTATTCGCAACTGTCTTCTGGTTACGGAAAGAGAGGGTGCCCTCGTCTCCGGCTCAAGGATACCATCAAGAGAAACCTGAAGCTGAGAGACATTAAGACCGACACATGGATGCAACTCTCACAGCAGACAGCTAAATGGAGAGCGGCAGTCAAGTAATGAAAGCAGTCTTTGCGGCATCGTGACCAACAGCATGATGATGACATATATTTACATATAAAGAGAGAGATACACTAGTCCCAGGGAGGTGGTAGTGTTTGTTGGGGTTTTACATCCTCGCAACAGCTAGTCATATCAGGATGGGTACCGACTTGTGACTTTGCACACTCATGGCGACTTTACAGTGCTGCCCCATCGACCCCTTTCAATGTTTACAAACATTGTGTATGCGCGCGCAGCTTGGCTGCAGAACGAAGGCACACTGCCATTGAGTTTGCCAATACGCGCAGTGCAAAACGTTAGTTTTATTCCAAATTAATAGAAATCCAGAATCCAAACCTTATAAATTTAATATAATCTGTTTGTTAAGCATGTTATCTGTTTGTGTGCAAAGCGGTTTGCTTCTAGGTGGTGTGGTTTTAGAGATATTTCACTTTTTCTGTAAGAAGATTGCTCACAGCCATTGACAATGCACTGAGTTTGCTGATACGCACAGTGCAAAACATCACTTTTATTCAAAATTAATAGAAATGCAGAACCCTAATCTTATGAATTTAATATAATCTCGTTGGTAAGCATGTTATCTGTTTGTCTGCCAAGCTGTTTGTTTCTAGGTGGTGTGGTTTTAGAGATATTCCACTTTTTCTGTATGAAGATTGCTCATAGGCATTGAGTTTGCAGTGTGACCGTGTGCCATCCTGCAGCCAAGCAGAGCGCGCACATAGGTCAATTGGAAGGCCACGCCACCAGCACAATAACCTGATTTCCCAAACAAGTCACATTATCTTGATACTTAGTTAACCAATCGTTGCCTCAAACACACACACACTCAAACACACACACAAACACACCCTCAAACACACTCACCCAAACACACACACACACCCTCAAACATACACACAAACACACCCTCAAACACGCACACTCAAACACACACAAACACACCCTCAAACATACACACCCTCAAGCACACACACCCTCAAACACACACACACCCTCAAACAGACACACACATAATAAACGCACCGGGCACGGTAGCCTAATCGGTAGAGTGTGGGCCTCGCGTGCGGAAGGTCGGTAGTTCACTTCCCGGTCGAGTCAAACCCAATGACTTTAAGATTGACAACTATTGCTTCTTACCCTGGTGTTAAGCATTAATTGGATAGGGCAAGGACTGGTTAGCTCAGTGTCAGGATAATGTGACTGAGTGGGATATCGGGTCATGGTGTTGGCAGCCTGATTTTCCAGTGGGGCAGCACTATGAAGTCGCCATGAGTGTGCACTCTCACAAGTCAGTACGCGTCCTGATATGACCTTAGATGTTGCCAGGACGTAAAACTCCAACAACCAACCAACATAATAGACGACTGTGTGCCTGGGTCAAATGACAACCTGTTAAAGCATATACTACTTACAAAACCTGGTTGCGACAAAACCTGGAATCTACCAACTCACAATTCCACACCACTCACAACTCCATAACCATACTGGCTGGCAAAGCCAAGTCACCAACCTTTTTAAGAACCTACACTTCCACTCACCAAATCATTCTACATAGCACTCATCATAGTCATGCTGTCGGTCGTGATGCGACAAAGACTGCTTTCATTACTTGACTGCCGCTCTCCATTTAGCTCTCTGCTGTGAGAGTTGCGTCCATATGAGTCGGTCTTAATGTCTCTCAGCTTCAGGTTTCTCTTGCTGGTATTTACTATCTTGTAAAACACCTCCTTTGGTATTCACTATCGGGTTATTTCAGCGAAACTACTCGACAATTTGTTAACGCGACATGGCTCGGCGCCAGATTGTCTGGTAGATGATGTGATAGTGAGACAGAATCCATATTTTATGTCCATTTTGGTTATGCCGCGCCGTTTGCAACGTTACCTATTCGGCCAGGTAGTGTGCGCATCTAGATCGAATTGTTTCACATATGCTGGATTCGAGACATTTGATTGGCTGATTGGTGAGGATGTGGTTTTTGAGTTTCTGCCATATCTCTTAAGATATATATATACTAGGTCGATCATTACAATACATCGACCAAATGGCCAAAAGGATGGCTCGCCGGTGTTGCGGTTTCCGCGGTACATCAGTTTGCCAGGGACACATCCATTCAAATGCATTGTCAACGGCCGTGAGCAAATCTTCATACAGAAAAAGTCAAATATCTCTCAAATTACACCACCTAGAAACAAATCGCTTCTTACACATATAGAAAACATCTTTACCATAAAGATTAAATTAAATTTATAAGGTTAGGGTTCTTGATTTCTATTAATTTTGAATAAAACTAATGTTTTTCATTGCGCGTACCGTCCAACTGAAGGCATTGTCAATGGCCGTGAGCAATCTTCATACAGAAAATACAGAAAAAGTGAAATATCTCTAAAACGACACCACCTAGAAACAAATCACTTGGTACACATATAGAAAACATCTTTACCAAAAATATTATATTAAATTTATAAGGTTAGTGATGATCCTGTTCGATTTTGACACATGCGCCGAAGCGATGTGTCCCTGGCAAACTGGTGTTCCTCGGAAACCGCAGCACCGGGAAATTATTTCCATCTGAGAGCCATTGCCAGTTTACTGCTGCCAGTAAGAGAAACGCCACTCCGTATCCAGATACTGCTATAGCCTCTAGTGGGCGATGGCCGCTAGGCGGGTGAGGACTGGTAAACTACCGAGTCCTCAGTCAAGCGCGCTGCCACCTATCGGTCAGTACGGCATGACAAGGGTCGGTGTGGCGCAGGAGGGGTGGCGGGGCTCATATATCGGGACTACTACAACATTGAGATTTGGACATGTATTAATATGTATTAATTGACGAAATGCTTCCCATTTCGTGACTAATTTACTCTGGTTACAGACGCCGCCCCATAGTTCCAACTGGCATCCCGCCGACTACACGCGAAATGAGGTGGTGTTTCTGCTCGGGGCACTGTGGAAAGTCTTGGCACTGTACAACCAGGTGAAAAAAACTCTCTTATACCGCGGCACCAGAATATATGCAACGAGTCCATGACAAAATGTTTGTCTTTCTTTTTTCTTTCCTTTTAAAGCTGTTTATTCCGGTGAATATTTATCAAAACCCAAATACTGACCACCTGGAGTTGATTCTAGATATCCAATGCAGATATTGCTATATTCATTGAAGCTGCATAGTCCGATGACAACATCAAATTTTCAAAACCAAAACAATTATCTAGATTTGATTGTACATAGCTACTAGTCAAAGACCCTATAATACTAAGACGGCTCACTCAGCCTGTACTGTGTAATCAAAATGATCAAACCCACCACTTGGTGCGCTGGCTGTTCTCTTGGTTAAACAGGTGCTATATTATATGTATAAATGTATATGTGAATGTGAAAGATGTGTGATGATGGCGATGCTGATGATGATGCTGATGATGATGCGAATTTGTTCATAGCAATTTCATATTGATGTGTATTCATACTTACCTATCTCATGTATAATATAATTGTATGTGTTTACATGTGAAACACCAACCAGCAGCCGGACTGATCAAACCCACCACAAGGTGGCACTGCGAAATGTACATTACCCTGGGAGAGGTAGGGAGTGAGCCATCTTAGTATTATAGGGTCTTTGTACTAGTGTACTTACTAAGCATGTGTCACCACATAGAAGGGAATACTCATGCAATTGAATAGAACCTGCCACTGAAGAAGCCTATGGTGTCAGAGTTTTGGCACGCTTGCCAAAGGTAATTTTGCATGATTACATTGCAAAATCTCAAAAGTTAGCCATTTAAATTAAATTACGATAGATTATAACGATCACCCAAATCAATGAACTCAGGAAATGGCATAAACTCAAAGCCATCAGACACTGTGCAACTTTAAATATTTACTACAGTTCAGTGCTTCTGTGCCATGCTGCTACACCATAACATAGCTAAACAAAACCTGTCCAGTGTTTCAAAATGAAATATAAAGTAAATTCAAGCAAAAGTAAAGTAGATTCTAATGATCGACCTAATATGTTTATCTCAGATAAAAGCTCAGAACCATCGGATTATTCTACTTTAAATTAAAATTAAAATGTGTGGCACATAATAATCACAGATTGGAGCATAAACAGCGCTACTGCGGTAGTTTGAATCATCTGATTTTGCAGGGGCCTGGCTTGGGATTGTCAAGTGTAGGCCGATGGAATAACATGATAATGGAATCAAACGTGATGGAATAAAATGCTGTAAAATATCATACATTTTAATCCCTTTTTTAAATGTATATATATTTGTAATCTCAGGTGGTACACACATGCGTACCTGCGTATATGGAAGCTAGGCCCCTGTTTTTTTGGTTTAGTTTTCATTTAGTTTTTAGGTCGTTTAGAGTGGGCTTTGGTTAGTTGTTTCTTGTTTTTGTTATTTTTACTTAATTAAATCAGAATTAAGGTCAAATTGTCGTTTTCAATTTCGGAGATTGATTCTAATCAATTAATATGTCATAGTCTTCTTTGTAGACTATCAGAGAGTATTCATCTAATGTGGGAATCTTGCACTCTAAGATTTGTTTGTTTGTTGTTGTTTTACGTCCTAGCAACATCTAAGGTCATATCAGGACGGGCACTCTAAGATGTACATATATACACGCCAGCTCCCGAATACCGATCAAAGGGATTCAAAGCAAATTACCACTTAGTGTGCGACCCACTTTTAGAAGAAGAAACAATTGCCTCACTTCTGTCAAGAAGACTCAACGGGATGTTTTGCTTCGACATATAAGGTCGTGAGTTCGATCGCCGGCAGAGTTAAGCTAAAGAGCTACAAAATAAATACTTTGCTTAGCACATGGCACCACTAGATTAGGGCAAGGATTGATTTGCTCAGTGTCAGGATAACGTGACTCTGGGATGTCCGTTTATCCTGCCATCGGTACGGCACCCTTATTAGGCACCACTAATAAGTCGCCATCAGTGCACACTGTCACAAGTCAGTATGCATTCCGATAGGGCTCCTAGATGTTGCTAGAATGCAAAACACCAATGAGCATTCTCACCCGGCAGCGACTCACCGTGCGGATTGCACTTCTTTGGTTTTTGACTGATATGACCTTAGATGTTGCCAAGACGTAAAACTCCAACAACCAACCATCTGTGGTTTGTGACTGAATCTGAAGCGGGGGGGGGAGGTGAGGTGGGGTTGTATGTGGGGAGGCGTAGCAATCATGTATGTGTGGACAGAGGGAGGGTGGTGGAAGGGGAGGGAAGGGTTGGAGGAGGGAGGGGAGGGGGGAAGGGAGAGGGGGAGGGAGGGGAAACAGAGCTGGAGAGAGGGAGGGGAGGGGGAGAGGGGAGGGAGGGGGGGTGGGGGAGGAGGGAGATATTAGACGAGGGAGGGTAGGAAAGGGAGGGAGGGGAGGGAGGGATGAAGGGGGGATGGGAGGGCGGAGAGGTTGGAGGAGGGAGGGGAGGGAGGGGAGGGAGGGGAGGGAGGGGAGGGAGGGGAGGGAGGGGAGGGAGAAGGCAGGGGGGAGGGAGGGAGAGGTTCGAGGAGGGATGGGGAGGGGAGAGAGAGGAGGGAGGGGAGGCAGTGAGGGGTTGGACGATGGAGGGGAGGGACGAAGGGGAAGAAGCAAAGAAGCGGAGGGAGGGGACGGAGGGAGGGAGGGATTGGAGGAGGGAGGTGTTAGAGGAGGGAGAGGAGCACTGAGCAGGTCAAGTAGGGATTAGGTGACAGCTGCGCCGGGTGCAGTATTGCGCAGACTCCCCAGCCGCCATTACAAGGTAATACACGCAGCCTCGTTCTCAGCTGCCTCTGCAATGTCGTCTGCTCGATAAAGGCGATGATGGATGTAGGAGCCATGCAGGGTCGGGCTTCCCCCCCCCCCCCCAACCCTTCATGTTCCCAACGCCTTCTTCCTCACACCTACTCCCACACCCTTCTTCCGCCAAGCCCCCCCCCCCCACTTCCTCCTCCTTCCTTTCATTCCTTCTTCTACTATATGTCTATCTGCCTGTGTTGTTCTGTATATCTGTCTCCTGTGGTCGCTCATTCTCTTTCTCTCACTGTCTCTCTTTCTGACTATCATATCGTCCTTATATAGAAGCTAGATGAATTTGCGAGAATAATATTCCAAACACTCTCTCGTGCGCTCTCTCTCTTGCTATCTCGCACTTTCTCATTATCTCACTCTCCCCATCTCACATTCTCTCGCTATCTCGTACTGTCACTATCTCACACTGCCTCACTATCTCATACTCTCTCAATATCCCACTCTCACACTCTCTCGCTATCTCACTCTCTCACTAACTCCAATTTCGTCATCTCTCAGTAGAATCTATATATAATGTATTCGGCAATCCTTAATGCAAGAAGAATAAGAAGCACAAGAGATACCACAGCCTGCTTTGGCTTTATGCGATTCTTAACCCCCACCGACCCCCCACCCCCCAACACCAGCACCAAAAATAAGTAATCTTTGTAAGGACATGACATTAAATAAAATAGCATTTCAGTCCAGCTTTACTAATTCATCATCACCACTTCCATTTAAATTAAACGAGGTATTTGGGTGCAAATTTTCACCTATGATCACAGAACATGTAACTTTGGTTAGCTACAGGAAGCCGGCGAACAATGTGTAAATACTGCGTGTCACAAACACACAAACAAAGAAACACACGCAGTCAAGACTATCTTTGGATGAGAGGAAGAGTGAGCAAGAAGAGAAGGAGAAGGATGAAAGGAAAAGGGACGAGGAGGAAAAGGAGGAGAAGAGGAAGAGAAGGAGGAAGGGGGAGGAACAAGGGGGAGGAGGAGGGGGGGAGGGGGGGGGAGGAGGGGGAGAAGGAGAAGGAGGAGGAAGGCGATGGAGGAGGCGGAGGAGGAGGAAAGGGACGAGGAGGGAAGAGGAGGAGTAGTGGATTCAGGCGGTGATTCATTAGTGACACGGCACGACCATGTTACGTTTCCGGTGACGTCACGAGCGGCACGCACCGATATCTGTGGGTGATATGCCGCAGTGAGGATATTAATGAGACGCCCCCTGGCGGTGTTTGAACGCACTACTTCGGCACTGGCAGGGTCGATGAATGGGAGCCAGCGTCACAAAGGGACAGTTACCTGTCCCCGACAGATGTCGCCACGAAAGGGGGTGGGAGAGGGGCGCCATTGCGTAGGAATGGCGTGGGATGAGAGAAAGGGGGTGGGGGACTTTGTGAAAGAGTGCTAGCGCCACACTAATAGACTACACTTCCGATATCCTTTTTTTAATATAAATTTGTTTTTATTTATTTAAAAAAAACAAATAATGGGCATCTCGTTGAATATGGCATAGAAGAGGATACGGACGTTCTGTTCAAACGGTGGGTGAGTGAGTGAGTGAGTGAGTGAGGGAGGGAGGGAGGGAATGAGTGAGGGAGTGAGGGAGTGAGTGAGGGAGTGAGTGAGGGAGGGAGGGAGTGTGAGGGAGTGAGTGAGGGAGTGAGGGAGTGAGGGAGTGAGGGAGTGAGGGAGTGAGGGGGTGAGGGAGTGAGAGAGTGAGGGAGTGAGGGAATTAAGGAGTGAGGGAGTGAGGGAGTGAGGGAGTGAGGGAGTGAGGGAGTGAGGGAGTGAGGGAGTGAGGGGTGAGGGAGGGAGTGAGGGAGGGAGGGATGAATGAGTGAGTTAAGGAGATCTTATGTCCTAGCACCATCTGAGGTGGGCGCCTATGAATTGCAGCTGCTACAGAGGCGCCATCTCAATCTCCACGGTCGTGGGTTTCCTTGCTTGTGTTGTATATTCAGTGGTCGGCATCGACCATGTATAATCGAGAGGTGAACTGCAGGGGAGTGCGCGTGCGCAGAAGATGGAGGAAGAAGGTAACTTGACATGCGCGGGATGGAGCTGGGGCTGTGAACTGCCCCCGGGGCAGACGCCGGACACATGGGGCTACGGAGGTCGTGCCAATAGGTCTCTCTCTGTCTGATTAGGGGCATACCCTTAAGCACTGTCACTCTCTCCTAACTGAATGTCGTCTGCGCGAAACCAGATATCGTCTGCTGCGACTAGATGTCGCCTTACATTGAATGCCGTCTGCTTGGTTGGTTGGTTGGTTGGTTGTTGGAGTTTAACGTCCTGACAACATCTATGGTAATATCTGGACGGATACCGACTTGTGACAGTGTGCACTCATGTCGACTTTATAGTGCTGTGTTACTGGGAGACCAGGCCGCCAGCACCATGACCTGATATCCGACTCAGTCACATTATCCTGGCAATGTCGTCTGCAGATACTGAATATCGTTTGCTGACATAAAATATGGTTTGGCGACATTGTATCTCGCTTGCTGGGCATTGAATGTCGTCTGCAGTCATTGAATGCTGTTTGCCAACTTAAAATGTCATCCCGTGGCATCAAATATTGTTTTCTAGCCTTCAATGTCGTCTTGTCAAATTGAATATCGTTCGATGACAGTGAATGCTGCC
This sequence comes from Branchipolynoe longqiensis, assembly GCA_030323885.1. Taxonomy (NCBI): domain Eukaryota; kingdom Metazoa; phylum Annelida; class Polychaeta; order Phyllodocida; family Polynoidae; genus Branchipolynoe; species Branchipolynoe longqiensis. The sequence continues at coordinate 95,303,216 of CM059188.1, read as the reverse complement.
TCGACTTGTAACTGTTCTGTCACCGTAAGGTGTCATCTCCTACCACTATACTATTTGGTTGGTTGGTGGAGTTTTACATCCTGGCAACATCTAAGGTCATATCAGGACGGGTACCGACTTGTGACAGTGTGCACCCATGGCAAATTTATAGTCCTGCCACACTTGGAGACCAGGCCAGCAGCATCATGACCTGGTATCCCTCTTAGTCACAATATCCTGACACTGAGCCAATCAGTCCTTGCCCTATCCTAATAATGCCGAGCGCCAGGCTAGGATGTGACAAGTATCAATTTTGAAGTCATTGGTTTGACTCAACCAGGGTTTGAACCCATGGGTTCGAATCCCACGATTTCCCATCTCGTCGCATCGAATACTGGTCGCATCGAATACTATCTTCTAACATTGAATATCAGCTTAAACTGATATTGATTTGATTGTCGTCTGCTGACATTGGATAATAACATACAAAATAAAATGACCAGACGAGATGGCCGAATGAGTTAGAGCGTCCGTTCCCGTGTTGCTAGATCGTGGGGTCGTGGGTTCGAACCCTGGTCGAGTCAAACCAATGACTTAAAAATTGATATTTGTTGCTTCTTAGTCTGGTGCTCGGCATTATTAGGATAGGGCAAGGACTGGTTGGCTCAGTGTCAGAATAATGTGACTGAGTGGGATATCGTGTCATGGTGTTGGCGGCCTGGTTTCCCAGTGGGACAGGACTATAAAGTCCCCATGAGTGCGCACTGTCACAAGTCGGTACCCATCCTGATATGACCATAGATGTTGCTAGGATGTAAGACAACAAACAAACAAATAAAATACAAGGCAAGACAATACGTTCATTGTACAAAAATTAAATAGGATCGCTCCTTGTATTTCTGAATTAATTAACTCATCCAAGAATTCCTAGTTAATGATTTCACCTGGGTGCATCATAAATACAGAATCCAATTAGGTAATGAAATGCGTGAGCAATGACACCCACGCGTCCCCAGCGCTTGTGTGATATCCAGCCCCTTATGTGTCTGGTCACAGGTAGAAATGTCACTCGCATGCCACATGTGCATTATCTAATCATGGATTATAGGTCTGTAACATATAGGTCTATACCGGCTCATATAGCATGGTCGGTAGTCTCCATAATAGCGAAATGGGCTACATCCTTAGTTCAAAGGTCATAAGACTAATTAATTGGACGGATGCTGAGCTTGGAAAATACAGCTTGGAAGTGATGGCGAGAGGCACATAGACGTGTCAAAAGATGGGGCCGTCGTTAAGAAGTGTCACTAACATGTTCTGTCAGTGGAATGTTAAATTAACAAGATCCGCACCTTCGTATATTAGTGCGATTATTGCTCTTATTCGCGTCGTATATATCTGTCACAGTGGCGCATTGTCATGGTTGAAGGGCCGGATCTCCTGCTATGCGACAATGGGTCTCCTTTGGGGATATTGTCCTGGAGCTGGGACCTAGCGTGTTTGAATGCCGGAAGGAAGGCGTGGTAATTCCCAGCCACAACCCTTGCTTTAAAGCCTCGACTTGGAGCTGGTGAGTGAACACGTGACCACTCATGTCCTGTTTACAAATCCCTGCGCGGCTGGTGACGTATATTTGTTTTTGGTGTAAATTGCAGTGAAATTGACGCGGTAAATATTCTGTATGAAATGGTTGGTTGTTGGGTTGTTACGTCCTGAAAACATCTAGGGTCAGATCAGGTTGGTTGGTTGTTGGAGTTTTATGTCCTGGAAACATCTGAGGTCATATCAGGACTTGGTCATGTCAGGATGGGTACCGATTTGTGACAGTGCGCACTCATGGCGACTTTATAGTGCTGCCCCACTGGAAGACCAGGCCACCATCACCATGACCTGATATCCCACTCAGTCACATTATCCTGACACTGAGCCAACCTGTCATTGCCAAATCCTACCCATGCCGAGCACCTGGCTAGGAAGCGACAAGCATCAATTTTTAAGCCATTGCTTTGATTCGACCAGTGTTCAAACCCGTGGATTTGGAGCCCACAATCTACTACCAAAACGGGAGTCGGACGCTCAACTCATTCAGCCATCTCGTCTGGTCTGCATTAAATAAATGCGAAGCATTTCGTTTGATGCGCGGGGAGGGAGAGCGACCCCCCCCCCTCTACCCGCTTCCACCCAGCACTCGCGCCTCGCGCGACGCCCGCTGCTCACCCTCACCCTCCCCCGGCCCTGAGCGACTCACCCCCCCCCCCTCCTGCCACTGCTCACTTCCCCCCGGCCCTGAGCGACTTCCCCCCCCCTCTCCCCCCCCCTCTACCCGCTTTCACCCAGCCCTCGCGCCTCGCGCGACGTCCGCTGCTCACCCTCCCCCGGCCCTGAGCGACTCACCCCCCCTCCTGCCACTGCTCACTTCCCCCCGGCCCTGAGCGACTCACCCCCGCCTCTGCTCACTTCCCCCCGGCCCTGAGCGACTCACCCCCTTCTGCCTCTGCTCACTTCCCCCCTTATAAAGCCGCCCGCCGGCCTCCCTCAGGCACTCAGCCTCCAGCCGCCTTCCAGCTCTCTGCCCTCTTCTTCTTTTGGCTACTCCACCTCGCTGCTCCTCTGCCGACCCTGCACCATGCCCGGCCGCGGCAAAGGGAAGATTCGGAGAAGCTCCAAGACCTCCGGGATGGCCACGCCAGGACCCTCCTCGGGCTCCCCGGGTAGCCCCGCCCCCTGTACGGCCCCGACCTCCCCGGCAGCACCCTCCGGCCAGCCCAGCAGCGAGACGGCCCTCCTCATCGAGGCCATCACCCGCCTCACCACACGCATCGAGACCCTCGAGACGGGGCAAGCCCGAGGGGCCCCGGGGAGCCCCCCGCCCACGCCGAGGCGGGAGCCCGCCTGCAGCCTGCACCACGTCCCGGCACCTCGGGCCTACGCCGCAGCCGGGAGCCGGCCGCCGCCCTCCACCTCAAGCGACTCAGCCCGGAGGCCCGCACCTGCAGTACCAGGGCTACACCCGTGCCCACGCCAGCTCAGCACCACCGCCCACCTACTGCCAGGATCCCGAGGACTACAGCCCGGCATCCGCGGCCGACGCGGTCCGCGACATCCTCGCATCCGCCGAGGCGCATCGCACCGAGCGCCGCCGAGGGATCCCAGCCGATTACCTCTTCCCTAGCGACCTCGTCGAGAGGGGTGCGGGGCGCAAGGCAGTCAAGCTCGGAGAAGCAACCAAGGACGAGTACAGCCTCGCCCTCCTCTCCATGGTCAACCACCCATCCTTCCCGGATCACTCCCTCCCGGGCCTACACCAACACCACCTCACCCTCATGAGAGACGTCCTCATCCACCCCTGGCCCACCGTCCGCCGGTACTCAGAGACCATCTTTTCCTGGATCGCGGACGGAAGGCTCCCCCAGGGGTGGCATGACCCTGTGGCCCTCAACGCGCTCAGGCTCGACTCCCTCACCACGCCCACCACCCCGGCAACACCAGCTCCCCGAGGCGACGATGGGGCCCGAGGCGCACACCTGCCCCGGCATCAAGCCGACACCCGCACCGCCTATGATAGGCACGCTCACGGGGCTCCCTGCACCGCTTGGAACCGCGATCCCGCCTCGTGCGATCGGGCACCTCTCGGAGAGGCTCACGGCGAGGTGGGAGACAGGCGCCGGCACGTCTGTGCGTATTGCGCCAACGTGCGGCGCATACTAACAATGCACAGCGAGGCCGGATGCCGCGCCAAGCAAGCCCGTGAGCGCCAGACCCCGGCCGCCTCGGCGGATTTTTGATCCGCCGGCCTAGGCCGGCACCTCATCCCAACCATTCCCGACAGCCCCGCGACGCCCACCGACGGCCACCCAGCGAACACCGATCGAAACGCCGCCCAGAAGAAGCCGAGGATCATCACCTCGCACCTCACACCTCAGACGACCCAGCCCAGCCTCACGAGAGACCCACCCAGCCCAGCCCTGAGGAGTTCGCTGCCCCCCTGCTCGAGACTCGCCGGACCTCCTCCCCCAAGGCCTCAGGAGCGGGCCTCCCTTTTTTGGCCGCCCGCTCCCCTTCCACGTAGGCCCCGGACCCTCTTCTCAACCAGGCCTGCCTCTCCGGGCCCCGCCTCGGGCGCCCTGCGCCCCCCGCCTCGGGCGCGCCTCGAGCCCTCTCCTTACTCTTTGGCGGAGGGCTCCTCGGCCCCCCCCTCTACCAGAACTCTGACATTGCTCCCTATGAGCCCCTCCTGTATTTATCTTCTGCTCCTCATGAGCCCCTCACTTATTGCTCCTCACGAGCCTGTTGCTCCTCATGAGCCCCTCTTATTGCTCTCTGCCTCCTCAGCCTGTGTTACCTCCTCTGTTGCCCTGCTTGTACCGTTTACCTTACATGTCTCATATGTTTCTGTCCTCTCACTGTTCTCTGTATGTTGCCCGAGGCGTCACAATAAACGCCTCAGTTTTCCCACTGCCGCCTCTGTTCTTCCTTCTCGCGCATCGGTCGTAATGCGAAGCATTTCGTTTGATGCGCGGGGAGGGAGAGCGACCCCCCCCCCCTCTACCCGCTTCCACCCAGCACTCGCGCCTCGCGCGACGCCCGCTGCTCACCCTCACCCTCCCCCGGCCCTGAGCGACTCACCCCCCCCCTCCTGCCACTGCTCACTTCCCCCCGGCCCTGAGCGACTTCCCACCCCCCTCTCCCCCTCCCCCCCCCCCCCCCCCCCCTCCCCCCTCCCCCCCTCCCCTCTACCGCCTCTCGCTCGCGCGACGTCCGCTGCTCACCCTCACCCTCCCCCGGCCCTGAGCGACTCACCCCCCTCCTGCCCACTGCTCACTTCCCTCCGGCCCTGAGCGACTCACCCCCGCCTCTGCTCACTTCCCCCCGGCCCTGAGCGACTCACCCCCTTCTGCCTCTGCTCACTTCCCCCCTTATAAGGCCGCCCGCCGGCCTCCCTCAGGCACTCAGCCTCCAGCCGCCTTCCAGCTCTCTGCCCTCTTCTTCTCCACCCACCCACCCAACTCTCCCTCCTCTACCCTCCCCCCTCTGCGGCGGAGGGCTCCTCGGCCCCCCCTCTACCAGAACTCTGACATTGCTCCCTATGAGCCCCTCCTGTATTTATCTTCTGCTCCTCATGAGCCCCTCACTTATTGCTCCTCACGAGCCTGTTGCTCCTCATGAGCCCCTCTTATTGCTCTCTGCCTCCTCAGCCTGTGTTACCTCCTCTGTTGCCCTGCTTGTACCGTTTACCTTACATGTCTCATATGTTTCTGTCCTCTCACTGTTCTCTGTATGTTGCCCGAGGCGTCACAATAAACACCTCAGTTTTCCCACTGCCGCCTCTGTTCTTCCTTCTCGCGCATCAAATAAATGGCACTTCCTGTGTCACTGCATCAGCTGCAATGTGACTCCAATCCAATCAGCGGTCAGGCAAGCAGGCTGGTCATGGTTCGCATCCATCTTGACATCAAATTCCACGACATTCCAGGACTTTCCAGGACCTTTCATGGTAAAGTTCCAGGACGTTGTATGTCCATCAAATGGTGGCTTGGTGGTGGAAATCCTCTATAAGACCTTTTCCACATTGCATTGCTGCACACTGAAGCTGCTACCTAAATTAGTTCTATGGCCATCAGAGGGTGGATTGGTTGTGGAAATCCTCTATAAGACCTTTTCCACATTGCATTGCTGCACACTGAAGCTGCTACCTACATTAGTTCTATGGCCATCAGAGGGTGGATTGGTTGTGGAAATCCTCTATAAGACCTTTTCCACATTGCATTGCTGCACACTGAAGCTGCTACCTACATTAGTTCTATGGCCGTCAGAGGGTGGATTGGTAGTGGAAATCCTCTATAAGACCTTTTCCACATTGCATTGCTGCACACTGAAGCTGCTACCTACATTAGTTCTATGGCCATCAGAGGGTGGATTGGTTGTGGAAATCCTCTATAAGACCTTTTCCACATTGCATTGCTGCACACTGAAGCTGCTACCTACATTAGTTCTATGGCCATCAGAGGGTGGATTGGTAGTGGAAATCCTCTATAAGACCTTTTCCACATTGCATTGCTGCACACTGAAGCTGCTACCTACATTAGTTCTATGGCCATCAGAGGGTGGATTGGTTGTGGAAATCCTCTATAAGACCTTTTCCACATTGCATTGCTGCACACTGAAGCTGCTACCTACATTAGTTCTATAGCCATCAGAGGGTGGATTGGTTGTGGAAATCCTCTATAAGACCTTTTCCACATTGCATTGCTGCACACTGAAGCTGCTACCTACATTAGTTCTATGGCCATCAGAGGGTGGATTGGTAGTGGAAATCCTCTATAAGACCTTTTCCACATTGCATTGCTGCACCCTGAAGCTGCTACCTACATTAGTTCTATGGCCATCAGAGGGTGGATTGGTTGTGGAAATCCTCAATAAGACCTTTTCCACATTGCATTGCTGCACACTGAAGCTGCTACCTACATTAGTTCTATAGTCATCAGAGGGTGGATTGGTGGTGGAAATCCTCTATTCCACATTGCTTTGATGCACACTGAGCTGCTATCCACAACATTAGTTCTTCCAGTGACATCAGAGGGCGGCGTTTCTGGTTGAAACTATCTATCCTGTGAACCCAGATTCCCGGTATACTACAACATTATGCAGGAAATGCTCACCAGGTGTCAGTCGGACAATTTAAAGAAAAGTCGCAACAATCATCTTTGAGCCAGTCCCTATTAATACCAATCACACCACGTGCATCTGAACAATCAGTGCAGCCATTTCAATTATCGGAAATCTATCAAACTACAGCCGTCTTGTGACAGAGAAAATGCAATTTCGTCGTCTCCTTCACCGAGAAGCAAAAGCATCCCTTATGGGTCGTTCGGTAACTGGTCGATCTCAATTAAGGTTTGTTGCGAATGATGTAAATTGCTGGTACGAATATATAACTGGGCAGTCGGTCGGACAACCAGGCGCCATGGCATAATTAGGATAATACCTTTGTTGTGAATGACGTGAAGCGCTGCCATGAATATTCAAACCGACCGTTCATTAGACGAACAGACTCAGCAGTCTATATTTAGAACCTGGGTATAATTAAGGCAGACCCTAAAGACACGCCGGCTGATCCGAATGAACCTGAACACAGAATGCCAGGCTGAACACAGGACGCCACACTAAATGCTGGGTAGCAGACTGAGCACAGGAACCAGACTGAATACAGGACACCAAACTGAACACAGGTCACCAAACTGAACACGGGACACCAGCTTGAACAAGGAGACCAAATTGAACATTGGAACTACATTGAACATGTGGTATCAAAATGAACAGGGAACACCAGACTGAACACAGGGCACCCAATTGAACACAATACATCAAATTGAACATGGGAATAAAATTGAACGGGGACCAAACTGAACACACTACAGCAAACCGAACACACGGCAGCAAACCGAACTCATGACACTAAACCGGACACATGAACCAAACCGAACACACGATATCAAACTGAACCCACGTCACCTAGCTGAACACATGACACGTGGCTGAACACACAACGCAAAGCTGAACACACGACACAAAGCTAAACACACGAGACAAAGCTAAACACACGACACAAAGCTAAATACACAACACAAAGCTAAACACACGACACAAAGCTAAACACACGACACAAAGCTAAACACAACACACAGCTAAACACACGACACAGAGCTAAACACACGACACAAAGTTAAACACACGACACAGAGCTAAGCACACGACACAGAGCTAAACACATGACAGCCGTTCATGATGTAGACAAACATTCGAAAAGACCAGATTAGAGATCGAAAGGGTTTCTGCAAAACGTAGTAAGAGCTACCTCACAAATAGAGGTTATTTCATTATCAGGATAGTGTGACTCAGTGGGATATCGGATCAGGGTGCCGGCATCTGGCCTGATTTCCCAGTGGGGAAGCACTATAAAGTCGCCATGAGTGAACACTGTCACAAGTCGGCACCCATCCTGATATGACCATAGATGTTGCTAGGACGCACGACCACAACAAACAAATTTGACCAGCCCGGACGTCTGTTTAACCCGTCACTATTCACCTATCCTTGTACTACTACTCGCGGCCCAGTAACCACTCTGCACCCGCCACATCCGGACACATCCGGACACATCAAGATCAGCCCAGAGCTGTGCTGTCTCTCGCGTTCTCCTTCAGCAGTGTAATCCTACCCGACGGAACAACTAATACTGAAGCCATCTTAACACCACCCTGTGGCCAAGACAGGAAACCCAAGTGACCGAAATAACCAATTAACTAAGATCGGTATTAAATTAATTGAAACTTAAATACTAAGGATATTGCAAAACAGATATTTATTTATTTATTTATTTATTTACACTAACGCTGTCAGGCAATAAATAAGTGTGGGGAGTGATTGGGTCTTACGTCCTAGCAACAATTAAGGTCATATCAGGACGGGTTCCGACTTGTGACAATGGATACACATGGCGATATTCCACTCAGTTACGGTATCCTGACACGAGACTAACCAGTCCTTGCCCTGTGCTACTATTACTAATGTCAAGCACCGGGTGAGACATCATTTTGCAAGTCTATGGTTTGACGCTTTAGGAATCGAACCCGCCAGAAGCGGGCTGACCGACCAACTTGGCCATCCTTCCCGGGTGCAATAAATAAGGGGAAACTATAGTAAAGGCGAACGACCTGTCTCTCCCTCTTTCCGCCTTCATATGTATATATGTATATATTATATATATATATGTATATGGCCATATATGTATATATGTGTATATATATAGAACTTAATCAAAGGCAGAGGGTTAAAGCAAAAAATGAGTGAGCTAACAAGGCTTGGAGAAAACAGCTCGATAATAGACCTAATAATAACAGATTCAAATCATACCCACACCTCAGGAACAAGAAACTGGGGCATTAGCGATCATGAATTGATATATGTTACTAGAAAGAAAATAAAAACAAAAAAACAAAACTACTCCCCGTATGGGTAGATCATACAAAAAACTACACAAAAGAGGCACTAGAAACTCATCTGAAAGAGAAAATTAAATTGCCATTTCCAACTAAGATAGGTGTAAATGACCAATGGAACTATATCATTGGGGAAGTCAGAAAGCATCTGGACACTACCTGCCCAATAAAAAAACTTAAAATCAAAAAAAAAACAAGACCCATGGGTAACCCCAGAATTAATCAACCTAATTATGGACAAATATAAAACAGGCAAATTAGCCAAAGCAAGCGAGCGACTACTAGACATAGAAAACTACCACAAAGCAAGAAATCGTAGCCAGAAATCAGTGAGAAAAGCCAAAAGATGGTACATTGTCAAACAAGACCAGCAATGGGGAAAAAACTCACACAAATTCTGGAACAATGTGAAAATACTAATACCAAATAATAAAAATAAAGAATGGATTACCCTTTACAACAACGAGGGGGTGGAAATCAGCAACAACGATACTGCTAATATAATGAACAAACATTTTTCAAGCATAGGCAATAAACTATCCAAACAATTCAACACAAACTGGACCACGAAAGCGCAACAATTAAACACAGACATTGGAGATTGCACAACCACAATAAAAGAGATAAGTGAGCTCATAAAATCAATTGATTGCAACAAGCCTTCGGGCATTGAAAATACCTCGAGTATTGTAATGAAAGATGCATTCGGATGCATCCCAGATGTTATATGTGAGCTATACAACAAATCGTTCACAGAAGGTACTTATGTGGACTGCTGGAAACTAGCCAAAGTAACACCGCTCCACAAAGGAGGGGATAAACAGGTACTGGGAAAACTATAGACCGATCTCCATACTCCCACTGCCTGGTAAACTAATGGAAAAAATAATGCATAGACATATTATGGACCACCTAAACGAACACAAAATATTAAACAGTAAACAGGGCGGTTTCAGAAAATACCACTCGACAATAAAAACAATTGCTAACTTAATAACTGATATTGCAAACAGTATCAATAAAAAGAACCTAGTGGGTGCAGCGTTCATAGACTTCAGCAAAGCGTTTGACACGGTGGACCACCCTATCCTAAGGAGCAAACTAACCCAAATGGGAATAACGGGAGTAACAGGAAAATGGCTAGCGAGCTATCTCGAAAACAGAAAGCAATGCACCACAGTAAATGGATCCATATCCAATGAGGAAAAGATAACTTGCGGAGTACCCCAAGGGTCAGTCCTGGGGCCACTTCTCTTCCTTATATATATTAACGATCTAAACAACTGGCTAGAAATTGAAAACATCCAACTATATGCAGATGACACCGTGGTATATGCTGCAGGCAAAACAACCGAAGAAATAGAAATGAAACTGAATCTAACACTAACAAAACTAATCGAGTGGTGCCAACTAAATAGGATAACCATAAACAACAGCAAGTCAAAAACAGTACTATTTGGTACCAGGCAAACAAGTAATGAGAAAATAAAGTGTCTTCTGGGAAACACCGAACTAGAACAAGTAGACAACTACCGATATCTGGGAGTGGATCTAGACAGACACCTAAATTATGACCTCTGCATAACAAATACTATAAAAAAAGTAAACCATAAAATATGGCTACTGGCTAAACTGAGATACTACATGACTGAAAGCATGGCAATTAAAATATATAAAGGTATGATCCTCCCCTACTTTGACTATGGCGATGTAGTATACATGGGAGGAAATACAAAACTATTAAACAAACTACAGGTGCTACAAAATAGAGCCCTCAAAGTATGCCTTCAGGTGAACAAAAGATATCCCACAATCGAATTACACAAAAAATGCAATGCAACACTACTAACAAGTAGAAGGGAAACGCACCTCAAAATACTGGCGCACCATTACACCACAAAACCAGGCTACACAGCAACCCCCCGTAGGGACACCAGGCAAATGGCAGCCCCAGTGCTACTGACAGCAATAAGTAACACCAAAATTTATGAGAGAAGTGTATTTGCCATGGCGGCACATGCCTGGAATAATCAACCCACACAACAACGGGCAATCAAAAGCATGGACCACTATAAAAGGTCCTTAAAGAAAACATAATACACAACCACCCACTGAAGAAACAATATCTCACCTGATCTTGGGCGCAGTCACTGCTTGCTGTGTTCTGGCACAAAAAGCAAAAGACCGGCCAGAAAAGATGGTAGATATCACAAATACGGAAACTAGCCCTACTAAGTACTAAGGAATTCGAAATGACTATCACCATAGGGCGCAGTCCGTCTGTGTATGTGTATTGGCACAAACCAAAGCAGAACCAGGCAGGCCACGGTCATGCACCCGAATCACCCTGAAATACAAAATGGCTAACCATACAACACAGCCATCCCACCTAGTCGCAGTCCTGAAGGGTCCAGGGGAGTTCTGGCACACTGGTGTACTATCTAAGGTCAGGGCATGGGTGAAAGGATGCTGTAACAAACCACAATGGGATGGGATCCTCTCCCACAGGCCTGTATGTCATCTGCGTAGATGTACATAGTAGTAGGTATCCCAAGTGATTTTCAAAAATAGTTTGGAGTTTGATTTAATGGATTTCACCTGTTAGTATGTTTAATTTGAAATAAAATGACACTTCATTTGTGAAAATCGCTCTAATATTAAAGAAGATATGGACTTTTTAAGGTTGTTACTTAATTGGTCCCACCCAAAACTAAAAAGATAGCATTTTTGATGGCCCCAAGAATTAAAAGTAACCACCCTATCAGACTTTCTGTATTTTTTGCTTCAAATCCATGGCTTATACAATGAGAATAAAAAGATCCAGGGGTCTGATGTGGTTACATTTCAAGATATACATCTTCAAAAATGCGCGAAATCACAATTTCCTTAATTTCACCAATTTCCAAATTTTGCTTTGGACCACTTTTGGGGGCTTGGTTGTGGACAAAATTGGCACCCATATTAAATTATTCTGATTTATCCCTAACCTACTGATGAGTCTTGTCATTGCTATTTTTTTTCAGGACTACATATGCTTGGGAAAAGCTTAAAAAAATAGCTTTAAAATCGTCCAGAGCTCAATTTGAAAAGTGATAAAATCCGGTAAAAGGAAATGCCCAACTTTGAGCAGGCTTATTTGGTACAGAAAAGGACCCGTACAAGATAATTGCATGAGATTTTCACACTGTACTACCTTCAATATGCTCTTTCTGTTTACGTTACGTTACATACAATACAATTTGATAGATGTGAATGTTTAAAAAAAACCTGTGTGTGTGGGCAGTGTGGTTATGGCACATTGCATAACAACTGGCACATTGCATAACAACTTTAGCATTCAATTATTAAGTAGAGCCAACATTTATTTTGTCTCAAATTTATGCCTTTACACCGTGCATTGCTAAGGATCATGATTAACTTTTTTTTTTAAAGAAAAAAAGGATCTTTATTTTCATGTAAAAACCTAAGTTATCCATTATTCGGTTCAGAAATGGTGGTTAATTGAACATTTTAAATTAAAATTTTAAATAGATGGACAAAGAATTTATTCAAGAACAAAATATGACTATATGGCCTGTAGTATTGGCAACAAAATGATATCATTGGCATGATGATGCTACCTCTGGTGAATGGGCATCAGAGGTTTGAAGAAGCAGTGTAAAATTTCATGCATAAGTTAGTTGAAACAAAAGGTGATTTTCTACATAAATGGACTTGACAAAGCATTGATTTTCTGTAGCTGATCAAAGTCAGATCCTAATGTGGATGGCACTATTAGAAAGAAGAAATATGAAGCTTTATTTTGCTTTAGATTTTATTTCAATTGGTGAATAACTTAGAACGCACCAACAGATTGAAAATGATGAATTTTAAGCCTCCACACACAGATTATTGGTGGATTGGCAAGGGACTTGGGATACCTAATAGTAGGTTAAGTTATCATATACAGGTTAGGAAAAAACTTGAAAATAAAAAAAAAACTAATATAGAAACTACTAACACCCAAAACCGCAAAGGTTGGCCTGAGAAAGACCAGGTAAAGACTCCTGAGTGCGGGACCAGACCAATCTAGTACCACAGCTGTCCAGCGTTGAAAACAAGCACCCTCACGGGAGCTTATACGTTATGGGCAGAATAAAAGATTTGTCACCAAAAAAATAAAAAAATAAAATTATTATTACATTACATAAGGAACACAAGACAGGAAGTTGGATCGAGCCAATAACTCTGGCTGGCCCCCTAAAAAGACCTACCGCATACTTTATTGAGCAAAATTAGGAGGGGGAAGTGGGCAGAAGGAGGGTGAGCAGGAGGCCACCTGGAGGGAAGGCGGGGAGTAGGGCTGCTTGGAGCAGCTAACCTGCCGTCCAGGCCGCACACCAACCACCAGCTCCACCTACCCAACACACTAAACTTATACAATTGGTCAATGTGTTGGGGGAAGACAATAGAGAACAGGATAATTACAGGATAATTACATTGCATGAATAATATACGCATAAGAGTTTATACATAACATATATACAGTAAAGAAACCTCTGTAACCGACCACCTCCACAGATCGACCATTCCCCTATATCGATTGCTTTATTTGGGTCCCAAACGATCGCCCATACAATACCATTGTTGCAATAAAAGAGACCTCCCTAAACCTCCCACCTCCGTAAATGGACTATTTAATGGTCGGTCCCAAGGTCGGTCGATTTAGAGATGTTTTGGTGTGTATAAATATCAATATGTGTCAATATATATATATGTAAGTACGCATTACAAGAAGACCGGCGTGGATGATACAATCTTTATTACAATAACGTATATATAGATATGGGTGTAAAACATATATAATAGAGAGTATCTGGCTGGGCTGACAATGCCCTAACGATCAAGTAAAAATAAAAGTAATTTGTATGAATGTGTAGAGGCGTAGTGACGCGATCGGCGCGCGCTCAGTGTATATATCGCTACAGCAGCGCCGAGTAGCGGATTTTGCCGGAACCCCACGCGGTAGTACCAGGCACCGCCGCGATGGGCAGCACCATGCGAAACCTACATCGGCATATACACACCAAAACATAGAGATGTTTTGGTGTGTATAAATATCAATATGTGTCAATATATATATATATATATATATAAAGCCCCATGATAGATCCGGTCCATTGTCATGGCGAGGTGCTGCCCCCTGCCGGAACGAGGGCCATTCCGAATCCTCAGTGACAATCTGTTCGTGGTGGTGAAAAAAAAGAGCAAACAAACATGTGGAATTCCTGTCTAGGCCAGATATCGATTTCAGGTTTCCTGCTATTCTGGGGGGAGCGTCTTAACGGCTACATCACCTCGGCTGTCCTCAAATCTCATCATCTCACATCAGCATCCACAGACGCCAGATAGAATGCAGTTCGACAAATTGCATAATTGTTTTTTTTGGTTTTTTTTAGTTCCTTTCTTTGTTGGGTGCGAGTAAGTAGGCAGAGTGGTTTAAAATAGACCTCAACTTCCGGTTTCGCCTCATTTGGAATCACTCCGCCCAGCCACTTGGACTATTCCATATGCCTGCCCATATGCAAAGTCATACCTTTTAATATTTGGTTGGTTGTTGGAGTGTTATATCCTGGCAACATATAAGGTCATATCAGGATAGGTACCAACTTGTGACAGTGCACACTCATGGTGACTTTATCGTGCTGCCCCACTGGGAAATCAGGCTGCCAGCACTATGACCCGATATCCCACTCAGTCACATTATCCTGATACTGAGCTAACCAGTCCTTGCCCTATCCTGTTATTAATGGCGAGTGCCAGGCTAGGAAGCGACACGTATCAATTTGATAAGTCATTGGTTTGACTCGACCAGGGTTCGAACCCATGGAAGACGGACGCTCAACTTATTCGGCCATCCCCTCTGGTCCTCCTGAATTGAAAAATGGCTGCAGGTCCAGTGCTTCGATGCTGACAAAGGAACTCATTGAGTAAAATAAACATATTTACAAACAACAAAAATTGCACTTAGAATTGACCTGCACCTTAGCCGGGAGTAGGTTGGGACAAATCAGTGCAGGGCCCTTAGACCATTCGACCGTGTGAGTAAGTAATATTCCCACTCCTACAGGTGAGGAGGGTCATTAGGGCTGAGTGACACAACAAGCCATGGCTTGACCACACAGACACTCAGACCATGGTTGAGTCCTACAAGACCCACAGAGAATAAATAGGTTGTTTCAAGAAAAGAACAAAGTTATATATAATACATATATTATATTATATATAATATATATTTTAGATATGTTGTTTAAGAATTATACGAGTATAATAACCCGGAATTCAATACTCGCTCCTAACACCAACCCATCAGTAATCGGGTGGCTGAGCCTCGGACTACTCATCTACTACTCAGGCCTACTCGCCTCAGCTCCGACGATGGCACCACCTCTTGTTCATTATGTAGGTCAACTATTATATGATATATAGATAGTTGGCGTGTGCTGGTGTCGGTCTGGATATGTATATATATATATATATGTATGTATACTATATGTTATATATATATATGGATGGTGTGCGCTGATATCAGTCTAGATATGTATATATGACTATATTATACATATTATATATATATATTATATAAATACACACAGTAGATGGATGGCGTGCACTGGTATCAGTCTAGATATGTATATTTGACTATATTATACATACTATATATAAATATTATATAAATATTATATAAATACACACAGTAGATGGATGGCGTGCGGTGGTGTCTCACACTTGTCGGCACTCTAAAAGTTTGTTTGTGTGTTGCATTGATAAAGTGGTCACGCGTGTTATTTACATTAAAACATCGTTGGTGCAAGGCTACAAAATCTACACACTCGAAGAGGATGTGTTTAAGTCTCAGTGGGCAGTGACACACAATGCAACACCTGACACTGAAGAAGGCTGGAGTCACTGTCATAGTTTGGTGTCACTGAAGAAGGCTGTAGTTACACTCACAGTTTGGTGTCACTGAAGAAGGCTGGAGTCATTGTCATAGTTTGGTGTCACTGAAGAAGGCTGTAGTTACTGTCACAGTTTGGTGTCACTGAAGAAGGTGGAGCTTGTAAGTGGTGTCATGAAGAGCTGGAGTCCGTAGTGGTGTCATAAGGTTTGGTCTGGTCACTGAAGAAGGCTGGAGTCATTGTCATAGGTTGGTGTCACTGAAGAGGCCTGGAGTCACTATCATAGTTTGGTGTCACTGAAGAAGGCTGGAGTCACTGTCATAGTTTGGTGTCACTGAAGAAGGCTGTAGTTACTGTCACAGTTTGGTGTCACTGAAGAAGGCTGGAGTCATTGTCATAGTTTAGCTGTCACTGAAGAATGTTGTAGTCACTGTCACAGTTTGGTGTCACTGAAGAAGGCTGTAGTCACTGTCACAGTTTGGTGTCACTGAAGAAGGCTGGAGTCACTGTCATACTTAGTTTGGCTGTCACTGAAGAAGGCTGTAGTCACTGTCCCAGTTTGGTGTCACTGAAGAAGGCTGGAGTCATTGTCATAGTTTGGTGTCACTGAAGAAGGCTGGAGTCACTGTCATAGTTTGGTGTCACTGGAGAAGGCTGGAGTCACTGTCATAGTTTGGTGTCACTGAAGAAGGTGGAGTCACTGTCATAGTTTGGTGTCATTGAAGAAGACTGTCCCATCCTAATATGACATTAGATGTTGCTCGGACAAAACAAACAAACAAACTGGAAGGCTGAAGCAGTCACTGTCATAGTTTCGTGTCACTGAAGAAGGCCGGAGTCACTGCCATAGTTTGGTGTCACTAAAGAAGGCTGCCCCATCCTGATATGACATTAGATGTTGTAAGGACAAACAAATAAACTGGAAGGCTGGAGGATTCACTGTCATAGTTTGGTGGCCCTGAAGAAGGCTGGAGTCACTGTCATAGTTTGGTGTCACTGAAGAAGGCTGGAGTCACTGTCATAGTTTGGTGTCACTGAAGAAGGCTGGAGTCACTGTCATACTTTGGTGCCACTGAAGAATGCTGGAGTCACTGACATAGTTTGGTGTCACTGAAGAAGGCTGGAGTCACTGTCATAATTTGGTGTCACTGTAATAGTTTGGTGTCACACCGTGGTGGTGACAGCTGAAGATTCGGTGCTGCGCGCCCGCTGGGTTATAGGAGCTCCAGCCTCATTCAGCTGATCAGCGAAGGACTTCAAACCTCGTTTAGCCAGGGGTAATGATAACACTAATCGGATACTGACGAGCCCTTTGTGGCCCGGTGGAATCTTATCAGGGCCCTGTCACGTGACTATGGGTGCGGGATAATAGATCTAATTAACTAACTGCGCTTGCTGTGGGGTTATTAGCCTGCGTGTAATACACTTTTCTAATGACATACCTCACCCGAGTCATATTCGAGCCCTGCTGGTATTAAACGGTTATTGCAGGATATGAAGTTTGTGTTCCGAAGTAGCATAGGAGGAGTACTGGCCGAGGTGAAGCTGGTAATTATTTCTGGTTCAAAGGGGCTGTAACTTGACCAAAAATAGTTCATATGCACTATAATTGTTAAGGCCGGAAGACCAGCGCCTCGGTGCTGAAAAAAGATGTTATTCAACTGGAATAAAAATTTGAACAAAAAAAAACAAAAAAACAAAACAAAAAACTTTACTTATCCATAATTATGACAATCAGATATGACCATTCATGATTTGTATTGCTCAAAAGAGCCTTCTCTAAGGAGTTATTTAGGGTCCAACCCTGGTCTGAGACCCTCTGTAGTGAAGCTATAGCTATTAGTGTCCTTCAGCCCTGATCATTGTCCTCAGTCATGCAGCTTCGGGAATATTACAGACTTGGATAGTAATGTAAACCATACTAATATTACTATCACTGAAAGTAAATGTGAAGGTTTTTCAGTATGTCAAAGACCCTATAATACTAAGACGGCTCACTCGCTATCTCTCCAATGGTAATGTAAATTTTGCAATGTCACCTTGTGGTGGGTTTGATCAGCCAGCTGCTGGTTGATGTTTCACATGTAAACACATACAATTATATTATACATGAGATAGGTAAGTATGAATACACATCAATATGAAATTGTTATGAACAAATACCCATCATCATCAGCATCATCATCAGCATTGCCATCATCACACATCTTTCACATTCATATATACATTTATACATATAATATAGCACCTGTTTAAGCAAGAGAACAGCCAGCGCACCAAGTGGTGAGTTTGATCATTTTGATTACACAGTACAGGCTGAGTGAGCCATCTTAGTATTATAGGGTCTTTGAGTATGTCTTATGTAATTTCACCATTCCCTTCCCTGTGATGTCTCAGAACTACTAATAATAGCCAGAACTACTAATAATAGCCAGAACTACTACTAATAGCCATGAGTTACTCAGGGTCTAAGGGCGGTGGGCAGACAAATCCTAACATATTCAATTTGAGCTGAAATAGCGCATTCTAAGTGTGATCTTTCATTGAAATACATAGGATATTCGTGTAATATCAGGTGACCAGGTTGTTAAAGGCACCTTACATTAGTGGGTTGAAGCTTTCATTGAATGCTTACACAACTTTGGCTGTTCTATCTATAGACAGACACTAATATTACAATTCACAATGTATTGTGGTTTAAAAAAAAAATGTATGTGATACAATTATTTAACTTGCCCATTGTAGCACATTGCAAGCCACCGGAAAACCAATAAACATGATCTTGAATTGGGTCAATCCAATATGGGTTTTATTTGATTATGCATCATGTCTGGCTCTGCAATGTTTATCATGATGGGGAATATGTCGCCAGCAGCACTAGGAGGGCTTTTGGTCGCATATGGTAAATAGTAATATTGCAAAACTAGTTTCTACTACTAGTAGTAGTGTTTGTTGACGTTTTAATAATAGTATCCGATCCCTGTAGCATGTTAACCGATGCTTTCAATGTGTTTTGTTTGTTGGGGTTTTACGTCCTAGCAACAGCTGTGGTAATTTCAGGATGGGTATCGACCTAGAACATTGCGCGCTCATAGCGACTTTATAGTGCTGTCCCACTGGGAGATCTGCAGCTATATAATGGTCACAGCTAATTTCCAAGTGCTAGTTAGCTGCTACAGTCCAATATTCAGCATGTAATGGTTACAGCTCATTTCAAGGTCACAGCCCATTCTACACTATGTAATGGTTACAACTCATTTCCGTCTGTCAGTTAGCTGTTGCAGCCCAATCTGCACTATATAATGGTTACAGCTCGTTTCAAGGTTACAGCCCATTCTGCATTATGTGATGGCTACAGCTCAATTCAATGTGTCAGTTACCTATTACAGCCCAGTCTACAGCATGTAATGGTTACAGCTCATTTCAAGGTTACAGCCCATTCTACATGATGTCATGGCTACAGCACAATTCAATGTGTCAGTTACCTATCACAGCCCAGTCTACAGCATGTAATGGTTACAGCTCATTTCAAGGTTACAGCCCATTCTGCAATATGTGATGGCTACAGCTCATTTCAATATGTCAGTTAGCTATTACAGCCCAAACTGCAGCATGTAATGGTTACAGCTCATTTCAAGGTTACAGCCCACATTATGTAATGGTTACAACTGATTTCAACGTGTGAGTTATATATAATATAAATAATATATATAATATATATAAAATATATAATTACTGCTGTCCACACACCAGCACACACCATCCATCTACTATCTGTACATATACTATATATAATTACTGCTGTCCACACACCAGCGCATGCCATCCATCTACTGTCTGTATATATAATATATATAATTACTGCTGTCCACACACCAGCGCATGCCATTCATCTACTGTCTGTATATATAATATATATAATTACTGCTGTCCACACACCAGCGCATGCCATCCTTCTACTCTCTGTATATATAATATATATAATATATATAATATATATAATTACTGCTGGCCACACACCAGTGCATTCCATCCATCTACTGCCTATAAATATAATATATATAATATATATAATATATATATATATAATTACTGCTGTCCACACACCAGCGCATGCCATCCATCTACTGTCTGCCCACGCTATCCATCTACTGTCTGTATATATAATATATATAATTACTACTGTCCACACACCAGCGCAAACCATCCATCTACTGTCTGTATATATAATATATATAATATATATAATATAATATATAATATATATAATACATAATATATAATATATAATATATATATAATTACAGCTGTCCACACACCAGCGCATGCCATCCATCTACTGTCTCTATATATAATATATATAATATATATATTTTATATAATATATATATAATATAATGTATTAAATTACTGCTGTCGACAAACCACCGCACACCATTCATCTACTCTCTGTAAATATATAATATATAATACATACAATATATATAATATATATAATTACTGCTGTCCACACACCAGCGCATGCTATATATATAATATATTCCAGTGCATGAGTGACAGTATTCGCGGCACTGGCAGCGATGGGTGGTGGTGGCGCCACCTGTCCCACCATGAAAAGGGGGTCACTCATAAAGTAGTACACAACATATGGGTGACCAATATAGGGAATCTTCCCTTACGCGCCTTTATACTCGCATAACTTTTATGCAAGTATAAACAAACGGAAGGGAATTGTTTCCAATTATTGATGTTTCAACAAAGTCACCATGAGTGTGCACTATAACAAGTCGGTACCCGTCCTGATATGACCTTAAATTTTGCCAGGACATGAAACTCCAACAACCAACCAGCCATTTATCATTTATAGATTAACACGGCAGATCTTTCGTGATAATTTACCAGTTTGCCCTGCCTCTTAGAGAGCTGGCTTCAATGGATCGCTGAGCTCGATGTTATCAATTTGGCACGCCTACTTGTCATCTAAGACAATAAATCAGATGCTATTTCAGCAGTCACATGTCCTGTCCTTTATAGTAGGTTCCGGTATATAACACCCATGTCTCTCCCCGATCACCATAATACATTAATTATTAAAGTTGCATTGTCCGTTGGTTTTGAGTTTGTCATTTTTCTGAGATAAATATATTAAATTGGTTGTTAAAATCTACATTGCTTTAGTGTGAAGTAACTTTTAATTTTAAATGGCTAACTTTTGAGTTATTTGAAGTGCAAATATGTCAAAGTAGTTTTGGCAAGCGCGAAATAATTAGTCCACCATAGACGTCAGCAGTAAGAGGTTATATTAAATTGCCTCGCTATGTAGTAACAAATGATTAATAAGTGCATCAGTATCTAAGTTAGATATGTAGAATCAATTCTAGATGATTGCATTGATTTTAAAATGTGATGCTTCATCGGACTATGCAGCTTTAACTAAGCCACTCACGAATAAAGCTTACAGAGCTGATTATCGGATAATCTGAGGCAGCCTTTAAGTTGACATTATTGTTAATCCCTCAAGGGTGATAGGTCACACACAGCAAGTTCTGCTATTAACCCCTCCCTATTTACCTTCTACTATAAAAGGAACACGCTACTAATAATCTAGTTTATATAACCACAACGCAGGCGCTACCATCATATTGTAGGCAAATGCTATTCCTAATCAATTAAAATGAGATCTGACAAAGTTGTGTTCTTTCGAGCGAACATTTGAGTACCAGCCTGAGTTTATATCAGTTTATACGTGGGTTCATAAACTATTGTTTTTTAGTCACTTATTTCCTTATGTTCTCAGCTACCAACAATGCTTGATGAAAAGAAAAGAAGTATTCCAAAGACTAAGCTATTACATATATAGTATATATATGAATAAAGAAATTTCGTCCTAATTATTATTTACATATTGAAAACACATGATACAGATCTTCCAAATGGTACGTGATAAAGTGTATATTTTGAACATATATATAGTCTTGGGGGAAACTTGATGAGTATATACAGATACAAGTAATATATTTTGAATATGTATACTCCAATTAAGTTATTTACCCTCACACACACACAATATATATGGGTGTACTCTTCAGTATATATATGATCTGAACATATATTTAAATAGGTAAATAATGTAACCTTCGATATATATTCATACATATATATATAAGTTATATATAATTATTTACATCCATATAATAATCGTGGAATAAATATGCATATATGTATAGAGGCTAAAGAGTAGTACTGTTAACAAAGATTCTACTACACATTAGTATAGAAGAATCGTTATTCTACTATATATGAGTATAGTAGAATCGTTATTCTACTATACATTAGTATAGAAGAATCGTTATTCTACTATACAAATTATTCTACTGTACATTAGTGTAGTAGAATTGTTATTCTACTATACATGACTATAGTAGAATCGTTATTCTACTATATATGAGTATAGTAGAATCGTTATTCTATTATACATGAGAATAGTAGAATCGCTATTCTACTATACAGTAGAATCGTTATTCTACTATACATGAGTATAGTAGAATCATTATTCCACTATACATGAGAATAGTATAATCGTTATTCTGCTATACATTAGTATAGTAGAATTTTTATTCTACTATACATTAGTATAGTAGAATCGTTATTTTACTATTCATTAGTATAGTAGAATCGTTATTCTACTCTTCATGAATATAGTAGAATTGTTATTCTACTATACATGAGTATAGTAGAATCATTATTATACTATGCATGAGTATAGTAGAATCGTTATTCTACTATACATGAGTATAGTAGAATCGTTATTCTACTACACATTTGTATAGTAGAATCATTATTCTACTATGCATTAGTTCAGTAGAATCGCTGCTGTTAACCCCAACCTGACCACACTCTAGGTAACAGCGCCCCTGTTAATGTGATTAGCAGGTGTAAAGTGGCAGTGGAGACGGCACAGCGCCCTGAATACAAATGCCTTACAGAGATGCTAGGCCCATGCAGAATTCTCCACGTACAAGAAGCATTTGCAGGCGCCCAATGGCCAACATGTGACAGCCAGTGACACGCCACCAGAACAAGGCTGGACCTACCTGTGTCCGCCACGCTCCTTAAAGGTGTGCTGCAGGGTACTCCGGATGAACCCTTCTTCCCGCTATCAGACTGGTATCAGCAGTGTAGGCAACCAGCAGCAATATCAGTAGTCTCTGTAGTATCAGTAGCAATGGTAGTGGCAGTAGTAGTAGAGCGATCGTGGTACTAGTAGTGTGGGTAGTGCACATGCGCGACCCTGCTCTCCGGGGAAGCCCTCTTCCTCGAGTGCCTCGCCCCTGCTCCCGCCGTGCCACTTGTCTACCAGGGGGCAGCGCTGCTGCCTCCTCAGACCGGCACCGGGCTCGCCATCGACTGGTACCTGGGGCTCGCCATCGACTGGTACCTGGGGCTCGCCATCGACTGGCCTGGTACCCGTGGCTCACGCTCCCCCATCCATACAGTGTTGCGGAGGGAGGATGGAGAGAGGGGTGAAGGGGGAGCGGGAAATGGGGGAGGAGAGGGACAGAAGGGTTGTCAGGATGGGGGTGACAGGAGGGGGCAGGAGGGGGACAGGAGGGTGTCCCTCAGCCGCCGCCAGCATGGAAATTGGATGGGCACGACCACTCAAAGCGCACCACGCATGCGCACCAACAAGAACCCGCTCAGGGCGCCAACGTGCTGGACTTTGAATGAGACGCCTAGGTGGGCACTGCGCAGGGCTGTGTGTATATGTATGTGTGCACGGATGTGTATGTGTCTGTGTGCACGCCGGGAAGGTGCCGGGCAGGTGTGGCCCTTCAGCGGGCTACTAGCAGCCGTTCGTCAGGCTCGGCGCCAGGCCCGCACTCAGCCAGCCGCCGTCACCAGCACCACCCACCGCATTCATCAGGACCCGCGCTCATCAAGGCGTCCGCACCGAGGGAGGGTGGATGGGAGATGGGGGGGGGCATGGAAAGGGCAGAGTGATGAGCTGTAGGTAGAAGGGGGACAGGTGAGAAGAGGGAGCTGGGAAGAAGAAAGGGAGATGAAGGGGGGGGGAGAGAAGGGGGAGGAGAGGGGGTGAAGAGAGGGTGGAAGGAGGGAGAGGGAGGGGGGAGAGGGATGAGAGGGATGAGAGAGGGATGAGAGAGGGATGAGAGAGGGAGGAGAGAGGGAGGAGAGGGGGGAAGGAGGGAGCAGAATGAGAAGAGGGAGGAGAGGGAGGAGAGGGAGGAGAGGGAGGAGAAGGAGGAGATTGAGGAAAGGGAGGAGAGGGAGGAGAGGGAGAGAGGGGGAGGAGGGATTGAGGAGACAGGGAGGAGAACGGGAGGGGAAATGGGAGAGGGAGGAGAGGGACAGGAGTGAGGGAGGGGAAAAGGAGGGAAAGAGGGAGGAGAGAGGAAGGAGAGAGGGAGAAGGGGGAGGAGAGAGGGAGGAAGGATGGATGAGAGAGGGAGGAGACAGGGGGGAGAGAGGGGGAGAGAGGGGGGAGGGGTGGAGGAGAGAGTTGCGTTAAGCAGGCACAGAGTGAGGTGGGAAGTTGGCTGTCTCAGAAGGAGCGGGTGCGGGAGGGTGGAGTAGCGGGTGGGGGTTAGCGGTGGGCGGTGGGCGGCGGGCGGCGGGCGGCGGGCGGCGGGCGGCGGGCGGCGGGCGGCGGGCGGCGGATGGAGGAGTGGGGGTGTGAGCAGAGCCCACGACCTGTTTACTCCAAGTGATCCAGGGTTCCTTTTGCTCAGAGGCTGAGTTGCTCAGAGTCTGAGTTGCTCAGAGGCTAAGTTGCTCAGAGGCTGAGTTGCTCAGAGTCTGAGTTGCTCAGAGTCTGAGTTGCTCAGAGGCTGAGTTGCTCAGAGGCTGAGTTGCTAAGAGGCTGAGTTGCTCAGAGTCTGAGTTGCTCAGAGGCTGAGTTGCTCAGAGGCTGAGTTGCTCAGAGGCTGAGTTGCTCAGCGTGATGGCTCCCAGCGACTGCCGTGTTTCCCGCCACCAATCCGTACACTCCAGGCGGGGTGGGGTGTACGGAACGGGACGGGCAGGACGGCCTGGGCGAGGCAGGGAGGGAGGCGGAGGGAGGAAGGGGTTGTGGGGCGTGAAGGAGAGGAGGGGGGGGAGAAGGAGAGAGAATGAGAGAAGGACAGAGGAGGAGGGGAGAGGGGGAGCAGAGAGGGGAGGGGGGGGGGGGGGGCAGAGTGAAGGAGAGGACTGAGGAGGAGGGGAGGGGGAAGGGGCAGAGGGGCAGAGGGATAGAGAGGGAGGGGCAAAGGGAGGGATGGGAAGGGGAGGAGAGAGAGAGGGGAAAGGAGAGAGAGGAGAGTGAGAGGGCGAGGGGAGAGGGGAGAGGGGAGAGGGGAGGGGAGATGGGAGAGGGGAGAGGGGGGGAAGAAAAGAGTGAGAGTCAGCGATAGTAGGGAGGGATGGAGACAGGCACATCCAAGCAGGGCCGTTGGGAGGAACGAAGTATTGCGGGGTGCGAGGCGGCAGTCGCTGGAGTTGACGGGGGTGGGGCGGGTGGGGCGAGTGGAGGGGTAGATCTGGGAGTGTGTGAATTAACGACCAGTGCGTCTACGACCCCTTCTCCAGTAAGGGAAGCATGAACCAACAGATTGTGCGTTTATCCTCCTGTAGCCGACCCCCAGTTCCTTGGCGCTACTACACACGCCCACCACCTCCTCCTGCACCTCCTCCTCCTCCTGTGCATGCGGTGTCCTCCTCCAGACACAGGCCGGCAAGCACTGCGTCCTGCTGGCCCTTCTCCCGCCACTGGCGCCTCGCTACCACCACGGTCCTGTGGGTGTGACTGCACCTCCCAGCGGTACCCTCAGCGACCCCCCCCCACACCCCCGCACCCACGCACCCACACACCCACACACCCACACACCCACACACCCACACACCCACACACCTACACACCCACACACCCACACACCCACACACCCACACACCCACACACCCACACACCCACACACCCACACCCCACACACCCACACCACCAGACACCCACACCACACACCCAAACCCCCATACACCCACACACCCACACCTTACACCCCACACACCCACACACCCACACACCCACACACCCACACACCCACACACCCACACACCCACACACCCACACACCCACACACCCACACACCCACACACCCACACACCCACACACCCACACACCCACACACCCACACACCCACACACCCACACACCCCCACACCCACACACCCACACACCCACACACCCACACACCCGCACACCACAGGACAAACAGACGGGTGGCACCAGCCAATTTATAATATATATATATTGGTTGGATGTTGGAGGTTTACGCCCTGACAACTTCTAAGGTCATATCAAGACGGGCACCGACTTGTGAGAGTGCGCACTCATGGCAACTTTATAGTGCTGCCCCACTGGGAAATCAAGCCACCAGCACTATGACTTGATATCACACTTAGTCAATGTTATCTTGATAGGGAGCTGACCAGTCCTTTCCCTATCCTATTAATGCTGAGCGCCAGGCTAGGTAGCGACAAGTATCAATTTTGTAAGTTGGTGGTTTAACTCGGCTGGGTTTTCGAACTCCCGACCTTCTGCACAGTTGAGTCGTGGCCGAGTAGTAAGCGAGTTTAATGTGTGTCCCAGGCGGCTTGGGTACCCCTCCGCGCTCCCTCGGACCCCACCACCACAACGTCCATGCACAAAAAGAGCGATTATTAAATGAGGACACGCTTCGAGTGTTTGCCGTTAGATGAGGAGCAGCTGACTGGTCAGGCAGCGGGAGAGGCGGGGGGGGGGGCGTGGGAAGGGGAGGCGGGGGCGTGGGGAAAGGGGAGGCGGGGGGCATGGGAAGGGGGAAACGGGGGCGTGGGAAAGGGGAGGCGGGGGCGTGGGAAGGGGGAGGCGGAGGAAGGGGGAAGAGGGAGACGGGGGGCGTCGGAAGGGGGCGTCGCGGGGCGTGGGAAGGGGGAGGCGGGAGGCATGGGAAGGGGGAGGCGGGGGTAGGGGGAAGGGGCGGCGGGGGTAGGGGGAAGGGGGAGGCGGGGGCGTGGGAAAGGGGAGGCGGGGGCGTGGGAAAGGGGGGAAGGGGGGAAGGGGGAAGGGGGAGGCGGCGGGGGTACGGGGTGAACGGGTGGAGGAGTGAGGTGATGGAGTAGGGGAGGAGTGAAGGAGTCAGGTGATGGAGGTGTGGAGGGGTGATGGGTGGAGGAGTGTGGGAGTGAGGTGATGGAGGGATGGAGGAGTGGATGAGTCAGGTGATGAATGGGTGGAGGGGTGGAGGGGTGATGGGTGGAGGAGTGGAGGAGTGAGGTGATGGAAGGAGGGAGGAGTGGAGGGTTGGAGGGGTGATGGGTGGAGGGGTGGAGGAGTGGAGGAGTCAGGTGATGGAGGGGTGGAGCGGTGGAGGAGTGGAGGAGTGGAGGAGTCAAGTGATTGGGGTGGAGGGGTGAGGGGTGGTGGGGTGGAGGAGTGGAGGGTAGAGGAGTGGATGAGTGGATGAGTGGATGAGTGGATGAGTGGATGAGTGGATGAGTGGATGAGTGGATGAGTGGATGAGTGGATGAGTGGATGAGTGGATTAGTGGATGAGTGGATGAGTGGATGAGTGGATTAGTGAATGAG
Organism: Branchipolynoe longqiensis; assembly: GCA_030323885.1. Classification (NCBI taxonomy): domain Eukaryota; kingdom Metazoa; phylum Annelida; class Polychaeta; order Phyllodocida; family Polynoidae; genus Branchipolynoe; species Branchipolynoe longqiensis. The sequence continues at coordinate 95,275,679 of CM059188.1, read as the reverse complement.
TGGATGAGTGGATGAGTGGATGAGTGGATGAATGGATGAGTGGGTGAGTGGGTGAGTGGATGAGTGGATGAGTGGATGAGTGGATGAGTGGATGAGTGGATGAGTGGATGAGTGGATGAGTGGATGAGTGGATGGGTGGAGGGTAGAGGAGTGGATGAGTGGATGAGTGGATGAGTGGATGAGTGGATGAGTGGATGAGTGGATGGGTGGATGAGTGGATGAGTGGATGAGTGGATGAGTGGATGAGTGAGGTGATGGGGTGGAGGGGTGGAAGGGTGGTAGGTAGAGAGCGGGACAGGAGGCAGCAGGCAGAAGAGGAGGCGAAGGCGGAAGATTGAGGAGGAGATAGAAGTGGAGAGGGGAGGAGGTAATTGAACGGGGGGGGGGGGTGCTGTGAAGGAGGTGTAAAAGGATTACAAGCAATTCGGGGCGTGTCAGGCTTGTCTGCGGCAGTTTGGTGAAGGCCTCGTTTTAACTGACCCGACAAAACGGTCTGTCGGCGTTTACTTGGCGCTCGAGTCTGTCTGCTGTGGGGAGGGGGGGGGGGGGGGGGGGGGGGGGGGGGGGCACCCCGACTGCCTTGTCTCGTACAAGAGGCCGTCTAAGCCATTTAAACAATGAACTGGGTGCCGAGTGTCGTTGCTTAAAACTGGACACTGCAGGGGTTGGTTGGTTGATTGTTGGAGTTTTACGTGCTGGCAACATCTATGGGCACTGCAGGGGACATCAGAGCTTAGTGAAAGCATGGGGTTTGATATCCTACCCCCAACTACCCTACACTACACAATGTCACACTACAGTTCAGTGTATTCCAATGATTTCTTCACGATACGACAAAACTGAAACCTCGCAAATGTACACGACTCCGACAATCCGGTCCGAGTAAACTGAATGACGAACTCTGCATGTTTGGACTATGCAACCTTAGATGCTCTGTGGTGCATTTTGGACACAATAATCTGTAAGATTGATATAATATTACCATAATAAAAACTGGAAGATCGGCGTAAGGTGATGATAGGGACATAAAAATGTGTACACCTTACGCTGAAACCGTAAGGGTTGGCAACCTTGTACATGGGACTTCTTTTGAAAGGTCAACTTTGTATCCAGACCAATGCTGTCCCGACATGGCAGGTGCTATTGCAAGGACAGTCAAATGAAATTGTTAAAAGTTTGTAAATTGACCACAAAATGTCTGCGTATGGACAGAACGGTAGCTGAACATGGGCAGTACTATATAGTCCTTGGGGAAGGCGGGATGACTTCAAGTTCAGGTGAGGTTTCTGTCCGGCCATTTGAAATCACCACAACCTGGAAGCTGCGACTGAGAGGGGGAAGAACGTGTCTTTTGATGGCAGTATATTACATTACTTCCCTTGCCACTCACCCCCACACCCCCACACCCCCACACCCCCACACCAACCACTCACCCCCACCCCCACCCCACTCACCCCACACCCACCCCCACACGCACCCCACTCACCCCCACACCCACCCCACTCACCCCCCACCCACCCCCTCACCCACCCCACTTACCCCCACACCCACCCCACTCACCCCCACGCCCCATACCCCCACACCCACCCACTCACCCCACACCCCCACACCCCCACACCCCAATACCCCCCACACCCACCCACTCACCCCCACACCCACCCCACCCACCCCACACCCACCCCCCCACCCCCCCCCCCCCCACCCCCACCCCCCCACCCCACCCCACCCCCCACCCCCCACCCCACCACCCCCACAACCACCCCACTCACCCCACCCACCCCCCACCCCCCCACCCCACACCCACCCACCCCACCACCCCCCACCCCCACTCACCCCCCACCCCCACCCCCCACCCCCACCCAGCCCACCCCCCCCGACCTCCCCCACCCCCCCACCCCACCCCACTCCCCCCCACACCCCCACCACACCCACCACTCCCCCCCACCCCACCACCACCCCCCCCCCCACCCCCACCCCCCCACCCCCCCACCACCCACCACACACCCCCACCCACCCCACCCCCCCCACACCCCCACCACCCCCACCCCCCCCACCCCCACCCACACCCACCCAACCCCCCCACCCCACCCCAATCACCACCACCCCACCACCACCCCCACCCCACCCACCCCCCACCCCCCCACTCCAAACCCCCACCACCCTCACACACCCCACACCCACCCACCCACCCCCACCACCCACACACCCACACCCCCCACACCCACACCCCCTCACCCCACCACCCACACCACCCACCACCCCCACACCCCACCCACCCACACACCCCACACCCCACACCCCCCACCCCCACCCACCACCCCACACCCACCCCACTCACCCCGACACCCACCCCACTCACCCCCCACCCCCCACACCCCACACCCCCACACCCCCACACCCCACACCCACCCCACCCACCCCACACCTACCCCACCACCCACACCCCCCCCCCACACACCCCCTCACCCCCACACCCCCACCCCCCCACACCCCCCACACCCCACACACCCCCACACCCACCCCACTCACCCCCACCCCCCCCCACCCACCCCCCCTCCACCCCACCACCCCCACACCCCCCACTCACCCCCACACCCACCCCACTCAACCCACACCCCCCCACCCCCACCCCCCCCACCCCACCCCCCACCCACCCCCACACCCACCCCACTCACCCCCACACCCATCCACTCACCCCCACACCTACCCCACTCACCCCCACACCTACCCCAATCACCCTCACACCCATCCCGCTCACCACCGCACACACCCACTCACCCCCACACCTACCCCACTCACCCCCACATCCACCCCACTCACCCCACACCCACCCACTCACCCCCAACAACCACCCACTCACCCCCCACACCTACCCCCACTCACCCCCACACCCACCCCACTCACCCCACACCCACCCACTCACCCCCCACACCCACCCCACTCACCCCACACCCACCCACTCACCCCCACACCCACCCCACTCACCCCCACACCCACCCCACCTCTCGTAAAGCTGCGAGTCCTCCTGTGAGTGTAACGACCGCGACTGTACCTGGCAGGTGGGTGAAGACACTAACGTCGCCGTGTCACGTGGAAATTAGGTAGCATGATAGGCTTGCATTACACCACCAGGCGGCACTGGGAGTGGTGTCAGCACCCAGCATCCCACATCCAGCACCCGGCATCCCACATCCAATACACGGTATCCCACATCCAACACCTTGCATCCCACATCTGGCATCCCACATCCAATACCCGGTATCCCACATCCATCACCCAGCATCACACATCCAGCACCCGGCATCCCACATGCAAAACGTGGTATCCCATATCCAGCACCTGGCATTCCACATCCGGCATCCCACATCCAATACCTGGTATCCCACATCCAGCATGCAGTATCCCACATCCATCACCCAGCATCCCATACCCAGCACCCGGCATCCCACATGCAATATGTGGTATCCCATATCCAGCACCTGGCATCCCACATCCGGCATCCCACATCCAATACCTGGTATCCCACATCCAGCATGCAGTATCCCACATCCATCACCCTCCATCCCATATCCAGCACCCGGCATCCCACATGCAATACGTGGTATCCCATATCCAGCACCTGGCATCCCACATCCGGCATCCCACATCCAATACCTGGTATCCCACATCCAGCATGCAGTATCCCACATCCATCACCCTCCATCCCATATCCAGCACCCAGCATCCCACATGCAATACGTGGTATCCCATATCCAGCACCTGGCATCCCACATCCGGCATCCCACATCCAATACCTGGTATCCCACATCCAGCATGCAGTATCCCACATCCATCACCCTCCATCCCATATCCAGCACCCGGCATCCCACATGCAATACGTGGTATCCCATATCCAGCACCTGTCATTCCACATCCGGCATCACACATCCACCACCTGGTATCCCACATCCACCACCCGGTATCCCACATCCATCACCTGGTATCCCACATCCAGCACCCAGTATCCCACATCCACCAACTAGTATCCCACATCCACCATCTGGTATCCCACATCCATCACCTGGTATCACACATCCACCTAGTATCCCACATCCACCATCTGGTATTCCACATACATCACCTGGTATCCCACATCCACCACCTAGTATCCCACATCCACCATCTGGTATTCCACATACATCACCTGGTATCCCACATCCACCACCCAGTATCCCACATCCAGCACCCTGTATCCCACATACACCACCTAGTATCCCACCTCCACCACCTGACATCCCACATCCACCATCTGGTATCCCACATCGATCACCTGGTATCCCACATCCATCATCTGGTATCCCACATCCATCACCTGGTATCCCACATCCACCATCTGGTATTCCACATACATCACCTGGTATTCCACATCCACCACCTGGTATCCCACATCCAGCACCCAGTATCCCACATCCACAACCTAGTATCCCACATCCACCATCTGGTATCCCACATCCACCATCTGGTATCCCACATCCAGCACCCAGTATCCCACATCCACCACCTGGTATCCCACATCCATCACCTGGTATCCCACATCCAACATCCAGCATCTGGTATCCCACATGCACCACCTAGTATCCCACATCCACCACCTGGTATCCCACATCCATCACCTGGTATCCCACATCCACCATCTGGTATTCCACATACATCACCTGGTATCCCACATCCAGCACCCAGTATCCCACATCCACAACCTAGTGTCCCACATCCACCATCTGGTATCCCACATCCACCATCTGGTATCCCACATCCAGCACCCAGTATCCCACTTCCACCACCTGGTATCCCACATCCAGCACCTGGTATCCCACATCCACCACCTGGTATCCCACATCCACCACCTGGTATCCCACATCCACCATCTGGTATCCCACATCCAGCACCCAGTATCCCACATCCACAACCTAGTATCCCACATCCACCACCTGGTATCCCACATCCACCACCTACTATCCCACATCCACTATCTGGTATCCCACATCCAGCACCCAGTATCCCACATGCATCACCTGGTATCCCACATCCACCACCTGGTATCCCACATGCATCACCTGGTATCCCACATCCACCACCTGGTATCCCACATCCAGCAACTGGTATCCCACATCCACCACCCAGTATCCCACATCCACCACCCGGTATCCCACATCCACCACCCAGTATCCCACATCCACCACCTGGTATTCCACATCCACCACCTGGTATCCCACATCCATCACCTGGTATCCCACTTCCACCACCTAGTATCCCACATCCACCACCTGGTATCCCACATCCACCACCTAGTATCCCACATCCACCATCTGGTATCCCACATCCACCACCTGGTATCCCACATCCATCACCTGGTATCCCACATCCACCACCTAGTATCCCACATCCACCATCTGGTATCCCACATCCACCATCTGGTATCCCACATCCATCACCTAGTATCCCACATCCATCATCTGGTATCCCACATCCACTGCCTGGTATCCCACATCCACCACCTAGTATCCCACATCCACCATCTGGTATCCCACATCCACCATCTGCTATCCCACATCCACCACCTGGTATCCCACATCCACCACCTGGTATCCCACATCCATCACCTGGTATCCCACATCCACCACCTAGTATCCCACATCCACCACCTGGTATCCCACATCCACCACCTAGTATCCCACATCCACCATCTGGTATCCCACATACACCACCTGGTATCCCACATCCACCACCTGGTATCCCACATCCACCACCTAGTATCCCACATCCACCATCTGGTATTCCACATACATCACCTGGTATCCCACATACACCACCTGGTATCCCACATCCAGCACCCGTATCCCACATCCACAACCTAGTATCCCACATCCACCATCTGGTATCCCACATCCACCATCTGGTATCCCACATCCAGCACCCAGTATCGACATCCACCACCTGGTATCCCACATCCATCACCTGGTATCCCACATCCACCACCTAGTATCCCACTTCCACCACCTGGTATCCCATATCCACCACCTGGTATCCCACATACATCACCTGGTATCCCACATCCACCACCTGGTATCCCACATCCAGCAACTGGTATCCCACATCCATCACCTGGTATCCCACATCCACCACCTGGTATCCCACATCCAGCAACTGGTATTCCACATACATCACCTGGTATCCGATATCCACCACTCAGTATCCCACATCCACCACTCAGTATCCCACATCCACCACTCAGTATCCCACATCCACCACCTGGTATCCCACATCCGCATCCCACATCCACCACCCGGTATCCCACATCCACCACCTGGTGTCCCACATCCACCACCTGGTATCCCTCATCCACTGCCAGGTATCCCAAATCCACCACCTGGGATCCCACATCCACACCCCTAGCATCCCAAATCCACCACCCAGTATCCCACATTCACTGCCCGGTATCCCACATCCACCACCTGGTATCCCACATCCATCACCTGGTATCCCTCATCCACTGCCCGATATCCCACATCCACCACCTGGTATCCAACATCCACCACCTGGTATCCCTCATCCACTGCCTGGTATCCCACATCCACCACCTGGTATCCCACATCCATCACCTGGTATCCAACATCCACCACCTGGTGTCCCACATCCACCACCCAGTATCCCACATCCATCACCAGGTATCCCACATCCACCACCTGTGTCCCACAACCACCCCCCAGCATCCCAAATCCACCACCCAGTATCCCACCTCCACTGCCTGGTATCCCACATCCACCACCTGGTATCCCACATCCACCACAATTTTATGTCATATCAGGGCCCATATGCATGGGGCGGCGTTAGCGAGCCAAAACTGGGTTTGGACAGGATTTCTAGTTTAGCAGCGAAAAGTCACTATGTATGGAGCAGTGTTACAGAAACACCGCAAGCTTAAGGCCGGCTACGCTAACCCCAACCCATATCAAGTTTACCGTCAGTGTTAGGGACCGATTAGGCCCAAATCTATTCAATGCCATCATATTTAACAGAGTTACATACTCAAAACGTGAAATTCGATTAAATTAACCCTAAAATCGAACTGATATTAATGCCGCAGCTACATCGGCGGCGATATACATATTGTCGAATCGATGAATGTAAACAAAACAAATCACTGCCGCCGCCGCTGCCAAATCGGCGGCTATATATTAGGCCTAAATCTATTTAATGGTATCATATTTAACAGAATAAGATACTCAAGAAGTGAAATTTGGTCAAATTAACCACAAAATCGAAACGATATTAACGCTGCCGCCAAATTTTGGTCAAATGAAACCTATAATCGAACTGATATTAACGCCGCTGCCGGCGCCGAATCGGCGGCCTTATTGTCAAATAGTGTTGCTTGCCGGTAACAGGCTCAGAGGGATTTCCCAAATCTATAAATAACTTATAGGTTAGCTAACGCCACCACACTTTGGCACCATTACATACCCCGTGACCCATTTCCCAATACTGGCTTTAGCTAACCCAAATGCCACCCTTAACACCGGAGCCGATAAATAATTCTTCATGCATACGGCCCCTGGACGGGTATCGACTTGGGATACCAGGCCTCCAGCACCATGACCTGCTATCCCACTCAGTCACATTATCCTGACACTGGGCCAACCAGTCAATATTCTGATAATAAATTAGATAGCACATACATAGCACCCCAGCTCATGATGAGTTAGAATATACAAATCAGCATGAGGAAATGAAAAGACTGGTCCCTGTGTCGCCTTACAAACGCCCACACCATGACCTGCTGAGACACCGTCCTGGTGGAGACAGCTGCTGCCACCTGTCGGCACTCAGATCGTTAGTAGTAGAGGCACCTGGCAGTTAGACTCAGGCAGCCAGATACAGGTGTGCACAAAGAATGAGGCGGAAGGGGATGCATAGAGAGAGAGAGAGAGAGAGAGAGAGAGAGAGTGGATGTGCATAGAGTGTGTATGTTTGTTAATTGGAGTTTTATATTCTAACAACATCTAAGGTCACATCAAAGTGAGTACCGATCGCTTTGCGTGTTTATCATGAAATCAGCGAGGTATCGACTTGGGGCGTTGTGCACTCATGGCGACTTTGTTAGTGCTGCCATATTGGGATATCGTGCCACCTGATTGATAATCCTATATTCAGTGACTAATGCGAATATGGTGATGACATCAAGGAGCCATGGGGATGTAGTGGTAAGCACACTAGGCCGGAATGCAAGAGGTGTAGGTTCGAATCTTGCTCTAGGCGCAATATCTTCAGTTTTCATCACCTTAGTAATCACCACCACCACGAAGCTCATGTTGTGAAATATTTGGGAATTTCTAGGTGACTTTTGTTTAGTGCTATGCAGCCAACAGGCTGCTGGGTACCAGCTAACTGGGTCATCTGTCTGATACCCAGCTGCATCGGTACTCTGCAGTCAATGGGCTGACTGCTACCAGCTAACTGGGTCACCTGACTGGTACCCAGCTGTGTTGGTACTCTGCAGCCAGTGGGCTAATGGGTACAATCTAGGGTCACCTGACTTTTACCCGGATTTAAAGCTATAAATAAGGGTGAAAGTCACATGCTCTCTCTCTCTTTCACCATGGCCACCAGCCAGTCCAGACTATGTACATGTGCTTTTAGCAACTATGTTGAGACTAAAGAAACCATATGAGAACAATGTTGTCTTCTTGTGGATGTTTCAGACACTGAGCCTACCAGGATAGCAGAAGTAGATAAGGGATATAGAAAAAGATAGACAAACATTTCAATGTGTTACCCGAATGTACAGTGATGTGTCACCTTCCTGGTGGTAATAAACCAGGGAGGGCCCCTGAGGATTAATATTGATTGGTCAGTTGTTGGAGGTCATATCAGGATGGGTACCGACTGGTGACAGTGTGCACTCATGGCGACTTTATAGTGATGCCTCACCGAGAAATAAGGCCGCCGGTACCATGACCCGATATCCCACTCAGTCACATTATCCTGAGACTGTGCTAACCAGTCCTTGCCCTATCCGATTAATGCCGAGCACCAGTTTAGCTAGCGGCAAGTATAATTTTGATACGTCATTGGTTTGACTCGACCTGGAACCGAACTCCCGATCTCCCGCACGCAAGGCCCGCGCCCTACCAATTCGGCCCCTGTGCCTGGTAGAGAGATTAATATTGAAGCAACTACAGTGTACCGTTATTGTTACACAGCCCCTAGGCAAATAAGGACCGGCCCATCACGGTATGAACAAATATAGAATTTGTAACTCTTTGGCTAGACTCGACCGGGACTGATCCCACGACTTCCCGCGGGCGCTCTATCTAGTCGGCCATCCCGGCCAGTGTGGACCCCTTGCCCTAGTCATCCTAGTCCTGGCCTCACTGTACTCTGACCAGGCGTAAGTGACTCCCAGTTCGTATCAAAAAGCCTATTATAGGGACAAGGTATAGGGATCGAGGTAAGAGGATCGGGCTGAGGTGGCCTCTTAATGGAGACATTACCCGCCGGTATGCGACGCTTATCCAGAACGAGGCTGCACGGCGAAATGCGATCAGGAAGCTCCCTGTCCGACATAGGCAGTTCCCTCAGTGCCTTAGGGTTACCATGGTTACTGAAGTGGAGGCCGAGCGTGGGGTGGGATGGGTTGTTGTTGATTTTCTTTCTTAGGTCGGGGGGGGGGGGGGGGGGGGTAGCGGGTGGTGGGTCTTCCTTTTATTGAATATGATGTGCTTGTTTTTGAATATGATGTGCTTGTTTTACAAGACCTAGTGATTCTGGGGTCCTATATAGGAAATGTTGCGTGCATTATAAATATCTCGGCGCAAAAGTATCTAGAGATTTACCTAATTTATTCTTGCTAACCTGGATACATACATACATGTATGTATGCATGCATACATACATACATACATACATACATACATAAATACATACATAATTTGTAATATAATATATCATATGAATATAAATTGGCAGTGCCTGCTTTTTTATTATTATGATTATATTTATTACATACATGCATACGAGGGCAAATACAAATATACATGTACAGTAAAACCTCTCTAACCGACCACCTCCACAGATCGACCACTTCCCTATACCAATATCTTTATTTGGGTCCAACAAAATGTAACAAAATGAATACCTTCCTAAATGAATAATTAAAAGTCGGTCCCATGGTCGGTCGATTTACGGAGGTTTTACTGGACATACAAACATACATACACACATATGTAACGAACAGAGGAATGACAAAGACCAAGAGTATAGACTTTTTGAACTGTAGAATAACAACTGCAACCCGTAATAGTACTTTTCCCACAGCCACCAGGCGCAGGTCGGTGGTGGAAAGTGTCTATTGAAATGTCCTCTGTAATGTAACGGATGTACATTTAAAAACAAAAGGGATCAGAGAACGACGAGTGTATACCGAGGGAGAGGAGGAGGGGGTGGTGGAGGAGGAGGGGGGGGAGGAGGCAGGAGAGCAGGAGGAAGCCGAGGAGGAGGGGAACGGGGGCTGAAGAGGAGGGGGATGAGGGGGAGGGGAGGGGGAGAGGGAGGGGAGAGGCAGGGGAGAGGCAGCGGAGGGGGAGGGGGAGATGAAGGGGAGAGTGAGGGGAGAGGCAGGGGAGTGGAGGAGAGGGAGGGAACGGGAAAGGGGAGGAGGAGGTTGGTTGGTTTGTTGTTGGAATTTACTGTCCTGGCAACATCTAAGGTCATATCAGGACGGGTGGGAGGGGGAGGGGAGGAGAAGGTTGATGGGAGGGGAGGGGAGGGGATGAAGGAAGGAGGAGGAGAAGGAAAGGAAGAAGGGATGGGAGTGTAACTTCAAGATATCAGTACATTATCAAGACAGCTTTAAACAACCTCGAGGCTACAAATAAACTGAAAACAGACACACTTTGGATACAACAGTGGACAACACACACGTCCCCCCTCCTCCCACCCGCTCCCTCCTTGAAACCAAACCCAAACCTCAATCCCTCACCTCGCCCCCACCCGACTCCCCCCCGAGCACACCACTAACCGAGCCAGTCCTCGCAGAGCTGCTCTCATTAGTGTGTGCATAATGACCCACCTATCACGTGACCGGCGCCCAATCAATCAGCAGTGATTCTATAAATAGCCGGCCGCCTTGATTGTCGCCAGGTTACCGGATTACACGTCCGCAGCCTGTGTCGGGCGTGCCCCGGCGTCTTCTAATTGACACACGTCCCGGTGAAACTTTCACCGTTTAAGGCGCATGCAGGCGAGGGTTCACGCAGACCGCGCCCATGGAAAGCGCGCCCGTTTACTTTTTCACGCCTTCTGCACCGGACGCGTAGTCCACGTCGCATATCGCATGTCGCATGCCGGTGTCTCAGGCCACATGTCTCATGCCATGTATTAACATATATATCATGCCGCATATCACATGTTGTATATCGCATTCCGCATACCGCATATCGCATGCCGCATTTCTCATGCCTCATGTCACATGCCATATATTGCATTCCGCATACCGCATATCTCATCCCACATATCGCATGCTGCATACCACATATCGCATGCCACATTTCTCATGATGCATGTCGCATGCTATATATTGCATGCCACATTTTGCATGCTGCATATTGCATGCCACATGGCTCATGCCGCATATCGCATGCCACATATCAGATGCCGCATATCGCATGCCACACATCTCATACCACATATTGCATCCCATATATCGCATTCGTATATTGCATATCGCATGCTGCATATCGCATGCTGCATATCGCATGCCATATATCACATGCCGCATATCGCATGCCACACATCTCTTTCCACATATCACATGCCGCATGTCTCATGCCACAGATCGCATTCCATATATCGCATGTCATATATCGCATGCTGCATATCGCATGCTGCATGCTACATATCTCTTGCCACATATCGCTTGCCACATATCGCATGCCATATATCGCATGTCATATATTGCATGCTGCATATCGCATTCGCATGCCGAACATCGCATACCAGACATCGTAGGAATCTCAGTATTAACCTAAGATTCCATATACACAGAAGTGGTGATGCGGTATGCAGTTTTGTGTTCAGATCTTGCACCGATCGCTACATGGACCGATTCAATTTTACTGCACATGCTCTCTTGTGAAAAACCACAGCCGGACATTTGGACTCAAGCTAATACGTCTACATTCATTTCCGGTTGTGTATTTTTTGCCGCATCCACATAACGCATGCCATAATATGCCATTTCTGTGAATCTTAGCTTTAGGTGCGCGAAATTAAAGACATGACTTACTAACAGCTCACTATACTTTTCACCAGTTCGAGGCTATATCACCTATACATGCCACAGTGAGTGAGTGAGTCAGTCAGTGAGTAAGTAAGTGAATGAGTGAGTGAGTGAATCGATCAGCCAGTCAGTGATTTCAGTGAGTGAGTCAGTCAGTCAGTCAATCAGTGAGTGAGTAAGTAAGTGAGCGAATCAGTGAGTGAGTGAGTGAGTAAGTGTCTGAGTGTCTAAGTGAGTGAATGGGTGAGTGAGTATGTGTGTGAGTGAGTGAGTGTGTGAGTGTGTGCGTGAGTAAATCAGTGAGTGAGTGAATGAGTGAGTAAGTGTTTGAGTGTTTGAGTGAGAGAATGAGTGAGTGAATCAGTAAGTGAATGATTGAGTGAGTGAATCAGTGAGTGAGAGCCTGAGTGAGTGAATCAGTGAGTGAGTGAGTGAGTGAGTGAATCAGTGAGTCAGTGAGTCAGTAAGGTTTTATGTCCTAACAACATCTCAGATGATCTTAGATTTGAGACAGAACCCGCTCATTTACGACATTTTAGTGCTGCCCCACAAAGATACAACACCACCGGTATCGCAGCCCTACCCCCGATATCCCACTCAGTCACATTATCCTGACACAGAGCTAACCAGTCTCTATCCTACCGTACTAATGCTGAGCGTCAGGTGGAGGAGGCGGATGGAGAGTGACAACTAACAATGGTGTGGTGTCTCTGGCTTGGTTGGAAGCAGGCGCTGTGCCGACTAGGCCCACCCGTCCAGCCTCTCTCTGATGCTGCTGTTTGGCAGCTGACTCCCGGATGTGCAGGAACCAGCGTGGTGCCGTGTGATAGGCTACAGCAGCCAGAGACGCTGCCCCGGGGTCATGACCTTCCTTCTGTAGCTTTATTCGCTCAGCCATCTCTACAGAGATGGAGATGTAGGAGGGGGGAGGGGGGGGGGTCATGGGGGGGGGGGCTGATAAGGCAATGATATCAGCTTACAGTAAATATAGCCAAAACAAGTCCCAAGATGAAGATGTTATGATTTTACATATTAAGTACCGTCCTGATATGACCTTAGATTTTGCCAAGGCGTAAAACTCCAACAACCAACTACCTTATAAAGTATGGCTCATGGCATGACCATAATCAATGGCAGGTAAGTCTTGTCTGCCATTGATTATGGTTATGCCATGAGCCTGTATCAGGCCTGTATCAGGCTAGTATCAAGACCCTCTCAGACCTATGGGAAGCTTACATCAGGTCGAGGCACCTGTAGATTGAACTAGGTCAGATTATATGCATCATATAGCAAGCCTTTGCTATACCCGCACTGTCGCCAGTCAGGCCTAGATTTTAAATTGAATGCGTTAAACCAACGTTGCCAATGCAGAGCCAAGTCTAAAGTCTCACACTAGATGTTGAACCTCCTCGCAGGGCCAGTAATAATAGTTCACTTCACTCATATGCTACCTACATTTGACATAATATCATTGTTATATTTATAGGTCAAGGGCTGGTTGACTCATATGTGAAGATAATGTGATTGAGTCAGATATTAGGCCCTCGTACAACTGGGGCTGTATCCCAGTGTAAATAAATTACCAGAAGTTGCCATGCGTGCACGCACTGTCACAAGTCGGTGCCCGTCCTGATATGACCTCAGATGTGGCCAGGGCATAAAACCCCAAACCACCCCACTCACTCAACCCCGTGCTGACTGTCCTAATGCTGGCCTGTCCTGGTAGCAGTGTGCTGACGCTAGGCCACAATGCAACCGGAAGTGGCATTATGTGTGCGCGCAGTTCGCGGACGCAGCATCCGGCTGGTGACCGGGTCAACTGGTCAGGTGGTGAGGGTCCGTCTGCACTTGGCTTTCACTGAGGACCGTGGTGGATCCCGCTACTCCCTCTCACTCACACAGCAAGGAAAGCTTTTTGATTTTTATCATCGGCTATTGGACATCAAACATATGGTCATTCTGACAATTTCTTTGGAGGAAACCTACTTCTGCCAAATAGGCTGCTCTTTCTGATAAGTAGCAATGGGTCTTTTATATATAATTTCCTACAGACAGGAGAGCAGATACCACAACCTTTGATGAACCAGATTTGAACCACTGGTTGGAACGGCAAATAACCCAAACTGAAAATGGATCCACTGAGAAGGAACACTCTTCCGCCTGAGTTCCGTCCCGCTCCCTTCACTCACGGAACAGCGTGTCGGGATTGGAGGGGAGAGGGGGCGGGACATGATGTCACCCTCACAACAATGCACAGTGCACATGAGGAATTAAGTTTGTTTGTTTGTCATAGCACTTTGTTTGTTTGTTGGGTGACAGCGTGCACTCATAGTTGGTCGGTTGGGTGGTTGTTGGAGTTTTACGTCATGGCAACATTTAAGGTAATATCAGTATGGCTACCGACTTGTTACAGTGCACACTCATGGCGACTTTATAGTGCTGCCACACTGGGAGACTGGGCTACTGGCACCATGGCTCGATATCCCAGTCACAGTATCCTGATACTGTGCAAACCAGTCCTTGTTCTACCCTATTAATGCTGGGCACCAGGCTAGGTTGCGACACGTATCAATTTTATAAGTCATTGGTTTGACTCGGCTGGGTTTCGAACTCCAGACCTTCCACACGGGAAGCTTGCTCTCCACCGATTAGGCCATCGCGTCCGGTGTACCGACTAGGGACACTCATGGTGACTTTATAGCGCTGCCCCTACTGGCCGCCAGTACCTGATAGGGTCACTATCCTGATGAGAAACCCCATCCTTACTCTATCCTATTAATACCGAGAACCAGGCTAGATAGTGACAGGTATCAACTTTGTATGTCATTAGTTTGAATAGGCCGCCGTTCGAAATGCATGTGAAGCCAGCTAGTGCTTTTCCTGATTTAGTGACCTCGTCCGGTGCCGTGGTATAAAACCCCGGCCCGATCGCAGCCCCTGCCGTGGCTTCTGCGCATGCGCGGAGTTTGTAAACAGGCGCAGCTCGGCTGCAGAACGAATACACACTGCCAGTGTCTATTAAAGATTAATAGAAATGCACAACCCTAACCGTATAAATTTAATATAATCTATCCGTCGAATATGTTTTCTATATGTGTACCAAGCAGCTTGTTTCTAAGTGGTGTAGCTTTAGAGATATTTCACTTTTTCTGTATGAAGATTGCACTGACACTCAGAGTATCCCAACTTTCACTATTATCTCTGTTTTTAATACTTTCAGCATAAATTGCTCTTAGGTTACATTAAATACTTCAGATCTTCCTCTTCAATCGCGCATTAAGATATTTTTAATCGATCCAATGAAAGCTTTTAAATTTATTTTACAAAAATAAATGCTTAGTCAACTGTCTTCACGGCAGGGGCTGCGATCGGGCCGGGGTTTTATACCACGACACCGGCCACAATATTTAGTATCAGCAGTGACTGCATGCATACTCTCAGCGGTGACAATATTAACTACCCGAAAGTATACACACTGCTGTTAGTTTCACTTGACTGGCCCTCCCAATTACAGGAAAACTGCTTTGTCAGGACAACATTGATCTGTCGTTTGATTGGTTGGTTGTTGGAGGTTTACGTCCTGGCGGCTGAGAGACATTAAGACCGACCCATGGACATCACTCTCACAGCCGAGAGCTAAATAGAGAGCGGCAGTCAAGTAATGAAAGCAATCTTTGTCGCATCGCGACTGACAGCATGATGATGATGATGACGTCCTGGCAACATTTATGGTCATATCAGGGTGAGTACCAACTTGTGACAGTGCGCACTCATGGCGACTTTATAGTGCTTCCCCTCTGAGAAATCAAGCTGCCGGCACCATGACCCGATATCCCACTCAGACACATTATCCTGACAGTGAGCAAACCAGTCCTTGCCCTATACTATTACAGCCTAATCTTTTCCAGTGTGGCATTTGCATTCAGGATTTAAATCGGGGAGTTGAGTGGTTACGGCGTCCTCTTCCCGTTCGGGAGGTCGTTGGATCAATCCTCGACCCAACGGAACCAAAGACTTACAAAAGTTGTACTTGTCGCTTCCTTGCGTGGTATTCTGCATTACTAGGACAGGGCGAGGTTTCATTAGGTATCCAAGTATGATCGTCCCTAAAGGGGCACAACCAAAAATACTATACCTAGATTGGAGGTTTGGGTTTTTTATTAAAGCTGCATAGTCCGATGAACAAATCAAATTTTCAAAACCAAAACAATTATATAGATTTGACTCTACATATCTAAGTTAGATATTGATGCACATATTAAGCATGTATTGCCACATAGAAGGGAACACTGAGACAATTCGATAGAACCTGTTACTGTTGACAATGGTGTCAGAGTTTTGGGGTGCTTGCCAAAAGTAAGTTTATATGTTTGAATTTCCAATTACTCAAAACTTATTCATTTAAAATCTAAGTTACTTTAACCAGAAATAAGGTAGATTATAACGATCAATTTAATATATTTATCTCAGAAAAATTACCAAAACGCAAAACCATCGGACTATGCAACTTTAATCAAAATCATGTATATTATTTCTAAACTAATGCATGAAGGGAACGGAGGCTATGGCAGCTACGCGCTCATACACTTTCCTCATAACAAGTGCCGACTATGTTAGCCGAATAGCTCATGTAGTTTTGAAGCTGTGATTTTCGCCTGCTACCGGTAAATGTTGTCTGCTTTGCTTTTAAATTGAAGACAACACATATCCAGTGTTCGCGTGATGTTCGTTTTAGGGAATAACCCAAGCTTTTACCGGAAGTGGCTGATAGCTGGGTGTGTGTGTGGGGGGGGGGGGGGGGGGGGGGGGTTCGGTAAAATGCTAAATGATACCAGTCGACATTTGCCTATAAAGTGGCGTCTGGCACCTTGTTAATGATAGACGACGCATGCGTGACCTCAATTCCAACCGGGGCAGCGTTTACAATCCCATAGTCCCCTGGCGGGGTGAGACGCGGAGATAGCCTCGTGAGGAGCTCGGCCTGAGGACGGCCATTAATAGTCCCGGAGGCAGATCCAGCCCTCAAATGGCACACACCCCTCACATGTCACACACCCCTTAGATATGCCACACACCCCTCACACACCACACACCACTCATATGTCACACACCACACATGCCACACACCCCTCACATGTCACACACCCCTTAGATATGCTACACACATCACACTTCCCTCACACGCCACACACCCCTCACATGTCACAAACCACACATGCCACACACCCCTCACACAGACCTCACATGTCACATACCCCCTGAATATTCCACACACATCACACACCCCTCACAGGCCACATCCCTCACATGTCACACACCATACACGCTCCACACCCCTCACACACCCCTCACATGTCACATACCCCTCATATATGTGACACACATCACACACACCTCACATGCCACACACCCTCACATGTCACACACCACACATGCCACACACCCCTCACCACTCACACACCCCTCACATGTCACACAGCCTCACACATCACACCCCTCACACTTCACACATCCCTCACATGTCACACCACACATATCACACACCCCTCATATGTCACACACCACACATGTCTCACAGAGACCACACATGACAAACATCCCTCACTCATGATACACCCCTCACACACCATACACCCCTCAGACATCACACACACCTCACATGTCACACACCCCTCACATGTCACACACCCTCACACACCACACACCCTCACATGTCACACACCACACATATCACACATCCCTCATGTGTCACACACCACACATGTCTCACACAGACCACACATGACAAACACCCCTCACTCATGACACACCCCTCACACACCATACACCCTCAGACACCATACACCCCTCACATGTCACACACCCCTCACATGTCACACACCCCTCACATGTCACACACCCCTCACATGTCACACACCATACCCCTCACATGCCACACACCCCTCACATGTCACACACCCTCACATGCCATACACCCCTCATGTGTCATACACCCCTCACACATCCCCAACACGTCACACATACCCACATGTCACATACCTCTCACATGTCACACACACCACACACATCACACACCCCTTACACATCACATACCCACACAACACACACCCTCACATTTCACACACCCCTCAAATCACATACCCCTCACACATCACATGCCCCTCACACACCTCTCACATGCCACACACCTCTCAGTTGGCACACACCCCTCACATGTCACCCCATCACATGTCACGCACACCACATACATCACACATGTCACACATGTCACACATGTCACACATGTCACACACCACACACATCACACACTCCTTACACATCACATACCCCACACATATCACACACACCCTCACATGTCACACACCCCTCAAATCACATACCCCTCACACATCACATACCCCTCACACACCCCTCACATGCCACACACCTCTCACTTGGCACACACCCCTCACATGTCACCCCCTCACATGTCATGCACACCACATACATCACACATGTCAAACACCCACACATATCACACACCCCTCATATGCGATACCCCCCTCACTTGCCACACACCACTCACATGTCACCCCTCAAATGTCACGCACACCACATACATCACACATGTCACACACCCACACATATCACACACCCCTCATATGCCACACACCCCTCACATGTCAGACACCCCTCACATGTCACACACCACTCACACATCACACCCAACATGTCACACACACCACACATGTCACACACACCACACATCACACCCACATTACACACCACACACCCACACATGTCTGACCTCACACATGTCACACAACCAACACATGTCACCCACCCCTCACACATCACACACCCGACACATGTCACATACATCGCACATGCCTTATGTCACACCCCACACACATGACATGTTTCACACACCCTTCACACAACACACCTCACATGTCACACATCCCACAGATATCACACACCCTCCCATATCACACCCCACACATGGCACATGTCCCACATGTCACACAAATCACACATACCACACAGGTCACACCACCCCCACACCCCACACATCCCACACACATCACAGACCCTAACCCATTTCACACGTCACACATCTCACCCACATCACAAACCTTTACTCATTTCACCCACTGCACACCACCCTCCCGTACCTCACATACCATACCCAACTCACCCCAACCACCTCACAGACCATACCCACCTCACCCCACCTCACAGACCATACCTACCTCACCCCACCCACCTCACACACCATACCCACCTCGCCCCACCTCACAGACCATACCCACCTCGCCCCACCTCACAAACCATAACCACCTCACAAACCATACCCTCCTCACAAACCATACCCACCTCACCCCACCTACCTCACAGACCATACCCACCTCACCCCACCCACCTCACAGACCATACCCACCTCGCCCTACCTCACAGACCATACCCACCTCGCCCCACCTCACAGACCATACCCAACTCACCCCACCTCACAGACCATACCCACCTCACCCCACCTCACAGACCATACCCACCTCGCCCCACCTCACAGACCATACCCAACTCACCCCACCTCACAGACCATACCCACCTCACCCCACCCACCTCACAGACCATACCCACCTCGCCCCACCTCACAGACCATACCCAACTCACCCCACCTCACAGACCATGCCCACCTCACCCCACCTCACAGACCATTCCCACCCCACCCCACCTCACAAACCATACCCACCTCACAAAGCATACCCTCCTCACAAATCATACCCACCTCACCCCACCCACCTCACAGACCATACCCACCTCACCCCACCTCACAGACCATACCCACCTCACCCCACCTCACAGACCATACACACCTCACCCCACCCACCTCACAGACCATACCCACCTCGCCCTACCTCACAGACCATACCCACCTCGCCCCACCTCACAGACCATACCCAACTCACCCCACCTCACAGACCATACCCACCTCACCCCACCTCACAGACCATACCCACCTCGCCCCACCTCACAGACCATACCCAACTCACCCCACCTCACAGACCATACCCACCTCACCCCACCCACCTCACAGACCATACCCACCTCGCCCCACCTCACAGACCAAACCCAACTCACCCCACCTCACAGACCATGCCCACCTCACCCCACCTCACACACCATTCCCACCCCACCCCACCTCACAAACCATACCCACCTCACAAAGCATACCCTCCTCACAAATCATACCCACCTCACCCCACCCACCTCACAGACCATACCCACCTCACCCCACCTCACAGACCATACCCACCTCACCCCACCTCACAAACCATACACACCTCACAAAGCATACCCTCCTCACAAATCATACCCACCTCACCCCACCCACCTCACAGACCATACCCACCTCACCCCACCTCACATACCATACCCACCTCACCCCATCTCACAAACCATACCCACCTCACAAAGCATACCCTCCTCACAAACCATACCCACCTCACCCCACCCACCTCACAAACCATACCCACCTCACCCCACCTCACCCTACCTCACAGACCATACGCACCTCGCGCCCACCTCACAGACCATACCCACCTCATCCCACCTCACAGACCCTACCCACCTCACTCCACCTCACAGACCATTCCCACCCCACCTTAGAAACCATACCCACCTCACCCCACCCACCTCACAGACCATACCCACCTCACCCCACCTCACAAACCATACCCATCTCACTCAACCTCACAGACCATACCCACCTCACCCCACCTCACAGACCATACCCACCTCACCCCACCTCACAGACCATACCCACCTCACCCCACCTCACAGTCCATACCCACCTCGCCCCACCTCACAGACCATATCCACCTCACCCTACTCACAGACCATACCCACCTCACCCCACCTCATAGACCATACAAACCTCACCCCACCTCACCCCACGTCACAGACCATACCCACCTCACCCCACCTCACAGACCATACCCACCTCACCCCACCTCACAGACCATACCCACCTCACCCTACCTCATGGACCATACCCACCTCACCCCACCTCACATACCATACCCACCTCACCCCCACCTCACAGACCATATCCACCTCACCCCCACCTCACAGACCACACCCACCTCACCCTACCTCATGGACCATACCCACCTCACCCCATCTCACAGACCATACCCACCTCACCCCCACCTCACAGACCATACCCAGCTCACCCCCACCTCACAGACTACACCCACCTCACCCTACCTCACAGACCATACCCACCTCACCCCACCTCACAGACCATATCCACCTCACCCCCACCTCACAGACCATACCCACCTCACCCCATCTCACAGACCATACCCACCTCACCCTACCTCACAGACCATACCCACCTCACCCCACCTCACAGACCATACCCACCTCACAGACCATACCCATGTCACCCCATCTCATAGACCATACCCACCTCACCCCACTTCACAAACCATACCCACCTCACCCCATCTCACAGACCATACCCACCTCACCCTACCTCACAGACCATACCCACCTCACCCCACCTCACAGACCATACTCACCTCGCCCCACCTTACAGACCATTCTCACCACACCCCACCTCCCAAACCATACCCACCTAACCCCACCTCACAGACCATACTTGCCTCACCCCACCTCACAGACCATTCCAACCTCACCCCACCTCACCTCACCTCACAAACCATACTCACCTCGCTCCATCTCACAGTCCATACCCACCTCACCCCACCTCACAGACCACACCCACCTCACCCTACCTCACAGACCATACCCACCTCGCCCCACCTCACAGACCATACCCACCTCAGTCCACCTCACAGACCACACCCACCTCACCCCACAGACCATTCCCACCATGCCCCACCTCACAGACCATACCCACCTCGCCCCACCCACCTCACAGACCATACCCACCTCAACACCTCGCAAACCAACTATTGGCCTTTCCACCTCCATCCTCCGTCATACTGCCAACACCATGGGTTGTTGTTTTCCCAGTGGGACAGCACTATAAAGTCGCCATGAGTGCGCACTGTCACAAGTTGGTACCCGTCCTGATATGACCTTAGATGTTGCTAGGAGGTAAAACAACAACAAACAAACAAACCGACCCGACTCCAGCCGACTACCGACTCCCATTGGCTGAGGGCTTCATGGTTTCTAGGCTTATTTAAAATCCGCCTAATCAACTATTCTATGTTGCAGTCCGGTGGTTTTGAGTTTCGTAATCATTTTTTAGATAAATATATTATTAGGTTGATCATTATATTTACCTTTTTCTATTTTTTAATTTTTTTTCTCGTAATCGGTGTATTTATGATGCCCATAACGGTTAAGTCTAATGACTTGTATTTCGCCGCTAGACAGTAATTGTGACTACCCTTCTTTTTTTTTTATCAATTTCAGTTGTTGTGCAGCGAACTACTGCATGCATTCTTTCTCTGTTTGTAAGCATTCTCCCACATCCCCCAAACCTATGTGAGTTTGTTTGTTCTACAATCGGATAATTGTTTGGTTAGCAATAGTTACTTTCTCCGACTTTCTTAACCTTGCTGTGTTAGTGGTAACAGGTTGTATTACATTGACTTAGTATGCCCTTCTATGTAGCACCAAATGCTTAATAAGAGAATTAGTATCTATGTTGAACATGTACGTTCAAAACTAGATAACTGTGTTTTTTAAATGTTATCCTATCATCTGACTATGCATCGGACTATGCAGCTTTAAGCTAATAAGAGAATTAGTATCTATGTTGGACATGTAGGTTCAAAACTAGATAAGTGTGTTTTTTAAATGTCATCTGCTATGTATCGGACTATGCAGCTTTAAGCTAATAAGAGAATTAGTATCTATGTTGAACATGTAGGTTCGAACCAAGATAAGTGTGTTTTTTATATGTGATCCTTTGATCTGACTATGCAGCTTTAAGCTTGTCTTGCGATGGTACTAAAGAACCAGCAGCTGTGCTTATGACGCCAGACATCGTACAGAACCCAACATGGGGCCACAACTGACAGCTAACTGGACGGAGTGGCCAAATGCATCCATGTGTTCTCAGTCACGATTGTCTCTCAGGAAGGATTAAAGCTGGGAATCGGCAGGTTACATCACAGCTTCAGCTTAAGGCCCTGTCACATTACGGCGTATGGCGGAAGCGTATTGAAAACCTACGTAGGTCCTGCGCGTGCCGGCCTATGATGACATTTGGTGACCTTTTGGGTGGTTTTGAGCGTATGTGGAACCTACGAGGAGCGTACGAGGAGCGTACGAGGAGCGTATGAGGAGCATATGGGAGCGTGCTGTGACATTTTTTGACAGTATGGGCCATACGCCCTCATAGGTCGAGTTTTTTTGAGCATGCACAAAAAAATTTGGACGGACGGATTTATGAAAGCGTATGGCGGCGTATGCCTCATACGCTTCACATAAGCCGGCATCTGGCAGCATCTGGCGGCGTATGAGTAGCGTATGAGTAGCGTATGCGTAGCGTATGAGTAGCGTATGCGTAGCGTATGAGTAGCGTATATGGCGTATGCCGACGTATATGACGTAACGCGCCTACGCCGCCATACGCTCCCGCAAAAAACCCTAATGTAACAGCCCCTTCACAGAGCAGAAGGTGTGGGAAGGTGGTAATCGATTAACACGACCCGGACGACTCGGTTCACCCGAGTTGCTAGAATTTTAAATCGAACACCGCGAGTGGAGTTGACAAAAACACGTGTGCAAAAAGGCCCGACCCCAGTAACCTACCTCTTGGCTGGGGTTTGCTAGGAACGATGACGTCCCATTTGTGATGGTACCGTACTGCAGGATTTTTTTTGGTAATAACACAGATTAATGAAATGGAAATATAACTAAACTATGCAGTCATAAAATACTTTAAATCCTATTTTGCTGTAGTTATATCGGGTTTTTTGGGGTTGTTTAAAGGTTTTGGATGAAGCCACCATTTTTTCCACCCCGAGCATAGAGAAGCGTATTTGATTATTCGACCCGAGTCTGGAGGATGTGCGCATGCGCCAAAAAGTGGCTTGGGTGAGCCGAGTTGATTAATCGATTACGCCCTGTGATAGAGGAAGTGGTTTTGAGCTGATGTGAAATATCTCCTAGGACAATTTCACTGCAATCTCCATTAGAAACAAATGTATGGCAAGAACCATAAAGGGCACATTCCTTACACGCGGTATGCGGTATGCGAATGCGAATGCATTTTCCGATCGGTCCCTGTAGCGATCGGTGCGGCATGCGGTATGCGGCACGCAGGGTGCGAATAGAAACCTGAGTCTGATGTGTCCATTAGTTTAACACTAGGAGAGGTGACTGAGCATTACGGAACGGTCTCACACAGGGGTGAGGAGGGGAAACACATGGTGAGCTGGGCACCCGGGAGACATACGGTTAGGGGAAAGCTAAAAATGCTACCATATGCACAGAAATATGAATACTTATCTATAATTAGGTTATAATAAAGGTAGGAACCCCCATGTGACGTACAAAAAGGTACCTAGATATAAATGCAATATTTGGTCATATACAGAGCAGTATGGAGAATAATTGTTTATTTTTATTTTTTAAATATAGCCAGTCGTGTGCCGCATACCGCATACCATGTGTAAGGAATCATGCCATTCGCATACCGCATGCCGCATGCCGCATACCGCGTGTAAGGACTGGGCCCTTTATACTCGGGTCATCAGGAGGCATGTGGTTGGTTATCCATGTAAAGTGAGTCTAAAGTACACGGTCTATTATGAAGGGTATGACTGGGAACCATCCCCAACTTCCGGTGTGTGAGCTGTAGCTGCGACCCGGTGTGTTGGGTCACAGCTACAGTTCTTACTGAGAGACCAGCGGAACTCGAAAAACCCATTTTGAGCACCTGCTGCCTGAGTGGCAGGTCATGTTACTGAACCATGGTCAACCCAACGACTTACAAATGTACCTTTGTTGCTATCTATACTGGCGCTTGGCCTTTACTAAGTAACACAAGGAGTAGGGAAATGAGGAAGACCAATTATTTTAGGCTGAAATTGTCCCTGCCTAAACAGTTTGTTTAGCAATAGTTACGCTCTGGCTACATCAGCCTCACCTTCCAGCTCGCCCACTAGGCTCTGTGACAACGGTGGCTGGTCCTCCACGGACATCATTTTTGCCATATTTCACTCAGCAAATTGTGACTACACCGTCTATTAACGCGCAATGCGTGTTTAGATTCGGCCGAAAACCGTGTCCGGTGCAAGTGCTTTCGCAGTCTTGACTTGAACTCAGTCAGTCAGTCGTTCTGAAACGACAGCGTGAACAACACATTATTATATGTCTGACACGCTAACCGCCTATAATACAACACACATATAACACCACTTGTGTCAATTCCAACACTTACACGATCTAACCACATAAATACTTACCAATAAATCCTCCTCCAACTCGCTGTTGCCTGTCCGCTGCCGAGTTGCTAACTGAAGCCATATCCGGTCTGCGTGGGCTTGACCTCTCCCCGGATACTTAACTTCCGGTATTCGGAAGATGAAGTAAGAACCACACACGAGCCTTGCACTTTACATTGTAATCAACAGGACGTCATGCCTGTTCAAATTGACGCTACCACCACATGTGTGAGGGGGGGGGGGGGGTATGTGTGAGGGGGGGTGTGTGTGAGGGGGCGGCTGGATGTGAGGAGGTGCGTGTGTGTATTGGGTGTATGCAGAGTTGCCAACCCTGTACAGTATTTTATGTCCCCATCATCACCATACGGAGATCTTCCAGCCGGTTTTTCATTTTCCAATGTTGGCCACCCGGCAATACCATTAAGATAGTAATATTTTATCAATCTTAGGGATTGTTGTCAAAATGCACCACATATCTAAGATTTTAATATCTTTCTAGGGGAGTAGCCCCAGACCCCTCAATAAAACATCCTTTAAGATCTTCCGGTTTGTCATTTTCCAATGTTGGCAATCATGTGTATGTGAGGGGGAGGGTACGTGTGACATGGGGGGAGGGGAGGTGTGACATGGGGGGGGGGGGAGGGGAGGTGTCGGGTGTGTATGAGGGAACGGGTGTGTTGGGTGTGTGATTGGACGGGTGTGTATCTGGTGTGTGTGAGGGGGCGGTGTCGGGTGGTGGGGGAATGAGGGCCTGGTGCTGGGTGGGAGCTGCCCAGATTGTGAGTGTGACGTCAGGGCGTCTCTCAGGGAACCATTTACGTGATTACACGTGTGAGGAGTCGGATCACGTGACTCTTCTTTGCACAGCCATCCACCAGAAAGAATCCGCGCACAGAAACACACACACTCACATACACACTGAAACACTCTCACACAGAAAACACATTCACACACACTCACACACGGACACTCACACACACAAACACTCACACATGGACACACTCGCATACACACACAGAAAACACTCACATACAAACACACGCTTACACACTCACACACATACCCCCACACACGGACAAATACACTTACACACAAACACACTCACATGGACACTCACACACAGAAAAACACTAACACATGAACACACTCACACACGTACTCAGTCACGCACACGGACACACATGCACAATTATACACACATGTATGCACACCGATTCACAAGCATCCACAAGCACATGCACGCATGCACATACTTACACACAACCACAGACAATATACATGTTGGCCGCGCTAACATGAGTAATTTGCCACACGAGGCAACAGGCAGCTTATCGGACATCTTGATATGCGAGGTAAAAGTGACACATATTCGACGCGTTCGTTGGCACAGTGATATCGATCAGCTGTTGATAGTCACTGCTCCCACAGAAAATTTGTCTTCAAGTGCACAATTTTACTCAAATCATCTCATAAGTCACTCTGGAACATGCCGCTGGAAGGAAGAAGCTTGGCCCAGCCCTTTCATGTGAAAAAACTCAAAAGCAAAGGAAGATACCTAGAAGATCAGCGTGGTCTTCGTCTTGTGCGCAGGCCAGCATCTAAGAACAAATGTCAGACGATGCGGGATCGAATTGTGTGCTAATGGCCCCGCCCACTCCTCCCGTGCTACAAGTTCCTGCACTCCAACAAGAGACTTTACATCAGCTGAGAGAAGAAAACAGATGACTTTGTCAAGATTCATTAGACTTCGCGAATATGCTGAACGTTTTGGAGAAGATAGCGACAATACCACTGTCACACTCACCATGACATCTAGTGCAACTGTCACTGCCCCACCCTCGGTCGTCAAGCTTTAATCATCGGGCCTCACTCACAAGCCCAGTCCTTGCCTGATCTCTCCCGTCCATATCTCCGCTTCCTCAATGCATCATGCCTAACATTACACGACTTCACCAAGGTAACCATGGAAAATATTATGACTGCTGGCACATGGCGAAGAAGAGCAGTAAAAACTTATCTTGATAAATCAGTAGTAATCTCAGCCCCAGCAGCGCTCAAATCTTTGTTGGGTTGGGCGCTGCTGTCCTATACTTCCCGATAACGATAAAGTAATTGGTGTCATACATCTGTGGCTTCACTGGTATTCCTCTTCACGCGAGCTGCTCATGTATTCTTAAATATGTTCTCCTCTTACATGCAGCATCTGTTACTGGATTATCTTTAATAGAATATCTAACCGTTATGCATTACTGATAAACTTACTCTTAACATTGGTCCTTGTCGGCCGCTCGAGAATAATGACAATTAACTAGATACTAAGCAACCTGCTGTCTCTCTGATTGTTGGACTATGTACTTTGAACCTTATCTCAATAACACGATGTAATACTAGTTAAGAATGGTCCCTGCCGGCCGCTTGATCTATGCTCTTCTCTGTTATGTGGTTGGTCAACAATGTTGTTCGATCGCCACCCGGTTAACGCATGTCACGATTGTTAAAGTTGGTCCATGTCAGCTATGCACTAATAGGTTTCCTTGAAGCCCTGACTTATTTGATTAATTAAAAATATCAAATATGAATTTACATCTTGTGTCTTGTTTTTCCGAGTGTGGTGAATTAATGCACACACACACACAAACACTCATACACACACTTATACAGTCACGCACAGACTGACAGATAACCACACACATGTGCGCATATTATACTTGCACACACAGATTTAAGCCCTGGTCACATAGCCGTTAGTGGACATAGGTGAACGTAGTGGAGGCTAACATAGTTGAAAGTAGTTGAATGTACCGGCATCCGTACTTGTCCTTGATGTTAACTTGGTAATAACATGGGTGAGCCGTAATCTCTGATTTAATTTTTGGACATGTTCAAAAGAGCAGTATGTTAGAGGGTGAATTTCGAACATAGTAGAATGTACCTCTTAATGTACTCTAGCATACTCTAGCGTACTTTGACCCACACAAAACCATGGCCGTTCCACGTCGCGTATGCCGTGGTCTCATAGCCGTTAGTGGACGTAGTTGAACATAGTTGAACGTAGTAGAGGCTAACGTAGTTCAAAGTAGTTTAACGTAGTTGAACATACCGGCATCCATACCGTAATGTATTTATCCGTATCATTTGGTGGCAAAAGGTACCATACCTTAACGTATTTCAAAGTAGTATAACAAACTTACACCATGTTTGACCCACATTAGCCTCCACTACGTTCACCTACGTTCAACTATGCCCACTCACGGCTATCTGACCAGGGCTTTACATACTCACACTCACACACAGACTAGCACAACTGACCAACTGCTATCATTTATCCCTGCCACTTTGTGAGTTAACCGGCGGTCATAAAAATTCGTAGAAATCCGCGGAAATCGCGCAGATCTTTCATTCCTGTGAGTGGAAACGGTCAAACATAATACGCCATTCCTGGTGAGGTAAAATTGCTTTTATTGCAAGAAGGACATAAATCTATAGCAAGATAACTAACTGTTCTGGTGACTGAGAAGACTAGCACATTGCATTTGTTAGGTTAGGCAAAAAACTCAT
This sequence comes from Branchipolynoe longqiensis, assembly GCA_030323885.1. Lineage (NCBI taxonomy): Eukaryota > Metazoa > Annelida > Polychaeta > Phyllodocida > Polynoidae > Branchipolynoe > Branchipolynoe longqiensis. The sequence goes on along the minus strand of CM059188.1, from coordinate 95,246,390 downwards.
GACTGGTGTTTAGAAAGCAATGAGACGTGATACAAATTGCAATAATGGCAACACTATCAATATAAGTGCTCCCAAAAAGTGCATACATGTAGAACATGCCAGTTGTATTTCTGTTATAATTAATATCTCGACGATTGGAAATCAATTTACCCTCAATACCCCCAATATAAAAGCTGCACAGTTCGATGAAAGCATCAAATATTCGAAATCAAACTACTTATCTAGAGTTGATTGTACATATCTAACTTAGATACTGCTGTACTTATTAAGCATTTGTTGAGGCATATAAAGAAATACTGAGACAATTTAATAGAATCCATCACTGCTGAAGTCTGGTTTCAGCATTTTTATGTGCTTGCCCAAATTATTTTGGCATGTTTACTTTTAAATATCTCCGAAGATAGCCGTTTAAAATAAGTTACTTAAAGTAAAGTAGATCATATTTATCAATCTAGTATATTTGTTTGAGAAAATGGCAGAAATTAAAAACCATCGGAGTAGGCAACTTTAAACATGATGCCTGCTAAATCTGGTCTAATCAACTGGTCCCAGTTCCCAACAGATATTTGTCAAAACGGAATCAGTTTGAAATAGTCCAAGATCAACTGAACGTAATGACATCTAACAGTACTATTTGACATTGCTTACTCAGTTCAGAGCACACTGGATGGATGACCGAATCGGTAAGACTGCTACCTGGATTCCCATGCGGCAGGACTAACCGATGACTTACAAAATTGGTACACGTCGCAACCCAGCATGGCGATCGCCATTTCTAGGATAGGGCAAGGACTGGTTTACTCAGTATCCAGATAATGTGACTGAGTGAGATATCAGGTCATGGTGTCAGTGGCCTGGTTCCCCAGTGAGGCAGTACTATAAAGTCACCATGAGTGCATACTGTCACAATTCGATACCGATCCTGATATGACTTTAGATGTTGCTAGGATGTAAAGCCCAACAAGTACAAGTTCAGAGCACAAAGTAAAGAATTACATTGATCCCTCTTGATACCATACAAGAAAAGAGTTCTTACCTAATGTTAAACATACTTAGCATTTGTATTACTTTTATCCTAAATGACAACATAATAAGGCATTTATTATGACTCACACTACCAATCTGATCCGATTTTATTTTATAATTGCATTATATTCATGTTAATTAAGTTGTGTTCTCTGTGGCGGAGTGGTTAGAGTGTCTGACTTTTTTCTAGGTCGGACTCCTAATCTGAAGGTTGGTGGTTCGATTCCCCGTGCTCCCCACCTCTGCCAATTTGGATTTCCACCGCTGTGTATAACTTACAGCGACATCAAAGGCTGGTTGCTCTCATACCATGTCTATGTGGTGTGGGAGGTTAAAAATCCCTTGGGTCGGTAAAAGTGTAGGCTCAGGCTTTCTTTCGACAAACTGTCTAATGGTGAAAACAAGTCTATTCAGACTTATCCATGATAGGCAGTATAAATCTTCAAGTCCAAAATTGTTTCAGCCAAAGGATAAGTACCAAGGCACTGAAAAGAAAATTGCTCTGGAGACTTAAAATGTCTATAAAAGATAATAAAATTATGGGGACTTTGCTCTGCCAGAACTTCTTTTTTCAGCCAACATATTTACTAGATGGGATGGCTGCTTTGGGATTCCAGGGTCCAAACACATGTGAAGATATGGAATTCAAGACTTTTCAAGGCTGTTTTTGATAGGAATGCAAGACTATTTTCATTTGGATTTCAGAAGAAAAGAAATACAATGGCAAATGGCTATTTCAGACTAATTTAGATCAGTGGGGACAGTTTAATGGAATTCAAGGCTTTTCAAGGCTAATTACCCAAAATAGGCTAAATTAAAGGCTTTTCAAGGCATTGAAATGGGGCAAATGAACTTCAAGACTTTCCAGGCCCCGTACGGACCCTGGGATTCGGACTCTGGCAGATTCAAACCAATGACGTTAAAAAAATATATATACCGGGATGACTTAAATATCTATACTTGTTACTATACTACCTAGCCTGGTGCTTGGCATTATAGTAGGCAAGGAGCAGTGGAATGAGGAAGAATGAGAAATTTCCCCCCTTCTTAATTAATGAATGTAACAAACAAAACAAAACTATTCGACCTCATTACCAGAACACGCACTCATACATTTCTAATTCCGTCCCCATAACTTCTGGTTCCGGCCGTCCTATCTCCCCGGTTCTTTCACCTGACCCCGATCAGCCATCCACACCTCTCCATGGTCATTAGACCTTTTTCCACGGAGCATGCACAGTAAGCTGCTACTTTGGGTTCCTGCCCCATCAGAGGGCAGGTTGGTGGTGAAAGTCCTGTACGAGACCTTATCTGCAGAGCATGCTGGACAGTGATCTTCCCCCCCCCCCCCACCCCAACCATAAGTTCTTGCCACCCCCATCAGCGGGAAGGATGCTGGTGGAAATCCTCTATAAGATATTTTCCACAGAGCCGGCTGCACATGGAGATGCTACCGACATTAGTTCTTGCCACTGTAGTCAGAGTGCATATAATAAATTTCTAAATGAGAATAGTGTTCATTGTTTGACTGAAAACATGTTGATGTGTACATGAATGACATGTAATACTTTTATCGGTCTAGGGTGGTCCAATATTGAAAAAGAAATACTGGAGAAAAAGTTTTTTTAATTACAAAAAAACACGCCCACCCGACCCTGATTTGTGTTATCAAAAGAACAATCAACCTTTTTTTTGGCCTTATGTGTAAATGTTATTCTCATTGAAACCCACTATAGGTAAAGAAAACCTGGAATAACTATGATATGGATAAAACAAATGTTCAAGACACAAAGCTCGTACAACACAAACTCACACAGTTGTTGATACTAATTTGTTTAAATCGTGGTTATAATAAATAGAAGGGCTGATAATAATCTATATATAATACCAAAAGGTGGTTCAGTTTTAGGGTCATTTGTATCTCCTCTGTTAATGGGCTGACATACTCCACTGATGCTTCACCATGTATACATGGGTTTTTTTTGTGCCTACCATACACATTTCATATTAATCTTGATGGTCTTTACTAACTTTGGTCACTTTAACCATTTTGAGTCACGTCACCATGAGTGTTGCTAATTCCGTCATGAGACAGCGCCACCAATATGGTTTACAGCATAGTGGTACTAATGGATTCCACCAGATGGCAGCACTATATTGAAATGGGACAAGTCTGGTATATAGCAGAGAAAGTGTGTATATATTATATATTATATATATATATATTATATATATAGTATATATTATATAAGTATATATATATATATATATATTATATTATATTATATATATATATATATTTTGACAGTTCAACATAATATTGGTCCAAGGATAGATACGGGGCCTATCTTTTTAACCTGTGCACAGCATGGGTTAGCTGGTGCTATTATAATAGCATCTTACTGAAAATAGGACTAGTTGAATAACCTCGGCCATCTTTGATTGCTAAACACAGTAGTCAGTCTCAGCTATATTGACTTAGAAAGAATTGTCTATAAGGGGATGTCTGCATCTCTATGGAAAATCGCAGTAGTTAATGAACCACATAGAAATCTTTAATCCTTGATTAATACAATACCAATAAGATTAGACACATTTTGATTATGCACACCGGGATTGATCAATTATCAGTCCTGTTTTGGGATTGTTTAGTTAAGTGGAACGTATGTGTGTGTAGGGGGGGGGGTGTTTATGGTAAAATAAGCAATTACCATTTAGGAGATTCTGATAAATAGACAGGTAGTAGCGAAAATAGACTTGGTCATGTATGAAAAGTGTAATGAAAAATATACACCCTTTTAATTACAGACTATTCGTCAATATGCTGCCTGGTGTAGCTTATAGAGAAACAAATGGAAAATTGTTATAAAAACTAAAGAAAAGACCTCCCATTTAATACACACACAAAATATCTCATGCAATGCCATCATGAAGAATGAGATAACATGGCGGGGGGGGGGGGGGAGATTTATTTAAACAAATAATAATAAGACTATGTATTATCATCGGGTTTTTGAGTGTACTAAAATGCATTGGGTTTTTTGTGTGGATTTCTTAAAAGGCGGGAAACCCATTCAATATCATCATGCTTAATGAGAAGAGGGGAGAGAAAAGAGAGCATCAACTTAGAAGAAAATAGTAACAATAAAACCGGATGCTCATTACCATCAACCTTTGATTGTCTAGACTTAAAGTACCCCTTTATGTGTATCAATCTATAGATGCACTAATCGATGTCCCTTTAACAGTTTAACCGTGGCCGCTTTGAATCTGTGGGTGCGTGCTCTAATTCAGGCTCCTCAGACCGTGATATCAAAATGGCGTCCCCACGGTCTGGGGGGGTCGATGCACCAGTCTCAACAGACCTAGTGGCAGACGACACAACTATCCCCGCCTCCTCACACGCACCCAGCTCGGCGTGTCCCTTCTTAGCGTCATTGTTTTCTTCTTTGACGAAAGCCTCCACTTCATTTTTCACCACTTCTTTTTCCACGGGCATCGCTGGCGCGTTCTTCATGACCGCCTCCATCTTAACTTCCTCCTTTTTAACCGCCACTTCCCTCGTGGCGCCACCTGTCGGAGCTTCCTGCAGAGCCTCGTCCACCAGGATCGTCGGCATCAGCTTAGCCTCTTTCTGGCTGAGACAGTGGGTCGAGCCCAGGACCACGTGCGGCGCCGACCAATCAGGAATCGGGATCTCGAGCATCTTGCAGACGTTCTTCATGACGTCATCGACGTAGTGGTTGATTTTGAGGTGGCACTTCCGGTCGTGCTTTGTCGTCTGAAGATTGATGATGACGAAGTTACCGCCATTTTTCTTCACCTTCAGAGGCATGTTTCCGCAAGGGATTATTTGTAGAGACGTCCCAAGTGTCAACACCAGGTCTGCACGACTGAAATAAGAATAGAAACAAGTTTGTATTTTTGTCCCTAGGTTCTATTTTTTTCTGCATTTAGGCTTGTAATCGTTATTTATCTAGGCATATTCATACAAAGGAAAAATATATAAGTATAGTGAAAGCTCGATTTTGGACTGTTTGCAATCTACAAACAATTACAAGCCATAAACAAGAAGCCAGAAAACCAAAATTATCACTAAAAACAAAATTCAAAAGATGTGAATCAAATTGGACTAGTACTTCCCCGCGGTGAGAACAAGTGTTAACACACTGAGCAGGGTAAATGAATTCATCACAAAACAAAAAATATATATTCCAATCGCCATGTCTCAAACAGAATTAAAATTATTTTAAAATTAAAGCAGATAGGATGGCCAAATGTGCAGAGTGCTCGTTTCTCAGGTGGGAGGCGGTGAGTTTGATCGTCGGATGAGTCAAACCAAAGACCCTATAATACTAAGACGGCTCACTCCCTATCTCTCCAATGGTAATGTAAATTTCGCAGTGCCACCTTGTGGTGGGTTTGATCAGCCCGGCTGCTGGTTGGTGTTTCACATGTAAACACATACAATTATATTATACATGAGATAGGTAAGTATGAATACGCATCAATATGAAATTGCTATGAACAAATACACATCATCATCAGCATCATCATCATCATCGCCATCATCAGACATCTTTCACATTCATATATACATTTATACATATAATATAACACCTGTTTAACCAAGAGAAAAGCCAGCGCACCAAGTGGTGGGTTTGATCATTTTGATTACACAGTACAGGCTCAGTGAGCCGACTTAGTATTATAGGGTCTTTGGTCAAACTAAAGAATTACCAAATTTGTACTTGTCACCACCTTGCCTGATGCTTTGCATTACTAAGTAGGATAGGATATGACAGGATGAGGAAGAATTGCATGTATTTGAAATTCAAAATTTCATAAAAAATTTAATATAGTTTGCAGTTCTTAATGAAAACCTTAATTAAAAGATTTTAGAAAAACTTAAATATTAATGTCTGATGTCTACAGGATTAGAACACAATAAGAATGTGGGGGAGCACTGACGTCTGTCACGAGGGATAACTACCAAAGATGATGACATATTTTAAATAAGAAGCAACATTTGCTTGAAATCACGCGAGTTGGTGAAATATTTATTTTGGGTGGTTTAAAAAAAAAAAAATATTGTGAACATATATATATATGTACCTGCAGTGATCATCAGAGAGGTCAAAGTCATTATCTGGTAGAGCATCCTCCCAGTCCAGGATCGTATCCCGCAATTGACCCCTGTAAGAAAAAGAACACATAAAAAATAACATTATATATTTAAGGTACATATATTGAGTGTTTGTGCATTTCAAAAAATAAAATAACTTAAGATAACTTACAATAACTTAAGATGACTTAAAATAACTTACAATAACTGAGAATAACTTTAAATAACTTTAAATAACTTTAAATAACTAGTAGAGGGTACATTTTGGTCATAGCCGAATATACTGTATGTATTAAAAAAATACTAGTTGTTTGCTAATAACATTAAAATCCCCAAGAGTTAATACAATAAATTATATGTAGCTCATTCCCAAACTCTTTCAAGGAGTATAAGTAATTATGCAAATATTATTTACGCTGCAGTTGTCCGGTAGTTTTGTACCCACATCCTACGACTACCAACATTCACTTGTACTGTTCTATACCATGTTTGTTTGTTTTTGTTGTTGTTTTACGTCCTAGCAACATCTAAGGTCATATCAGGATGGGTACCGACTTGTGACAGTGCACACTCATGGTGACTTTATAGTGCTGCACCACTGGGAGACCAGGCCGCCAGCACCATGACTAGATATCCCGGTCAGTCACATTATCCTGACACTGAGCCAACCAGTCTTTGCCCTATCCTAATAATGTGAAGCACATGGCTAGGAAGTGACAAGTATAGATTTTTACGTCATTGGTTTCACTCGACCATGGTTCGAACCCACAAACCTATGGGTTCAGATCCCCCAATCTCCCAAAACAGGAGATGGACACTGAACTCATTCGGCCATCCCGTCTGGTTCTATACCATGTCTCACCAACTAACACTTTGAGGGAACTGGGCACAGTTGGCTTACACCTGAGTAGACAAACTCTGGCTAGGAATATGCGTGTATGCGTATGCGAGTAGGGGTCTTGACCTTCACTCTGGCCCAAATTTTGACTGCATAACTTAAATATTTTCTTCTTTTTTTCTTTCTTTTTCTTTCTTTTATTTGTCATAGCTTAAAGTTGTATAGTCCGATGATTTCGAATTTCTGTCATTTTCTGAAATAAATGTATTAGGTCGATCATAATAATCTACCTTACTTTAGTTTGAAGTAACTTTTATTTTAAATGTCTAATATTTTAGATATTTGAAGTGCAAACATGCTCAATTCATGTTGGCAAGCATGTCAAAAGTCCGACACCATAGGCTTATGCAGTAACAGGTTCTATTAAATTAACTCAGTATAGCCTTCTCTGTGGCAGCAAATGCTTAATAAGTGCAGCAGTATCTAAGTTTGATAGGTGAAATCAAGTCTAGCTGAACTTTTTGGTTTTGAAAATTTGATGTTTTCATCGGACTATGCAGATTTCAAGTTTACTTAGTATATTGAATCTCCGGTTGGCCCATATAAATTAAACGAATTCAATTTTATTGTACTAAAATCCGACTGGTAGGGTATGTGATGTTTGTATATATTCTCAGATGACGATTTTCCTGCTGCTATACCCAATCAATCACTACCCTAACCAAAGACCCTATAATACTAAGACGGCTCACTCAGCCTGTACTGTGTAATCAAAATGATCAAACCCACCACTTGGTGCGCTGGCTGTTCTCTTGGTTAAACAGGTGCTATATTATATGTACAAATGTATATATGAATGTGAAAGATGTGTGATGATGGCGATGCTGATGATGATGCTGATGATCATGGATATTTGTTCATAGCAATTTCATAGTGATGTGTATTCATACTTACATATCTCATGTATAATATAATTGTATGTGTTTACATGTGAAACACCAACCAGCAGCCGGCTGATCAAACCCACCACAAGGTGGCACTGCGAAATTTGCATTACCATTGGAGAGATAGGGAGTGAGCCGTCTTAGTATTATAGGGTCTTTGCCCTAACCCAATAACACAGGATCCCATCCAATTATGTTATCCCAACCAGTCCTTGTCCCATCCTAGTAATGCTCAATAGATAGATATCAATTTTGTAAGTCTAGTTTGACTTAGCCGGGGACTGATCCCATAACCTGATACATGAGAAGCGGGCACCTTACCCACTCTGGCAATCCGCTCTTGATTATTAATACACATGCATAAGGCCTGACCTAAGCACGTACCTACACCTCCTGCCGCCCTTCTTCATATACACACACTTGTTACCGGTAAGTTTCTGGGCCATTGTTGGACAGGTAGTTTTTCGAATGTACTGAAAACAAACAGAGGAGTGAAGAGAAATGTTCATTTAAAAGATTTTTTTAATTGTTCTATTAAATGTCTCACGACATTGGGAAAGCAGGCTTTTCCCCCCTGATGTACTAAAAGCAAATCCTAAACCTATTATCATTGTTATTATTATTATTATTAAATCAGGATTAATGATTGTCTTGTGGAATAACCAAATAGTTCATAATAAATTAGACACGAAACTATTTGCAAACTACTTTTTTAATCTTATTATAGTTACATCTTATTATATTATAGTTAAACAGCAATAAACTCGAAGATGGAAAAACTACCTGCATGCAAATTCTTGTCAGATGAGGAAAGGCAAAAGTCTGCAAACGTGTCCAGTGTGCAGGAAGCGAACCTTCAGAAATGACAGCCTGTCATTCAGCATTCATTACTGAATGATCCAGTGACTGATCAATAATGACTTGGTGCGAAAGCGCTTTAGGATTTTTTTTTTTTTAAATTTAAGGAGATGAAGGTCACCTCAGACAAGAAAAAAGCAAAGCAGAAATCTGCCTCATGGTAGATTTCCCAGCGATTCTCTATCAGCGCTGAGCCCATTCGGAATTGTTTACTTATTTGTGGAAATCTATGAAAAGGCCGAGATCTTTAATCCCTGTAATTCTTTTTTGTTTCTTTTCTGAATAGAACTTAACGGCTAGATTTTGAGTCTGAGCTTAGAGATAGATCCACTGGTTAGTAGAAATAAGTGCAATGACAGGCGGCTAGCCCCTGGGTGTAGTGCTGAGGGCCTTACCTGGGTGCTACACTTGCCACACTGCTCCACAAACATGTCGCCGTGCAGCTCGGCCAGGCGGTCCCGGGGGAACCCAGAGCGCAGGTGCAGCCCGTCCACGTTCTGACTGATCAGGAACTTGAGCTTCCCTAAACAACCAGTAGGAGTCAGCAGCGCGGAATATTTCACCTCAGGAAACATCCAGATAACATGGAAGACACTGCTGGACGGTGGGGGGGGTTGAAAATAATGTCAGTGTCGAGCATAGCTCCAATAGAAGCACAGCAAGTGCTCAAACATTACTATGTTGTTGATTTCTGGTAATTAAACTGGGGGGGGGGGGGGGGGGCGGCCGATTAAATAATAACAAATATGAACAATAATAGTTTTGAATGGGATGAGGACATGGGGGGGGGGGGGGGGGGGGGGGGGGGGGGACTCGGGGAGTGGGAGTGGGAGGTGATGGGGCAGGGTAATTATCATGTCGATGACGAGGGGGAGGAGGGGGGGAGGAGGAGAAGGAGGCGGAGGAGGAGGAAGGGGAGTAGGAAGGGGAGTAGGAAGGGGAGTAGAAAGAGGAGGGAAGAGGGCGGAGAGACAACGGAGGGGGGAGGAGGGGAGGAGGGGAAGGGATGAGGTGGAGGTGGGAGGAGGAGGAGGACGTGGGGGAGGAGGACGTGGGGGAGGAGGACGTGGGGAGGAGGACGCGGAGGCGGAGGAGGAGCGAGGAGTGAGGGGGGAGGGAGGTGGGAGGAGGGAGGAGGGAGGAGGGAGGAGGGAGGAGGGAGGAGGGAAGAGAACGAGGAGGTGGGGGAGGAGGACGAGGAGGTGGGGGTGGGGGGAGGAGGCGGCGGAGGAGGAGAAGGAGGAAGAAGGAAGGAGGAAGGAGAAAGGAGAAGGAAGGTGGCGGAGGGAGGAGGACGAGGAGAAGAAAGAGGAAGGCGAAGGAGGAGGCAAAGGAAGAGGCAGAGGAAGAAGAGGGATGAGGGATGAGGAAAATAATGTAAAGACTAATTTATCAACTATATAGCATGACAATAAAAATAGTATAATGCACGAACAAATTTGTAATTAACTTAAATAAAACAATATTTGCATTAAATTTTACTGGTTGAGATACCGCAGCATAGTGTTAATCTCACGGAAATCCTTTTAATTCTTACATTTATCACAATCCGCATACTCCGAAGTACATTCAGGTTCGATGTGCATGAGATACCATTCCGCGTATTTTACAGCTAGGCTATGATATGCAGTAATATTAGTTAGGTCTAGCTTTAAATGCATACAATTGTGAATGATTGAATGATCGAATGATTGAATGATTGAAAGGCTGAATGAATTAGTTTACTAGTTAATGTCCATACCTGCTTTCTCTAAGCCGACGAGAGCCATGTGTGTCGGGGAGGGCGCTGCCCCCTCAAAGGTCACGTCGATTTTGGGGGTTTCTCCTTTCTCTTCCATTGTCCACACACCTAAAGAATATTAGGTGCGAGTTTTAAAGAAATATCTGTTGTGAGCATTAGAAAACACTTAGTAAGAGAGAGATCAGTATTATCAGTGATTACTGGGGGAAGGGGGGGGGGGGGAGGGGTTACTGAACTTTTGTTAGGAATGCAAATCGATATGCCTGTTCGGGAACACGATGCTAGGTTAGAAGGACGGTGGTCTGGGAACCACAGCTACCGGTACACAGTGTGCACTGCTTCAGAACTTCAGGGTTTAAAAGGGAAGTGTACTTGACTTGACGGGTTGTTTGTAACCTTACAGCTACAGGCTGCAAACCTGCAGCATTGAAGCAACACCGATAAATCGGTCCGTGTTTGGCTGAAGTGTAAACTTCTAGGGGTAGTCAAGAGTACAAAGTACTTGAGTCGGTTCGCTGAATGGTCGTCAAATCAGCACCGATAAATTAGGCCGATTTTGGCAGTGTACGTACTGCAGGAATACATATGATCCCCGGAAAATCCTAATTTTGCAATCCAAGTATTGCTTCGAGAATGGGATAAACTGTTTGCCAGAATGAATGTGGGTGGGTAGGTGATTGAGTGAGTGATTGAGTGAGTCAGTGACAGGGAGGTAGAGAGTACATAAATAAATAAAAAAAGACGTCAAGTAAATATACTATCTGGAGAAATTACGGCGTTTCCAATCTACTTTATTAGTATGGAATTTGGAAATTTTAGGAAGCTCTGAAGATTGGTATCCTTTATGACGTAAATGCAGTGTAATTCACAACTATTTAGACCTGATCTGAACTTCAGAAGAAAGTTGGCAATACAAGAGGTGATGCCCGTCACCAGTGATTAAATGGAATTTAAGCAATTTATTTATTTTTTATGAATTTAAAAATTCACTTTATTAACTACAAAAGGCACGTCACGACAGTATCATATATTTCTGGTTAAAATCAGACAAACATTAAGTAATATTTTACCGAACCTATTTGTATTTATCCCCACTCCAGCTACACAGGACACGTATACTCGCATGTTCATACACACACCCCGGCCCCACCTTCACTCCGATTGGATGTTGTTTGTTTGTTGTTTGTTTGTTATTGTTTTACGTCCTAGCAACATCTAAGGTCATATCAGGACGGGTACCGACTTGTGACAGTGCGCACTCATGGCGACTTTATAGTGCTGTCCCACTGGGAAACCAGGCCGCCGGCACCATGACCTGGTATCCCACTCAGTCACATTATCCTGGCACTGAGCACACCAGTCCTTGCCCTATCCTAATAATGCCGAGCGCCTGGCTAGGAAGCGACAAGTATCAATTTTAAAGTCATTGGTTTGACTCGACCAGGACTCGAACCCACGACCCCACGATCTACCAGCACGGGAGACGGACGCTCTAACTCATTCGGCCATCCCGATTGGACATACAGTAAAACCTCTCTAACCGACCACCTCCACAGATCGAGAACTCCACTATATCGATCACGTTATTTGGGTCCCAAACGTTCGCCCATACAATACCATAGTAACGAAATGAAAAACTCCCTAAACCGACCACCTCCCTAAATGGACCATTTAAAGTCAGTCCCATGGCCGGTCAATTTAGAGAGGTTTTAGTGTATAGCACACAAGCATGAACTAAAGTGTATGTATATGAATATTATGATGATATACCTGGGTCAAGTTTCAATTCATTAAAGCTGAATAGTCCAATGAAAACGTCAAATTTTCACAATCAAAACAATTATCTGAAATTTCTTCTACATACCTAACTTAGATACTGGTGCACTTATTAAATATTTGTCACGACACAGAAGGGAATACTGAGGCAATTGAATAGAATCTGTTCCTGCAGAGGCCTATGGCGTGGTTGCCAAAATTAATTTTGCATGTATGCACTTCAAATATCTCAAAAGTTAGCCCTTTCAAATAAAAGTTACTTCAAGCTAAAGTAAGGTAGATTATAACGATCAACCTCATGGATAAATATCAGAAACTCAAAACCATCGGACTATGCAACTTTAAATGCGACATGAACCATGGCTGTCAATTTTCGGCGAGTTGCGCTGACGCACCGGTGGGCCCCCGGAAGTCAGGAATGCCGCAGGAGGTGCTGATGCCGGCGCCGGTGATCACCACCATGTGGCGTGACGTTCGCACCATCTCCGCTAGGCGGCGTGTCTTCCCCTCAACCACTGGCGCCGAGTCGAACGTTTCGACCATGCCACACTTCCCCTTGTCGGCGAAAGGTGACAGGCCACTGGCATAGTTGACTGACATACACAGCTGTAAAGAAAGGATGATACAGTATTTATTTTAAAGCAGCATAGTCCGATGAAAACAGCAAATTTGCATAACCAAAATAACTATCTAGATTTGATTCTACATATCTAAACTTGGATATTGTTGCATTTATTAAACATGTGTCACCACATAGAAGGGAACACTGGGGCAATTTAATAGAACCTGTTAGCTACTGCAGAAGCCTATCGTATATGAGTTTTGGTATGCTTCATCAATCAATCAATCAATCAATAGTTCCGTCCTCTAGTCGAGGGTTGGATGCAATGGTTCTCCACTTGTCCTGATGGTGTGCTGTTCTGATAGACTGTGAATAATTCAAGCCTGTCCACTGTGAAATATTTGTAAACCATGATGTTCTTGGTCTCCCTCTCCCTCTGCTGCCATTCACCTTCCCTTCCAACAATGTACGATATATTGAACTCTAACGAATGATGTGGCCAAAATAAATAAGTTTCTTTGTCTGTATAGTGGCAAACAAGTGGCAAACATGTGGTATGCTTGCCAAAATTAATTTAGCATGTTTGCACTTCAGATATCTCAAAAGTTAGCCATTTAAAAGAAAAGCAACTTCAATGTAAAGTAAGGTAGATTATAACAAACAACCTAATATATTTATCTCAGAAAATGGCAGAAACTCAAAACCACAAGACTAATTATGCATGTTCTCAGTTCCGCCCGCAGTTCTGGTCACTCAGGAAGGACTGAAGCCAAAACCCAGCACGCCAGGTCACAGCTACAGTTTACACGCCGGAAGGTGGAGGAGGTGGTAAATACATATACACATACATTGCAAGATACAAAAAAATGTACGTTATCTCATGTAAAATTGTTTTTTTAAAGGATATTTTCACAGCAAACTACATAAGAAACATATGTATGGCAATAATCCCACCAAGTTGGGCTATCAGGAGATTTATATGGTTGAAGGTGCAACGTGAGTTTAAAGAACCCAGTTATACTTATAGCTCACGGAGAAAATAAACCAACCTGGAATAGTTCTAATTTGTGCCACAGGTGGTGCATGATTAGTACTGAACTTTGCCATTTGGTGGTGTAGAGTGACCCAGATTGGTCACATGACAACCTGATAAAAAGCACAAGCTACACCCTAACCACTAGACTACAGAACCCACACTTTGGTAGTAAAAACAATTATTATAGTAGTATACTTGACACAGAAAATATATTAGCTGTAATGTAAAATATTTGTTAGTACATTTTCAATGCATAATTTACTTATAGTGATTATTTAGAAACACTAAATGTAAAAAGTAAAGCACCATTTGAAGAGGAATTGAACCCCCAAATAATTTGAAATAATTTAGGTGTGCACATCAGAATGACACCAAATGCCGGAAGCCGCGACTTGTATAGTCCAGGTATCCATTCAGATTATCAATAGCATTTTGACAACATGTATGCTAAATATTCAGTCTCGAAGCAGTATCAGCCAAAACTTGCAGAAGGTTGGTTATGGCCGAATACATTTAATCTATAGACGAGATCACGGTCCGAGTGCGCATGCGCTGAAAACTGTGTTAGGAGCAAAGCAAAGGCGTACGGCCATTGAGTTTGCCGATACGTCTAGGGCAAAACTGCCATTTTATTCAAAATTAATAGAAATACATAACAATTTGGCACAAACATAGATGGAAGGATGCAATATAATAATATAATGAATATGTTTAAGACACAACTCTCCATAATTAAGCATTTTGAGATAAGAAACATACATTTTCAGTCACTTTACAGGCTGATGTTTATATCACCATTGATTAGCCAGAAGTAATTCTTGTTCTAAATATTAAAATGTCAAATGTTTCAACAAAAACTTGTTTCAAAGAAATATATAACCAATATCTGTTTAACCCTACTCATTTTCTATTTCTACATATATGTCATTAACCATAGGATATAAATAAAACATGAATAAAATAAGTAAAACTGACTCTGGCTATGGCTCTAACAATAGTCTGAGTGCCCAGATTTGTCTAAATCTAAATGCACATGGCATAAGATGTGCTGATTATATTGATGTAAATGCAATGCTGAATAAAAGATTAATATCTTAATTTATTATATATATTTCTAGTTAGTGTTCTAGGTTTCAAACAAGAGATGAGATGAGCTGAAACTAGCACATTTCATACCTGCACCCATGGTATTAGCATATGCCATGTGCTTCTCTCGGGTTTGTTTTGGTCTGACACATCCCACAACACACCGCGCGTCTGGAATGGTGATGTAGTCTATTGGAATATTACTTTGAAACTTCAAAACGAAAACGGCTTGTTATTACCGCCTCACAGTAAGGTGGCGCCACCTACTGGGAGAAATCGGACATCATATAACTTAGATGGTGCCTCCACCTAGTGTCTAAATATCAGACCCCTTTGTTCCTTGCATAACTATATTTGGTAGTATTCATCTCTGTACGTTTCCTTTCATGACAATGTCCAATGTGAATTTTTTTTACCAATTAAATGTTATTCTATGATATATTGGATGTAAGGTATATTCAATAGGGCATTGACATTTAGTTCAGCAGACAAATATCTTAAACTCCACTAACAATTTGCTTTTCCTTTATGAACATGTAGGCCCACACACGTTGATTATTGTCAATTTAAATTTCAAATATATTAATATGTCGAAGAATTCCACAAGTGGATTCTGGAGTTATCAATTCTCTCGTATTTTCTTGCAGAATCCAATCAATGTTAGCAGTGTAACCAATTACATGTATGAAACTATACATATATTAGCCGTTTGTAAATTAATATTGTACTGAAATGCAATACAATATGAGCAAAATTACCATAAAACTACGAGAACGAGGCAAGCTGGATATGAACAAGGGAAACGAACCTACAATAAATCACTTGACCCATCAGAAATTAAATAGTCTGACTAAAACGACATATATGCCTATACATGGGCACAGCCATGTCTTTCATCTACAATTGCACATGGAGTAAGTTCTCTTTTATAGGTTTTTTTTAAATAGAGTACTTGACTGTAGTAATTATACATAAATGTACATGGGAGCCCACAGGGACATTTCCCATAATAGCTTATTATGTAATACAGGAATATGGTTTGCAGCATTCCACAGCCCCATTGCTCACTTTATATAACACTAGTGTCATTCGGCTGAGCAGAAAGTATTTCTGCCAGGAACTGACGACCACATCATCATTATCATAGCACATGTGTTTTATAAGTGATTGGTTGGCTGTTGGGAGTTTTACGTCGTGGTAACATCTAAGGTCATATGAGGACGTGTTTATAAGTCAAAGGCGGGGGGGGGGGGGCATCACACATGTGTGAGCATGGCCAGTCTTTCTACTGAACTAGTTCTAGTCAAATAATGGTTTTGAAACGACACCGCCCTAAAATACTCCTTCGTGCACTCGAATTCAGGAAAATGGTAAATAATCTGGCCCCTTCATAACATTCCATTGTACGCCCGTCACATCTCTCAAATGTAGGTGACCAGATGGGATGGCCGAATGAGTTGAGTGTCCGTTTCCCGTTTTAGGAGATCGTGGGATTCGAACCCTTGGGTTCGAACCCTGGTCGACGCAAACCAATGATTCATTACAGGATTTAAAAATTGATAGGTGTCGCTACCTACTAACCTAGCCCGGCGCTCTGCATTACTGGGATAGGGCAAGGAGTGGATAAAAGGTTAATCCCTACCCTACTCTGGGTAGGTATGGGGTTGATGTGTTATCTAGGTAGGGGTGAATCTTTTATCTACTAAAATCTAGGCACGGTTTGTTAACGTTTGTTGGGGTTTTACGTCCTAGCAACATATATGGTCATATCAGGACGGGTATTGGAATTGGTCCCAACTAACCTAGTCCTAGATTCAAATTAGTAGATAAAAAGATTCACAATCTATATATCGAACGACTAACCCCTACCCAGGAGCAGCAGAATAAGGAAAACCAATTGCCAGCGATTAGAATTTCTCCTGCTTAATCAACTAATCATAGTCTAATGTACCAATTTTTTTTTTTTAATTGTCCACATTTCCTCCCAATGGCGATGCCGGGGAGGCTGAGTCTGAATGAGAACACCGGGCACTGTCAGATTGCGCTCGGGGCGCGTCGGTCACCGTGTCATTGGTAAAAATGTTCCTGCATTTTCACGGTTCCGGCCTTGATTAAAGTACTTTTGCATTGGAATATTTTCATAGATGTTATATCACTGGAAAGAACATGAACGAATCTCACCGAAAATATGGGCCTACAATGGCTACATTAAAATACCAAAATCAAAATACTTAGACCATAGAAAGCTTTTACAATGTTGCAACGGTTACAGTATATTTAATAGAGGGAGTGCACGTGACATCATCACTCAGCGGTTAGCCATCTTGGATTACACCTATGGTGCCCCCTGTCTTATACCAAGAACACTACAGCCACCACTGGGCCTACCTATAGTAATGGCCACCAAAGTATGTGGCGCCACCTAGTGGGTACTGCCCGAACCGTTCTAATTCTTTGAAATAGCATTCAAAGTGTCAAAATACTGCACTTTTGCAACGATGTGAGGCTACATGATTAAAAAAATACTTCCCCTCCATCAAAAACCCTTTTCCACCAACTTTTAAGACCAAACTGCTCAAAACAGTGACAAATAAACCAACAAATTGGTAAATAAACACAATGTAAGCACTTCCAAGCCTTTCATATGTAATCCAATATGGCCATCGTGACGTCATTGCAACCTCTCTATAAACTCAGTTTTTTAATTTATTACAATGGTGAACCCAGACTTAAGCCAACATTAGAAATGCCATAACTTCCTCCCCTATAGATATTTTCTAAATTACAACAGATGTGAGTTTGTCTCAGCAAGATCTGTTGAAAGAGCTTAAATTTATAATGTTAGTTGTGTTTTGAAATTTTAGCTGATCTCAGATCAGATCTGGCACTGCACAAAAAAGGAGCGCAAGTCACTGACTTGCGCTCCTTTTTTGTGCAGTGCAGACCGGGAAATTTCGGTGAGCGCATGTTTACAATTACATCAGTATATGGGCATTAACGCATTCTCTATTTGATGAACAAATTCTTGTCCTGGCACACGTTGACAATAATACGTACCTTAATTGGATGACAACACAGTGCACATAGGGAAAGTAGAGACAAGGTTTGTTTCCAGTCGTTCCTTGGCGTACCTGCCTTGCTGCCATAAACCGGTTTGTTTTCTTTTGCGACATTGATTTTAATTCAGGTTCTCAACAATCACACCAGATGGCGTAATGATCTGCTGTGGGCACTGCATCAGAGAGCGTGTATATATATACACGCTCTCTGACTGCATTTAGATCTAAAACGTTGTTCTGAAGCTGGAAATTAAATAATACTTAAGAGAACGACTCCTTTTTCTTCACCGGTGTATACCATACAAATACCTGACTCCAAACTAAGATTAGCTCCAAAGGGTAGGGGGGGGGGGGGGGGGAGCTCTGAGAAAATGAAACCGACCGTGATGTCTGATGAGTTATGCTGCGTTCATATGAACTGGTGAATATGGTGTTTCCCAGTTCACAACCTGTGAATTGCATTCAAGTGACTTCACAACTGGTGAACACCACCTGTGAACTGGAGATTTTGGAAGCTGCTCCTTACTCACCACTCGTGAAGAAATGGTGGTGTCGCAGTTTCCGCCGTCTGCCAGGGCGTAATCGATTAATCAACTTGGGTCACCCGAGCCACTTTTTGGTGCATGCACACATCCTACAGACTCGGGTTAAATAACCGAATACACTCGGGGTGGAAAAATGGTGGCTTAATCTAAAACTATATATATTTTTTCAATAACCTATAGAAGTACAGCGAAATAGGATTTAAAGTATTTTATGATTGTAGAAGCTGAAAATCTTGGTTATTAAAACAAGAGCATGTTTACCGCAAATTGCCAAATGAACGCTCTCAGTTTAGATGGTCGTGCTTACCAGCAGTAACTGGGAAGTTCACCATATTCACGAGACCCGTGTGAACGCAGCATTAGTTCCACATGTCTTGCTTTGGACAGTCAGGTGATTTTATTTTTCTAGTGAAATTCTAGTCAGTAGCTATATCCACAAAGATCCTTGGAAGGAGGGTGCTTATGATAGTATCAGACGTAATAAGTGTTTGTTGCAGAATCAGTAGAACTGCTCATAGACAGAGGCGAAAACAACTTCACGTTAATTTTAAATGCATAGCATGGATTTGAGGGTCGGTTGGTTGTTTAGGAGTTTTTCGTCGTGGTAACATCTAAAGCCATATCAGGACGAGTGCCGACTTGTGACAGTGTGCACCCATGGCAACTTTATCATTTCTGCCACAGTGAGAGACCAGGGTCGCGTTCAGGCTCCGTCTCGGAGGCACCTCGGCGACAGCCTGACGTCACACTAGTCTTAACTGCAAAGGCGGTTTGTTGTCTCGAAAATGGCCGCCCCCATAGGCGGCGGCGATTTGCAATGGAAAAGCTGCACTGTGATTGGCTGAAACCACTGGACACAGCAGCCATTTTAGAGGCGCTTTTTGTCTCTATCTGAAAAGGGAGGCATCGCCGAGATGCACCCTGAATGCAAATAGGCCAAAAAGCATCGCCGAGACGGACCCTGAACACGGCACAGGCCGCCGGTACCATGACCTGATATTTGACTGTCACATCCTGACACTGAGCCAACCAGTCCTTGCCCTTTCCTAATAATGCAGAGCCCGTGTCCCAGAAGTGACAAGTATCAATTTTGTGTCATTGGTTTGACTCTACTGGCTCCGGTGGACTCGAAGGACCAGAGTTGTACTCCACGGTTCTTCACTAAGTTTGAAAGTGACTTGACCATGGAAGAAATAAAAATCCTTCCTTAGGCCTTTTGAGAGACATCTTGTTTTGCATTCTGAAGGCACTGCTGGATGTATATAGTATAGTTATACGAATCTTACCTGGTACAGATGATGGATAACTCTTGTTTTCCCGAGGTACAAGCCTCGGATGGTCGTGGGCTAGGGAGAAGGAAGCAACATCCGGGTACAGCAATCTTCACCTAATTAATCAGGATAAAAATGAGCTTTATGATGGAAATCTGATGTTTTCGTTTGGCACAAGCGAACGTAATGGTCGTGGCAGGGTGTGGTGGGCGGCCCCTAGTCCACGACTACCCGAGGCTTGTACCTCGGGAAAACAAGAGTTACCCATCATCTGTACCCAGGTAAGATTCGTATAACTATACTATTTTACCTCGGTACTAAGCCTCTGGCTGATCGTGGTCGAGGGAGACCTCTACGTAGCCTTATTTTTATCCTAAAAAATCTGATGAACATAAAAGTATCAGTAGTAAAGTAAAAAAAATTTTACATCTCACCAGGTCTTGTTAGTTGGTGAGCAGGCGGGTGGCAATCCCGCTTTTCTTTTCTAGTCGTTTATTATGTTTTGCAAACGACTTTGCCGTCTTCCAGCCGGCGTGCGTGAGGATTCTCCTTACCGAGATCCCCAACTTTCGTGCTTTAGACGCCATCGCACCTCGTGTAGAGTGCGAACCATAGCGTGCCGTGTCGATGCCTGCCGCCTTGAGCACTTTGATCGTCCACCTTGCGAGTGTGTCTCGTGAGATGGCTTTGTGTGGCTTAATAAAGCTCACCAAAAGCTGTTTGGAATTCCTTATTCCTTTAGTCTTGGATATATATGCCCTAATGGCTGAAGCTACACAAAATTTTCTATCTGGTGGGAAACTAGTTAGATGTACGGAGGATAGCGGATCGCCCGTCCTGTTTGACTTAAGTAATTTATCCAAGTCAAAAGTAGCCTCTGTGTTGTCAATGTCAAGACCCTGTAATGACAGGGGGACAATTGTCTGGCCTCTATGCCCAGTTACTAATAATAACAAAACTGCTACCTTGTATCCTAATTGTTGGATCGAAAGATGCTTATTGTCCGGCCAAGACTGGAAATGCTTGAATACTACCGAAACGTCCCAAAACCGGCTATATTTGTGTTTGGGAGGATTTCTTTCATAAATAGAACGCATGATCCAATGGATAACCTCGTTCTTTCCCACAGTTTTCCCGTCAATCCTGGGCAGAACGACGGATGGAGCACACCGCGCAGCATTAATGGCCCCATATCCGAGTCCTTCATCTTCCAACGTGCGTAAGAATCTACCTACTTGGGCTAAGGAGGGTTTCATCGGCTTAACTTTATGCAATAAACAATGCAGGCCCCATTTCTTTAAGTAGCAGGAATATAATTTTACTGTTCCTGGCCTCCAAGCATGCGACATTAATCTCTCCTGGGTAATTTTGTCGAGTCCAAATTGTTGTAAGTAATTACTTAAAAAAGGAATGCCAACATTGGTGTTGTGGATACGTCCCCTTGATTTGTGACTTTGCCCTGATGTTGTAGGTTGATTGGTCCTCTTGGGAATGACAAAGAGTCTTTGGCTTCCCATTCGACTGCTGCTCTCCATGGCTGTGTGTTCCAGTCTGGTACTATCAACACTGTGTGTGTCTTGTCGCCGCTGATCTTTCTGACTACTCTGCTGATTAGGCTGAACGTGGAAAGATATAATAATAAGCATTATTCCAGAATAAAGAGAACGCATCCACTCGCCAAGCGTGTGGTTCTGGATGCCAAGATACATATTTATCAAGTTTTTTGTTCTTACGGGAAGCAAAAAGGTCTACTTCTGGAATACCCCACTTTTGACAGATTATGTTAAAAATATTCATACTTAGCGACCATTCCAAGTGATCATGGAAATGGCGGCTTTTGTTGTCGGCTAATGTTTTCTGGGAGCCTGGGATATGTGCCACTGTTATCCAAACGTTTTGTTTCTCAGCCCAATCCCAAATTAATTTTGCTATTGTATTACAAGCAGAGGACTTTGTCCCTCCCATGTTTCTAATGTATGCCATTGCCGTGGTATTATCGGTTAACACTTGCACCGTGAGTTTTTGTATTTTTACTAGGCTGGTTAGACCCAAGAAAATGGCTCTTAACTCTAAGATGTTAATGTGATCGTCTATTTCATCTTCTAGCCATCGACCCCCTGTCGCTTGATTATCTTTATGGGCTCCCCAACCCTCTAACGAAGCATCAGTAGTAACAGTCGTGTTAGGTTCATTCATGCGGATAGGGTTGCTCGAATTATGTATGTGTTTCAACCACCAATGGATATTTTCATGCCCCGCTTTGGAAATTGTCATGAGACTCTCGAAATTACCTTTTGCTTTTGACAAGGCAATATTCTTATCTATTTCAAGTGATTTGATGTGTGCTTTGCCATATAAGATAGCTGGTGCGTAGGCAACCATTAGTCCAATGAGTACTGCTACTTGTCTTATTTTTGGTCTTTTGATCTTTAACAAATCCGACGTGGTTGTGTTGAATTTTTGGATCTTATCGTTTGTTAAGGATATAGTCATATGTTGCGTGTCTATCAAAAACCCCAAAAATTCCAAATTTGTGGTAGGTTTTAGAATGGATTTCGTATCGTGAATATAGAAACCTAATTTTGTTAGAATATTGCACAGGTCTTTGACTGCTAGACTACAGTCGTTCTCAGTGCGTGCTAGAATGAATGAGTCGTCAATGTAAGGAAACATGACATGGCCATTTTTGGCCATCTCTGCAAAGACTGGTTTAAGTAACATTGTGAATAGACGCGGTGCGCATGCCAAACCGTTGGGTAAGCATGTGAACTCATAGAGTTGCCCTCGCCAAATGAACCGTAGGAATTTCCTGTGGCTTTCAAAAATTGGAATTGTATAATAGGCATCTTTTAGATCTACACTGGCAAGCCAAGCCCCCGGCATTATTAGATCCCGGGCTGTTTCAAGTGAAAACATTTTAAAATGTTTATATTCGACTAAATTATTTAGGATAGTTAAGTCTAAAATCATCCTAATTTCTCCATTAGGTTTGGGTCTAGAGAATATGTTAGAAATGTATTCGCCGTTCTCATGTTGAACCGGTGTAATAATCCCCTTATTTGCGAATTTCGGCACTTCTTAATTTAAAGCTAGTTGTTCTTCTATTGACAAGCGATAAGGAAAAGGTACTTTCTTTTGTACGGGGGTTTCTATAAAGGGGATAACCACCCCTCTAACAATGTCTAGGACTTTGTCGTTTGGTGTGATTTGTTCCCATTCAGTGAGATGGTTTACCACATTCCCGGCAACAAATTTGCTTAGACTGGTTTGCGTTGCAGCCTCTATTTGCTGGCTGGCTTGGGGAACTGCTTCTGGGATGGGTTGTCTCTCCTGAATGGCCGGTTGCCATCGTTCCACCCGTATTGGTTCCTTTGGCCCCGTCCCCTCAGCTGGTAGCCGTAGTTCCTGTTCCCGAACCTGGCTGTCGAATGCCCAGTTCGGCGTCCTCGAAAATCCGATCTGGATTTCTTGAATTTAGAGGTGTTGGTGTCTTTCTTGCCATCAAGGTGTTTAGACTGTTTGGCTTTGGTCTCCACTTACTTGAAGAGATATTGGAGCTGTCCTCCAAACACCTTGGTGTTATCGAGTGGTTTCCCCTTGATTGGCTTGGGTGCGAGGAAAAGCGTGTACTCTTTTCCGTCGTTATCGACAACTTTTTTGGATCTGGCGACTTCTTTCCCAGCATCGGTAGTGACTGACTTGTACACGTTCTCAAATCGTCGATAAGAGAGGAAATTGCTGGTCGCTGTCAGCGCCGCAATAGCCGAGTTCATGTCCGCTGTGACGGTGGTAAACTTGTTTCCGGTCATCATCCGGTTAGCTACCGGCATGATGGCAGCGAGTGCTACTAAGACTCCTTTGTAGACCGTGTGTAGGCAGGTCTCGAATCTTTTGCGATCCTCATTCATCGTTACGTCGTCATCCATTTCTTTTATGGTCGCTTCTGGGATGCCTCTGATCCCGGTATATTGTTCCGCCAGCTTTGTTAGCGTTTCTGCCGGTTTGAAAGTGTCAAAGTGGCCCTTTAGGTTTTTTCGCAGTAAAGAGCAGGTGTTTATCTTGCTCTTTTTGGTTATCCTGATTTTCTTCGCTACCTTCTCGGTTATGTCAGCAAAAGTGCTGGCATGTGGGTCGTCGGAATCAAGAATCCGTAGTGGTGGACCCCGAAGAGTCAGAAGAAGAGGATTTTGCTTTCTTCTTTGACTTAGACTTTTTCTTTGTTCTCTTTGACTTTTTTCACCTTGTTCCTGGCTTTATAGTACTCATCCCCTCCAGATGAATATTTCTTTTGTCGTTTTCTTTTCTTTCCTAGCGCAACCTCCGAGTCTGTTGTTTGTTGATCGGACAGATTGTTCCGAGAGGGAGGCGTGTGCTTTTGGCGAAGCCTTGGAGGGCGGCGTAGGCGTAGGAAGTAGCTGTTGTAACTGCTCCCGGTTGAGTCTTACCATTTGCTCATTCCCATCGACTTGGGAGGGCCCTGCCTCGGGCAAGCGGTCACGTGACGCGGCTAACGACCGTCCAGGGGTCGCGTCTCCTTCGCTCAACGTGTGTGGGACACCCTTGGTACCCCGCTTCGCTTCCATGTTAAGTCGTCTGTAAAACAACCAAAAGGAGGTTTTTAGGACATGCTCAAGGTGCATCTGGACCAGTGGAACAGTGCATATAGTGCGAAGCGCACAGAAGGGCAATAAAATTGTATTTACACCAATTTTACACCAGGCGTGAGAAGCTAATGTGTATCGAAAGTGTAGCGGTCGAGCAAGTCAAACGGAAACCAATCGAGGGGCGGGACCAGTGTAGATCCCGCCCACACTCTATGTTACATACACTTCTCCCACCCGTGGCGTCAGTGCCAACGGATTCGAGAAAATATTATGCAACTCGGAGGTACGCCTTAAGAAAAAACTAACGTAGCGACGAAATGACTCCTGTCAACATGTCTCTCCGTTCGGCAACGGGCGGCAAAAATAAACTCTATCTAAGCGACGAAATGACTCCTGCCAACATGTCTCTCCGTTCGGCAACGGGCGGCAAAAATAAAATGGATGCTTCCAGTATCTACGGCACCGAAAAAAGCACAGCCTTTAATACATTATATGTAAAGAAAACCTTTATAAAAGGTCGATAAGCATGTGCTATGAAAGTTCATACCGGTTTATGTATCGGTACTTACAGTAGAAACTAGGTAAATCCTGGGTAAGGAACTGCTGATCTGCTCGTAACGTTCCTCCAGTTATGAGCGGAATATGCTAATTGCTGTACCCGGATGTTGCTTCCTTCTCCCTCGACCACGATCAGCCAGAGGCTTAGTACCGAGGTAAAATTGATCTAAAGCAAGAACTTCACCCCCATTTTCTACCAAGGATAGTTAAGTATCATCAAACTTATTTACTTGTCCCGTTTTTCAGTTTTCTTGTCCCGGACAATGGGCACATGTGTAGTGTCCAGCTATGTACTTCAATAAATGCTCAAAACTCTTTTTTTTAAATTGAAACGGAAAAAAAGGAGAGGTGGGTAGGGATTTAATGCAATTCAAAATTTTCGGTTCAATACCTGTTTTCAGTCGAATACAACGTTGTGCTGGAGAGCATTTTTTTGCGAGTGCAGTTCAGGGCCTATATGCATGGAGCGATGTTAGCAAGCCAAACCACAGTTAGGGCGGGATTTCTGGTTTAGCGCCGAGAAGTCGGTATGCATGGAGCAGTGTTAGGGCGGAGATTCTAACCCCAGCCCATAGCAGGTTTACAGTGGTGTTAGTGTTAGGTTAGAGCCAAATCTATTCAATGCTATCATATTTAACAGAATTACATACTCAATAAGTGAAATTTCAGCAAATTAACCCTAAATTCGAAGCGATATTAACACTGCCGCTGCATTGGCGGCGATATTCATACTATCGAATCGATGAATGTAAACAAAACAAATCGCTGCTGCCGCCGCCGCCGAATCAGCAGCTATAAATTAGGCTCAAATCTATTCAATGCTCTCATATTTAACAGAATTACATACGCAATAAGTGAAATTTCAGCAAATTAACCCTAAATTCGAAGCAATATTAACGCCAAGGTATTCCCTCTAATTATATCTTTCCCTCCGACTTGGTGAGGCGAGGACCCGAGAGGAAGCCGGTGAAGAGGGGGGAGGCGACCAAGGATGAATATGCCCTCGCCCTCCTCACCCTCATCGACCACCCGGATTTCCCCGCCCACTCCGCCCAGGGCCTCCACCACCACAACTTAGGTATCTGCCGTGATAATTTGATATACCCGTGGGCGACCGTCCGCCACTATTCTGAGATGGTCTTCACCGCTATCGCGGACGGCACCCTCCCCCACGGGTGGCACGACCCAGTAGCCATAAACCTCCTCAGACTGGAGTCGCTCGCCATGCCCCCCCACTCCACCACCACCCAACCCCGCCCCGCCGACCCTACAAAGCCCCGCCCCCAGTCCCGCGCCCACACCGACACACGCGTGGCCTACAGCAAGGATACCCACGGCCCACTGTGTTATGCCTGGAACCGGGACCCCAACTCGTGCACCCACGCAGCCCCGGGGGAGGCCCACGGCCAGGGGGCCTCCAAACAGCTCCACGCCTGCGCATACTGCGCCAATGTGCGGTAGGTATTGACCAGGCACAGTGAGGACGCTTGTATGGCCAAGCGCGCCCGGGCAGCGGCTCCCGCCTCGCCGGATTTTTAGGGAGCCGGCACCTCCAGCCCGGCCCGGAGGCCCCAGACCGGCCCACCCACCTTCTTAAAGCCGCCCACCACCTTGATACCAGCCCACCGGTCACCACTGCCCAGCAGCCCGAGGCGCGGCCTGCCCGCCGCCCCGGCGGCGCCGCTCCCCCCGGCAACCACACCCACCTCGGGCCCCAGTGCCCCCTCGGCAAGGCTCCCACCGCCACCCGGCCCCAGTGCCCCCTCAGTAAGGCTCCCACCGCCGCCCGGCGCCAGTCGCCCATCACCCTCGACCCAGACGTCCACCTCGACCCAGGCGACACCGCCTTCCTCTGCCCCCCTGACCCCCCCCGACCCGCCCCCCGACCCGCCCCCCGACCCACCCCCAGACCTCCCCCCCACCGCCCAGGACTTCGCCGCCCCCCTAGCCCGCCCGCGCCGCACCTCCTCCCCCGACCCCCGCCCTCTCACCCACCCTGCCCCGCCCCGCCCCTCCCTCGACGAGCCCACCGTCGATGTCATCGACCCCGACCTCCAGGCCACCCTGCCCGCCGCCCCCTCCTGCGGCCCCACCCCCCACCACTACCGCCCCACCATCCTCGCCTCCTGGCCCCACCCCTCCGGCGAGGCGTGGGACCGCTACCCCACCTTCCTCCGTACCTACACCGCCCTCCGGGAAGCGGGCCTCCCTAATTTTTTGGCCGCCCGCATCCCCTACCCTCAGGCCTCCACATCCCCGCCTGGCGCTCCCGGACTACCCCGACCAGGCCGTCCTCGACTTCCTCGAGTTCGGTTTCCCCGCCAACTACTCCGCACCGACCCTCCCTCGGCCCTCATTTTCCAACCACCGTGAGCCCCCGGATTTCCTCCTCACATCCGTTGAGACGGAGCTCGCCCTCGGCGCCCTCATCGGCCCTTTCCACGTCCCCCCCTTCTCCCCCTGGACGCAGGTCTCCCCGATGATGACCCGCCCCAAGTCCGACTCCGGCAAGAGACGGGTCATCGTCGACCTCTCCTATCCCCGAGGCGCCAGCGTGAACTCGGGCATCCCCCGGCGCGAGTACCTCGGGGAACCCCACGCCTACACCCTCCCGTCCGTCGCCGACGTTGGCCGCCGCCTAGTGTCCGAGGGCACCGGGGCCTACGTCTGGTCGGCGGACATATCCCGGGCCTACCGTCAGCTCCGCGCCGACCCCCTCTCCTGCCCTCTCTTCGGGATATGCCTCAATGGGGGCACCTACATTGACCTCGCCCTCCCCTTCGGCTGCCGCTCCTCGGGCGCGGCCTGCGTCCGCGTCACCTCGGCGGTGGCCTGGATCCTTCGGCGCGAGGGGTTCCATACCCTCGTCTACGTCGACGACTTCATCGGCTGCGAGGGCTCCTACCTGAAGGCCTGCAAGGCTTTCGACGCCTTCCTCGCCCTCACCACAGCCCTCGGCCTCGACATAGCACCCGGAAAATGTCACCCCCCCGCTGTCCGCCTCATCTGGCTAGGTTTCGCCCTCGACAGCGAGGCCATGACCATCCGGGTGGCCCCCGCGAAGATCCAGGCCCTCGTCGACGACTGCGACGCCCGCGTCGCCCGCCCCACCCTCGGGAAGCAGGAGCTGCAGAGTCTCCTCGGTCGCCTCAACCACGTGAGCAGCTGCGTGCTCCCCGGCCGCAAGTTCATGGGCCGGCTCCTCGGGGCGCTCCGCAGCTGCTCCGGGGCCACCGCCCTCACCCTCGCCGACGATGCCCCCCGGGACCTGAAATGGTTTGCCGCCTACGGCCGCATCTCCAACGGCCTCCACCTCCTCCGGGCTCCCGAGGGCCGTCGCTGGGTGATAGAGTGTGACTCCTGCCTCACCGGGGGCGGGGCTTTCTCCCCCACTCACTACTACGCCCGAGGGTACTCCAAGGCTTTCCGGGCGCGGTTCCCGACAATCCACGAGCTCGAGGCGGTTAACCTCGTCGTCGCCCTCCGCTCCCTCCCCCCGGACGACGTCGCGGGGGCGACGGTAACGGTCAACACAGACAACATGGCCTCCGCCCTCGCGCTCGAGTCGGGACGTGCCCGAGACGCTACCCTCGGGACCTGCGCACGGGAGCTCTGGCTGATGGCGGCCACGGGCTCCTTCGAGCTCCGCATCGTCCACAAGCCCGGGGCGGTTCTCCTCCTCGCCGACGCCCTCAGCCGCGCCCACCTTCCGGGGCCCTGGGACGCGACGGCCCGCGCCGAGGTGGCCCGCCTCGGTCTCCTCCCTGCCAGCATCACCCATGACGCTTTCCCTTTCTTCCCCGGCCTTTAGGTTTCCCCCTGGACGAGGTGGCCGCCGTCGCCCGGTTCCGTGCCGCTTCCCTCGCCCCGGCGACCTGGAGGAACCGCCGTCGCCAGGCCGAGGAGTTCGTCGCCTACGCCGTGGCCCGAGGCGTGGATCCCCTCGCGCCCTCGCCCTTCGACGTGGCCGCCTTCACTGCCGCCCTCTTCCACCGCGGGCTCGCCATCGCCTCCATCAAAAACACCGTCTCGGGGGCCCGCTCCTGGGTCGAGGGCGCCGGGGGCCTCACCTCGGGCTTCGACGCCCGCCTCCCCAAGGACGTCTGCCGAGGCGGGGAACGAGCCTCCACCCACGTCCCCCGGCAGGCGCCGCCCCTGACGCCGCAGCAGCTCGCCCTCGTCATCAGCCACCTCTCCCGAGCGGCCCCGCCTCCCTCGTTCCGCGGGCCGCGCTCCTCCTCGGGATGCTACGGCAGTCCAACCTGCTGGCCCCGAGCCCTGAGGGGTGGGGCGGCCCCCACACCCTCACCCGAGACGACGCCCGCCCCGCGCCCAGCGGGCTGCGCCCCCGGATCCGCAGCTCCAAGACCATCTCCAGCCCCTCGGGCGCGGTCGCCCTCTTCGTCCCTGCCATCCCGGGATCCGCCCTCTGCCCCGTGGCGGCCTGGTTCGGGGCCGTCGCCCTCTGCCCCGCCGCGCCGGACGCCCCCGCCTTCATGATGCCCTCGGGCCGGCCCCTCGATCCGCGCTCCCTCACCGCGCTGCTCCGGGGGGCCCTCACCGCCCAGAGGGTGCCGGCGCCCGAGGCGTTCACACTGCATAGCCTCCGCCGTGGCGCCGCCCAGGCCTGCCAGCGCGCCGGGGTCCCCATCACCGACATCATGGCACAGGGCACCTGGACCTCCGCGGCAGTGCACGCATACGTGCCCCGCCTCGCGCCCTCGGGCGCCCCTCGAGCCCTCTCCGCCGTTTTGGTGGAGGGCTCCTCGGCACCCCCTCACGCCGCTGACATTTAACATAAGCCGGACTTCCTAACTATGTACTGCTCCTTATGAGCCTCTCTGCTCCTTCCTGGGAGCCCTTCTTTATCCTATACCTGTTTATTTTGTATTATACCACTGTGCATATATATTCATTATTTGTATGTACCCTTAACATTTGGCTCCGCTGAGGCGTGAAATAAACACGCCTTTCTTCCACCCCCGCCTTGCTTTCTTCCTTTTCGCGCATCAATTCACCATGCATATGGCATGACATACTTCGCGACGCCCCTGATAACCGGTGATAGCTACCCGCTGTTAGACGGTTAACACCACACATCGCTCCATGCATATGGCCCCAGGTCCGACTAGCCTATATCGTACAGCTTGGGACAATTTCAGAATAGGAGTGATTGATTGGAGGTTGACCCCTACTGGAGATGTATATTTTATCTATCATACCCAGTGAATGAATCTATAAATTCCATCTCGGCATCTGGGTGTGACTGCTTCTCTGTAGTTTCTGAACTGGGCACAGTTTGTAATTTCCGAACGCATAGTTGCTAAACGCAAAAAAAGGTGTCTGAGCCATTGGTAGCACCCGCCCTGCCAGCTACTACTGCAGTTGTCTATTTGGCTGCTAAAAAATCAATTGGAAAAAGTGTTGGAAGGCTCTGTTATTGACATAACCACATGATTTGCAGTTTAAAGTTGCATGGTCCGATGGCACTTGAATTTTTGTCTTATTTTTTAGATAAATATATCAAATTGATCATTACAAGCTACTAATCACTAGTCCGGAGTGATTTTGATTAAAGATGATTAGTTTTGAAGTAATATGAGCTGAAAGAACCAACAATAATTTCGACAAGCTTGTCAAAAGTCCTGTGGCTATGACCCAGATGGTCATCTCGCGGTGACCACGTGATGTGAGATGACCTGGAACCTTACAGGACTGTAGGTAGATATTCCTGGTTGGGGTTGGAACATTCTGGGAATGGATTAGTGCCATAGGCCCATGGCACTAGGGTTTTTAACAAAATATAATGTGTGTCTTGTCTGCTTGTGTATGTCTATGTATGTCTGTATGTATCTGTGTGTGTGTATGTCTGTGTGTGTTTCTCTGTATGTGGGTGTATGTGTGTGTATGTGTGTATGTATGTACCTTCCTACTTATTTTTTTCCTTATACTTTTCATATTCATGTTCAGATTTGATGAAAGAAATAAGGGAAATAAAATAAAACTATGTGCAACTTTGTGCTTTTTAGTTATGAACTGTTTTTGTACCAAAAAACCCCATTTTACAGTCAGCCATTTGTAACATGACATATGGGACATGGTTGAATCCTTATTAACATCTTGTATTGCATTGATATATCAAACAAAACAGTTCCCAAATCAAAGAGGAAGTATTTATTAACATGTATGCATGCTTAAATTAAAAAATATAAAAATGTAATGTCTTCAGAAATAACATTACAAATTTCCGTCACACGTGTAACCGTGGTGTCTGGATGCCACACAAATATTGTACACTAATTATTCAGTGAATAAGCATGGCTGGGAATTACTTTTTTTTATCAATAAAAGCACTAGATATTTCTGTATATTATGCCATGATTAATATGCTTCTAAGTATGATATTATTTAATTCTGATTAGATATTTATTAAGCAGACTGTGTGGTGTCCTAAACATGTGTTACATGTGTGACATACATGTTATACTGCCATAAGAGATATCTTATTCATGGACTACACCTTTATTTTTTATCTCATCAATTTATATTTTACATAGATGTAAAGGGGAGATTTCCAGCTTTCATTTGCAACCAAAAAATGTAAAAAATTCAAATATTAAATTTTAACTCTCCATGTGACACTTCTGGCCAGTTTTCAGGAGAGTGACCCATGTCTGTATGTATGTCTGTGTGTGTATGTCTGTCTGTGTGTGTATGTCTGTGTGTATGTCTGTCTCTGTAAAGTCAGGTCAGGAAACACACAGACACATACACCTCATATCCCCTTCCCCTCTATGGCCCTGCACAGTAGGCCACTTGGTTGGGGGGAAGCTAATGAGGTCACGAGATTGGCCTAATTGGTTAATGGCCTTCCTGCATAATGGGTGTTTCAAACTGAGTGTTCAAAGGGGTGAGGTTATAAACTCACTGGCTATTCTGTATATACTGTCCCAAATCATTAGCTAATACACCAGTGCCTAAGTTGGATATATAGGATCAAATGTAAGTAGTTGTTTTAATTTTGACAAAATTATATTTCATCGGACCATGCAACTTTAATGTACTAAATATATAGTTCAAATGCTCCTCTACTTTAGAGGGTAATTTTTATTTTTTAAATGAAATCATGTAGATTAATAATAGACAAGTCAAATCGATAGCATCTAATGACGACCATTTTGCTTTCTTTTCTTTCTCTTCCATTATCTACGCCTCTATTGTGATTACACAGCGGACTGGAACCAGTGCTTCCACAGCCAGTTTATAATTTATTCCTAGCAAAGCAGTTTTTGCTCGGATTTAGGCAAGGTTGTCATTCACCCCTACTCTGGGTCGGAGTGAATATTGTATCTGCTGCCCCACCCTATACTTTCATTGTCGTGACTACTTCCGAACTGTGACAGTGCACTCATGGCACCTTTATAGGGGACCAGGCTGCCAACACCATGACCTGATATCCCACTCGGTCACAAACCATCTGAGCAAACCAGTGCTTGCCCTATCCTAGTAATGCCAAGCACCAGGCTAGGAAGCGACAAGCATCATTTTTAAATCATTGGTTTGACTCGACCAGGGTTCAAACCCACAAACTCATGGGTTGGGATTCCTCGATCTCCCAAAAGGGGGCGGACGCTCAACTCAGTCAGCCACCCCGCCTGGTCCTGAATTGTCACAAAATGGAGAGGAAATGTAGGAAAAGGTGGACTAAAGCAGTCGTACAGGCTTTTTGTACCTTCTTTTTAGTTCACTCGTCCTAAAAAAATCCATAATAAGCAATGGATGCCTGCAAATTGTGCAACTTTCTCAAACATTTCAGTCCGAGACTAATACAAATAATTTAAAAGGAAAAAACATCAAATTTATGTGCGCAACAAACTTGTTCAGTCCCTGAGGTAGTGTTTTGGATTCATATTAAGTGACTGCTTTCACGCCGTATCAGCAGGAAAGACCATATTCACGGTAACATCTGCTATACCAGGCAGACTACCGATTTATGGTAGCTTTATAGTGTTGCACCCAATGAGAACATTTTACCACTGCCATGACATGCCATGCCACTGAAGCACACTAACACTGAGCTAAACAGGGGCCCAATGCATGAAGCGGTAAGTTTTTAACCTAAATCCAAATTTCGAGACAACCACACTGTTTGAATGCACAAATACTCACTAACGGTCGTTGTGGTCTAAGCAAGTAACTCAAGCAACCCAAAGGTACACACCATTGGGAGCTATAATGGAAAGTTGCTACATATACAGTGGTGGAAAATAGCAGAAATCCCATGAAAATAATTAAATTATAAATATTGTATATAGAATTGAGACAAAAATATTTACATCATAAATTATTATATATCTATTTCAAATATCAGCCAGTTAGTGGAGACCACCAACAAATATCTACATAAATTATGATATAGCTATTGCAAATATCAGCCAATCAGTGTAGTTTATTTTCATTTCTCGTAGATCTTTCAGCGTAATTACATTTGTCGCAGTGAGTGCCGAAAATTTGGAGCAGGTGTTGTGACAGGGATTCCAAATAGGTCATTCGTTTACGATCAAACTACGTGTTGACCTAGGCCACAAGTCTGCATTGGCATCTTGGATGGACAATAATAATGACTTTCAGTGTGTTGCAAACTAAAATAGTCCGTTCAGGCATTGGAGCCCTGTCTTTACATTATTCCAATAATGCGAAGCGTTAAGTCATTTGTAAGTCTTTGGGATTGACTCAGTCTGGGATTGAAGTTGCATGGTCCGATGAAACATTTTTTTCAAAACCAAAAACACTTCCCTACATATGATTCTATATATCCAACTTAGAGACTGGTGCATTAATTAATGATTTGGGACAGCATATACAGAATAATCAGTGAATTTATTACGCCATCTCTTTGGGCACCTACTTTGAGGCAGCCATTAGGCAAGGTCATTAAGCAATGTTGTGACCTCATTAGTCTTGCCCTCATTCTAAGAGGACCAGGCTACCAGTGGTATATCATCAGCTATTATATATCTGGGAATACAATACAAATTAATGAATAGTAGGTTATAATGGTAAACCTGATGTATTTATCTATTTTTAACAAATTCAAAAGCCATCGGACTTTGCAACTTTAAATCGATCAAGGGACACTGCAGACTGGATACCCGAATTGTTTCATTCACAATTGCTCCAATTCCTTTACATCGGATAACCAGAAACCTAGACAGATTTAAAATGGTCTTAAAAAGAATGATTTAACAAAATCGACACCGAATAAACAATTTCCAATTAGGCACCAACAGGGCAACATTTCCGGTTTGTGTAGAATTCATGAATTATATAACGGATTGCTCTGAATGTGCCCTGCTTTTAATTGAATTAAGTATAAAAGACAGCACACAAACGGAATACATTTGCCATTTTCCTAGTTTTTTTTTGGTTTTTATTTTTGTATTCATTATATTAAATGTGCATGTGCAGCCAGACCAATCCATGGTTGTTGCATATAACCAGTAAATTATATTTGCTATTGAATTACGACTGTTAGAGCTGATATATTGATATTGCAGGTGTTGTTTAAATAAAAATAATACCACATAAAATCAGGGAGCGGCAAGTTTCGGAATCAGTAATTCAGCAATTTTAATAAAGTCATTGTGGAAACCATTTTTGTTTTCATAGCCGGCACAAGCTATCATTGATGGGCAACTAATTTGATCAAACTATTACCAAATTACATACACGGATCAGTAATGTGCTTGTACTATCACATTTCTAAATTCAATTCATTCTTCGTCAGATTTGAGAGATATGATGTCCTGCCTACAGATATGAATGAATAGAGAAGGGTTATCAATATCAGGTGACATAATTATTCGCTATAATAGATGAAGGAAATTACCTTTCTGCTCAGAGCTGAAAGTCACCAGTGACAAAAAGAAAGGAGCAGAAATTGACCTTCCATTAAAGTTTCCGCGATTATGTCGCAGCGCTAAAGCCTGTGAGTGGCCGTCGCGCTTTTTTTTGTGGAAATCAGTGAAATCTTTCATCCCAGCATACATCATAGTTTGTGCCGGCTATGGCAAATGCGAAGACCAGTGGAGAGTTCAAGCACCTGTTAGACAAAGACTAGCTTCCACTTAGAATACTTAGAAAGTACTGTACAGATGAGCAGGTGTTGCACTCTGCAGTCTTCGCTTTGGTGTTTTTGAGATCAAGCCGATGAACAAGCTTTGTGACATGCGCCCAAACGCGACTGTGGAAAGCAAAAAGAAAAATACCATACAACAAAATTCCCAAACCATCTGAGCATTTAAAGAATAGAACCCGTTGCATTTTCTTCTCGGGAGCAGTCACGATTAGCTCGTCAAGGGCACTGACAGCTTAACACTTCACACGGAGAGAAAAACTGGCTTCGACAAAGGCCAAACTATGCCGACTATTTGTGTGGAATCACCCAGGGTTATGTATGAAGAACAACGCAATGTTTATGCCAGCACAGAATTGTTTAACATACAAAGATAACAGGAATAGATTATTATTATTGATATTATCATTGATTATCAATGTGTGATGTTGCTGAATCTGATGAAAAGGCAATCTCTGCGACCATCATACATCCTCAGGTTTGGGACGACTCGGACCTAGCTGCTGGCTTGACTTTAAAAAAAAGATAATGTAAAAAGTTATACTATACCTGACTCTCACATAAAAAAAAATAAAAACAAAAATAAAATATAACGAACCTTTTAAACTTTATTTGTGTCGCAATCTTCTGTTTAAAGATGCGTAAACACCACCATGATCTCACTTATAGCTTATTATGTTGCAAGTCTCCGCGCGATGGTAAACAAATTGTAGATCTTTTCTTTCTTTATTACTACTATTGTTATTATTTAACGGGAGACTACGTAGTCGTTATAATGATCCCCAGGGAAAGGGTTTTCTTTTAAGAACTGTACAATTTAAGTTTGTGTGTGTCTATGCCGCCAGGAGACGCTCACTACTGCCGTGCGTGCGCACGCATGTCCGTAGTGTCAGTAACTTCCGGCGTCCAGTAACATCCCCGCACGGAGTGCACCAATGCTGCAGGGTGCCTGCGTTTAGTTATCACATCGTATCTGTACGCAGTGTGGATCCTCTTTTTGACTTGATCATGTCACATACATTTTGGGAGAACAATCTTTGAGCCAAAATTATGCCACTGTCCGTGACACGATTCGAACACAGATACACAAAATTACAAAAGTACACGTTTCTCCTCTTGAAAAATATGCAATTCTGTGCTGCTCCCGACACTTTGAAGAAACAAATATAATAATTTAACTATATTCCTACGTAAAGTGTGTACTTTTTCTTCTCCCAACCCACCCAATTTGTTTTAATATATATATTTTTATTTTTTGTTATAACCAATAAAACCATTTGGAGACCCGTCTAGCTCTTTTCGTTCATATGTACAACAGGTGTATACAAAAAGAACTGGTCACATTGGCATATTTTTTCCTATTTGAGGAATGATAGTTGTAGGGGAGCTTCATTCAGCAGGCGATCTCACTACCTCCAGCCCGAGGCCTCTAGCGTCAGCAGACGTGAACCGCAGCTGGGGAACCAGTTAAAAATACACCTGTCGTCGGTCGGCACGATTCAGGCCAAGTTCCTCTGTTAGTTGGCATTCATGTGTTGTATCTGTAGTTTCCACATTCCCATTTTTTCACCACCATGGGGTGGCGGCGTGTCTCGATCCAAACAGCAGAATTGCATACTTTGATGATTTGTTTAGTTTTTTTCCTATCTCTCTCCGTTATTTTCCCCCAAAGCACCGTCAGTGGCGCCCCTTAGCGGCGCTGGCCGAAGCCGCCCGGCCCGCCACCGCCGCCACCGCGCGGGGGCCTGTCGCCGGAGCGCTCCCGGCCCGTGTCGGGGCGCGGTCCGCCCGGGCCCCCCGGCCCGCCGCGCCCGCCCCGGGTCCCACCGCGCCCCGGCCTGCCGCGCCCGGCGCCCCGCGAGCCACCACCGACGCACAAACCCTGCTGCTTCTTCTCCTCGACGTTCAGGCGATGGCCAGAGCTCAGGATGAAGCCCTGCGGAACAACACAATTGTTACATGGACAATTCTATTCTGCAGGTGTTTGATTAACACGCTAGAGCTGCGTTGCTACACAATATAACAAAGATATAATTATACACACACGTTACAACAGTTTGTTTGTTGTTTTACGTCCTAACAACATTAAGGTCATATCAGGACGGGTACCGACTTGTGACAGTGCGCACTCATGACTTTATAGCGCTTCCCCACTGGGAGACCAGGCCGCCAGCACCATGACCTGATATCCCAATCAGTCACATTATCCTGACAATGAGCAGACTAGACCTTGCCATATCCTAATAATGCCGAGCGTCTGGCTAGGAAGCGACAAGTATCAATTTTTAAGTCATTGGTTGGACTCGACCAGGGTTAGAACTAACGATCTACCAACACGGGAGACAGACTGTAACTTATTCGGCCACCCCATCTGGTTAGAACAGCACACAAGAATTGTGTAACACATTACCGAAAGACACAATTATACATAATCACTAGAACAGCACAACTGAAAGACAAAATTATTTTGTGTCGAAGCATCGTACATGTGTTGGAACAGCACACAATAATGTTAGACAAAACACTGAAAGACAAAATTTTAAATGTGTTGAAACATCACATATACGTGTTGGAACAGCACACAATTGTTACACAAACCACCGAAAGACACAATTTTACATATGTTGAAACAGCACACAAGAATTGTGTTAGACAACATTACCGAAAGCCACAATTATACATAAGCACAAGAACAGCACACAATGTATTACACAATCCAAACGAAAGACACAATTTCACATATATTGAAACATACTGCGCATTGGAACAACCCACAAGAATTGAGTTACACGACATTACTTCACTAGCTTATAAAAACTACTACATATTAACACACACAAAATATATATGCACAAAAAAGTTGTTAAATGTAGGGGTACAAAAAAGCAAGTACAATAATTATACTTCACCATTGTGTGCCTGCCCAAGGACCACTTATCACCACAGATTAATCCATACTACCAAACCAGCAACTAAATATAGCTACTACCCGGCATTCAATAAACAAATGCACTTAACTATAGTTTCCCCATCATCTACCTCCACCCAACCTACACATCAAACAACTGCACACAGGCACTGACAATGAACACCACTATGGCATTAACTCTACTCATCCATTTGACTCATTTTAACCAACCAAATCCCCCCATACACCCCATAGCATTTTACCAAAATCCAGACTGTCCTACACTAATGCACACACTGAACGCTTGTTACAAACATCGCAACCACTTAGTTAAATTTGGATTATACCAAAAGCCAGCCTATACTGACATACCCCTGCCTAGAAAATTAACTAAGACGCCACTTACATTAAAGTTGCATAGTCCGATGAAAATATCAAATTTTCAAAAACAAAACAATTATCTAGATTTTATTCTACATATCTAACTTAGATACTGGTGCACTTATTAAACATTTGTCATCACACTGAAGTGGATATGCAATTTAAGAGAACCTGTTACTGCATATGCCTATGGTTTTGGTGTGCTTGCCAAAATTAATTTTGCATGGTTGTACGTCAAATATCTCCAATGTATCAATCTAATGTATTTATCTCATAAAATGACAAACTCTAAGCCATCGGACTATGCAACTTTA
The DNA here is from genome assembly GCA_030323885.1 of Branchipolynoe longqiensis. Lineage (NCBI taxonomy): Eukaryota > Metazoa > Annelida > Polychaeta > Phyllodocida > Polynoidae > Branchipolynoe > Branchipolynoe longqiensis. Next base: position 95,207,623 of record CM059188.1, on the reverse strand, counting down.
AAATGCACACACTGAATGCATACTGACCAGATATACCACTCTTAATTAGCTCAATGTAATAACAATATTTTATTATCCATGATTGTTCTTGTAATTAAATCATCTATATGACTGAAGTTGAGCATGGCTGGAAGACCAGTGGCTCGGCGCTGAAAAAGATTGAGATACCCCAAAAAAAATTAGCAAAAATATATAATTATTAATGAAAAATATAAATCTAAGCTTCAGTAAAATGAAAAAATGTTTTTGTAACTTACGTTTTTGTTGCTTAAAACGGATTGTACACTCTTGTCCTCATCGAACACAACAAATCCGCAATTCTGTGGAAAAGAGTATATTGAATAACTGGAGATGAGTAATAGATTCTGTGTATATATCAGGGATGAAAGTGATCTCCGGGAAAAAAAGCGGAAATGCTGATATTCTCCCATAGACTTAGCATTATCAGGGAATCGCTGAAAATTCCCGGAAGTCGGGTTTCAAACATATTGATATACACTGATAGTGCTGCGGTGTCTGAACCACGTATCAGTAATATACGCTGATAGTGCTGCGCCGTTTGAAGCACGTAACAGTAGTATACGCTGACAGTACTTAAGCGTGAAACAACGCGTTGGTTGGTTGGTTGTTGGAGTTTTACATCCTGGCAACATTCTAAGGTCATATCAGGACAGGCGCAAAGTATTAGTATAGACTTATAGCTACAGGAAAAATCCCGGAAATCAGCGAAATCGCGGAGATCTTTCATCCCTGATATATACACTCAACCAGTTCTATTTGAAACCTACCCACATCCTTAATGGGTATGGGGTAATAGGCTAAAACATGGTAGTTATGGACGTTACCACACACATTACAATCCATGTATTCAGAATGCAGACCATGCAAGCATTCGGCGGTCAATACAATCTAAAAAGATCCATCATTATCTGCTCTGTTGAACATCACTGGGTCTTATTCAATCATTTCAGACTTCCATACAATCACTCACTATTACAATATTCCTTGGCTAACCGTTCAAAATAACAATAGAGCGACACATGTGTTTCAAGTTCCAGGTGGACCCTCAGTAAGGACAGGACCCAGTATGCCGGGTCGCAGCTACAGCCGTTGTTGCCCTATCCTTCACTGGAGACCCAATATTCTGACCTCACTTTACACCTAGAACCACGTGGTAGTTCTTGCCATGTATTTGTTTCTAATGTAATAAAAATCAAATTATCTGGGCAAATATTCGATCAACTACTGCCAGCTCTCCCACCCTGACACCAAAACTACAGCGGGGTAACCATAGTAACCCCCTCACCACCCCTGTGATTTTAGGCAGCAGTTCCCACTGCTGCTAAGATACACGCTGACCAGTCAGTGTCACCACTATGTATCCCCCCCGCCCTACCCCAACGCCGTGTTTGACAGGTTTGTTTGATTTTTACATCCTGGCAACATCTAAGCCAGGGATGATAGTGGTTTCAGGCAAAAATAAGCGGAAATCAAGCAGAGATTATCTCGACACCAAATTTCCGTTTACACCTATATAAATAATGCCATGACGCTGTGAAAAAAAACCTGAAATCCGCTTAAAACGGGAAAATATCACCGCTGCGAAGCTCACATCAGAAAGGGTACTGACTTGTGACGCTATATACTCATGGCAACTTCATAGTGCTGCACCACTAGGAAACCATGACCCAATTTCCCATTCAGTCACATTATCTTGATATGGAACAGTCCTTTCCCTATCCTAGTAAAGCCGAGCACCAGGGGCCGTATGCAGGAGTCGGTGGTATTCGGTGGTAGCGAGCCAAAACGGTGGTAGGCGGGAATTTCCCGGGTAGGGGCGAAAAGTGGTATGCACGAGTCGGTGATAGGCCTAACACCAAAAGCTTACCCTACCCATGAAAAGTTGCAGGTTTACAGGTGGTGATAGGTACCAAATCTATTCAATGCTGTCATATTTAACGGGAATTACATACGCAATAAGTGAAATTTCATGAAATTAACCCTAAATTCGAAGCAATATTAACGCTGCCACCGCAACAGCGGCGATATTAATATTTATATTTTCGAATCGACGAACGTAAAGTAAACAAATCGGCGCCGCTTTCATCCACCAGTATGGAAAGCGGCGGCGGCGGTGGCAATTTATTAGGCCCAAATCTATTCAATGCTGTCATATTTAACAGAATTACATACGCAATAAGTGAAATCTTATCAATTTAACCCTAAATTCGAACCGATATTAACGCCGCCGCCACATTGGCGGCGTTATTCATATTGTCGACTCGAGGGAATTCCCAAATCTATAAATAACTTCACGTTTAGCTATAATGTAAGTGTTACGCGCTCCTGCATACCACCTGACACAGTTCCTGACATCGGTAATAGCAACACGGTAATACGCGCTAACACCAAAAACCCCTACCAACGACTCCTGCATACGGGCCCAGGCTAGGTGGCAGAGTATATAAATTTTGTCCGTGATTTGACTCGACCAGGATTAGGACCCTGCTCTCTACCGATTCGACCATAGCGTCCGGTACCTGTGTCTGACATACACTGCATCAGTTTTATGGATGTGTGTAGTGTGCTTCCGTCCCACTCTAGTCTAGTCTGGAGCCTGATTTGGGGCGTGTTGGACCCAGGCTTTTTACAATTTTATTTGTTGGTACATTAGTTGATTAAGCAGGGGAAATTCTAATTGCAGGTGATTGGTATTCCTCATTCCATTGCTTCTTGCCGAGCGCATCTCAGAATACTCGTGTTAGCCTATTCGTACCACTAATTGCTTATATAATAGTTGTTTGTTGTTTTACGTCCTAGCAACATCTAAGGTCATATCAGGAAATAAATATTTAAATAAAAAAATTTGAAAGCTTAGCTTACGATAGATGGTTACAAACTTGGACAGTGGCAAAGGTTTCACTTACTGGGACTGTTTGGGCGACCGACAGCATGATAAAAAATGTTGAAAGCTTAGCTTACGATAGATGGTTACAAACTTGGACAGTGGCAAAGGTTTCACTTACTGGGACAAGTTGGGTGCCAGGTTTCTTGTTAATCCGTACCTCAACAACCTTTCCAAATTCTGCAACAAAGATTGAGTATTGTTTGAACAATAGATTTAAGTTGTATAGCAGATTAATAATTTCATATTATTTTGTGTATATTGCATAGAAGTATATCAAGTGATGGACGCATTGATGCTGAAATACAGAGGCCGACTACGCCAGAGACTCTGGAACAACCATGTGTCCATGCGGGTCAAAGGCAAGATCTACCATACAATCGTGCTATCCACCCTACTATACGGAGCCGAGGCCTGGACAGTGTACAGACAGGTGAAAAAGCTGCATGACTTCATGATGCGACATCTGCATTCAATCATGAGGCTAACCTGGAAGGACAATGTGACAAATAATGAAATACTCGAACGGACGGGGCTGCCCTCTATGGAAGATCTTCTGATCAAAAAGAATCTCTGGTGGACTGGACACCTCATGAGGATGTCATCAGACAGGCTACCAAAGCAGATCCTCTATTCTCAACTGTCTTCTGGTTACAGAAAGAGAGGGCGCCCTCGTCTCCGATTCAAGGATACTATCAAGAGAATCCTGAAGTTGAGAGACATTAAGACCGACTCATTGATATCACTCCCACAGCAGAGAGCTAAATGGAGAGCGGCAGTCGAGTAATGAAAGCAGTCTTTGTCGCATCGCGACCGACAGCATGATGATGCATAGAAGTAAATGCTGTAATCTCAGCATACTTAAAAAAGTGTATACATATAAGTTGGTTGGTTATTGGAGTTTTACATCCTAGCAACATCTTAGGCCATATTAGGATGGCCTAGTATTCCATATAACGTACGGTACCTTTGTTTTTCACCGATATTGTTATAGCAGTTTTAATTTACAACGCTTGGTACTGTCATGACATTCCTGAAGGACCCGGACGAAACCTGCACATGTAACTGGCCCAGATAATTGCTACTCACGTCCAAAAAACTGCTTCAAGTCGGCCTCGCTGAAGTACTGCGGCATGTTGCCGACGAACACTTGCTGGTTGTTCGGGTACCGTATGCGGCGCGCGTCCTCGCCGTCCCCAGGCTGGCGACTTCCGTCCCGCGACTCACGTAACCCGCGGTCACGTGGTGGCCTGCAAGACGTCACCAGACACGTCACATCGAGACCTGGCGCAACGCCATTCATTCACGCCACCCGCTCTTATGTGATTACAGGGTCCATACACATATCAAGATATGGAATTCAAGGCTTTTCAAGGGCGTTTTTTAATAGGGATTCTAAGGCTATTTTTATTTGGATTTCAGGGAGAGAAAAAACAACACGAATGGTGATTTCGGACTAATTTAGATCAGCAAGGACACTTTAAATGAATTCAAGGATTTTCAAGATTAATTATCCAAACTAGGCCTTGAAATAGGGCAAATGAAGTTCAAGACATTTAAAAGGATTTCCAGGCCCCATACGGACCCTGTAATCATAACAGCCATTAGTAATGGCACTTAGGTAAAGATTTTATTTATTTATTTACATAGTAGAGATAGGAAAACAAAAAAGGTTTGCGGAATGCGACTTTTGCCAAGTTTTCCATGATTCCCTGGTATTGCTAAATCTCTGACAGGGATGGATCTGTACCTGTACATATTTTCTGATTTCTACAAAACTGGATAATGATTGATGGTGGTCTTACAGTATGGGCAGCGAAAGTCATACTGACAGCGAAAAGTGAAAAACATTCATTCTGTCGCCGTTTCTCTCTCTAGAAATCAACATATAAAAAGAAGGTAGAATTCATGTCAAAAGTTGGGACATTACCATCACCCCTGCAATAAAAAAAAAACCACCTTAAATCTTATATAAATCTTAAATCTAACCGCCCCTACATCATTGTATCGTTTTTACAGTGTTAGTACATGCATTACACGGAGTCCTGCACACTGCAGGCAGTTTGGATCACTATTCCTGCCCACGTCGACAATAGCGAATCACCAGCACCAGAACTAGGTGATACACACCTCTGACGCCCCCCCCCCCCCCCAATTTGCTGAATTTGACACAGTAGCCCCAGTGTCATGTCGTCTAGATTAGAAAACACGTCATGCAAGGTTCTAGCCACCTCTGAATAGACGCATTCAGGGAGGTTCAAATCGGGGGCATTCAAGAGTTCCACTGCTCCCTCAGGACTGATTCTGCACAGCTTCAGCTTACACACTGGAAGTTGGCGTTGGTTAGTCATTAACTATGGACCCTATTCATTAAGCTTACTATGAAACTATAATCCCACACTTCCAAATTTGGAATGGTTATTGCCGTACATCTGTTCCTAATGCAGATAGTGAAATTATTTAAACAAATATGTTACTTCGCGAACATGCATTGACCCCCCCCCCCACACCCACATTCCATCGAGTAAGCTGAAGATGCGACCCGGCGTGCTGCGTCGCACCATCAGTTCTTCCTGAGGGACAAGTGGAACTAGGAATACCCGCATTCTGAATGCTTATACGCCAAATTCTTTTCGTTAAATTAAAGTAATGACAAATGTAAATGAATAAAAAAAGAACACCCCAAAGCCAGAAAATCGCTGAATCAGTTGAAAAAGGTTGGAAGCGACAGCTCTATTGAACCTCAGCCCTGAGAACCCAAACAGTTTTATTCGAAAGTCATGTATCTACTTTCCCAAGACTCGTCAGTGAGACCCAGATAGATCCCAAAATGAGCAGAGTTTATCACATATGACATTGTTTCAGAAGTTGAGAAAACCAGCTACAACCTTTTTGAATGGATACGAAACATAAAAGTAACATCCAGATAGATGCCATTTTAGATTTTCATTTCAAAGAATAAAAAGAGGGAAAAAAAGGCATCACATTTTTAAGATTCCCATCGCACAAACGGAATGCATCAGCAACCCGAATCTAAATTTGGTGGTTAGGCAAGAGTCACGACATGGGGCATTTATGTGCATTACATGGGCAGGGTACATATACCCATGTGAAAATGTGGAATTCAAGGCCATTTTAAGGCCGTTTTTGATAGGAATTCAAGACTATCTTAATTTGGATTTCAGAAAAAAACAAGAACAATGGCGATTTCGAACTAATTTAAATAGTGGGGACAGTTTAATGGTATTCAAGGATTTTCAAGACTAATTAACCAAAATAGGTTAAATTCAAGGCCTTGAAATGGGGCAAATGAAGTTCAGGACTTTTAATACTTTTCAGGCCCCGTATGGACCCATGATGGGTCTTATATACACCTCAAGATACAATAAGAAATGTTCCTCAGAGGCAAAGATAACCAGCTCTTAATTATTTATTCAGGAGATTAATCAATACACTATCACCATGTAATGTCCAGATGAAAGTCACCTCTGGCAAAAATAAAAAATAAAGTTCCGGTACATTTTATACCATAACCTGGTATTAAGTTTATAAGGAGCTGATTGCACTTTCGTGGAAAAATCATTATAATCGATTGATAATTTAGGCTGTGCCATCAATATATGCCATGCCATATCCACGATGAAAAGTGTGTACAAGTATTTCTATGCCCCTTTTCTAGAAATTACGTGTTAAAAGAGTAAAATTTATGTAAAGATACATAGGCAATTATGAAAAAAACGATCTTTTACCGCAGAATGTTAGCAAAGTCAGAATGCAGTATACTTGCAGATGTAAGAAAAGTGCAAATGTCTACGATATGCGTTGTTGCCAACACTACCGCCCACATAGTTGACAATATCGCCTAGAATAATGCTAAAGATTCCAGACTCAATGAGACCGAGCCCAAAAGCATTGAAACATCCAAAAAGTACCACGTGTTATGACCAGATTCGAGTTAAAACGGTTAACACTGGTATGAATTTGGCTATGCACATACAAGGGTCACTTCTTAATAAACTCATGACATCCCTTTGGCAGGGATGAAAGCAGCCATTGCGACAACAGAAATTAGGAGTTGGCTGGAAATAATTTTTTGATTTTGTCAATGCTCTCCACACTTAATGGAAATTAGCATCTTTCATCCCTACCACAGTTTAGTATCATGCTAGCAATCAGCCTAAAGCTATCGCTATTTTTACACACTTACAATCTGAATATTATTATTGCTGTTTTTAAGATACAGGCTAATCCGATTAGTACTATCGCTATTTGCGGTTGCCATGTTAGTATCATGCTGTGAGCGCAAGTCAATTATTTGCTGGCAATTTGCCTGACGTTATTGCGGTTTTTAAACAAAACACTTACAATCTGATTAATATTATTATTCCTGTTCTTAAGATAAAGGCTAATCCGATTAGTACTATCGCTATTTGCGGTTGGTTATTTTAACAGATTATACATACGCTAACACAAGCAGTTAACATAGTTAATGCAGATCAAATGATGTCTGCAACAAATGGCAACTAGATTAAGTCGACAACCTCCTTAAATACAGGCTGACCAGTGGCTGCTTACCTCTGTGGAAGGGCTTCTTCGTTTTGTCTGAAATTGGGTGTAAAGCTATCTGAACACAAGGAAACTACACCTCAACTATACTCAACACGCCAATGCAGATACGGTTTACAGCTTTTATAAATACTCCCATCAAGTTGGGGTGGGGCACGGGACGATGGAAGTATCTGAACACAAGGAAACTACACCTCAACTATACTCAACACGCCAATGCAGATACGGTTTACAGCTTTTATAAATACTCCCATCAAGTTGGGGTGGGGCACGGGACGATGGAAGTGGGAACTGCTACATCATGGCATTTGTCAGTTGTAAGCCAGCTGTTTGTTTGTTTGTTGTTTTAAGTCCTAGCAACATCTAAGGTCATATCAGGACGGGCCAGCTGTGTAACATTACCGCTTGTAAACAGGGTGGTTCATACAAAAAGTTGGACATCAGATTCTAAAATATTTTCGTACCAAAATTTTACACAATTTACTCCAATTATGCAATGTTGGGAAACTAAATTCCACAAAAGAAACGGACAGCAATATTGTCATAAACAAATTCATCTCAAATATAATGTGATGCTATAATCAGGATTCATACAAAAGATTGGGCACCAGATTCAAGAACATTCAGTTAAATTCAAGAACGGTCAAGACTTCAGCGACGCCCGCAAACCTTGATTGTAAAGTCAGCTATGTAACATTACCAGTTTTACTTGCAGGCCGCTAGCCAACAGGGGTTGTAAGCTAGCTATGTAATATTGCTGGTTCTAAACCAGCTATATGATATTACAGGACGTCAGGTTCTATCATATATGACCATGTAACGTACACTATATCATATTAAAATTTGCTTGTCAGGATTTTAACTTTTAATTTTGTTAAAATAAATATTTTAATTCTTTGATAAAATCAAATGAATGCACCGGACTCCCTATGTGAACCAGCTATTCATTTTGAAATGGCCAATTCAGAATGTACGGCACCTGATGTACATTGAAATCAAACTTTATTCTGTGTAACAATGAAAACTAAGTTCTAAGATATACTACTGAATATCCGTTAACTGAATGCCGTGAGCGACACATTAAAACCAGGAATATGGAATGGAGAATGTTACCAATGCTTTAACCGCAGCTTCCACATGCACCTAACTCAGCCAGCCAAAATCTAGCTGCTTCACACCCCATGGTACTTCACACCTAGCGCGACTTAAAAGTGTGCGCTGACTTGATAGGAATTCAAGACTATTTTCATTTGGACTTAGTCCGAAATAGCCATTCGGAATGGCAATTTTGGACTAATTTAGATCAGTGGGGACAGGTTAATGGAATTGCAAGGCTTTTCAAGACTAATTACCCAAATAGGGTAAAAGCAAAGCTTTTCAAGGTCTTGAAATGGAGCAAATGAAGTTTGACTTTCCAGGATCCGTACAGACCCTGACAGACTTTGGCTGGCTGGTTTAGGTGTTCATGAAAGTTGTGGCTAAAGCATTTCTGACATTCTCGTTCACATTTCAAGGTTAGTGAGTATTACATCCTAACAACATTTGAGGCCAGAAAGGGTACCAACTTGCGGTAGTGTGCCTTCATGGTGATAGAGCCCTACCTATATTGTCATTGATCTCATTTCATTACTTCACTGCACATCATCAAATTACCACAAAAGCCCCAGACCAGTGCGTTGAAAGCAATATAAACTTCTGTAAAAAAAAAATTAAATTAACAACAAAAAATCCTGTTTACAGGAGCGAATACTGGAACTTACCGTGGTGCTCTCTGTGGCTGAGGTCCGGTCTGCTCTCGGCTTTCGACAATCTTAGTTTCGGATTTAATGACAACAGGTGCTGGGGCTGATTTCGGAGCAACTTGAACGGGTGTGGGCTGGGTCACTCCAGAGGGAGCAGTGGTCTTCACCATCGTAGCCCAGGTCCGTGCTGGAAGAGTGGGGGGGGGTTTCGAGATGTTCTACATTTCGTTCAAACCTATTATATTAAAGCTCCATAGTTCGATGATAGCATCAAATTTTAAAAACCCTAAATGATTATCTTAGATTTGATTCTGCATATGTAACTTAGATCCTGAGGCATTTATTAAGTATTTTTACTATATAGCAGGCAATACTGAGTAAATTTAATAGAATCTATTACCAGAGAAGTCTACGATGTCAGAGTTTTGGCACATGTGCCAAAATATATTTTCTATGTTTGCACTTCAAACATCTCAAAAGTTAGCCATTTAATGCAGTAACATTCATCGAACATGTAAAAGCTCACACATTCAGACCCGCTCACACATTGACGACTTCCAACAGAGTGTGATTGATTAAAGGTGAACAAACTTAATAACCAAAGCAGCATCACACATTAAAGTAAGGCATACATGCTGCTTCATTAATGCAGTAATATCAACGAACACGTAAAACCTCACGCGCACACGTTCAGACCCGCTCACACATTGACGACTTCCAACGGAGTGTGTGATTGATGAAAGGTGAACAAACTTAATAACCAAAGCAGCATCACACATTAAAGTAAGGTATACATGCTGCTTCATTAACGCAGTATAATCAACGAACACGTAAAACCTCACGCGCACACGTTCAGACACGCTCACACATTGACGACTTCCAACGGAGTGTGTGATTGATTAAAGGTGAACAAACTTAATAACCAAAGCAGCATCACGCATCAAAGTAAGGCATACATGCTGCTTCATTAACGCAGTATAATCAACGAACACGTAAAACCTCACGCGCACACGTTCAGACACGCTCACACATTGACGACTTCCAACGGAGTGTGTGATTGATTAACGGTGAACAAACTTAATAACCAAAGCAGCATCACACATCAAAGTAAGGTATACATGCTGCTTCATTAATGCAGTAATATTAACGAACACGTAAAACCTCACGCGCACACGTTCAGACACGCTCACACATTGACGACTTCCAACGGAGTGTGTGATTGATTAACGGTGAACAAACTTAATAACCAAAGCAGCATCACACATCAAAGTAAGGCATACATGCTGCTTCATTAACGCAGTATAATCAACGAACACGTAAAACCTCACGCGCACACGTTTGGACCCGCTCACACATTGACGACTTCCAACAGAGTGTGTGATTGATTAACGGTGAACAAACGTCATAACCAAAGCAGCATCACACATCAAAGTAAGGCATACATGGCGCGTTTCCGTCCGTACCAGCGGGAGGGACGGGTTCCGGTTCCGGCGTCTTTTCGACGATCTTTTGTTCGTAGACAACCACCTCGGCCGGTTGCTGCTCCTCCACCTTCGGGGGCTCCTCGACGGACTTGGGCGGCGGGGATTCGGGGCGCTCGTCCACATGTACACTTCCGTTACTGGAAGGAGGACCGGGTCAAATGTCAGTGAGTGCAGGGTACGTACAGATGATTGTAAAGATATGGAATTCAAGGCTATTTTAAGGCTGTTTTTTTAAATAGGAATTCAAGACTATTTTCATTGGAATTTCAGGACAAAATAACAATGGCGAATGATTTCGGACTAATTTAGATCAGTGGGGACAGTTTAATAGGTTTAAATTCAAGGCTTTTATTTCAAGTATGTTTTTGATTTGTTAGTTTTTTTTCTAGAAACCAACCTGTTTCAAAAGACGTTACAATTCACATAAAAAGAAACAGCTACAACAGGGGATACATTCCAGCTGTCCCCAGGAATTCTAAAATGGTTCATTTCCACACGCTATTTGCATTAACAAATTGTTGGTGTTATGGCTGGCTAAATTAGCTCAGAACAAATGTAATTTTTTGCTTCAGGTAATCTATTACTTGAAACCATAAACAATCGCGGAATTCAACTGATAAATGAAAATCTTTCATCTCGGCTAATTATTAAAAAACATTGTTTTAATACATAGATAACTGAATATAAAACGGTGAGGATGGAGGCTTATTTTTAAATTATTTGATCAAGCAACCAGTTGCAGTAAAACTCAGCGATCTACATATATATTCATAAATACTCAACGCTTTTATCAGCAGACATGACAATATTTGTTTAGTCTACCATGAACATTAAACATGGTGCCAACATAATTAGCGCAATGCAGTGGATTTATTGTCATCTTGCACATACGAGAAATCCTACACAAAAGATGGATTTAAACCGATGAGTGGTTCAGCTTTTAACAGGGTTCTCTTTTTCAGGCTTCTTTAAGTACTTTTTAGGATCACTAAGACTTTTTTAAGGACCAAAATAAAGAAATTCCACAACTTTTTCAGCATGCAATAACTCCAGTGGTCCTATTACCCATCAGATGGGGGACAAATTCCAATATAATATTGGAGGACAGCCTAGGTAGCGGCAACACATATCAATTTTAAAGTCAACGGTTGGATTCACCTGGACTTCGAACCTGAGGTCTGAATTCCACAACCTGCTATACACATGAAGAATGCGTGATATGAAATATTGCGATATTAATTCAAATTAAAAAAATTTAACACAAAATAAAGATCGATGTTAGAAACAAAACAAACATATTGAAAACATTTTTTACCAATATTTTAACATCCATAATTTTTAATGGCATAAACTTTTAGTATAATTGTAGACATTTTCAGTCCTTAATTTTTGCATTTTCAAAAGTTAGTACCTGTTTGCATGACCAATACGAACCCTGTTTAAGACTCAAAGACTACAAGGACACTAGAAGAAAGGGGTTTGTCTTACACAGCTGCCTGCGACACGAACCTCATGGGTGGTGCCTGCGGGGTCTCGGTCAGGTAAGCGGGGGTCGTCACGGCAGGGCTCGTAACCGTGTCCTGGACCGGGGTCGACTCAACGGTCTCATCCAGGTCAGACTCTGAAACAGACGGCTCAGTCTCTGAAATAGGTGGGCAGAACGTCAGACACAGACAGACAACACCGAGCAGCATGCACTAACACCAAACAGCAGGCACAGTACACGCACACAAAGCAACAACAATAGTCAGGCAGTTCTCTATGAGACAGTAAATTACACAAGACCCAAAGAATAAAACAAAGCAGTCATTTCAGAAGAATCAATGATGAAAGTGGTCTTTGGCAAAAAAGCGGAAATCCATACATAAACTGATAGATTGAGGTTATCTGTAAACAGATGCGAATTTCCGTGAAAAGGCGGATATTCTTCTATGGCACTGTCAGGGAATCGAAGAAAATTCCCCGAAGTCGGGTTTCATACATATTTGTATACACTGATAGTGCTGTGGCATTTGAACAATGTATGAGCATACGCTGATAGTGCTGCGAGATTGCAGTACAGATAAAATCGCGGAAACCCGCGAAATCGCGGAGATGTTTCATTCCTGAAGAATATACAAAAGGAAGCTAATTTGACTACTAAACATATACAAAGGGTCAATTGTGCATTGTTGGTTTTTTGTTTTTTTTAAATTACATGCAAGAAACATTAAATGATGGATAGCAACTATTATAGCAGTGCGATTTATAGTGCTCTTCCAGTCGGGGATCAGACCGCTGGCAGCATGTCCCAGATGCCCCACTAGATTGACTTTCTCAAGCCAGTCTTTAACCTATTCTATTAAGACCGGATGCCAGTGACAAGTATAAATTTTACGTCATTGTTTTTTGGTGTGTTTTTTTTTATGCTGTGTTTATACTGTCCATAGCATTATGCTCGAGTGCTTGGGCTTGTTTTCAATGCTGGCCAGTTGTAGTAGTGGTTTAATCTTATCACACAGTAGGTGATAAGATGGTTTTTTTATATCACACAGTAGCAGGTACATTGTGATTATTTGGTATCTGTAGATGTTTGAGCTTGTTTTGTGTTGGGGTTGGCTATCCAAGGTCGATCCGAAATAGGGAAGGACTGCTAGGTTTGACTCGGCTAGGGCTTCCTCTCAAAGTGATTTTACCAACTTGGCCATCCCGTTAGGTGAGAAATCACACATGATTCAAAGAAAAAGGATACCACATAAAATCGTCCGACAAAAATATTAATTTGTAGCGTTGCGAACAAATTTGATGTAGCATTTAAGGTTGCATAGTCCGATAGTCTTTGAGTCATTTTCCATAAATAAATCAGCTAGATTGATCATCATAATCTACTTTACTTTAGATATAAGTGACATACTTTAAAATTAACTTTTGCAAGCACTCCAAAACTGTTGACCACATAGGCTTCTGCTGTAACAGGTTCTATTAAATTGACACAGTATTCCCTTCTAATCAGAATAAGTGCACCAGTATCTAATTTAGATTTGTAGAATCAAATCTAGACGATTTTTGTGTTTTGATAATTTGATGCTTCATCGGAGTATGCAGCTTTTAAGAAATTATCAGTCATGGCTCAACAAGGAATCAATAGTCATGATACCTATGAACAGATTGGGTAAAAATCTGAATTTAAAAAAGTACCGGCCAAATAGTGACATCATAAATAATCCATGTATTAGAAACACAAATGAGCAAACTGAGCTTAAAAGCAGGACATTAACGTGCAACTAAGGCTCAGAACACACAGCATGACCAATTTAAGGGGAGACACAGGTGATTTTGGGGTGATTTCCATATCTCAAAAACTATTAAAGATAGAGCTTTGAAAATTTCAGCACACATTCTTCGTATCAAGCGAAGCATATCTGCAGAGTTTCAAAGCTTTATCTTGAGTAGGGGTCATATGATGAAGGATCTTGCAAAAAGAAAAAAAATGTTGACCCCCTCCAAGAAGTATACTGAATGTGCCTAGATTTGCCTGAATCAAGTTATTATATGAAGAACTGGTCCAGTTGAGTGCAATAAGGTGGTTTGTGAATTTATATATATGTCATTACCAACATGTCCATACATGACGAACCAGAGGTACAAAAAATTCAATGGTCAATTTTTCTGTCTCCATCCCTAGCTCTTGAACTATGAAAGATAGTGTTTTTAACCATCTTATTGCACTCAGCAGGAACTTTTACATAAGACTGCCAAGTTTCAACTTTCTGCTACAATTATAACTTACATTTTTAGAGGGGGCAAATTGGCAAAACTCTGGGAAAAGCAGTTCTAAGAAAACGAGCTTCAAAGTTCACAAAGTGTTTCTTTCAAATGGTAAAGTCCAGTATCATCATCTAGAATTCCATATTTAATACACAAATATCCAGTCAAGTAATTATCTGTCCAAAAAAACAAGAAGTTTTTCTATATGAATACACCAAAAACCAGAAATCCCCAGTTTGACCCAAATTCATGTTCCGATGTCTCCCCTTAAGTGGGTCACATTTTACCACTTCCAGTGTTGAAGTTTATAGCCCTCTGCTGTGGCCAACTATCACGGCTAAGATTAAACTATTAGCGGCATCCTGTGGACTGTGGCTATCTACAAAACACTCAAGAGAGCGTTGCTATGGTGACTCAATTTTCAATCATTGGGCGTCAGAGTTCCGATTGAAATTATAAACAAATAAGATTTCTAACAAACATTATTTGCATCTACTTGATATTTATAACCATACGGAGCTAGCAAAAATACACCTATTTCTAGACCCATATGAGGATGAGAGGTCAGGGTCCGGGGCAGGAGTGTGAGTGGGGAATAGAGACCAACCAACTGAATTTTACAACCACAATTTAAGGTAAAACACACAAGACTAGAAGCACAGACTAAATGTAAGGAAATAAAACTGATATGATTCTGCTTCAATGCGTTTTTCGGTTTTCGCTGGTTCCTGAGGAAGCACTGGATCTGCGACATGGCATGCTCACTTGTCCATGGGGGGGGCTCAACCCTATCCTTATAGATCCTATTCATTAAGCTCATTGGACAGTTCCTGATGACCCAACTTCACAGGTTTCTTGCCGTGCATTTTGTTTCTAGTGTGGACTATTATAAACAATTAAGATTTCTAACAAACATTATTTGCATCTACTTGATATTTATAACCATACGGAGCTAGCAAAAATACACCCATTTCTAGACCCATATGAGGATGGGGGCAGGAGTGGGAAATAGAGACCAACCAACTGAATTTTACAACCACAATTTAAAGTAAAAAACACAAGACTAGAAACAGACTAAATGTAAGGAAATAAAACTGATATGATGGTTCTGCTTCAATGTGTTTTTCGATTTTCGCTGGTTCCTGAGGAAGCACTGGATCTGCGACATGGCATGTTCACTTGTCCAGGAGATGGGGAGGGGAGGGTGGGGGTGGGGTGGAGGTTAAATGTCCCTCGCAACCCTATCCTTTAATAGATCCTATACATTAAGCTCATTGGACAGTTCCTGATGACCCAACTCAACAGGTTTCTTGCCGTGCATTTTGTTTCTAGTGTCGACTGCAGTCACATTATGGTGGCAACTACTCTACACTGGATAAATTCTGACTTGCTATAAGTAGGGGCAGCAGGCTACGGCCAGGGAACTTGGGCCACTGAATCGCGACCGTGACATCTGTTAGTGACATGTACACACCGACTGATTCCTCCTGGGGGTCGGTGTCATCGAAGACCTCGTCTTGGTAGCGGAATATATCGTTGTGAACGTAGTACTGCTTGGGCGCTTGGGGCACCAGTACGAAGGTCTGCATGAAACGACGCATGGTCTGCCCCGAGTTGGACAGTTCACCGGTCACCTACAGCGAGAAGACACCGCACCTAATGTTACCGACATATAATATTTGTATCAGAAATAAATAAAGACCCAGTCAAAAAAATGAAAATGTTATCGCTTGAGAAATGCGACTTCAATGGAAAAGGAATTGGTACAGCAGCTTAGGGACAGGTCATCTGATCAGTCTTTTAAATTAATACATTCTTCATAATTATTATTAATCATGACAAACTGACTTTTCAAGTAACACTAAAGCAAACCGATTTTACACACGTTGCTCCAAATTTCAAATGGACCAAGCCCACAAAGGCTGAGAGGCCAATTTGAAATCACCCCGTCTACATGAGGATTATTTTCCCTTTAAGTGTGCACCGTTTACATTTACATTATGCATTTATTGGGATTATCTTATCAGTTGCTATAAAACAAAATTCCTGTCACTTCATACAGTAGCCCTGCAATTTGTCAGAACAGTGTCCTATAGTCAGGGATAAAAGTGGTCTCCGACAAAATACGCGGAAATCAGGCCGAGACCTTGGCGACAAAGGCAAATTTCCGCGAAAACCTGGATTTAATCCCCACATAGCATTAACCCTTTCAGACTTTCGTAGGGAATAATCCGTACGAATGTGAAAAGCCATTGTGACTTCAGTACGTGATTTGCCGTACACTGGTCTAAATTGCAACATATCAGTGAATATATGGAGACTGCTTCCTAACAGGTAGTTGCTTTTTATAGTGGTTACAGCACATGTTTGGACGTCCTACATGTTTGGACTGTCCCATTTCTTCATATATGGAGACTGCTTCCTAAGTAGTTGCTTTTGATAGCGGTTGGAGGACATGTTTGGACCTTTCAACTTAATTGTAACATAGCAGTGAATATATGGAGACTGCTTCCTAACAGGTAGTTGCTTTTTATAGTGGTTGCAGCACATGTTTGGACCGTCCTACATGTTTGGACTGTCCCATTTCTTCATATATGGAGACTGCTTCCTAACAGGTAGTTGCTTTTGATAGTGGTTGGAGCACACGTTTGGACCTTTCAACTTACTGAGCTTCTACAATATTGACCAATGGCCATCAGTAGGATTGGTGACTGTTGTGTCTGCCTTTTCCCTATATTGTATGTATTGTATTCTTCACTTAGGTATTTGGGTAAAAGCTTATAACATTTTACCATTCAGTGGATGACTTTTAGTGTACTCCTAGTGGCAACTGATTTATTTTCTGACGTTTTCCTTATTGTTGGTCGTGCACATATATGATTGTAGATAATAAGCCACATCAGATCTAGCAGTGAAACAACTTGTTGGCTCTTCCAAAGGGTTATTCTGGCTTGTGAAAACAGTATTTTCATTCAAATATATGGTGAAAAAAAAAATTTACAATCATTTTAAAATTTGTATTCAGACTGATTTTAAATTTTCATATTTTTTACTCGGTTTTCATAGTACCTTCTTGCATTAGCCTGTTTGTGAATATCATAATAAAATATACATGACTGGATAGGAAATTCATCCAGCTTTCAGAAAATGCATAATGATATTCTTAATCTTATTGCCATGAATTTTTTTTTTTACGGAGATGAAATATTAATGTTCCCTAAAATAAATATATCACCTAGGCATTGTTTTTATCCAAAAGATGTAAGTCTGAAAGGGTTAACATTGTCAGGGAATCACTAGAAAATGCAGGAAGTCAGGTTTCAACTGTCCATCGCCCATATCTAACCCTTTTTTTTGTATGGGTTTGATGTTCTGGTAACATCTAAGATCATAGAATATGATTCAGACAAATCAATTGGGGTCATATATTATATATATAACACATAATTTTTTTTTAAAGTTTATCAGTCAAAAATTGAGGAAATCCTTCATCCCTGTATAGTGAAGTGACACACATGCAACATGCCTACCTGAACTACAACCGCCTTCTCCACAGTTGCCTGGCTATCCACCTGGCGGATCTTCGCGTGACAGTCTTTGAAATTCAACGAGCAGATCTTTTTATGGATTTCCTGCAAAGGTAAGGGCAATGATTACGTTAGATTCACATCGAGGAAACGCAATGAACTGATGAACTAGGAAACATACATTTATAGCACACACAATAACACAGGGATAAAAGTGGGTCTCGCAACCCCCCCCCCCACAAAAATCAGGCTGAGACCCTGGTGGCACTTAGCGGGTTCCAACAGAAACAAGCCGTGGTTATTACACCAACAGCCAAAAACACCGATATACGCCCCCCCCCCCCCCCCCACAAACCAAGGATTAGCACGGTATGGGAATCTCGGGGGGGGGGGGGGGGGAAGGGGGACAGGAAGTCAGATTTCAACTCTCCTTGTGGTGACTACATTATAGCCCATGCCCAACTCATCCTAGCTTGGGTATGATGTTCCAGTAACATCTAAGGTAATAAGACTGGGATTCATGGCACTTTGTAAGCATTAACCAGTGAATATACAAATTACAGAAAGCTGCGAAACCACGGAGATTTTTCACCCCTGATAACACTTAATATTTATTTTTAATTTAAAGATATGACAGAAGTCTGCCACTTGACTTACTGTTTGCCCCATAGCAGGGGGCTGTTCCTCTCCGGGTTTTTCCACACCGCCATGCACAAAGCTCGAGTTGTCGCTATAAAATCTGTAAATAAAAATAAGGAGTCTTTGAATAGTTCTAAAGGATACTATAATTGAATACACTTTTCCTTCTGAGGAGGCACATGTAAATCTGCACGGTTGAGTAATGTGCCATTTCGCCTAGAGAAAGCCATTAAAATAAACTGCAACATCCACACATAAAAACATTTCAACACATTCATAACATCATTTCAACACACAATAAATTCAAACAAGATTTGATTGATAACACATAAGAGTGTCCTTCACAGCTTAAAAAAAACATTTGGGTAGATGCATGGTCTTGATTAGATAACAGATTCACCTGGTACTTGTAGTACACAGGTGAACGACAACGTAGTCTAAATACTCGCGAAAATAACTTTAGTATGGAAAAGGAGGTAGAATGCACGTCTCCAGTATCAAATGGGTACTTATACCGGCACAGAGTTGGTGAAATGGGAGAGAATCCAAAAAGACAAGATGGCGGTCATAGAACGCCGTCGATTTCACCGTTAAATTCTATTAAACTATACGTTTTATTATATTTTTAAACTCAAAGGTAGCGGGGAAATATGAAGACCTATATAAAGAATAATTGTTGCTTCTTACATTGTGAAATTAGGCTTTCATTTCATTTCCCCGGTTTTTCGACAGCTTTTATATAGGGTTGTTATTCACCCGTGTACTGCAAGTACGGAGTAAATCATTTATCTAGGTGTTGATATGCAGCTTTTCACATTTTGAACACACCTGTCCAGAAATTGTACTTTAATCATCTACAATGTAACGAAAACAACCGTCTGTAGCATTTAATTTAATTATAAAATTGCTGTGCGTTTGATTAATATCATGGGAAACGCAATTTCGACTCCGTAGTTCCCCCAGGACGGCAACAACACATCACCGGTGACGATCGTTACCCTGAAATCCTACAGCCTGATGGGGGTTGGTTGCCCGACTGCGCTATGTCGACTAAAGTCATTGACCTATATACTATACACTCCACCCCGACCCGACTGCACCCAGTCAACTGTAGTATGTCTACATACTACACCCCTCCCCACTGTACCCAGTAACCCTAGTACATCTACATTTATATACTCCACCCCCACACCTACGGTAAAGGGGTTAGAGGTTTATCAGAAACCCTCGACCAGACGGGATGGCCGAATGAGTTAGAGCGTCCGTCTCCCGTGCTGGTAGATCGTGGGTTCGAGTCCCGGTCGAGTCAAACCAATGACTTTAAAATTGATACTTGTCGCTTCCTAGCCAGGCGCTCGGCATTATTAGGATAGGACAAGGACTGGTGTGCTCAGTGTCAGGATAATGTGACTGAGTGAGATACCAGGTCATGGTGCCGGCGGCCTGGTTGCCCAGTACTATAAAGTCACCATGAGTGCGCACTGTCACAAGTCGGTACCCGTCCTGATATGACCGATGTTGCTAGGATGTAAAACAACAAACAAACAATTATCAGAAACCAAGCACTAAGGGTATAACGTACGTATCATTCATTTCTGATAGTAGCACACTGATACTTCCGGATCCATCTTAAATGTAGGACATTCCCAAAAGAGCAATGATATGGTCAAAACAATGACAGTGGAATGCTCTCTATGGCTAGCAGACCTACTTACCCATACGATTTAAGTAGAGTACACCAAAGTTTTGTACAATATCAGGTCATATCAGGACGGGTACCGACTTGTTACAAACCGACTGGTTTTATATATATATAGAATCTACATGTTTATGCCGATATTAGGTAGTCGATAGAGAAAATACATGGGTCGTTTCATGGTAAATGGGGCCAAAGTGTTACATCAGGATCAAAAATGAATATTGTGTATTTTCCTAATTTCTTCGCTAGGTAGTCAACTCTTGTCCATATGTATACTGATAATGTGAAGGAAAAGATAGTTGATGTTACCATTTTGTCAGAAAAACAAGAAGTAATTGAGTAGTCAGCCCTAAGTGTGGATTTATTAATCAAAACAATTATTTACGAAAATGTAGTTAGGTTATGATCCCCATACATAGAAATCCACTGTCAAGAAATCTGCATTGGGTGGTTATATTCTTCCCAATTTTGAGTTGTGGAAGTAACACAATACAATGGGGCACCAAAAATAATATGGAACTTTCAACACCATTCCACCGACAAAGCTTTGTATAAAAATTATATTACTACTAACTAGCCACGGTACTAAAAAATAACCCTACACATGCAACAATAGCATGGTGTTTTTAGTTTTTTTTACTGAAGCTCTGGTATTCCCAGGATAACACTTGTCCTAATTTAACAATAGCTACTCCAAACAGGCTGCCATCAGTGACTCAGTCAGGCTGCATGAAACCTGGCAGAAGTTGGCCCTGACCCCCACATGTCTTTTTTGTAGCAGTGAGTGGCATGTTAAACAGTTACTAAAATTATCTAACAATGGCAGAACAGAAGACAGCTTGAGCCTCATTTTGAGACAAAAGATGTTGAGATACATGTGATAGAAGTGAGGGAAAATTCATAAGGAAAGTTGAAGACAAGATTTCAGTGAGAAAGACACAAATTCCACGTTCAACACCTGTCAAATTGAAGAGCAAGCTTTTATTATTAAATCAGCATAAAAAAAAGTAAATTCATTCATGACACACGAATCAAGAAGTTAAACCGATTTGGCAAACAGCGAGCTGAAAACAATATTTCAAATGCTCCAAAGTGGATGATGTTGTTGTAACTGATTCCTATTACATCTGTCTGTGAGCAATGAATGCTGTGTTTTGTCATGTGGACAAATGTGAAGACATTGTGAAGGCATATACCCAAATTTCATGTGTCATGAATGGTAGTTGGAACACAATTTTAGTGTCTAGATTTCTAAAGTACATGCAAGTGCTGATTCTAGTGATACCAAATTTATCTTAATTAGAAGCTGAGATATGGAATTTTGAAATTTCCATGAAAATGTAACATTTATTCTTAGGTAGTAAATAGGTACTATCAAGTTTACAACAGGGACGATTTGATATTTTAGCCTTTTTAAAAGTTGTATATCTGTGTTATTTTTTTGGTTTTTCTTCCCGAACAAAAATAAAGGCAATCTATACGATATATGAAACTTGATTATGTGCTTAGTTTTAATTTTACTATCTGCACATGTTCTATGGCTTTGTGAATTTCCTAGTCTGGCCAATTTTGTTTTTGGACGAGAAACCCCATCAAAATTATATTTTAAAATGCTCATAACTTTGTACCTGAATATCACAAAAGTGAAATGCAAATGTGCATTTCAAAAATCAGTTTGGAGTACCCATTAACAAGCATGGATTATTAGATAGAAAAAAATATACATGTATACAAAATGAATATTTATATTTATTTCAAGTCTTCTTTTATTATTTCATTGACAAAGAGGTAATATCGTATGCAAAATAAAGGTCTGGTGGGCTGTAGAAAAGTGCACATTCTCCATGTAACAAATTCATGCCTTTAAAACACCATATTTTTGGAGAACATGTTGGCTTTTTTTGCTTTTTTAAAACTGTCACATTAGGCCTTAATTTTTTTCCACATCTATCCGTCCAATATGTAAGAATACTAATTATATAAAGAAAACAACTCCTCTGCCCTTTCCATAATTGTTTTTGACCATTACATGCTGGAAAAATACATTGGCCTCATTTACCATGAAACGACCCACGTAGAATCATATATTTCTTTGCTGGGATTCTTATTTGTAGAAAAGGCCATGGTTTTAATAGGCCAATTAAATATACCAATTTTTCACTTGATTTTTACTTTCCCTGCATTTAAAGAAGACAACGAAGAAAACAAAATCGCGAAATACATTTTTTTCAGCCCAAGATTGTCACTTGTCCAGCGGAAAAACTCAAGCCACATTGTGCTTGTCGATGCCTATTCTCACTTGGCTCGGACGAGCCTTATTACGAATGCTGTTAAGTACAGATGCCACTCGCCAGTTTCCACGTCTACACTCAGTGATATGAACAGCAATATTTAAATTTTGAAGCACAAAGAACCATCACCCATGCTCATTGTTAAAGGATGCCCCATGTCTCTACGTTCAGCACGTGTTAAGACAATTCCATGCATTGAAATGGACAACTTAGGACACAGCATTTAAACAATAACCCTGGAAATCTTCAATATATATAATAATCTGATCCAGTCCTTGTCCTACCGTGTTTATATAGTACAAATACCAGACTGAATGTTGGTATTGGTGTTGTTTGTTGGGAGGTTTACATGCTGGCAACATATATGGTCATATCAGAGTGGTAGTTACCATAGGGACTTGTGACATTGCATACTCATGGCAACTTTATACTTCTGCCATACTAGAAAATATGGCCGCCGGTGCCACCTCACCGTGTGGTCTACCTGGCCATTTACACTTTAGCTTCATGGTGTGGTATATCTGCACTTTAACCATAACCTTCAGTTTGACGAGGATAGTGATATGGGCATGGTAGGACATGTATAAAAGAATCACCCTGTACTTCCAGTACAGGGGTGAACGACAACGTAGTCTAAATACGGGCGAAAATAGCTTTAGTATGGAACAGGACGTAGAATGCCTGGCACCAGTGTCAAATGGTTACTTATATCAGGACAGAGTTGGTGAAATGGGAGAGAATGCAAAAAGACAAGATGGCGGCCAGAGAACGCCGTCGATTTCACTTTTAAATTGCATTAAAGTATGTTTTATTATATTTTTCAACTCAGAAGTAGCGGGTAAATATGAAGACGTACATAAATAATATATTGTGCTTCCTAAATTAAGAATTTACCAGCTCAGTTAATTTCCCCAGCATGTTGAAATTCTTCGCCAGCTTTTCTAATGGGTTGGTTTTCACCCCTGTACTGTAGGTACGGGGTGAATATTTTATCTATGTAGGACAATAAGGACTGCCCAGGGCACATGCATATCCGACATGGCGGGAAAAGGTACTCAAGGTTACTTGTATAACACATTAACTATTTCAGCAGGGGAAGAAGTGTACCAATGTCCTATTTCTTAGCAAGAAGAGTGGTCTGTCATAACAGATCTAATATAGTACAAAGACATTTATTACAATAAATAAATAAATGGCTTACCGATGCAGGTGCATTGGCGCTTCATTGAGGACAGTGTAATATTGCCGGACAAACTCTCGCCCCACGCACTGTGGGCTGGGGGCCTGCTCAATTAACTGGTGTGATTGTTCCATGACCATGACTAAGCAATCTGTAAGGAAATGGAAGGAGGAAGTCATCAAACAAAGGAGTTTCATCCCAAAAGTAGCAACCTGGTTAGCAGTGGTATCATTACCTGGTTATGTTATATTTGAATGTATGATCTAAATAATTAACTAAACAACATAGGTTCCAGTTTTAATCGATGTAGTTTGACGTTTTGACGACTGGTTAATTTACAATAGAATTATTTACCTGTCAATTTTAAAGTGGTCTAGCAGAAATTTCTGCTACTTATAAAAAAGCGAGATAGATATCACATAGCAATAATTATTTACTTCCAAGGCTAAACTATTTTTTTTAAATCTATCAATAGATCACGAAAATAGCCTAAAACATGGTATGTGCTAAAGTTATCTATTTTAGTGATATAAATTACCAAAGTAGTCTCGCAGATATTAAACGTTCCCTTTAATACTTTAGTAAAATATTTGTTTGTTCGGGTTTTACTAGATAAACGATTCACCCGGTACTTGTAGTACACCGGTGAAGGACCATGTAGTGTAAATACGGGCCAAAATAGGTTTAGTATGGAACATGAAGGAGAAACTGTGGCTCCAGTATCAAAGACAAGATGGCGGCCACAGAACGCCATCGATTTCACTTTTAAATCTTATTAAACTAGATATTATATTATATTTTTCAACTCAAAGGTAGCGGGCTATCAATAAGACATATGTAAAGAATAATTGTTGCTTCTTAGATTATGAAATTAGGCTCTCAATTTGTTAACCCGCTTTTTCGACCGTTTTTATATAGGGTTGGTATTCACCCGTGTACTGTGACTGCGAGTACCGGGTGAATCCTGTATCTAGGGTTTTACATGACACTCATGGAGACTTTATAGTGCTGCCTAACTGGGAGACCTGGCTGCCAGCACCATGACCCGATATCCCACTCAGTCACATCATCCCGATATTGAACTAACCAGTCCTTCCCCAATGCTGTCATAATATTGCAAAACGCCAGGCGAGAAATAGGCACTTGGAAATCCGCCGCACTTGCCAGTCCCACTAAAGTCGTGCTGTGACATCATCAGTTTTTCGTCTTGAACGAAAATGCTGAATCGCAGGTTTACCTATACTTAAATTGTATTGGAAATGCTGCTATTTTGAAATGCATTAAATTTCAAAATACATCAATATTGACAAATATACAGCTTTCTAAAGTGTACGGTAATTTTCCCTACGTTAGTACACGAATGCAACAGAACAGACTGATTCTTTTCTGCACCAACTTGTTAGTTTAGTGTCTTAACTTTTGCTATGTAAAATTTCATAATGATCTGATTAACAGCACTGAGGTTTTCAAATTCTTCAATTTTGTGTCCCCCTGCTTGCTCACCTCTCACTTCCTCGAGTCAGTCACTTCCTTCTGTCTTGACTTATTACCTCAGTGAGCTAATCCTCAGTTAATTTCATTAGTTACATTCCTGAGATGATTACCTTTATTTTTATATGTTATTTATACAATTTTTTTTTCCACACATGCCAAGACTCATGAGTAGGTCACAGAATTCAACTGGTTTTCCATTGAAACAATGGACCAAAATTACCCATAAAAAACGTTTTATAAAGTGTCACAACTTCCTTGATAATCGTCACAGGATGCTGATTTAGGTATCATTAGAAAGGACTTTTCAATACCTTTGCAACGATATACTTTATGTTGGAATCCGTTGGCTTTGAAATTTGTTGTCACATACCTACTAGTAATACAAATAACATAGTTGTGCAATGTTATTCCGAAACAATGAGCTATGACCGTCATGTTTCTTTCCAATAAGACAAAGTGTAGGTACGTGCGCCGAATTCGCCGATCGCCATCATAGCGGGCGCTTTTTTCCTGTGACACCGATCTCGGTTTTCTATTGGCTGACCCAATTACAGTGCTCCAAATAAATGCCTCCTCATTGGCTAGAGACATGTTTTGCATATATAATGAACATGATGTCATAGTGGACTTCCCAAGCTATTGCCTCGTGTTAATTTCTTTCTGATTGACAGTTTATTTCTGGTACAGGAAGAATTTCCCCAAAATGAGAAGATTTTGTACAGTAATCATCATCAAAAATCTACATCAAAGCAGGTATGGTCCCAAATTAAAATATATAGGTCCCATCCTAAATGTATTTATTGTTGTATCTGTGAAATACCAGGAGGCAATTTGCCAGAGAAATGTATGAACGAGCTCACGGAAAAAATGTTACCAAATCTGAAATCATGCCAAATGTGACAAACAAGATGGCCACTCAAGAAATTGAGTGCACACACATGTATTTTGTACATTGTTCAATGCAATTAATTATAATTCTTCAATATCTACATTAATTTGGATAAGAGTATGTCAGTATATTTTACAGTATGTGATTATTGAGTGCACACACATGTATTTTGTACATTGACATTGTTCAATGCAATTAATTCTAATTCTTCAATATCTAGATTAATTTCAAAATTTGGATAAGAGTATGTCAGTATATTTTACAATATGTGATTATTGAATTTATTCCACAGCTATTTTGTGGTGCATTTCTTCAGCACTTGCCTAATGCTATGCTTTCATTCCAGATGAAATGAAGACATATTAAAGTTACATATTAAAGTATACATGTATTTTCAAGTGATCTCATACTTGAGGTTATGAGGCGTGAACATAATAATTATTATGTTTTATCATTATTAATAATTATCTTTAGCTGGTCAATGGTGATTTTTGTGATTGATCTAGATAGAGAATTCTTCTGGCTTTCAGGTACTTCAAAGATTTTTATTAATTCGGTGAGAAATAAGAAAGTTACAGCAATTTCCCTATGAACATAGTATGTTTTGATTATTATTAATAATTATTTTTAGCTGGTCAATGGTGATTTTTGTGATTGATCTAGATAGAGAATTCTTCGGGCTTTCAGGTACTTCAAGGATTTTATTAATTCGGTGAGAAATAAGAAAGTTACAGCAATTTCCTTACAAACACAGTATGTTTTGATCACACCTTCTGCCATTGTTTTAAGGTTAATTGTGAGGACATAATTTGGCTAATTAAAAATAATGAAATAATCATAACTTTTTTATTTCTCAACGGATTGCAATGATCTAAGTGTTATTTTCTTTGTCTCTTCATCCTCTTTCAAATGAGCCCAGTTACACTCAAATTGGAGGATTTTGAATTTTTGACTCACATACCTACAAAGTGTCACCGTCAGCATTATGTTGAGATTGATACAATGATATTGATAGCAAAACGCCCACATGCATGTGTCGATAAAACTTAAAAGGCGGGAGGAAATCGGTCAAAAGATATTAGTAGAGGAAAGCTTCAGTGTATAATTAAAAATGGTAACAGATGTATAAGAAAAGTGCTTAGATAGTTGGTAACTATAGAAATTAATGTGTAAACAATGTCAGTGAGAGCTTCCCGTGCCCAACACGGCGCTGGACATTTCTGTCGGCCAGAAACGCGAACACTCAGTCACTGAGTCAGTTAAATTGACATCGGGGCGAAAAAAGAAACCTCGTTGAAAAAGATCGAAAATGGGAATATTCTTGTTCACAATCTACAAAATAGTATTATTAAGGTTTTGATGTTGCCCCGCAATGGTACAAGCTAGTGCGAGTGTCTATAAATGTATAACATTTCGGACCCTTTTGTCAGGAACAAGCTCGGGCTAGATTATCGGGGTCAAAGACATCAACACGCTTCGAGATCTATCTCCCTAGTTCAGACTTGCCGAATGAAAACCTACGGAATCGGAGAGGCCGTAATGTTCCCAGCCTTTTTGAATGCAGCACTTATCACGTGAATCAAATAGTACGCAAATCTTCGATAGCTATCAAAATTATTTTGAGTAAAGTCCGAAATCAGAATAGTTTACCGATAGCATTATCCGGGAGGAAGCTTTCTTCAGGCCGACTCCACTGTGTGAATTGATCAAGGCGAGTATGTTAGGCCTCGCCGGCCATGCTTTCAGGAAAAATCAAGAAAATAAGCGGTATTACGATATTGAAAATAAAAATACTTACCTCAAAATAAACTAGGTGGACTCCGGCGTAAATACACACTAGTAAGACATTAGAATGTTGGAATTTAGTGATCTATGATGAGTTAAACTTTACAATTTTTGCGGCTGCCAGTTATCTGCACATGCACGTTGCGCAGTAGTGGACCAAAATTCGTCGTAGTTTACGCAGGCTCCCATTTAGATGAAAATGTGAACCCCGAAGAATGAGGAACAGGACTCGTTTATTGTCAGATTCTAAGCACCAGACATAATGTGCATGCATGAAAATATTATTTAATGTATATTTATACCAGTAATTAAGATCGTATGAGCTGTGTAATATAATAATCTGCCAAATAAATACTAGATTTATTATGGTTGTTGATGTATGTGGTCTCGTTAGAAATCTGAGCTAGCCGCATAATGTCCTGAAAATAATGGTTTATCATCCGAACAATTTTAATAGACTGTTCATATGTATCCCATACCTAATTGCAAATACAACACATGCATTCATTAAATACGTATAACGGTCAGTTTTATATAATTGATTTATCAAATGTTATTTGTTAGAATTATGTTGACAGCGAAAAACGGCGGGAAACAGACCGGGTCTCGTGTGCACATGCGCACTGTGTCAGTTACCTAGGTGACGGAGGAAGCCGAATGGCTCGAGCATTGCGTGAAAAGAAGGTGTCGATCTAACTTAAGTGCATTTCAACATCGGCAGCTGTGAACAAACAAGCAAACATGTGTGATACAGCTATGCACCTTGAAGCTCTTCGCAAGACACGCTTGCTGGAAAGAAAGGCCATGGCACAGCAGAGAATGGCTCAATTTAAGGTAATAGGATATTTCATTCACTGTTTACTAGATACGGTACCTTGTCCTTGTCATTGGACTTGGTTAGTTGATACTGATACTTATACTAGTGATAGGGCGAGTAGGTACTACTCAGTCTACTGTCTACTAGTCAGTATAGTGGTACCAGACCAGTTGTAAGTCGCTGTGGTCGTAGTTCCATGCTTTATTGTGTGTCTGCTTTGAGTCAATTAATCGAGATTTCATTAATGACCATTCTATTCCTGGGTTAGCGGTATTGATCGGGATGAATTCATATGACTTATGAGAGTAGGGGACTCGTCTACACTAGGCCTAGATAAAAGATTCACCCGGTACTTGTAGTACACGGGTGAAGATCAGCCTTATATAAATATGGGCGAAAATAGTGTTAGTATGGAACATCACCTAGAAACTGTGGCTCCAGTATCAAATGGCTACTTATATCGGCACAGAGTTGGTGAAATGGGAGAGAATGCAAAAAGACAAGATGGCGGCCGCAGAACGCCGTCGATTTCACTTTTAAATCTTATTAAACTATATATTATATTATATTTTTCAACTCAAAGGTAGCGGGCTATCAATAAGGTATATGTAAAGAATAATTGTTGCTTCTTAGATTGTAAAATTAGGCTCCCAATTCTTTGACCCGCATTTTCACCACCTTTTACATAGGGTTGGTTTGCACCCCTACTGCAGCAGTACGGGGTGAATATTGTATCTACACTAGGTCTAGCCCTAGGCTAGGGCTAGGGCGTCCGTCACCGTGTTCCGTCTCTGTGCGCAGGTCATGAGATCTACCCCCGCATCGTGTTATGTTACGCGCGCAGCCCCATTTCGAGGTAAATCTTTGATCTAGATCTAGTCAGCTACCCATCACAGACTAAAACCAAAGTGCTAAGCACTCTAGATAAAAGATTCACCCGTGTACTGCGAGTACCGGGTGAATCCTTTATCTATAAGCACTCTAGATACAAGATTCACCCCGAACTGCTGCAGTAGGGGTGCAAACCAACCCTATGTAAAAGCTGTCGAAAGTGCGGGTCAAAGAATTGAGAGCCTAATTTCACAATCTAAGAAGCACCATTTATTCTTTACATATGTATTATTGAGAGCCCGCTACCTTTGAGTTGAAAAATATAATATAATATCTAGTTTAATGCAATTTAGAAGTGAAATCGATGGCGTTCTGCGGCCGCCATCTTGTCTTTTTGCATTCTCTCCCTTTTCACCAACTCTGTGCCTACATGGGTAGCCATTTGATACTGGAGCCACAGTTTCTAGGTGATGTTCCATACTAACGCTATTTTCGCCCGTATTTATATAAGGCTGATCTTCACCCGTGTACTACAAGTACCGGGTGAATCTTTTATCTATAAGCACTCATGCAGAGGCTTGGTATTCGCGCAGCCGGTTATGACTTATGGAGACGATTCAGGGCGTGGATATTCTTCCGACTACCGTAACGGCGTAAGCAGAAATCGCCTCGATATTCTAATATAAGTTCTGTGCGCATGCCCATAACTAAACCTAACAGTAACCCTGAAATGGATAGCAGAGCAAGGTTTTGATCCTCATGCGTCAGTGTTATACTTAAGTTATAGGCACAGCATGCTTCTGTGCCACCCTGCTCTTGTCATGACTTATGTAGGCTTTAGTGAAACGATAGGCCTCCTCTTAAACACTACTGGCAGTGAGATGATGCAATAACTGAAGTCGCATGTGTGCAGAACTCACTGAGGAATATTTGCACAATTTCCGTTTACGGCAGCCAGAAGAATATCCACTTCGTTAGAAAAGACTCAAAGAGACCAACAATAGGCTACTCGAACTACAGAAGTTGCCCCCTGTAGTCTGAGTATGGAAGGGGTGATTAAGTGCACAAGATTTATGCAGACTTAGAGGTTACCTGCTGAAACCAAGCTCTGGCTAGATACAGGATTCACCTGGTACTCGCAGTACACGGGTGAACGACAACGTAGTGTAAATATGGGCGAAAATAGCTTTAGTATGGAACAGGAAGTAGAATGTCTGGCTCCAGTGTCAAATGGTTACTTATATCGGCACATAGTTGGTGAAATGGGAGAGAATGAAAAAAGACAAGATGGCAGCCATCAAACGCTGTCGATTTAACTTTTAAATCTTATTAAACCAGATGTTTTATTATATTTTTCAACTCAAAGGTAGCAGGGAAATATGGAGACATATACAAAGAATAAATGTTGCTTCTTATATTGTGAAATTAGGCTCTCATAAAGACTCATTTCATTAACCCGATTTTTCAACCATTTTTATATAAGGCTGGTCTTCACCCGTGTACTACAAGTACCGGGTGAATCTTTTATCTTAAGGCCCTGTCACATTACAACGTTTCTTCGGGCGTGCTGCCAATGCGCCAAATCTAATCAACGCGTCGAGAAACGTCAAACTTTTCGGCGTTTGGGGGGTGATTTGGACGCGCCGCAGCGTGCTGTTAGCGCGGTCATAGCGTGTTAGTAGCGCGCCGTCAACGGGTATCGACGTTGCGGGCGGAAAAAGCGTAAACATTTGGTAATTAACCTAATTCACGGTCGGCGCGTGGGGATGGGCCACCAACGGGCTGTCCGCTCGTTGGTGGCGCGCTGGGAGCGGACTGCCGGCGCGTGGGTATTGCATCAGCAAGACGCCAAGAACCGCCGGCAACACGTACACAGGCGCCAGCAACCCGTACACAACCGCCATCAACACGTCCACACGCGCCAGCAACACGTCCAACGTGTCATGCAACGCTGGTGCTACGCCAATAGCTTGTTCAGTACACGTCCGTGACACGTTACCGACGCGTTGACAGCCCGCTCGCAATTTGCAGCAAAATCACCAGCGTTGATGGACGTGGCTCGAGCGGGCCCCCAACGCGGTGTTAACGTCGTTCCACGTCCTGCTAACGTGCCCTCCAACACGTTGGCGCGCGTCGAAAGTTATGTGCATGCACCAAACCTCCACGCGGCCTGACGCGCGCCAACGTGTTGGTCAAAACGTTGGTCGCGCTCAACGTGTAGCGACGCGTTAATAACGCCCCGTTAACGCGTCACGACGGGTGACGACGGGTCCCGACTTTTCGCCCAAAATGGCAACACGTCGCCACGCGTTGAAGCGCGTTCGTGAGAAACGTCGTAGTGTGACAGGGCCTTTAGCTCTGGCTTGCTTCCATATGCAGGGTACAGATTATGTACAGTACTACATGATAACTCATTTGTGACTAAGGCTTTACTTTCGTAATTGCAGGTTGATGACGCCCAGAACTCGGGCATGCCTCGCAACGAAGCGACCAGGTAATTATTTAGAAATCAATATGTGAAGTATCTACATGGAGGTATGCACATTCACATATAGGCAACTTTTAGATAACTCGTTGTGTGCATATGTTGTGCCGGGGTGCGTATGGTGACACTGAATTTGAAAATAATTTGGATTTGACTCAAAGCTATCTGCTCTATTGAAAATCGACGTTACTTCACATATAGGGTTCACACACGGATTGGAAGGTTGCACAAATACACTTGCTGCTTTGCACTATGCGTGTAGTTTTGTCCTTGCAGTTTTGAGGAAATAATTCTAGACATTGCTGTATCGATCTAACATTGTTTCAAATTGCCACATTACAAACACTTTCTAAAATAGCAGTGTGGGAAACAACGTGGGCTTATGTATATCTTGGGATAGATGGGGGTTGGTAAAGATAAATCAAGTGAGGTTCCTGTAGCAAGAGCGCCGAACTATTCAGGGGATCTGGGTACTAGCCTGATTTAGGCAGTATAGTCGTCAACTGTAAACTATAGAATATTCGTCTAACTATATGTATCTCACGTGGAAGGGCATGCCTCACGGTGAGGTCGATTTATCCACTAACCGAATCAAGCCTAATATCACCACATTTCCTGACAAGTGGCAGTACGACAGGAGGGCAAGGACTGCATTGCTTGTCCGTATAAATACTGTTACTAAATGGGATAGCTATATGTATTTCATGGTGATGCACTGCCACATGTTGGAACTGGTCCTCACACCGCTAATGCATTCGTACATCACCAACAACGTTAGACTATGGTGGCGCCACTTATCAAGACTGGCGGTATGTATACATTACGGCCACGTTCTTTCCGTTAGGTGGCGCCACCATAAGGGACGCTAAACGGTTGCGATTAACAGCAGAGGTCTAAATATTGTTAGCCAAAAGAGACGCTAATTAATGCTTAACAATGGTTGATATTGGCAGTGCTAGGTTACGTAAGCATAGATGAGAATCTTCGAGATTTAAACAAATGAAATTCCAGCTTTTCAATCTGCTCGATTTTTTTTCATCGAAATGTGCGACAATTTCGGTTTCTCCGGTCACTGTAGAAGTCCCCAAAATTCATAAAATATTTCCCTCTTTTTTTTGGTAAGGCCATTCTCATCTATGCGTAATCGAATTGACTATGGTAGTTTGTAATCTTATCTTAGATAAACGAAGTCCTCCCCGTTCTATCCACATAATTTCCTTGACTTAACGGCCTCAATTAGAATTTTTATTTTGAGTTCTAATGATATATTTTAAATAAGCACATCTTATGTTCCCTCATCGAGCGTCTAGTTGTAGGACCTAAAGGATTATCTATCTATAGAATTCGTCTCCACTGGTATGCACCTCCACCACAGCGTGCCAACTCAGTGCTTTGTGGGGTGTATAACAGTAGGGGCCTAGCATCAAATTTAACGCATTGAATGCGCTTCGAATTGTTACATTGTCATGGTAGTGGACTAGTGGTTACACTTGCCATCCCCGCTCCTTTAAAAAAAGCAAGCAAATAATTTTTAACGAAATCTGTATAGCTTCCTCTCCCCACGTCAGGACCACAGATGGTGTAGAATCCCACGGGCAATTTAGATCTGCTGCACAAGAAAGAAAAGGATGGCGAAAAGAAAAGAAAATGCGTACATTTTAACAGCGTACGGACAATTTAGATCTGTGCAAAAAGGGGGGGGGGGACCACACCATAATTTTTTTAAATGTGAAAACCCACACCAATCCAACCCCATCTCCTCCCACCAACCTTTATAAAATAAAATATACGAAAACCAAATCCAATCGATATAACCAGGTGACCATTGCTACTCAGACTGAGCGTTGTTTTTGTTGCAGCTTCAGCCCCGAACCATACGACTCAGCCCTTTCGCCCAAGCCATCGTCGCCCTTCCCCGCCATTGAGAGTCCCGGGGGCCAGGAGAGCCCCCACCCGCACATGCCCCCCACGCCCCTCGCCCCCATCGCCACGCCTCTGGTGCAAGAGCTTGACGGCACCTGCATCTCCCCACCCCTCATGGTTAACGTAGTACCCGGTGCCGAGTCGATCCGTAGCGATATCTACTCGCACATTCCCGACGACAACGACGACGTAGCCCTCTTTGACACCAGTCACGGGGTGTTCTAAAACTAGCAACCCGCCCCTGTCCACCCTCTACTCTAACCAGCAGCTAAAGCCTACATCTCGAAGGTAGACTTTTAAAACTCTGAATGTTGTACCTTAGTTATGTGTTAACAATGATCTCATAATCGCTCCTGCAATCTGCTTTGAATATTTAATTGCTCTCTTATTAGGCTAATTTTTTTTTTTAAAGAAGCAACTAAAAACATCAATTAAATCCACACAAAGAAAACACTTCAGATTTCCAAATATACACAGGAAATCTGAAGTAGAATTTGTGAAGTTGCTTAGCACATCGCACATCTGTAGAGGCATGCTCTTTGTTTTTCTGTTTTGATTATTTGTTTTTTCATGTTTTATTATTTGTGATTCCACTGTCAAGCTCGCATTATGCACTTTTATACATATCAACTTCTGTCTTACACTAAGTTGCAACGTATTAATTGACCCCATGGATAAGTCAGCATCCTAGTTTGACTCTAAATAACTATCTAGTGTTTTATTCTCCTATCTGTTAATACCGTGTACAAGCCGACTGCCTTTTTGCAAACAGTATTTCGAGTCTTCCAAACCCAGTTTAAGTTATGGACGGCACCACACTGCATTTAACATTGCCCCGCGCACCGGCATTACTATACCCCTCAACCCAAGTCCTATTATACCGTTAAGCCACCCCAGTATTACTGCTTTGGCGAGCAAGACGCATGTGTTGCTTGATGCCATTTTTATCCACCTATATATATTTTATATATTTTCTCTATTTTTTATTTTATTTCAATTTTTTATTATCCGGTAGCCGTCAGCTACTGATATCTTATGCGGTCAAGTCTTCAATGCTTCCCCTTGAAGTGGAACCAATACAATTGAATGAGTATGCTATAGATATATCGACATGTCTCACCCATGGCACAGGCCTGACCGAGCTTGAATCTAGTTTGAAATCGACCTGTGTTGTCCCTGCCTCGTAACAGTACGCCTGTAGCTGAATTTGACTCTGATCAAAGCCTCACACTGTGGTCGATAGCCGTTGTCAACGCACCAGTGAGAGCGTGAGAGGCTTTTGTCGTGCCAAATATTGACTGGGTCCTGATGTTGGTTGCCAGCGACTTGTGAATTGTATATAAGTATGTAGCAGTATATAGTTAGGTATAGTCATTATATGCTACTACTGACATGTCTTGGGTCAGCCAGGATATCTGACGTATTCGCTTCACACGCTTCACTTCACATCTGGTCAATCCCGAAGCGGGTCAAAGTTTCCACCAAATTAAAACTGTGTTGCTACCTTGGCTATCACTGGGCTGTATTAGGGGAATGACCGGTTTGGTTCACTATCAGGATAATATAACTGAGAGGGGTATATATATATAATTGGAGCAGTACTATAAAACAAACATGGGTGCACACTGTCATGTTGCTAGGTACTTGGTTATGGTGCTGGCAGCACGGTATCTTAATGGGAGCAGCATAATAAAGCAAACATGAGTGGAACCTGTCATGTTGCTAGGCTGTAAAATCAACCCAAACCCAATTGTGACAGTCCATTACTAACTTTCACGCATCTCTTCGACACTCTGAAACCAATTCAAACAGGTCAACGGTGTATCAGGAACACCCACTAATTCAGAATTGATAGTGTGTTGATAGTTGATACCCTGCTCAGGGATGTTATTTTCCGCTTTTAAGCGGATTTCCGTGTTTTTTCACAGCCTGGGGGAATATTTTTGTTATCTGATGGGGGTACGGTAGCTAGCCTCTAGGACGTGAATTTGCCATCAGAATAATAATCTCAGCTTGATTTCCACTTTTTTGGGGGCCGAATACCACTACCATCCCTACCTGCCTGGGTTAGGCAACTGGGCCGACCTAAGTTACAACCTTATTCCCACCTACAGTGTGAGGGATTTTGTTATCAATCAATCAATCAATAGTTCCGTCCTCTAGTCGAGGGTTGGATGCAATGGTTCTCCACTTGTCCCGATGGTGTGCTGTTCTGATAGACTGTGAATAATTCAAGCCTGTCCACTGTGAAATATTTGTAAACCATGATGTTCTTGGTCTCCCTCTCCCTCTGCTGCCATTCACCTTCCCTTCCAACAATGTACGGTATATATTGAACTCTGTTATCAATAGTAGACTAAATGCACTGCAGCGTCACAATCAATTACTTTTCTTCGATTGTTGACTGACATCGCGCCGAAGCCACCCGGGCAGGATGGTTGACCCAACATTGGTGGGTGTTGAGATAGAAAGAACTATTCGCATTGGTTTTAAAATAATTATTCTACGCATCGAATTGCATCGCCCACTATCGGCTACTGGTAACTTCCTGGTTAAGTATATAAGCCTGCGCTGTCTGTCCTATGTGATGTATATTTTAGTTTGCAAATATTATTACCAATGTCGTCCAACCACTAACAATCAATCAATATTACCAATGGGACATGGGCAGTTCCATGAGATCCCGCCATCCGGATCTGGCGCTGTCCTTTGAGTTCAATCCCATTGCGATCGAACAGAGGGCGCCGCTCCCCGACCCCCACCCTAAGCTACTATTAATTTATTCACGTGAAGGCAGGGACTACTGAAGAGCAGACACATACACATACATACACACACGCATATACTGTAGTGGTGAAATAACCATGATGTAGTGGTGAAATAAGATAAGCACTCATAAAGTACTAAAAATGCTTTAGATAGCAGTTAAATCAGTTTAAAAAAAAAGAGAAATAGACCTTAATTTTCCTAGGTTTACAGTCTCGCTCCTGTTAGAACAGAGCTGGAAATACACACAACCTCTCACAGACAAAAGCGTTGTAGGCCTAGTAGTTTAACCCTTGTAGAACAAAGGTTCAAGGGCAAAGCTCATGATCGTGTTTCAAAAACATGTACATGCCCGCCCAATCATGCCGCCCCCCCCCCCCCACTGACCTTCACCCCCACGCCCTAAGTAAGATGGCACACATATTGCAGGGTAAAGACCAGAGCTGTGGGCGGGGAGTGTTTATAGAGTGAGCCAGGATGAATACTACGGATGAAGGTTGGGCTTGAACCCGTCTGAAACTTCCTCTTTGTGGTTGGCTTTCAGTTCGGCGGTCAATCCCTTCCCCGAAAGCTGCCCTGCCCTGATGGACAGCACGCACGGCCGCGTGTATCGTAACCCTTACGCGGACCGGATGTACCCCATTATGTACCCGGGCAGCGACAACAGTGACTACACTGCCGATTCTGATCGCAACAACCGCCGACAGAACTTGGCTGAGGATGCGTACCATGCCCGGCGTTCTGTCAACGCAACAACACAAACACACTAGATAACGGAACTTCAAAAAGATAACGCACATGCACACACACACACACACAGCTGAATTTATAGTAACCAGTCACCAACCAAGAAATGTGTGTGGAAAAGTCTACCTGATCGAAGCTACCACAATTTGTGGACAAGAAGTGACTATTTAAGATTTTTTGTTTGGTATACCCCTCGTCGAAAAATGCGAGTAATAATATTCAACATTTTAACATCAGGTTGTATATTTGGTTGGATACTGCAATAAAATATTAAATTCAGCAGTCGAGTTAGCTCTGAGTTCTTGAACAACTGCCAATGCCTCATGAGAAAAATGGCGTGCCACATGCTCACTGGCTGGTAGGGAGCCTAGCAACCGCGGGGGGGGGGGGGGGGGGGGGGTCAGGTGGGAGGGTCCGTGCAGAATTGCTTTTTCTAATAGGTCTGTGGTTGAACTGGCATTACCTGACTGGAATTAGAGATTCGAGAGCATTAAAGAGCCGAGGTCGACTGTCGAACCTTTACTTCCAATAGGATTTACGTGAACTGGATTAAACCAGCAAAAGTGGCTTTCCAATTAGAAGATTCACCTCTGCCAAATATCTTTTTAATTTAACATAGAATTTGATTGGCCATCCCCAGAGAGGGGTCAATATACATTACCCTAGTATATAGCTACCTGGTGACGAGACCACACTTAGTATAACTCCTTATATGCGTAGTTGATGTTCATATTTATCCAGAATAGTGGTGGATTAAAGTTTATTGTATGCATATATATTTCTATAATATATACATGTATAGTGTTAACATAATTTAGCTTCCCTCCCGTGAAGAGCTGGGAAGCTGCTGAGTAATGGGAACTGTGGTTATCCTGGGACCGTTCTTTTCCCGTCCCTCTCTATTGGTAGCCAGACATGCCCGTTCACCCTTGGACAAAAATTCTTTTGTTCCTTTACACTCACAGCTTCTACTCGATTCCCTGTTTCTGGGAGTTTCCCCTAACTCGCCTTTCTTTCTCTGTTTTTCACTTGACACGAATCTTTCTTTCTTTCTTTCTTTCTTTCTTTCTTTCTTTCTTTCTTTCTTTCTTTCTTTCTTTCTTATTTGCTTTTCTTTTTCTCCCTTTCCATTTCCTTCGATGTCTTTAAATTTATTTTCTTTCTTTCTTTCATCGACACTTGCCTTTTCTGTCTTTTACACTTGCTTGTTCTGTCTTTTACACTTGCTTGTTCTGTCTTTCACACTCGCTTGTTCTGTCTTCCAAACTTGCTTGTTCAGTCTTTCACTCGACACTCGCCCTTCTTTCTCCTTTACACTTGACACTCACTCTTTCACTTAAGCACTCACCCTCCTGTCTTTCACATAAGCAGTCATCCTTCTTTCTGTCTTCCACTTAACACTTGCTCTTCTTTGCTTTTTTAACTTGACACTGGCTCAGCATGTGCACTTGGTGCCTTTCAGAGCCCCTATGTTGCGTGTAGACTGGCCAGTGAAACACAGGCGCGTGGATAACTCCCCTGCAGACCACGTCGCCCAGCTCCTGCACCCTCCCACCGTCCCCCACGTGACTGAAAGGGCCGACCTGCCCCCGCGAAGACCTCACTACAAAGTCTAGAACCCATCTACACAGCGTACATCTTATTGTCCCTCAAATCAACAGAACTTTTTTTTAATGTGTGTTTCCGTGTGAAAATCATTTTTTAGTAAGACTACATTTATCTGTAAGTTGACGTGTTGCTTAGAATGCTAAGATAAAGCTCAATATCGGGATAAGACTGTATTTTGACTGTGGTTTACTGATAAGTGGGGCCCTTTTGATTATTTGACCACCTTTGTTACCGAATGATAGAATTAGGAATTGATACTGTGTCTTGGGGAATTTATTTTTGTTGGATTGATTACATACAAAGGTAACACTAAAAATGTTGCTTTTGGTTTGCCTGCACATAAGCAAACTAACGCACCAAACACTGTTGATCATACATATCAAACTAATGCGACAAACACTGTTGATCATACATACCAAACTAATGCTCTAAACACTGTTGATCATACATACCAAACTAATGCACCAAACACTGTTGATCATACATACCAAACTAATGTGCCAAACACTGTTGATCATACATACCAAACTAACACGCCAAACACTTGATCATACATACCAAACTAACGTGCTAAGTACTGTTGATCATGTATACCAAACTAATGCGCCAAACACTTGATCATACATACCAAACTAATGCGCTAAACACTGTTGATCATACATACCAATCTAACACCCTAAAGACTGTTGATCATACATACCAAATTAATGCGGCAAGACCTGGGCCCGTATGCATGGGGTGGTGGTAGCGCTCTACCCCTGGGGGTAGAGGGGATATCCGGGGTAGCGGCGAAAAGTTTGTATGCATGTGAGTGGGGTATGCAAACCCTGGGGGTAAAAGTAGGCTAAGCTACCCCCACTCAGTAGCAGGTATAAGGGCTGGGGTAGGGACCGACTCGGGTCAAATCTATTGAATGCGATCATATTTAACAGAATTACATACGCAATAAGTGAAATTTGATCAATTTAACCCTAAATTCGAACCGTTATTAAGGCTACTGCCGCATTGGCGGCGATATTAATAGTGTCGAATCGATGAATGTAAAGTAAACAAATCGCCGCCGCCGTCGCAACGTCGATATCCATACTGTCGAAGATCAACAAAACATTGCCGCCGCATCATCGGCGGCAATATATTAGGCCCAAATCTATTGAATGCGATCATATTTAACAGAATTACATATCCAATAAGTGAAATTTTATCAATCTAACCCTAAATTCGAACCATTATTAAGGCTACCGCCGCATTGGCGGCGATATTAATAGTGTCGAATCGACGAATGTAAAGTAAACAAATCGCCACCGCATGGACGTCGATATCCATACTGGCACAGCGCCAGCGGCAATGTTTTACGCCCAAATCTATTGAATGCGACCATATTTACCAGAATTACATACGCAATAAGTGAAATTTGATTAAATTAACCCTAAATTCGAAGCGATATTAACGTAGCAGCTACATCGGCGGCGTTATTCATATTGTCGAATCGATGAATGTAAGCAGGCACAGAGGGATTTCCCAAATCTATAAATAACTGCTAGGGTAGCTAACGCCTCCGCACTTTGGTTCCGTGCATACCCCGTGACCCATTTCCTACCACCGGTGATAGCTACCCCGAACTCGGTCCTTACCACCGGGCCCGATAAATAATTCTTCATGCATACGGGCCCAGGTGGGTTGGGTTTGGTTGTACTATTGTACTACTAAACTGATAGAACAAATTTGATTAGTTTAGATTCGGCTGTACACAGACGTAATTCATTCTCACTGTATGGTTGATGACTTCCTGGGTACACTGTGTGCCATGCATGTAAAAAAAATTAAATGCTATTGCGCCTGTGGCAACACTGAATCTCAAGTGTGACATTTCTCTGAACTGAAGCCAGTTCTCTGCACTTCACTATTCATCATTCATCACTGCTATTGCCACTACTACACTAAGTACCTGGCCGTTTGGCATCCTGCATGTATTAATATCTTGATGTACAAGGTCTGAGGGAAAAATAGAAATATAGGTAAATGTGTGTATTGATTGTTATTTTAAAAACCGTTGGAACACTATTCAAAATTGTAATGGTAATTATTATTTATTATCTTAATTTCGCCCGATTTACTTTGATCACGAATAATATTAAACCCGACGGCTTGTAACTGGTTGGGGTAAGAGGAAGCGAAGGCTAACTGTGTTGATGAAATTACTGTTTCAAAGTTGTGTGGGTGGGGTAATCAATTACAATTTATTTACCATTTCTTTAAATAGAGGTAGCCTAGCACTAACACGACTTAATGTGACACCTACACATGTACTGGCTTCCGTTACAGGGGTTCGTGATTTCGAACCCCGGCTGAGTCAAGCTAATGGCATATCAAATTGATACGTATTGACGCCCAGCATTGCGAGAACAGTGCGAGGATACTTGCCTTTTCTGTCTTTCACTCAGTGTGTGAATAATATAATTAAGTATGATATCGGGTCATGGGGTCTGGTGGACACAATATCCCACTAGAGCAGCACAAGGCGCCATGAGAGTGCACTGTCATAGGTCGGTACCCGACGTGATATGACCGTAGATGTATTTAAAACCTCTAACTCCAATACACTAAGACAAACTGTTCTGGTTTGCACCACCAGGGCCCCGGCGTATGACCAGTCCGCCTCCTGGAATGACATCGAGCGGCAGCTTAGACATGAGGCGAAGGTACTCCGCGACCACAACCTCTACATGGGCCACACCTCCGCCTTCAAGGACCTCTACAAACGCGGCATGCTCGACCCCAGTAACTAGGGCGGGACGGGGCTGACGACCGGAAGGACAAGAACATGGCGTTGTGGGCACTGAGTGGCTGGTTTCAGTTGTGTCGCTGGTAAAGAGCAGAATGGTTCTGTAATATGCTATTATTTAGCTATTGGTAGTCAGGCATATATATGCCAGCAACTAGCTAGTGGTAGTCAGGCATATATATGCCAGCAACTAGCTATTGGTAGTCAGGCATATATGCCGGCAACTAGCTAATGGTAATCAGGCATATATGCCAGCAAATAGCTTGTGGTAGTGACTGGTGTAGGTTTACCGTGACTAGCTACTTGTAGCCAGTTCAAAATGGCAGTAACTAGCTACTGCTATTGATAGTTACTGGTGTATCAGATTAACGAGCTATTTGTAGTTACTCTGGTACACCAGTAATTAGTTATTATTGGGAGTAAGGTATACTGGTAACTAGCTACTGGTAGTCAGTTCAAATTTCCAGTAGCTAGCTACTGCTAGTTTGGAATGACTGTAACTAGTTACTTGCAGTGAGTTGTGTACGCTGGTTATTGGTAGTCAGTTTAGTACACTAGTAACTAGCTAAAGGTAGTCAATTTGGTACGCCGATAGCCAGCTAAAGGTAATCAGTCTGTACCATGTACACTAGTAGTTACTATTGGTAGTTTGTCGGATATACCAGTAACTAGCTACTGGTAGTCAGTATGGTATACTAGTAAGTAACTACTGATAGGTGGCTGGATATAAGCCTACCGACAACTCACTACTAGTACTCAGTCGGCTGCAGACAGGACACCAGCGTAACTGTCATCTCGTCGAGTTGGTTAAAGTACTGCATTGGAATAGCAAATTGAATGTAATTTAAAGTGTAGGCTATGCTGGTTTAAAAAAAGTATTTATTTAGAAGGATCAGCAGTATTACCGAGTAGTACCTAATAAAAATACAACAAGTTATACCATAAGGGAAATTTAAATATCATAAACTGTTATTCAAAAGGTAATTATGGACAGTAGAGAAACTGAAGTTAATGGATGGTGGACCCGCGTCAGTGTTAGCGGATGTTGTCGAAAAGAGGATGCAAGAACCCCTATAAACCCCAAAACCAGCACGCGGTTTAGAACGTAGGTAGTAAGTTATTGTTAGTGTGGACCACTAAAAAAAAGAAAGATTGTGTATTTGATTGTTTTTGTCAGAAGCAATCCAAAGAAATTATGTACTTTTTTCATCATGTTACTTTTTAAAATAGCACTTGCAATACACTTGAGGTTACTGATGGTATTATCATGAAATATTATCAGCCGTGTGTGGTGTTGTTATTTATTGTGAATACATCATCTCGTGTGCATTGCTGTGCTTGTGTATTGTTTACGAAGTCTTCTATATATCTCAGTATTATCAGTTTTCAACTTAACACCTATGCATGTACTATTACAATAGTATAAAATGCCTTAAGAATACCATATGACTTCTCTTTTTTTTCTCGTGGGGATTATTTGTCTAAAATATTCCCCACAGGA
This sequence comes from Branchipolynoe longqiensis, assembly GCA_030323885.1. Lineage (NCBI taxonomy): Eukaryota > Metazoa > Annelida > Polychaeta > Phyllodocida > Polynoidae > Branchipolynoe > Branchipolynoe longqiensis. The sequence goes on along the minus strand of CM059188.1, from coordinate 95,164,215 downwards.
AATAGTCATATTGTATTTCGTGTATAATTTATACGTGAAGTATTACTGAATCCATTTTGAAGTAAAATAAGACGTGTTGTTATTGAACTGTAAGAAATTCTAGTTCGATTGAATATTTAAGCAATTATTATGCACCCTACTCTCCCCGACTTTATTCGGTGTCCTTATTGTGTGTTCCTCCCCGAAGATTCCATGTTTGGTAGTGTTGTTTGATCATGTTCGATGGGAGTGCTGTGCTTGGGTTTTGACTGCCCAATGTTAGTTTTACGGGGTTGACACCGCAGTCAATCACTAGGAATTAAGGTACGTCGAAGCAATCTGTGATAAATGCCTCTATACATAGGCGAAGATGCAAGCGTGGGTGTGACAACCCTGGTGGTGTGGTGTGGAACTAAGAAGTAAGCTATCATTTATTTGCTTATCAATCGTCGGATCAAATTCGAATAAACTGCATGATTTTTCAAGATATTGATTATGGGCAATTGAAACTTGATTACTTACAGTGAGAATGCACATGTATTATTACACACATGAATTATTATATTATGCTTATACTCCTTAGCAATATATTTGTGCACTGTAGTTTAATAAAAACTCGAACTGATTGTATGGTTGTCAGGTATATGTACACTTCTTTCACAGAAAATAAATCTGTTCAATACCTGCAAGTGTTTTGTCGACCACTAGTCGTGTAAATAGAACTTGACCTACTAGATAATGCATCTCATATGTGGAAATGTGGTGGTCCTTTTCCTGTTGTAAACGCTACTTAGTATGGGAGCATAGAAGTACCAGTAGTAAAGTAATACAGGGATGAAAGATTTCCGGGATTTTTCAATCCTGCAGCACCATCAGCTAATACTAATATGTGGTGCAGACTCCGCAGCACTATCAGCGTTTACTACTAATAAATGCTCCATGCACCGCAGCACTACCAGTGTGCACTACTAATACATGCTTCAAACGGCGCAGCACTATCAGCGTATACCAATATATATGAAACCCGACTTCCAAGAATTTTCCGCGATTCCCTGTCAATGCTAAAACCTATGGGAGAATATCAGCATTTCCACTTTTTTTTCCGGAGACCACATTCATCCCTGGATCTCCCGTCCTGGTAGATCGTGGGGTCGTGGGTTCGAGTCCCGGTCGAGTCAAACCAATGACTTTAAAATTGATACTTGTCACTTCCTAGCCAGGCGCTCGGCATTATTAGGATAGGGCAAGGACTGGTGTGCTCAGTGTCAGGATAATGTGACTGAGTGGGATACCAGGTCATGGTGCTGGCGGCCTGGTTTCCCAGCGGGACAGCACTATAAAAGTCGCTTGAGTGCACACTGTCAAGTCGGTACCCGTCCTGATATGACCTTAGATGTTGCTAGGACATAAAACAACAACAAACAAACAAACATTCATCCCTGGTAACAGTAATAGGGCGCCCTCACGGTCTGATAGCTTTTAGTTTCTACCTTTTTAAAACAGGTAGTTGGGTTGATAGTTCGAAGTAATTTCTATTACAAAATGTATCAATTCTGATACAATAGTCTTCAGCAGTAATATCTTGTATTAAGTTCCTTTCTATGCCGCGACACGTGCTTCTAACTAAGATAGGTAGAATCAAACCTTTATTTTGGTTCAGAAAATGTGATGCTTCCTATGAACTCCGCGGCTATAAAGCTGTGTAGTTCGATAAAAACAAGAAATTATCTTCGTCAAAACACTCTATTAAATATTGGTGCAATTTGCCTACTAAGTATTCGTTGCTACATGGAAGGGTATATACTAGATCAATTAATTATTTATTTTTTATAATAATTGTTATTGCTGAAGGCTAGACGGCTCCATCCCCTTGTAGCGCATGCGCGGAGCAACACTTACACTGGTCCCGATGAAGGAATGCTTTGCGCCAAGCCTAAAGTCTACACGACTGAGTTTAGCACAAGTTGGCACCATACACCGCCTCTGGGAAAGCTGGGAACTACTGGAACATGGCATGCACCAACTGTAACCAGTACGGCTGGGACTGGGTCCCTTTAATATAGCTAGGTACCCTGCCAAGAACAAGTTAGTTCTTAGGCTTGGCATAAAGCCTGATGTCATTGGGACCAGTGTAGACGTTTCTCCACATGTGCACTACTCTGCGATGGGGCAGTCAAGGCGTTAAGCCCATAGACCCAATTTATGGTTATATTGTTCAATAACTATGTACCGGCATCTCACTTTGAGAGTCTTATTTGAATTATATATATTTAGGGAATGTAAATATCGATCCAAAAATAGATGCCGGTGTTGCGGTTTGCCAGGGACACCAGTTTGCCAGGGACACATTGCTTCTGCGCATGCGTCAAAATCGAACAGCATCGTCACTGACCTTATAAATTTAATATAATGTTTTTGGTAAAGATGTTTTCTATATGTGTACCAAACGATTTGTTTCTAGGTGGTGTCGTTTTAGAGATATTTAACTTTTCCTGTATTTTCTGTATGAAGATTGCTCATGGCCATTGACAATGCCTTGAGTTGGACGGTACGCACAGTGAAAAACATTAGTTTTATTCAAAATTAATAGAAATCAAGAACCCTAACCTTATCAATTTAATATAATCTTAATGGTAAAGATGTTTTCTATATGTGTACAAAGTGATTTGTTTCTAGGCGGTGTAATTTTAGAGATATTTGATTTTTTCTGTATGAAGATTTGCTCACGGCCGTTGACAATGCATTTGAATGGAAGTGTCCCTGGCAAACTGGTGTCCCTCGGAATCCGCAACACCGGTATTGGTAGACGTTATAGGCTTAATATATTGATGGGCTTAATGCCTTGATGATGACCCGCCAGAGAGTAGTGCATGCCATGTGGAAGAACAACTACACTTGTCCCTCCCTACAGGACTTCCATATATGGCCCGATATGGTAATGGTTTGTGCCAAGCCCAAGGACTGCTTGTTCGTGGGGGGGGGGGGGGGGACCAATCTACCCTTTAATAGTGCAGTCCCACTGGGAGCCCATGGTAGTGACACCATGACCCAATATCCCACTGTCACATTATCCTGATATTGAGCCAACCAGTTCTTGCCCATTCCTAGTAATGCTGAACACCAGAGTATGAAGCAAGAAGCATCAAGTTTGCAAGTCATAGGTTTGACTAGGTCAGATTTTGAGCCCTCGACTTTCCACACGCGAAGTCAACTGATGTTCTTACCGATTTGGCCACCATGTCCAGTATCACAAATAGTACATTATCACAGTGTGAATCCAAATGTTGGAACTGCTATTGATGTGTACACATAATTCTGATACATCATATATAGGCCTATATCATATATATGCTTTTATATAATTTATTATATATATATATATATATATTTTACCTCGGTAAACAGCCTCAGGCTAGCCTCAGGCTAGGGAGAGGTAAGCACGTCCGGTACCAGCAATTAGCATATACAACTCACGACTGGATAACGTGTCGTTGGGTTGCTCCGGCAAAATTAGTCTACATACAAGCAAATACGCAGTAAGTATAATAAAAACTGTGGTTAGCTTAATTATGATGCATTAGAGCATCAATATGGAAAGTTTAGACTTTCGTTGGTCCAATTTGGACGAGTTATTTGGTTATAAACAACCAAGGATAGAACACTCGAGTGGGTTTCGCGAAGGAACCAAACCGGTCATTAGCGGTTATGTCAACACCCGGGTCACCGTGTGACTATGGGTAGAGATGTGGGTTTCGCCCTATCTCATGTGGAAATTCTCTCGTACTCTAATAGAGAGTAATGTTGGAGATGCTCCTGGGTTTCTTTTATAGACTCCCCTAGACAAAACTTTTTCAGGCGTTTCTCCGAGTTTCGTAGCATTTTCTCCAACTTGTTGACGTAGTAGTCACAGGTGGGAAAAGTGTGCAGAACAGAGGGATGGGCGGGCCGATACACTGGTCCCGACCCTGCGTAAGGTTTGGGCTTGACCCACAACCCACGCACAAATTTAGCTTATTACGCCTGTGTTATAACGTATAAACACGTTCTTTAACACCAATAGATGTCCAAATGAGTTTGAAACAACCATATTGTGACATATATATATACCGGGACTGATCAAAAATGTTTGTTTCAGTTCCCGATGGCCACGAAGCGGAGTAAGCGCGGTGCAGCAGCAGCCGAGGGGCGTGTTCCGAGTGGAGTGGACGAGGAGTACGACTCCTCACCCGTGTTGTCGGCAGGGCCGTCGACACAGCCCCGGGCGCATATCCTCTCCGACCCGGACGAGGACGCAGTGCCTGATGTGCCTGCGCCTCCAGATTGGGAGGCTCGCTTTGCAAGATTGGAAAGCCACATCTTGACTGCCAAATCGCCTGTGTCTCGGAAGCGGCGTAGGCCGAGTGTCCAAGAGGATTCATTTGAGGATTTCTTGGACACAGACTCGGCGGTGGAGCTTAAGGCTCCTCCTCCTCCTTCTCCTAAACGGAGGAAGAAGAAGAAACAGGTGATTTCTTCGGGTGATGAATTCACCAAGGAGCGGGCAGAGTCTGGTTTGCGCAAAAAGCGGAAGACTAAGTCCAAAAAGAAGAAGAGGAAGAGGAAATATTCTTCTTCTGAGTCGTCCACTGAGTCTACTTCTACGGAATCAGACTCAGACACCGTATATGAAGGGGTCTATGCGGACATTGGCACTAAAGTGGCTAAGAAGGTGGAGAAGCCAAAGGCTAAGCGGGTTAAAACCACTACGCTTATGCGCGAGACCGTGAATGGTCATTTTCGCACGTTCAAACCGGCGGAGGTTATCTCCAAGTTAGGAGATGAGTTAACAGGCATAAAGGGTGTTCCCAACTCCATCATTAAAGAAATGGATCGGGATGTCAATATGACGGATGACCATAAGAAGTTTGAGGATGTGTCGCACACAGTGCATAAGGCAGTGTTGGCTACCCTAACAGCTATTGTTCCTGTGGCTAATAGGATGCAGAGTGAAAATAAGTTCTCGTCTTTGGCTAAGACAATGGACAAAGGCATTGCAGTACTAGCGGCGGCAGGTAATTACCTGTCGTTTCGAAGATATGAAAATGTCTTCAAGTCAGTTTGCACAGATGCTGGCAAAGAAGTGGCTCGCTCTAAGAAGGTTACCGATAATGAGGGGAAGGAGTTTACGCTCTATCTTGCTCCAGAGCCGATTAAAGGGAAACCTTTAGATAATACCAAGATGTTTGGCGGTCAACTACAATACCTCTATAAAGAGGTAGAGACTGCAGCCAAGAGTGGCAAAAACATGGATGGCAAGAAGAAACAGGAAGTTCCTCGTTTCAAAAAGTCACGAGGGGATTTTCGTCCACGACGGTTCACCAGAGGAACCAGACCGAGTTCAAACTTTGGTCAAGGGTTTCGGGGCCGGGGCGCTCGCCCAGGCTGGACCGACAACACCGCACGGCCAATAGGTCGAGGGTTCAACTCGTCGAGACCTTTCCCCAGGGGGGGGGGTCCAAGTAGAGGTCCAAACACAAACTTTACAAGTCCCTGCAGCCTCTAAAAACACACAAACTGTAAGCAACTTTGTGGCTGGTAATATTAGTAATCATATTTCTGAGTGGCACAAAATTACTAGTGACCAAGAAATTATAGAAATAGTTAGGGGTGTTCAAATTCCCTTTACACAAATTCCTGTACAAAGTATAATACCTTTTCCATATAACATTCAACCAGTTGAACGAGACGCACTAACTAAACAGGTACATAAATTCTTTGAGAAAGGAATTATACAAAAAGTGACACACTGTTCAGGACAGTTTATTTCAAACATTTTCTCGAGACCGAAGCCTAATGGTGATGTTCGAATGATCCTGGATTTAACAATCCTTAATAAAAGGGTGGAATATCGACATTTTAAAATGTTCTCTCTAGATACGGCACGGGATCTGATTACACCAGATGCGTGGATGGCTAGTGTTGATTTACAGGATGCATATTATACGCTTCCCATAATGGAACAATACCGAAAATTTCTTCGATTTATTTGGGATAACCAACTCTATGAGTTTACCTGTATGCCGAATGGCTTAGCTTGTGCGCCACGGTTATTTACTAAATTGCTTAAACCTGTTTTCTCGGTAATGGCGAGGAAGGGTCATATAATGTTTCCATACATAGATGATTCTTTTATTATAGCATCAACACAAATTGGTTGTGTGAATGCAGTTTTGGATTTATGTGCATTACTCACTAAATTGGGGTTTTATGTACATCAACAAAAGTCAGTGTTTAAACCAACAAAACAACTTAAATGTTTAGGGTTTATTCTGGATACACAGTCCCTTACAGTGTCGATAACAGAACAAAAACTAATTAAGTTTATGACTACAGCGACTCAGCTTATTAAGTTATCAAAGCCAAAAATTAGACAGGTTGCTGTTCTTATTGGCATAATGACCTCATATGCACCTGCTGTGTTATATGGGAAGGCCCATATTAAGTCGCTAGAAATAGATAAAAATTTAGCGTTAACACGAACTAAAGGCAATTTTGAGCGAAAGATGTTTATTTCGCAAGAAGGGTTACAGGATATTGGATGGTGGATGCAACATATAGCAAGTTCACCAAATCCAATCCGCATGGCGGAACCTAATACAGTAATTACTACTGATGCTTCGTTAGAAGGTTGGGGAGCTCATCGAGATGGGGTCACAACAGGAGGTAGATGGCTTGATGATGAAAAATCAGACTATATTAATGCACTAGAATTGCGTGCTATTTATCTGGGCTTACGTAGTTTAGTAAAGATAAATAAATCACAGGTTAGAATACTAACTGATAATACTACTGCCATGGCATATATTCGTAACATGGGTGGAACCAAATCAAAGTCTTGCAATCAGTTATCTAAACTGATTTGGAACTGGGCACAGGCTCAACAAGTCTGGCTGACTGTAGCGCATATTCCAGGGTCACAAAATACACTTGCAGATTATAAAAGTAGAAATTTCCATGACCATTTAGAGTGGTCTCTCTCTACACATTTGTTTAACTTCGTTTGTGAAAAATGGGGTACACCTGAAGTTGACTTATTTGCATCACGAAATAATAACAAGTTACCCTGTTATGTTTCTTGGCATCCTGAACCGGATGCTTGGAAAGTAGATGCGTTTGCTATTACCTGGGAAAATAATTATTTTTATATTTTCCCACCATTTAGCATTATCAGCCGAGTAGTGAGAAAAATCGGCTTGGAAGGGACACATGCGATACTGGTGGTGCCCGATTGGGACACGCAACCTTGGCTGCCAGCAGTTTCACAACTGGCAAAAGATCGTATACGATTCCCAAGAAAACTCGGGAATCTGACGCACCACGGACCGCTAGTGGTTCACGGCGACGTGTCAACGACGCCCCTATTGGCATTCCTTTTCTAAGGAAGCAGCTACAGCAATTTGGATTGGACAGAATTACTGAGGATAGGATAGTATCGGATGCCTGGAGGCCAGGAACTGTCAAAATGTATACAACCTATTTAAAGAAATGGGGTGTACATTGTTTGTTAATGAAAGTTAAGCCAACAAATCCAAAGATTTCACAAGTAGCTCGGTTTCTTCGTTCTCTAGAGGATGAAGGACTTTCCTTTGGATCGATTAATGCGGCGAGGTGTGCGTTATCAATTATATTACCTAGAATTGATGGCGAAACAGTTGGAAAACATCATGTTATTTGTTATTTACTTCGTTCAATTTATCAAAGGAATCCTCCAAAACCAAAGTATAGTCGGTTTTGGGATGTTTCTATAGTATTTAAGTTGTTTCAGGCTTGGCCTCACAACTCGTGGTTAGATATAAAACAGTTAGGTTTTAAGGTCGCGGTCCTGTTATTGTTAGTAACCGGACACAGAGGACAGACGATTGTTGCTTTATCCTTAACTGGATTAGAAATAGACAAGGAACAAGCTACGTTTGATTTAGAAAAATTGCTTAAATCGAACACGTTAGGTGACCCTTTATCAACGGTTCACTTAGATTGTTTTCCGAATGATCGGAAATTATGTGTTGTGTCGGCCATACGGGCTTATATATACAAGACAAAGGATTTACGTGCATCACAACAACTATTAGTGAGCTTTATAAAGCCACATAAGGCAATTTCACGAGACACACTTGCCAGATGGACAATTACGGTGTTGAAATTGGCTGGAGTGGATACGAGTAAATACTCTTCCCACTCAACTAGAGGAGCCATGGTCTCCAAGGCACGGGTGCTTGGTATTTCTGTGAAAAGAATACTAGCGCATGCAGGCTGGAAGACGGCTAAGTCGTTTGCAAAACATTATAATAAACGACTAGAAAAGCCTACCGGCGTTGCAAAGCGTCTTCTCGCCAACTAACAAGAATAGGTGAGAACAAAAATTTAGAATGTTATAATAATAAGAAAGAATGATATTAAGGATAAAAATGAATTATGTAAAGGTCTCCCTAGCCTGAGGCTAGCCTGAGGCTGTTTACCGAGGTAAAATAGTATAGTTATACGAGTCTTACCTTGGTACAGATGATGGATAACTGTTGTTTTACCGAGGTATAAGCCTCGGATAGATGTGGGCTAGGGCCCTCCCGCCACACCCTGCCACATCTATTCCGTTGGTGTACCTTTTCGGTAAAGTAATAGTATCCATTGTTTGAAAGTCATTTTTATCCTCAATAAGTAGGTTAAGATTGCTGGTACCGGACGTGCTTACCTCTCCCTAGCCCACATCTATCCGAGGCTTATACCTCGGTAAAACAACAGTTATCCATCATCTGTACCAAGGTAAGACTCGTATAACTATACTATATATATATGATTATGCACATGGAGGGGCCTATATAGGCATTTCTTCTTATCATAGGCCTATGTACAGTTGCATGATATTCAATAATAAGCCTATTTGTACAAATCTGTAATTCTGCAATTACACATTTACGTCTACATTCGTGCATGTTTGGATAGACACAAAAGCAGCCATATAAATAACTCCATACGCAGCCTAATCATTCTAATTAAATATGCACAACTAATGACTACTTAGGAGTCATTTTGTCATGTAGTGATCTATTTAGTGTTCGTCATGATAAAAAGATGTTAAATGAATTCGATATGTCTGAGATAGCATGTAAATACCATTTCCTGCCAATATAAAGTAAAACAACCAATATTAAATCATTTTTAGTGTAGGTCCTCATAATTAAAGTTGCATAGTCTGATGGTTTTGAGTTTCTTCCATTTTTAGCATATATATATATTAGTTTGCTTGCAATAATTGATCCTGTTTGAAGTAGCGTTTACGATTGATTAATTTGGGCAATATTTGAAGTGAAAACATACCGAAAAGATTTGGTGCATGAACGTCAAAGTTCACACCTTTGGGTTCAGCAGTAGGCCCTATCACCTTCTACTAAATTGACTTAGCATGCCATTCTATGAGTTTAATAAGTACATCAATATCTAAAGCCGTGTTTACACCCACAACTTTAGGCCGAACTAGATAAGGCGAACCAGAGTCGAGTCTACACATGAAGCGGTTTAAGGCGGAAATCGATATCTGCGCATGAGCAAGTCCATACTAACCAGCGCCACTTTCGGTTAGTCGACGTCACCACGAGAGAGTGGGTTCGACCTAGATATGTATGGACTGAATCGTATTGTTTTGGAACGGTCAAAACTAATGCTGGGCAGTGAAAACCTAAAAATAAATGATTAAAAAAATATCTGTACACCTCTAGCCGGTTCATAGATCAAATTATATTATATAGTGTGACGTGCTTAATCCGCTTCAAGTAAACCGCTACCGTCCACACAAGCAATGTGGGCCGACTTAAGCTAGTTCGCCTCATATATACTACCTCGCGAAGTGGTTTACTTGAAGCAAACTAGATGAGGCGACTTAGCCTTAAGTCGCCTCAGCGTAGTGTCCAAACGACCAATTTGAGTCGAACTAAAGGAGGCGATTTATATGACGCGGCTTAACTCGCCCGTGTAAACACGGCTTAAGTTAGATTGGGGGGTGGCTGGCTCTATATCTAAGATCAAATCTAGGCAATAGTTTTAGCTTTGAAAATTTGAACCTTTCATCGAGCTATGCAACTTTATTACTTCCAATAGAACTTTGTAATTAGACAGAAAGCCAATAGACTACATCACGGTTCCGACTGCGCATGCGCTGAAAACGGCATTGGGAGAAAAGCAAAGGCGTACGCCCATTGAGTTTGCTGATACACGTAGGGTAAATCTGGCATTTTATTTAAAATAACTAGAAATACATAACAATTTGTTTGGAAGGATGCAAGATAATAATATAATCAATATGTTTAAGACACAACACTCCATAACCCATAGAATATAAATAAAAACATGAATAAAATAAATAAAACTGACTCTGGCTATGGCTCTAACACTAGTCTCAGTGCCTAGATTTTTCTAAATCTAAATGCACATGGCATAAGATGTGCTGGTTATATTGATGTAAATGCAATGCTGGATAAAAGATTAATATCTTAATTTATTATATATATATTTTTTAGTTGGTATTCTATGTTTCAAACAAGAGCTGAGATGAGCTGAAACTAGCACATTTCATAGCTACACCCAGTGAATTAGCATGTGCCATGTGCTTCTCACAGCTTTGTTTTGCTCTGATGCATCCCACAATGCACCGCGCCGCTGGAACCGTGATGTAGTCTATTAATATTATCGCAGACACAATCTTCTTTTTTTTAGCGTAAAGGATAACACAATAAATAAAACAAGAAAGTGGAGAACACAATTTAATGGCAAACACACTAAAGAACTGGTACCTCACCGCTGCCACTAGGCGCCGCGTACACATGTAGTAAGAGTGTCACCTCGTTAGTTGTCGGAGCGTCACGCCTACATGTGGCGCCGCCGTGCTCCGACTGACCCGCCCCCACGCTGCGGAGTCGGGAACTACACTTGACGCGGTCCAAAGGCTGAGGGCTTCTTCTCGCCATGCTCGATGACGTGAGCAACTCCAGGTACGCAGGGAATCTGACGGGCCCTGGGGCACCAGCAGCCGGCACATCTTTTATGCAGCACTTGACAACACCGAAGCGGATATATCACCCAGCTAGCAAGTTAACTGGTTAGTTCAAGCGTATTCACAACACACATGTCGCACCGCACGGAGAGCAACTGTGCTATGTTGGCTGGGGAAAGAAGTATCGCCGGTAAGTGTTTAGTAAAGTGTTGTTATTCAGAAGGGAGTAATTTGAGAATATTTCTAAGCAGTTTCGATTTCTCTCATGCTTGTTTATTATATTGCGAAATAGTTCAGAACCAGGTGGTTTTCACACACACACACACACACACGCATATCTATACATGCTTACACAGAGTCTACATATAGACTGCACTTATGCGTTCAATTGAAATTATTAAGTATCAGGTATATTTGCACGCACGTATATATGCACATACATATAAACAGTTCCCATGTTTGTTCATATTGCGAAATATATCCACTTCATGATTAGTATAAAGATATTTAATATACATGGACTGCAGATACAGATATAGTCTATACATACACATGTATACATGGTTATTAGTCGATGGATTTCTCTGGGAATATTGAATATGTACCATTCGTGGAGAAAGGTAGTCTTTGCTCCAGTTGTGACACATCGAATTCATGCGACACATAGAATTCATTTCACATCTTTATATTGTGGGAATGAAGGGAACATAAGCTAATCTGGTGCTGGTAGTGGTAAGCATCTGAATTATACAAGTTAGGACAATGCGATAACCTGTGTGATGTGTTAGTAGACCAGACGCTTGTAACTGAACACAACAAATTGGTGAAGGACACACTGGCATAACTGAATGTAAAAAGCTGAGTCATTGTAGTCGTCTGCATAAAAAAAAAAAAGTAGTAGTAGTCGTAACCTCGTATTAGTAGTACTCGTAGTGAGTGGCAGTTCCATCAAACTTTCTATGAGATAATTGGTTAGTACACCCCCTCCCCCCGTCTTCCCATCTACCACGGATCAAACAGCAGACGACATTTGTCCCCTTCCATCAGACAGTCCCAGTGAAGATGGTTGTGCGGATGACTTGATCGATGCGCCACCACTCGGCCGGCGTCGGAGATGTCGAACCCAATTCAGCGATGCCGGCCTCTCCCAGCTGGAGGAATCCTTCGCTACTGATCCCTATCCTGACGTCACCACCCGGGAGGAACTCGCGCGCATGCTCAGTGTCACCGAGGACAGAATCCAGGTACAGTAAAGCCTCTCTAAATTGACCGACCATGGGACCAACTTTAAATGGTCCATTTAGAGAGGTGGTTGGTTTAGCGAGATTTTTATTGTTGCAATGGTATTATATGGGTGATCGTTTGGCACCCAAATAAAGCGATCGATATTAGGGAGTGGTCGATCTGTGGAGGTGATCAGTTAAAGAGAGATTACTGTATTTGTATTATTATGGGGAATGCATTGTGTTTAGGATTGAGTGAAATATACCGAATAAATTGGGCTTATGTAAATACTAAGAAGAATGGCATGGGGTTTGCATCTGTTTGCGTAATGCCTAGTACACACCTCCCGTATAGGATTCGCGCACTAAAACTCTTGACTCGACCCGACCCGCTTAAAACTGAAAACGGGCCGATTCGTTTTTCGAATCGCGAATCGCAATCGTAAACGGCCGCTTTTAGCACTAAAAACTGAGTTTTATGCGCGAATCGCAATCGCTAGGTGTGCGCGGGGGGCGCACACCTAGCGATTTTTGTGGGCGAAACGGGCAGTTTTCGATCGTAAACGGGAGGTGTGCGCGCACAAATGGTAGGTGTGTACCAGGCATAAGGCATCGCTGGAAGGATGCCTTTGTGCAAGAATTTTGGATGAATTTGCCAGGTGACGACGCCCCAATCTGATATCTCTCAGCTACCAATGACAGTCGCAATTTAATCCAACAAATATGAGAAACGGTTAAAGTTGCATCATCCAAAATTACGAAACCAAAGTACTTGTCTGCATTTGATCCTCAACTTAGATACTGATGCACTTTTAAAAACATGTATTGCTGATTAGAAGGAATATTACGTCAATTTAGTATTACCTGTCACTGCTGCAAATCATAAAACGTCAGTGGTATCTTCTAATGTTATTATTTGCCCCACACAATCTAGTCCACATATACAGGTACGCAGCTGTGTACCACCCGAGCTTATGAATATTTACATGTATATATATATATATATATATATATATATATATATATATATATATATATATACTCTTTAAACAAAATCTATGTTTAAGGTGTTTTATCCCAATAGCGCTTTATTCCATCACTGAAAAAAATCTGCATATCATCTGAAAATCCTAAGCCAGGCCCCTTTCTGATTGATTGATTGATTGTTGATGGTTTTATGCCGTGTTGGCAACAAATGCCAGATTCACGGCGCCCACATTTCTACTACAGTCCACATTTTAAAGTTGCATAGTCCGATGGTTTTGAGTTTCTGCCATTTTCGGAGATAAATATAATAAATTGAATGTTATAATCTATCTTGTTGAAGTAAGTTTTATCTTAAATGGTTAACTTTTGAGATATTTGAAGTTCAAACATGTCAAATTAATTTTGGCAAGCACGCCAAAACTCTGACACCATATGCTTCTACAGTAACAGGTTCTATTAAATAGACTGTTTATTCCATTTTATGTGGCAACAAAGTCTTAATAAGTGAACGAATATCTAAGTTATATATGTACAATCAAATATAGATAATTGTTTGTATTTTAAAAAGTTGATGCTTCAATGGGTTATGCAGCTTTAACAACAGCCTGATGTGAACCTTTCTCAGTCGAGGAAATGTCAATTCCATATGTAAATATCAATCTACAATTAGATTTTGGCTATAAAGTGAACTTAAGTTGCATATTTATTTATTCATATCTGCCATGAGATTAGTTGGGTTTTTTTTAACACCCAAATACATTTATACATACATTTATATATATATATATATATTTTATATATATATATATATATGTCGGGTTTGTATATATATATATATATATATAAACCGTTTTGTACTACATGCACCTCTGCTTCCTGGGTTGTACTTTTTGAGTTTTCTTAATTTGGTGGAAGGTCGAATATAAATAGATTTCAAAATCCAAAAATATTACATAATCTGAACCCTGGCATCTAAAATCTCGCAATTTTGTTTTGTTTATTCACTCTCCCATCGACATTATTTGCAGGTTTGGTTTCAAAACCACCGCTCCAAGCAGAGGCGCCAGATGGCTATGGCAACAAGGTCAAAGGTCACCGTAACTGCTGCGACACCACGACCTCTAACACTGGCACCACCGAACTACCTTCCCTGGGCAGTGTCCACAGCGTCTAACACCTGTATTTCCGGTGCAATTCCCTCGCCAGGTGTCGCAACCGTCGCGACCTGCACCGTGAGCAATACCCCAAGTTCAGCGCACCGCCTGAGCTGCTGCGACCCAGCAGGAACAGCTCGGCAGGAGGTGATCACCATGTTGGGGGATCCATTCTCTACCCGGCGTCACACCGCATCTGATCAGGATCACAGGGGCGCAGCGGGATCATCAGTCCGGCGGCGCCCAATACCGCTGCAGACCGTCAGCGCGCCCAGTCTTGCCCTGACCCCAGCCCCTCCCCCGGTCCCGGCATTGCCTTTTGCCCCGCCCCCACCTCCGGTCTCCAGCTCAGAAGTGTCGAGCACGGTCAGCAAGGACACCGCATGCAAACCATCTCCATCGGCGCCCACCAGAGGGCGCCCTCAGCGCGACGCCGGGAGCCCACCGGCCTCATTCCAACCCCGGAGACCGTGGGAAGACCAGCCTAAACAACGAAGTGACACCAGCCTGGATGACGTCACGGCACGCATTCACCACATCATTCCCGCCGGATTTTGCCCACCTTTGCCCGTTGGAGTGTGTCCCCAAACCGGAAGTGGTCCCATGTTCCTTTGGCCGCCGTTTTACTCACAACCGGAAGTGACCTTTCCACTGACTGTTGGTGAGCTTCGCTCGCTCTGGCTGGTTGCTGGCCGGGTGGACAGTTGGGGTGAACATGGTGCGCGGAGTGGACAGCTGGGACAGAGACCACTCTACACCGGCGCTACTACCCGTATGTGATTCAGGTGGACTGATTAGAGTTTGTGATTCTCCAACTACACGTTCTCAAGCAGTCATGATGATGTGAGCTTAGTACTATAGTAGCACACATCAATGAATTTATATTTGTTTGCATTGCCTTATTTTAATTTTAAGGAAATTACAAAATGGCTGATTCAAAGTGCTCGCATTTACTTAAAGGATAAACACCGAGCTTAGTTGTTAAAATGCAGTCGATTGATGATGGCAACAATACACAGAGAATTTATTGCACCATAAATGCTTGCGTTTCAAGCATATCCCAACGCGAACTAGTTAATTATATGTCGGGTTTGTATTATATTAATTCATTACTTTTATATCAGAAGACTCGTTACTTATGTACATTGCACTTGTATGTATATATTCATTGTTGTATGATACACCTGTAATAATATAAGTAAAATATCAATATCTACACGCATTGTTGTTTTCATTAATTAATAACAAAGACGTTATTTTATAAATCAGATAATGACATTTAATAATATTATAAAATGACCATTTATTTATAGATCAAATTAATTTTAAGTAATACAATAATACGAAGATTTAATGCCGACCAATTTAATTTAACCTACGTCTGGACCGGACGAGATAGCTGAGTGAGGGGAGTGCCCGCTCCCTTTGTAGGAGATCGTGGGGTCAATCCCTGACTGAGTCAAATACAAAAACATGTACTGGTTAGGATGGCATGACTGAATATGCTACACTTATAGGGCATGGTAATTGCAGCACTATAAAGTCACCAGCAGTGCACACTGCCACAACCCTGTACTTGTCCTAGTATGGCCTCAGATTTGGTTAAAAACTTATATAAATCTTGTTGTGGCAATGGTAATTTTACAGCAATTATAATTTATTTACTAACCCATATACATCAACTAAGTCATTATCACTAAAGAACCAACTATGCTTATTAATATTACATGCACATACTATACTATCACCATACAAAATGTACTCATAAATATTTCACATAGCATTTGTCTACATGATTGGTGCCTTTGTGGAGATTCTCGACGTTGTGTAACTTAAAGCTGCATAGCCCGATGAAGCCTAATATTTTCAATACCAAAGCAATTTCTAAATTTGATTCTACATATCTAACTTAGATTCTGATGCACATATTAAGCATTTGTTGCCATAGAGAAGGGAACACAGATCCTTTTTAATAGAACCTGCTAATGCAGACGCCTATAGTGTCGTTGTTTTGGCATCTTTGCAAAATTAATTTCACATGTTTGCACTTCAAATATCTCAAAAGTTAGCTATTCAAAATAAAATTTACTTCAAACAAAAATAAGGTAGATAATAGCAATCAATTTAATATATTTCTCTCAGAAAAAATGACAGAAACTCAACCATCGGACGATGTAACTTTAATAATACCATAACCCTCAGAGAGCATTGCTCATCACAGCCTAGGTTGGGCTCAATACTAAAGGCCCTGGTTTACATGAGAGTGAGGCTTGACACTGGCTTGACCTTGGATTTGACCTTGATTTTGAACTTGGCCCTGAGCCTGCACTTGACCTTTACCGTGATCTTGGAGGTGGGCTTGACTTTGGTGGTCATGAGCTTGACCTTGGGGATGCCCATGGGAGTGTTCCGGAGGTGGGGTGCGTTGCTGCTCCCGGGCGTTCTTGTGTCCAAGGTTGTACTCCATGTAGTCAAGGTAACCATCTTTGTTGATGTCCTGGCCTCCGAGTACGTCATCTGTTAGAACTGTGGTGGACAAAGGAAAGCCGCCATTGGGATCACTGCTATATTCTACCTTGCATTCGTGGGAGCGGTACATATGTTCCACACAACACGGGTAGAAGTGCATGCATGGGAGACCGCAGCTGCCAATGACCTTCCATGTGGTTGGATGAGCAGCATCAAAACCTATTGTTTTCACAGTTACCCTCTGGGGAAAAGTAAAATGGGGTTCAACCAGTATTGTCGGCACTGACTTCACAGGCAAGGAGCCACATATGCAAGTACCCATGATTAGGTTGATTGCACCAAGGAGCCTATATAACATAATGGTTAGGAATAACAGACGTATAGTTTCAAGTACTGCTCTAGACGCAATGTTCCCTTCATTTACACCCCCCCCCCCTCCACAATAGAATGGGAATACTGCCAGATCCGGGAATCTATCAAACATTTCCACATTTATATTTGTAATAGTTAAACTGTAATCAACGCCACCATCTGCCATGGAAGGTATCGCAGTTATTATAATGGTGTCACAACCAATCTGGTAGATTATTTAAGAGAAAAAACTACTCAACACAGTATTACTGTGCCACATGGATAACATCTTTGTCTAAGGAATAGTGGAATGACGGAGAGTAATCGCCCACACTTAAAATGTTTCATGTTTATTACGCTAATGTAAAATAAATAGTGCCAGGCTTGATGAACCTGTCTGTAATTAACCTATTAATTAATTCAAAGGTTCCGTTAAAAACCACCAGTGACAACAACATCCAAACTTAAAGCAACAGTCAACTCATACATAGGTCATAACAACAATGCTAACGGAGCAATTGAAATAACTTAAATGGAATGAGATAGGACATAGACATGTTGACAACATTGACCACACCATTCATGGTGGTAATATACAGTATGTGTCAGCAATGGCGATGATGAGGTGGGATGGAATGAAAACGAGGCTGGGTTATTGGGTTTGGAACGTTACATCCCACACATGAAGCACAAAGGATGGCTGGGGAACGATACCAGGTGTAAAGACAGAGCAAGAAGGCGTACTCCTGATAGCTCTCCTGTACTGAATTCCCGGTAGTCAAGCAAACCGTCCTCGTCTTGGTCCTGCCCTTCTAGTACATCGTCGGTTAAGTCTGTGTAAACAAAAACAGGAAGTAGTAGAACAGGTTAACGCCATGCGTTAGAGGCGAGTTCCAGATTGTGTGTACTCAGCCACACAAGTAGTAGGTAGTGGGGTTGGATGACAAGCATTGGTCAGTCAGTCATTTTTTGTTTGTTTTTTGTGTGATGGGTGTATTTATGCTGCCCATAACGGTTAAGTCTAATGACTTGTTTTCGCCGCTAGACAGTAATAGTCTTGTGACTCCCCTTCTTTTTACCACTTCCAGTTGTTGTGTAGCTAACTACTGCATGCATTCTTTCTCTGTTTGTAAGCATTCTCCTACATCCCCCAAACCTCTGTGAGTTTGTTCATTCTACAATTGGATAGTTGTTTGGTTACCAATAGTTAATTTCTCTGAATGTCTTCACCTTGCTGTTTTGGTGGTCATTAGGTTTTGATTTTAAGTTTAAAGTTTACCTTTTGTATGTATCATACCTAGCATCTATACCCTCTAAAACTTTGCTTGAATTATCAGTGTATTTTCTATTTATTCACAATGGTCAACATCTTCCTATATATAGGTGAACTAGAATATCGAATCGGGTGTTAAATTTGCATAATCTGATTGGTTTGAGATTGTGCCCATATTTAATTTTAGATAAATCAATTAAGTCAATCATTATAAAAAACCTTTTGTTTGAAGTGACCTTTATCTTTCAAGGGTTAGCTTGAAGTGAAAATATGGAAATTAATTTAGGCTTGCCAGTTAAAACAGTAGTTACCACAGACTTCAGCAGTAAATGGTTCTATTAAACTTTAAATTAACTTACAAACAAACATTTTATAGGAATATTTAATTAGTATGCTGACCTATCCCAAATCCTCCCCCCCCCCCCCCACTACTTCGTACAATTTATATGAATAGCAACATGTTGAAAATTGTAAATGACTCCAGAGAACGAAGAGTGAGTCATCTATAACGATTCAAAGTCATTTGGATATTTGTAATGTCATATACATAAAAAATGGCGACCAAAGAAATATCTGGTGGATATCGACCGATCAAAGGATCAATGTACACCAAGCAGGTTAGTAGGTGAGTTACATATCATACCACATTTGACTATGGTTGAGCAATCTGAATAATCTGTTCATGATGAACCGCATCAAACACGCATGTTGGCGAGGCTAACATGCGTAATTTGCGAACGAGGCTGTTCTATTTGTGTCTTCCTCGCTTTGCACCTCTCTGTTGCCTGTCATTCTGCCCTTGCGGCTCTACCTCTCGTCTTCGCTTCCCCACCCTCCGACACTCTTCAAGCCATGGATGTCGCCTATATAATGCGTTTTTTAATCACTCCACCACCAACATTTAATTAGCATTTCGCTCAGATTAAATCTTAATTGATTAAAATGTCGCTGCACCAAAGTACTGCAAAGTAACGCAAAGTATGCTTATTCATTTATTACTTCAGAAGAAAATAAATTCAAAAAGGCAAGTTTTGCTTGATGTAACTTCCCTTTTTAAGCACAACAACATTTATTCTATATCAAGCAAAACTATTTGTTGGTGGAGGAATCTTAGTGGAGTTGGGAAGAGAGGAGGAGAAGATACCAAGATACCAAGATTGGACAGATTATAATTTAGATAGCTATAGCTTGAAGAGACCTAAATACAGGGATGAAAGTGGTCTCAGGCAAAAAACGTGGAAATCAAGGTGAGATTATTACACCGACTGCAAATTTCCACGAAAACGTGCATTTCCCCCTATAGGATTCACACTGTCATGTCAGTGAATCGCAGAAATATACCGGAAGTCAGGTTTCAACTATCATTGTTATGCCTATATTATCACCCATACATAACTAATCTGTGGGGGTTTATGTGCTAGCAACATCTATTATAAGAATGGAATTCTAACTAACCCATAATCGATAAATAACAAATATCGCGGCAGTCCGCGACATGGCGGAGATCTTTCATCTCTGTAAAGGCCCTGTCACACTACGACGTAACGACGTCAATGTAGGGAGAACGTGAAAAACGTTGAACTTCTCAGTGTAGTATGCAAATTTGGGCACAAGTTGAACGTGGATGCAGCGTAGTGGACGAGAGCGTAACGTCGGTAAAGCGTAGTGATACCATCATTCAACGAGAGAGGACAACGTCATTACGCTCACGGAACGTTATGAACGTTATTCCATCGCCAGAAGAACGTTACATGACGTTACATACGTCATGAGACAGTGGTGAAACGTTGAACGTACGTTGAATGTATGTTCTCCTGATGTTCTCCTGACATTCTCCTGACGTTCCCATTATGCTGCATGGGCATTTCCACCCGGTTTAATGTGGGTCAAAGTAGTGGAACGTAGTTGAATGTAGTGAGCAGCATTTGACTAACGTCCGTTTAATGTCATTGACGTTCGCTGAACGTGAACAGAATGTACGGCGAATGTAAACCCTTACGTTCGAGCTACGTCGAAAGTTTTGAACATGTCCAAAACCTCGACGTAACACGATGTAATGGGACGTAGCTCGACGTCAGTCTAACGTCATTCTGATGTCATCATAACATAATCCAACGTACGTCAACGTAATGACGAAAAATCCCCACGTCAGGCTTACGTTGGCTCGTTACGTCATAGTGTGACAGGGGTATAAATAGCGTAGCTACTTTAAAGCTAACTACAGACGAGGCAACTTTCAGAAGATAAGTTTAAAGCTACATAGTCCGATGAAAGCACCAAATTGTCTAAACCAAATCACGTATACTAGATTTGATCCTGCATATCCGATTTAGATATCGATGTACTTATTAAGCATTTGGTGCTGCTTCATAAGGGAATAATACTATTAAAGTCAATTTAATAGAACTTGTCACTGCTGAAGCATAGGGCGTCCAGCATTTCGACATGCACACCAACATTAATGTTGCATGTTTTTATTTAGCATATCTCCCAAGTTAACCATTTAGAATAAAAGCTACTTCAAAGTAACGTCAATTATATCATACCGATCAACCTAATATATTTATCTAAAAAGAATGGCCGAAATTTAAAACGATCGGACTATGCAACTTTAACCATGAGTAAGGTAGGGTAATATGGTGAACAGTGTAAGAAAAAATAGCGTTAATTGGCAGCCATTGATGCAGGTAGCGAAAGTAAGGGTAAGCGGCTGAAAGAAGAGTACAGGGAGCCTGTTATTGTTAATGTCACGTGACTGCGAATGAGCTGGGCCAATGAAGGCGAATTGAGATGGGTTTTTTAATCTTTCATTTGAAGCGCGGATAATGGACTATGCAGCTTTAAAATCCGTTAACAAATGGATACAGTTTCATCCGGTTCTGTGTATTAAGGGGGATGAGGAGGTATGGTGTTATTGCCGGAGGAGATCCTGTATAACATTATGGTGGTAATGGTGTGAGAGGGGAGGAGGAGGTATGGTATTAAGGTGGTAATGGTGCAAGAGGTGAGGAGGAGGCATGGTGCTATGGTGGTAATGGTGTGAGAGGGGAGGAGGAATTATGGTATTATGGTGGTAATGGTGCGAGAGGTGAGGAGGAGGCATGGTATTAAGGTGGTAATGGTGCAAGAGGTGAGGAGGAGGCATGGAGCTATGGTAGTAATATTGCATGAGGTGAGGAGGAGGTATGGTATTAAGGTGGTAATGGAACAAGAGGGGGCAGGAGGTATGGTATTATGGTGGTAATGGTGCGAGAGGTGAGGAGGAGGTATGGTATTAAGGTGGTAATGGTGCAAGAGGTGAGGAGGAGGCATGGAGTTATGGTAGTAATGTTGCATGAGGTGAGGAGGAAGCATGGTATTAAGGTGGTAATGGAACAAGAGGGGGGAGGAGGTATGGTATTATGGTGGTAATGGTGCAAGAGGTGAGGAGGAGGTATGGTATTAAGGTGGTAATGGTGCAAGAGGTGAGGAGGAGGCATGCTGTTATGATAGTAATGTTGCATGAGGTGAGGAGGAAGCATGGTATTAAGGTGGTAATGGAACAAGAGGGGGGAGGAGGTATGGTATTATGGTGGTAATGGTGCAAGAGGTGAGGAGGAGGTATGGTATTAAGATGGTAATGGTGCAAGAGGTGAGGAGGAGGCATGCTGTTATGGTGGTAATGGTGCAAGAGGTGAGGAGGAGGTATGGTATTATGGTGGTAATGGTGCGAGAGCTAAAGAGGAAGCATGATGCTATGGTGTGAATGGTATGAGAAGGGAGGAGGAGGTATGGTGTTATGATATGATATTAAGGTGAGAAGATGTGATGACGTCAGGTGGCGGGTGATTTGGATAAATCTAAGACAGGAGTGCTGACCCATAATCTTGTCTTCCTCCATCCCTTCCATCAATTCCAAGTGTTCGACTGCATGCTCCAGTGACTTGAAAATCTCGAGTCCATCCAATCGGCCGTCTCCATTAAGGTCATGTGACCTATCGGTGGAGAAGGTGGGAAAATAATACTTAGATAATCTCCTTTATGTACCAAAACAAGGTGCTCTGTATCAACTACAAGGCTGCCGAAAAAGGTGTTGGGTGGCACTGTTATGGACGTATGCACATGGTTTCCCAATCTAAGAAGCTAAATATATCGTTCAAATACTTATTAATCACAATGCACTATTTTTTGGGTGCAGAATTGATTAAATTATGTAGATTAATCAACTTTAAAAGTTGAATAGAGAGAATCCAGTGGCTGCCATCTTGGTAAGGTGGCATTCTCTCATAGTCCATCAACTCTATCCCAAAATAGATAAACACGGGATGCTGGGACCAAGATGTCTACATCTTGTTTACAGTTGATTCATACCAAAGCAGTTTTGCTCAGATTTAAACATGGTCGTTGTTCATCCCTACTGGAAGTGACTATTTTATCTACAAACAATGCTGATAATAATACAGTGTTCTGTGACAGAATATCTTATTTAATGCGCATCTATAGCTAGTTATTACTGCCCTACTGTCTCTGTGTCAGGGATGCTAGACAACCCATTATACAAAGTGTTGGAAGGATGGGATATGGAAATAGCCACATCAATTTGCAATATATTGGGCTAAATGTCTGGTTCAAATAACTATCTAGTTAGGCCACTACTTTTGAAGTGAATAATTGATTAAATCACGTAGATTATGCACTTTGAAGGTAGAATCGATAAATTTGTGTGACCACCATCTTGTGTTTTTTCTTCTTTTTTTTGCATTCTCTTCAATTTTCTCAACTTTATGCCAATATAGATAGCATTGCAACATGGAATATCAACTGCACAACTTGATTCATACTAAGGCAGTTTTAGCTTGGATTTAGACTAGGTTGTCATTCCTCCCTACCCTGGGTAGATGTGAATCTTTTATAGACCATATATGTCCCAATAGAAGCACGCTACCCAATAGAAGCACACCCCTCATTTCAAGATTGAAAGCACACACCAATTTACGATCATATTCAGACTGAATGCACATAAAATAAGAAAATCCCACTTTCTTTCAGAGGCACGACAAAACAAATAAAAATGTATGATCATATTCAGACTGAATGCACATAAAATAAAACAATCCCACTTTATTTCAGAGGCACAACAAAAAAACAAACTTAACTTTGAAGAGACGCGCATCCATGTGTCTGCACTCGCGCAGTGGACATCTATTGGGACATATACGGTAGCTACTACTAGCTAATCATCTTGCAATGCTTGTCTATGCCCAACACATCTTACATTTTACTTTAGATGGATTAGACTAATTGCAATCCCAAATATTCAAAGCAACTTCCTTGTCTGGGAAAGAAAACCACAAAACAATCTTATTATAGAAGGTAGAGAATAGCCATATAATATTTTGTTTAATGTTGCTTGCTTTACAATCCAACCAGTGGTCCACGACTGGTTCATTAAAGGCTGTGGTATGTGCTCTCCTATCTGTGTGAAAGTGCATATAAAAGACCCCTTGCTGCTTACTGGAAAGAGTATCATATGTGGATGATGCAGGTTTCCTCCAAAGAAATATGTCAGGATGACCATATGTTTTACATCCAATCGCCGATGATATGAAAATCAATGTGTTTGTTCTAAAGGACTTTGTTAAATAAAACGAGCTTTACTTTTGCTTTACAATCATCACCACCTTCAAATATTACACCATGAACATTACTAGTCACCCGAGGAAAGCTGCATTATAGACGGGCTAATTAATTCCAAATATAGGTCAGGTGACATGAGGTCAACATCTGGTGACATGGTGATCTATGGCTACGGTAGGTAAGCACTATAAACGTACTCACGCGAAGAATTGGAATTGTAGCTCCTCCGGCGACATTTGATCGATGTGTCGCTGATTCACTTGGTTGCTTAAATGTTCTTTTATGTGACTGGAAAAAAACCAACCCAAGCAGAATTGCATAAGAAGGCAATAAACAACGCCGTGGACGGATTCTATTTCAACACTAGCCCCCCCCCCCCACCCCACGCCCCCCGCTCCCATCACATGTAAGGTATTCCACAGGTGAATAATAAAGAGATGAGATGAACTTTATAGACGCATTGTGATCATAATGTATCAAGGGAGAGTGTCGTTTAATCGATAAACTTCTTCATGTTAGAAGTCAGTAGACCCTATAGTCTATGCATATTACAATCAAAGAGGTAAATAGTACAATTCAATTTTACTTCTTATAATCGTCATTCATTTAGATTTTTTTATTTCTGTAAACAATGACTATAATATAAATTTAGTTCTCCCTTAGATGGCAGCAAACTAGGCTATTGTATATAGCCGAAGTACCATAGCCTACATGACATCTCGCCCTTTTCTGGAAGGAATAACCATGTCCATGCTATATATAGATCTATGTGTGAATAGATAGTTCTAATGACAATATCATTTCTAGTTTATTTATCTTGAGAACTCTCCTTGTTTTTGTTAATTAATTCTTACTAGAAACTATACCTTCTAGTCTTATTTATTTGCTCTGGTTAGGCTTTAAACGAAAAGAGTGTCACTTTAAGTATATTTATCCTACTCATTTCTTCAACAACTCAAAAACAAAATTGGTCATCTAGATCATAGACTTATGTGATGTCCGATTCACCTGTGGCATTATTCGGGCCACCAATAGATAATGATTCTATGGCTGCTCAATAAGTCGGATAGGCGTGGTGATGTGCCTACTGGGGCGGCACATCGCTGGGTTGGGGTGTGCCAGAGTAAAGGTTGGTAGCACATTTCTTTTGGTACATTAGTTGTTTAAGCAGGGGAAATTTCAGTCGCAGACAACTGGTCTTCCTCATTCCATTGCTCCTTGCCCTATACTAGTAATGCCGAGCGTCTGGCTAGGAAGCGACAAGTATCAATTTCTAAGTCATTGGTTTGACTCGACCAGGGTTCGAACCCACGATCCCACGATCTACCAACACGGGAGACAGACGCTCTAACTCATTCGGCCATCCCGTCTGGTTAATTGGATACTGATTTTTAGCCGGGCTCACTCTCAGGAACCAGAATCAATGGAGCCTGTGCATCGTGTGATGACTGCAAGACATCACTGGTCGCATATGTAGACTTTAAGGTGGCAACGGTTCCTACGGTAATTTCCAGATGGTGTCTGCACCATGTAGGATCTAGGAGTATTGGTTGGACATGCTAGTTTACTCTGAGTGGCAGGCCCAGAGGTACTATGCAACACATAGATGACCTTCGGGAAACTTTGAACTTGACAACTGATTAAATTTGCATAGTCTGATGGTTTTGAGTTTCTGGCATTTTCTGAGATAACTATATTAGATTGATCGTTATAACCTACCTTAGTTTAGTCTGAAGTAACTTTTATTTTAAATGGTTCACTTTTGAGATATTTGAAGTGCAATTAAATTTGGGAAAGCACCCAAAAGCTCTGACTTCTGCAGTAACATGCTCTATTAAATTGAAATGTAACATGCTCTATAGACTTCTGCAGTAACATGCTTTATTAAATTGCCTCGGTATTCCCATCAATGTGGTGCCAAATGTTTAATAAGTGCATCAGTATCTAAGTTAGATATGCAGAATCATATCTAGTTAATGGTTTTGCTTTAGAGATTTTGATATTTTCATCGGACTATGCAGCTATAAATAAATAGACACATGGCACACAACAAACAACTCACGCCGCGTCTCTGATGATATTCGTGTCCTGCAGCGCAGAGTCGTGCTTCCCCTCGGCGGCACCAGGGTGCGTGTGCGCATGACCATGTGACTTGTGGGAACCGTGGCTGTGCACTACTGTGGCGACACCTATGAGCAGGCCCAGAACAAAAACTCCTCCTTTGGGGACGCCCATCTTTGATGTCTGTAGAAGGAGATAAGAGATGTGGGCATGTGAATTTTACATGCATTCCGTGCATAACCATTAAAGGGACCAGCTATAGCTCGCTGGGACACTGCGCGTACTCCGACAAATGCTCTCCAAGCACAACTTTGTTTAGTTGTTATGTTTAAATGAACCAAGTATGTGTGGGGAGAGTAGGGGACCCACTTCACCACCAGAAGTGGGTCAGTTCTGAGGCTGGGAATAGCTGGCAGCTGTTGTTTTAAAAATGGCTGGGTGAGTGGAGATAAGGGAGAGTAAAACTGGGGTATTTTCAATCTTCTTTAGAGTAGTTCGATCAGGAAATATATTTGTGTAATGTAAAATATATGTTAGTACAATTACATTGCATAATTCAATGAGAAACAGATATAGATGAAAAACATTTTTTTGTTGATGAATGTAAAAAAGGTTCTGCTGTGGATGGGGTTTGAACCCACATCACCAAACAACTTCAGAATACAAGTCCAACACTCTAACCACTAGGCCACAGATACCACACATAATTAGTAGTCTCACTTCAGGCTATTTGTGTATAGGACGTCACATATAAAAGGTATGTATGTATGTATGTATGTATGTATGTATGTATGTATGTATGTATGTATGTATGTATGTATGTATGTATGTATGTATGTATAACTGATTGATTGATTGGTGGTTGCTTTACGCCGTGTCGGCAGCATAGGCCATATTCACGGCGAGAAATGTTTGTCGTTTATTCAAACCATCGCTTTTACATGTAAAAGCAGACAATCAATTATGTGCCAATAGACACTGATTAAATTAGAAAGCTCACAATCATATATTTGTGGTCAAGGGAAACAAATTCCCATAAAAAAAGAAAAGTTTTATTAATAATTGATAGAATCCATTTAGTAAACTATATAAGGTGGTACAGTCCAGCTGCCCTCAAAAAGGCTAAAATGTTTTCCTGTTTTACTTTAGTAAAAAGGTCATGCATACTGTCTGCAGTGTAGAACCGTTGGCGCAGGGCCCAAAAATCAACGCAACTTAGTAAAATGTGTTTGAGTGTCAGTGGGGACTGACACCCAATACATTCAGGGGGAGGTTCCCCCTTGAGGAGAAAAGCATGTGTAAGCCACGAGTGGCCAATACGGCAGCGGCTAAGGACCACTTGGTCCCGCCGACCTCCCGCATGAGTATGTGGTGGCTTTCCCACAGATGGTTCAATTTCTTTAAGTTTATTAATGTTTTCATCCCACTCATGTTGCCATTTGGATTTTATGTGGGTGGCTATTAGTGGTTTCAGATCAGAGTGAGGGATCAGACATGGTTCAAGATCACCATTCAGGGCCTTCTTCGCAGCCCGATCAGCTCGTTCGTTTCCTTGTATGCCAGCATGGCCAGGTACCCAGCACAGGTGGATATCATACCCGTCCGTTGTCAGTTGGTTCATTTTATAAATGACCGTTGCTAGAATAGGGTGATTTGTTTTCAGTCCAGCAACAGCCAGGAGGCAAGAGAACGAATCACTGTATATAACATAGTTAGTGTGGTTGGATACCTCGATACACTCCAAAGCGAGAAGGAGTGCTCGGGCTTCTGCAGTGAAAATCGGTCTCTGATCGGGCAAACGTACACCAAATTTTTCCCGTTGGCAGACTGCCGCAGCAGCTACCCGGCTTTGGTCTTTCGAACCATCAGTGTATATGGAGAGGTGGTATGTATAACTTGTTCCCTTGTAGACAAAGGAGAAAGAAACTTGGGTTAAATGGAAGTATGTACACTGAAACAAAACTAGAAATATGAGAAATAGCATACATGCATGTATGTATGTATGTATGTATGTAGGTAGGTAGGTAGGTAGGTACGTACGTATGTATGCACGCACGCACATGTGTTCGAGTTAGAGCGTCCGTCTCCCGTGTTGGTAGATCGTGGGGTTGTGAGTTTGAATCCTGGTCGAGTCAAACCAATGACTTTAATATTGATACTTGTTGCTTCCTAGTCTGGCGCTTGGCATTATTAGGATAGGACAAGGACTGGTTGGCTCAGTGTCAGGATAATGTGACTGAGTGGGATATCAGGTCATGGTGCTGATGGCCTGGTATTCCAGTGGGGCAGCACGATAAAGTTGCCATGAGTGCGCACTGTCACAAGTCGGTACCTGTCCTGATATGACCTTAGATGTTGCTAGCATGCACACACACACACACGTGCGTGCGTGTGTGCGTACATACATACGTACGTACGTACGTACGTACCTGCCTGCATGCGTATGCACGCACACACACACGCACATACATGCACGCACGCATGCACACACGCATACATATGTACGTACGTACGTACGTATGTACGTATGTACGTACGTACATACATACATACATACATACATACATACATACATACATACATACATACATACATACATACATACATACATACATACATACATACATACATACCTTTTATATGTGACGTCCTATACACAAATAGCCTGAAGTGAGACTACTAATTATGTGTGGTCTCTGTGGCCTAGTGGTTAGAGTGTTGGACTTGTAATTTGAAGTTGTTTGGTGGTGTGGGTTCAAACCCCATCCACAGCAGAACCTTTTTTACATTCATCAACAAAAAAACGTTTTTCATCTATATCTGTTTCTCATCGAATTATGCAATGTAATTGTACTAACATATATTTTATATTATGCAAATATATTTCCTCATTGCACTACTCTAAAGAAGATTGAAAATACCTCAGTATTACCCTCTCTCCCTTCTCTCCACTCAACCAGCCAATGGCACAACAATCTAGGTCACTCTCCTGCACACCACCAAGTGGAAAAGTTCAGTACTAAGCATGTACCACCCCTGTGGCACACATCTGAACTATTCTGAGTTCGTTTGTTTTCCTGGCGACGAATATCTCCTCCCTTTAACTTAATTTTAACAAAATACTCATATTATGGAACTATCAAGCACATTACACTGAGAATAGTCATGGAATACTTGGTCTACCGTTCCTAAATGAATTAGACCTTACCTAATGAGTTGGGGTTCAAATAGACCATTCTGTGACGCCATGTAGGGAAGGAAATTACACAGTTTATGAGGCAAAGTCAAAGGGCTTCGAGTACACTATTAATCAGAGTAGCTTTGAGATACATTCCTTGAAGAACTCTATCGCGGAAAACTGCTTCTTTATGCCCCTTCTCTGTAATTGATGATCTATTTGTCAGAACATGTCTTTTTATATTCGATGGAGAAACCTACTATACACATGGCGCCTTTCTTATTTGTCGTCAGTGAAGCCCATTATAAACATAGCGACATACAATGTCAGAGAAAGTTGTCAGTCACTGAAGGTTACTATTCGGACGCTAGACTATTCAATTCACTGGTCTATGCCATCCATGCTTCCCAGATTCCAATAAATCACTGGTCTATATCATCCATGCTTGTTTGATTTCAACAGTGCTCTTCCCCTTCCCGCCCCCTCCAAAGCGCATACAGTAACACCTCTCTAACCGACCACCTCCACAGATCAACCACTCCCATATATCGATCGCTTTATTTGGGTCCCCAAAAATATTATTGTAACCATATTCCAACTCCCTAAATCGACCACCTCCATAAATGGACCACTTAAAGTCGGTCCTAAGGTCGATCGATTTAAAGAGGTTTTACTATAGTTTTCCTTTGTTGATGCCTATATTATTTTACGTTCTTTTTATATCCGTCGTTTAAAGTTGCATAGTCCCATAAAAGCTTCAAATTTTCGAAAGCAAAAACACTCATCTAGATTTAAAGTTACATATCCAACTTAGATACTGGTGTACGTATTAAGCACATGTTATTGTATAGAAGGGTATACTATACCAGAATTCTGACAAGCATGCATATATTAATTTAACATGATTACACTTCAAATATCTCCAAGTTTAGCCATTTTAAATCAAAGTTACTTCAAGCTAATTAATATACGGTAGATTATATGATCAACCTGATTATATGATTATATGATTCCCCGTGCCCCCAGCTCTGCCAATTTGGATTTCCACCGCTGTGTAGAACTTACAGCGTCATCAAAGGCCGGTTGCTCTCATACTATGTCTATGTGGTGTGGGAGGTTAAAAATCCCTTGGGTCGGTAAAAGTGTAGGTTCGGGCTTTCTATCGACCAGCAGTGGAATGAGGAAGACCAGTCATCTATGACTGAAATTTCCCCTGCTTAAACAACTAATGGACCAACAAAAAAACAACAAAAAACCTAATATATTTATCTCAGAAATTGACAGAAACTCAAAGCCATCAGACTAAGCAACCTAAAGCAAGAGAAATTACACTCACACACAATTGATTTGCCTCATTCCACTTTACTTGTCGCAAGTGTCCATCAGTGTATGTTTACCATCGGATATACCTTTTTTTTTAACCACACCACCCCATCCTGTTTCACTCACACTGATTGAGTTAGTTGTGGAATGTTGTGCATTCAAAACAATTTGTAAGTGCAGAAGCACCCACCGAACATGATGCACAGAACACAGGGGGCCTCCAGTGTGTGCCGCCGTTACTGTGGTTTGAACCTGGCTTCCAGCTGCCTCCCCCACTCTAGCCAGTCCACACAGACAATATGGTGTTTAATATAACACTTACTTACAAGTGATTCAACATAAAACCCAGCAGGAAACACTACAGTGAATGACCCATGCCTGCCTTATGGACTTCCTGTGTCTGAGGTGTTCAGAACCACTTTTGAGGGAAGCTGTGAAAAGGGGCCTTACCTGTGGGCGAGTTTGATGCCTGTGGTGGTCGACTCCTCGCCACTCACTGAGTACACGTCTCCACAAGGCCGGTCAACACTAACGTCACAGCGCCATGACGTCACTCTCCATGCGCAGGCGTTTTAAAACAAAAGACCAAGGCCACCATCGAGGTTGTGGCTGTGTTGGGACGGGCGGGACGTGTGACCTTATCCATGCTTGGAGAGCAGGGGAACTCCGCGCATGGGCTGATTTGATTGGTAGTGAGTTTGGGTCATGTGACCTATATCGGTATTGTACGAGTATGCCCTGAAGCAGATCCCTGTAGGATGCAGGCTGGGATGGAGATGCGTGCGCATGTGTCAGTGTGTGTGCGCGCGTGTGTGTTCGGTGTGCTACACACGTCCGGGCATATATATATATAATATATATATATATATCTATGTCATTATATATGTATGTCTGCCTAGACATGTATAGGTATATATATATATATATATATATATATATATATATATATATATATATATATATATATATATATATATATACCGTATATATGTGTGTGAGAGTTTGTCTGTGTGTGTACGTGCGGGAAATTTGCATATATATTCATATATGAGATATAATACATGCTATACCCATAGTGTACATATTCAGGTGGCATTATATACATATCATATATATATTCTTATATACATACCCCCAATAGCCGCTGTTTACTTTTTATGCTGATGTGGGGGTGGGGCATTAAACAAACAAATGAAATCTTATATGAAAGTCTACCCAAATCTGATATATGAACAAACAAGTAAACTATATAATATATGATATATATTATACATTACAAATAAATATAAATACTTCGATATGGAGTTAATGCATGGACGTGATGCCCCATTTGTGTATGTGTGCGTTTTGGATAAAGATGGAGGTACCAAGCCATCTACTAAGATTAGCTGATACTACCATTTATCATATGAAAAAGTTGGTTAACCCAAAGTCGGTTAATCCAACGTATCGGTTGATCCAAACAAAATTGTCGGGCCCCAGACCACTTCCGGTATGGTTAAACCAAACTTTCATGTGGTTATAAGGTCATCTGAGATTTGTTATATGATAAATGGTAGTATTTTGCCGGGCCGCCGAAAAATGTTTGGATTAACTGATTGCTTGGTTTAACCGAGCTTGGTTTAACAGGTTATACTGTATATACATAAAAAAAAACAATGATCAAAGTGTATATTACTTTCATAATGCACCCGCGTTTTTGCCAAAGCCAAAGCCACAGCTTGGTTAAACCAATGATCGGTTAATCCAAACAAATTTCTAGGGTCCCTTCAAGTTTGGTTTAACAGGGTTATACTGTATTTGCACAACTGGTGAAGGTTTGGACCGGTGGTGGCGCCACCAGTCCCAGGGGTGGGTCACCCATAGAATAGTACACATCCGCGCGGTGGTTAAGAATAATGCTGCGTTCATATGAACTGGTGAATATGGTGTTTCCCAGTTCACAACCTGTGAATTGCGTTCAAGTGACTTCACAACTGGTGAGCACCACCTGTGAACTGGAGATTTTGGAAGCTGCTCCTTACTCACCACTCGTGAAGAAATGGCAGTGTCGCAGTTTCCACTGCCTGCCAGTTTTTGCGGTACGCGCGGTGCAAAGCATTAGTTTTATTCAAAATTAATAGAAATCAAGAACCCTAACCTTATAAATTTGATATAATCTTTTTGGTAAAGATGCTTTCTATATGTGTGTACCAAGCGATTAGTTTGCCTCTATTATCGCCCAGCATGAAATGTGTTTACCAGGAATTGCCAAATGAACGCTCTTAGTTTACATTGTCGTGTTCACCAGCAGTAAGTGGGAAGTTCACCATATTCACAAGGACTGTATGAATGCAGCATTATATCATAATATAAGAAACATCCCTTACGCGCCTTTATTATCGCATAATTCTTATTCATTACACATATATATGTGTGTGTGCTATATATGTGTTTAAAGATTTGAGCACATCTGATTATATGAACATATCTTTCCCAAAATACAAACAAATTCAATATATATACATATATATATATATATATATATATATATATATATATATATATATATATATATACCGGGTCTATATAGGTCTATGGCAGTGAGAGACTCCCATTCAGACACATCAGCTGTACTTAGCATTGTGCACTAATTGTATGCATATATTCAATGCTGGCTGTTTATTATTGCCTATTTCAGATGCTGGAAGCAGCAGAGAATTCCGATATGAGCGTGTGTGGAGCGCGCCTCGGGCTATCTATGCATTGTGCGGCCGGCATAGATCAGTCAGAGCAAAAAGTGCTGAATTTTGTATAACT
Source organism: Branchipolynoe longqiensis (assembly GCA_030323885.1). NCBI lineage: Eukaryota > Metazoa > Annelida > Polychaeta > Phyllodocida > Polynoidae > Branchipolynoe > Branchipolynoe longqiensis. The sequence goes on along the minus strand of CM059188.1, from coordinate 95,130,782 downwards.
ACAAACATCTTTCCCACACCTTGATATCTTACAAATTCGTTATGAAGAGGTTGTTTCTTTGGGGTGGTGGTGGGTAAGTCATGGGCTGATAACTACATTACATTGGGTCAAAAGAGGACCGCATCGCAACCACATCTAGATATCGACTGAAACTACACATTTTGGTATGCACGTGGAAATTCTGACACCATAGGCTTCGGCAGTCCTTGCCCGATCCAATTAATGCTGAGCACCAGGCTAGAAAGCGACAAGTATCAATTTGATAAGTCATTGGGTTTGACTCGACCGGGAATTGAACTCCCGATCTCCCGCACGCGAGTTCCGCGCTCTGCCGATTCGGCCACCGCACCCGATAAGATGGTGTTGAAGGGACCAATAGACTACATCACGGTTCCAGCGGCGCGGTGCATTGTGGGAAGGGTCAGAGCAAAACAACCCCCCCAAAAGCACATGGCACATATGCTAATACACTGGGTGCAGCTATGAAATGTGCCAGTTTCAGCTCATCTCAGCTCTTGTTTGAAACTAGAATACTAACTAAAAAAATATATATAATAAATTAAGATATTAATCTTTTATCCAGCATTGCATTTACATCAATATAATCAGCACACCTTATGCCATGTGCATTTAGATTTAGACAAATCTGGGCACTCAGACTAGTGTTAGAGCCATAGCCAGAGTCAGTTTTACTTATTTTATTAATGTTTTTATTTATATCCTATGGTTAATGACATATGTAGAACTAGAAAATTAGTAGGGTTAATCAGATATTGGTTATATATTTCTTTGAAACTAGTGTATGTTGACACATTTGGCATTTTAATATTTAGAACAAGAATTAATAATGGTGATGTGGATATCCCTGATTCTTTTGTGTGGAATTGTATGTTTCTTAGCTCAAAATGTTTAACTATGGCTAGTTTTGCCTTAGCTATATTCATCAGATCATTATATTGCATGTGTGCACACATGTTTATGCCAAATTGCTATGTATTTCTATTCATTTTGAATAAAATCGAAGTTTTTCCCTACGCGTATCGACAAACTCAATGGCCATTCGCATTTGCTTTCCTGCCAACACCGTTTTCAGCGCATGCGGAGTTGGAACCGTGATCCCGTCTAGTACAGGAGTGAAGCAGCAGCCCCTGCACCTGCCGTGTGGTTCTATTTGTGTCACTGGCCCGACGTGTTTGACCCCCTGTGTATGATGTTCTTCTTAGGAAGGTCAACGTGTGTGTAAACACTGTAGTACTCCACTGCATGGTGCGGTCCACACCCGTCTAAAAGAGCTTTTTGTGAGGTGATATAAATAAACAGTAGAATGAGAGCAAGGAGAATTTCCACCTGTGGTAAAGCACATTTGATTAAAATCTGCATAATCCGATGGAAGCTTAACATTCTCAAAACCAAAACAGCGATCTAGATTTGATTCTACATATCTACCTTAGATACTGGTGCACTTATAAAACATGTCTCCCATCATAGAAGGGGGTTCCTGAACCAATTTAATAGAAACTGTTACTGCCGAAGCCAATAGTGCCAGAGTTTTGGCATGCTTGCCAACATTAATTTGGCATGTTTGCACTTCAAATATCTCATAAGTTAGCCATTTAAAATAACAGTTACTTCAAACTAAAGTAAGGTAGATCATAACGATCAATCTAATAAATTTATCTCAGAAAAATGACAGAAAGTCAAAACCATCAGACTATGCAACTATAAACATTATATCAAATTATGGACCATTCGTCCCAGGGTTGAAACTGAAATTTAATGAATTAATGAATATACAGTAAAACCTCTCTAACCGACCACCTCCACATATCGAGCATATCCCTATGTCGATCGCTTTATTTGGGTCCCAAACAATCGGCCATACAATACCAGTGTAATGATGAAAAAAACCTTCCTAAACCAGCCCCCCTCCAAAAATACCATTTAAAGTCGGTCCCATGGTCGGTCGATTTAGAGAGGTCCTACTGTAGTTATACAATTCTCCATTTGACCTGCAATTGTAAGGTCACGTACACAAGAGCTAAACACTGTGTAAAATCCAATGCTCGAATCTGTGGCTGTGTAGGCAGGCTATGGTGAAATCTATACAGACAAAGAGAAAGGAAGAGTATAAAGTGTAAAGAAGAGAGAGTCCAGCCCTCTCGTTTATTATTTATATGGTTACATGGGTTCATTGTAGAGTATCACCCCACCCTTTTCCCCCAATGGGAAACAAGCATTCTTGGCCCTACCAATAGGGATCCAGCATTCCTGGTCCCCATGGATACCAGAGGTCTGCCCATCGCCACAAGCTGTATGGCCTCCATGGCCACCACCAACCTTGACCTTTGAGTGTGGTGATCACTATCCCAGCAGAGGGGATAGGCCCTGAGTGCACTCACACCCAGACCTGCCAGCACCACTATGTCTATTTACATCCCACTCAGGCACCACCAACCCATACATATATATATATATATATATATATATATATATATATATATATATATATATACATACATGTGCCTGGTCACGTACACCGATCAGTAATAGAACATATGCATTCCCCCCTATGCTGAATATCAGAATATTTTACAACTGTCTGCAACAATAAACAAATTTGAACTTGCTTTGCAATTCAACACTCGGGCTGGTGAGTCATGGTGTAAATACACCATATGGTTCAAGATCGCTTGATTTCTGATTCGAATAAGGGAAGCCGGAGACTGCGTGGGATGGAAGGGTAAGGTTTATTATTTGAAAAAGTTACATGAAAGGTACAATGGGGGAATCAGTCGATGCCGTCAATGTCAAGGGAACATTCCTCAATCAACGGAACCTCGGAGGCCGCCAGAGCCGACCCCTATGCAGTAGTCCTTCAAAAAGAGGGTAGATGGGTGTGGTAAATTGTTCTTGCCTCAAAGGTCAAGCAAAACTGAATGGCGCTGTAGGTTGGGGGAGGTTTATGGGTCACTGATGTTCGTCTCTCCGGCTAGGGTCATGGTGGGTACCCGGCTCCCCTCCTCAAATGAACCAAAATTTGGAAATTATGCGCCGATTCGAATAAGGCAAGCCGGAAACCGTGTGGGATGGAAGGGTAAGGTTTATTACATGAAAAAGTTACATAAAAGGTACAACGGGGGAATCAGTCAATGGCGTAGATGTCAAGGCAGCCTCCCTCGATTTCTGGAACCTCGGAGGCTACCCGAGCCGACCCAAAGCTCAGGGTATAAGACTCAGAGGGCCTCCGAGGGGGCGAGGCGTGGGATGTAATTGAAGACAGCGGATGATTCCCAGGTGCCCTGCGCAATTATTGCCGCTAGGTCAATGCCTCTCATTGCACATGCCTGTGCCGCCGCCTGACGAAGGCCGTGGAGGGTGAACCTCGACACCTCCGGGACCCCCCCTCCGCGAGCGCCTCCTGCAGCATTGGGGTCAGCATCTGAGGGGTCAGGGGGCTCCCATGTGGCAGATGAAAGCCGGGGCATCAGAGGGGGCCGGGACCTGCTGGATTAGCACTCGAGCCCCAGAATACAAAGAAGTGTGGGTTCGAATCCTGCTCTAGGCACAATATTTTCAATTCCCTTCACCCCATGACAATGTCATAGTTAGGATGGGTTGGCTGAATCGGTAGGAGCGCTGGCTGGCTAACCATTCAGGAGGTTGTGGGTTTAAACTCTGACCAATTCTAGCCAATGACTTACAAAATGGATACTTGTTGCTACCTAGCCTGGTGCTCAGCATTAAAAGGATATGGCAAGGATTGATCAGTTCAGTATCAGGATAATGTGATTGTGTGGGCTATCAGGTTCTGGTAGTGCAGTCTTCTAGTAGATCAACACTATACAATTATCATGAATATGCACTGTTATAAGTCGGTACCAATCCTAGTATGACCGTAAATGTTGTTAGGCTGTAAAGCCCCAAAGAAATAAGAAACAAACGAATGATGTTATCGTACCTTCTAATACAAGGACGCATCTAATAGAGTCACAACCATTATTTGGTATTGGAGTTTAGGATCAGGACAAGTGGGTTCGTGGTGTAGGAGGCATCAAATTATTTACAAGGTGTAAAATATAATACCTGCCTCTATTATTTGATAAAAACAGATTACGGATGACACAGATAATTAAAACGGTTAATGTTCCGCATGAACAAATAGTGGCCCGAATACAATAAAAGGCACTAGAATACATCAATAATCTCACGGCGGAAGAGTGATTTATGTGCATTTAGGATTAACTATCAGCATATCGATATTAAGAAAGACAAATCCCTGACCTAAAAACGTACAAAAAATATCTGTGCAAAATAAAAACTGGGAACCCCAACTGAACTGCACCACAAGGGGGCAGGTGATATGTCACGGCCCACCAACTGGACAGCCCAGGGCGGGATAACCGGAAATAAAAAAGCCAGGTAACATATCCAACAACAATATAAATCAAATCAAATCCAAAAAACATAATTCAACCACGTACAAGCCTATGGACATGTAAATAAAATAGGCTAGTATAGAATTAAGTAGAAAAAAAAGTCTTCGCAAGAAAACCCCAAAACACTAACATAGAACCTTAAGAAAATAACTAACATAGTAATAAGAATATAACAAAAATACAATGCCAAGAGGGCCCAAAAAAGTAACATAGGCTACTAAACGTACCAACATACTATCTATCTTCTACTGAAATGCAGACAATCAAATAACTTATCAGCAGCTACTGTTTGGTAAGACAACACCAACACTACAGCTGGCCAGCATTGAAAACAAGCCTGGATACCCAGGCTTACATGCTATGGACAGAATAAATACAGCCTCAATAAAAAATATATTAAAATAAATTAAAAGAATTGTGACAATGGGTGTATATAACAGTGCTTTCCAGGCAATGTTTCCCATTTAAAGTTGCATAATCCAATAGTGATGTTCTTCTGCCATATTATTTTAGATAATTATATTAAGTTGCTGATTATTATAGAATTGCTTAATTTGAAGTAACTTTTATTTTAAAGGGTGAGCCTTAGAGATATTGAAGGGAAAACATGCAAAATTAATTTGGTAGTGAATGTTGGAATGCTGATTACAATAGGCTGCAACAATGATAAGTTTTCCTAAATCTACTTAGTAGTACTCCTTTAGTGCAGCATTAGATGTTTAATGACAACACCATTATCTAAATTGAACATGTAGGATCAAATCTAGGTAAGAGTTGTGATTTGGAAAATTTGATGTCTTCATTGGTGTATGCAGCAATAAACCTTCAACAATATGAATAATTACTGCTGGCCGTCGCAGTTACTCATCTTATACTCACTGCTATCAGGAGGATCCTAGCAACTGTCTGCCAGTCTCCCCCCTCTCCCCTCCCCCCCCCCCCCCCCCCCACTAAATACCAAAACAACTCATAAGTAAGAAAGGGATGACAAGTCACGCAAGATTGACAGTGATAAGGTTGAGCTTTATTGCTACAACTCTTGTTCACCTACTAGTGACCTGCCACCCTGACTCACTTACAACCTGCCACACACACCCACATGGTTCCTGCTTGTTCAGTCTAATTCAGTGCCTAGATCCCATTGAACCTAAATCCTATGGGTGTTACACACAGCTCAGTGGTGAACTGCTTCTTTTGGTATCTCTGTCTAGCAACTGCAACGAGTACAAGGGTGACTGGGCTCACATAGCCAGCCAATCAAACACCTCTGCAGCCTGGGAGGGGTGGCGCCAAAGAGGGGCACCCGTCACTCAACCCAGTGCAGGTGGTGTCCCTAATATATGCAGAATGGCTGGGTGTACTTACCCAGCGGTCCTGTGGTAACATCTAGTCATCATACGGTTACAGTAAACATTAATATATGTCCCACTCCATTTGCACTCTTCCTGGTGCATGGAGGGAACATTTCTGTAATTCATAACCGTATCTTAATATCCGGACATCATACCGCAATCCCGGTCACCATGCATCATCAAGTTTCCACATTGTTATTTCTATGTCACACAGTGAGTGGGCACGCATTGCGTCACTATTACATAACAATGGTCCCCAACTTCGTCGCCTGATATATTGATATGATTCCAAGCTCATCTATCACGACCGAAAGACCGTATATTTGTACAAATAGGCCATCTAGCTCTGATACCTGTTTTAGAGCTGCATAGTCCAATGCAAACATTAGATTTGTTTTAACCAGAGCCCTCAACTTTGCTTTGATCCTACAGATTAAACTTAGATACTGGTGCACTCATTAAATATATGTTGCTGCATAGGACATGCTAAGCCAATTTAATAGAACGTGCTACTGCTGCAGCGCATGGTGTCATACTTATAACACCAATGCTAAAGTTAATTTAGCATGTTTTTAATTCTGATATTTCCAAAATTGCCATTTAAAATAAAAGTTAATATAAACCAAATTAAAGTACATTATAACGATCAATCTAAAATATGTATCTTTAAAAATAGTAGAAACTCAAAATCATTGGGCTATGCAACTTTAAGCACATTCCAAGTAATTTGATTGATTATGCGTAGTAACAGTTAAAGTCATTATCATATTAAATATGTAAATGCGTATTCATAGAATAGAACCAATGGAAGGTTCTAACATAATATTAAAGTTGTATAATCCAATGGTTCAATTGGACTATGCCGCTTTAAATACAGAATATTAAGTTTGCGAGGCAAAGTTTCAATTTGATCTATAAAGACTACAATGTGGGAGTATGGAAGCAGGGTTACCGATATCAATAGTCGGATACAGTATAAAGTTCATCAACGGCATTGTGCTTAAGGCATGGAAGTTGTTACCTAATTTGCGCAATAACCAACCCAAGAAGGTGTGGGTGGGTGATGTCTCCCAAGTATGGACCATTGTCCACACACTCTGTTTTGATGAATTGATTGAAATGGACCTGGTATTACTTTACTGGCGACTTTAAGAACAGATGTCATTTATTAACAGACAATAGTAGATGCAACAATATAGCAACAATATAACTTATGTACAATGCCCAACATGTAATAAGATCTAGATCCTTAAGCACTAATAACAGCTAACTTATCAAATGAACACATAGAACTACTATGGTGCCTAATAAAAAATGAAAAGCAAGCAAATATAGCCATAGCAAGCCTCTACAGACCTCCATCAGGGGAAATTGAACTCTTCATTGAAGCCCTAGAGAAGAGCATAAACACCATAAAAAAGCTGACAAAGGCAGAAATCTTCATACTAGGAGACTTTAATGTAAATTACAACAGCAATGATAAAAACAAACTAATGCTGCAAACCACAATCAAAATCTTAGGCCTACAACAGCTCATCACTGAAAAAACAAGGCTAAGTAAAAATAGCACAACAATTGACCTAATACCAACCAACCCAAACCACGCCACTAAATGGGGCACCAGGAGCTGGGGTATAAGTAATCATGAGCTAATATATGTAACAAGGAAAAAACTAAAAAGCACAAATCATTATGAATATAAGATGGGCAGGTCCCTAAAAAACTACTCAGAAGATGCATTAAAAAAGCATCTGCACCAAAACATAAACAACATCACACAAAACAGAGATGATGTTAATATCTATTGGGGCAACATCATCACAGAAATAAGAAAATCAGCTGATGAGATGTGCCCCATTAAGAAAATAATAATACAAAAAACCAGGACCCCTGGGTAGACAATGACCTGCTAACATTCATCATAGCCAAAAGTAAACTGGGTAATAAAGCAAAGCTCACAGAAACTATAGAAGACAAACTGGCCTACCATATCGCCAGAAACAACTCTCTCAAAGCTGTGAGAACAGCAAAAAAGAAATACATAATAAAGCAGGACAAAGATTGGGGAAGCAATACAAACAGATTCTGGAAAAATGTAAACCTATTATTCCCCAAAAATAACAAAGAACAGCCCACAAACTTCCAAGATAACGAAGGGACAATGCTCACAGACAAATGTGCAGCAAACAAACTGAACACGCACTTTACCACAATAGGACAAAAGCTGTCAGAATTTTTTTTAAAAAGGTGGGAGAATAGATCAGGAACTGTGCAGAATGAAATCCCCACCTGCAAAACAGATATAATAGAAGTAAAAACATTAATAAATGACATAGACACAAATAAACCAAGTGGAATAGATGAAATACCAACCAAAATACTGAAAGAGGCACTCCAAGCCATCCCGGCCACTATAGTAGGCCTATTCAACATCTCCTTTGAACAGGGGCGTTTTATCTCAGCCTGGAAAATGGCAACCATTACCCATATTCACAAAAGTGGAGAGAAACAAAAGATGGGAAACTACAGGCCAATATCGATTCTTCAAACCCCAGGCAAGCTCATTGAAAAAGTGTTACATAGATACATAAAGGAACACCTGGAAAAAAACGATATACTAAACGAAAGACAAGGGGGTTTCAGGAAACTGCACTCCACATCTAAAACAATAGCTAACCTAACAAATGACATATTGGCATCAATGAACCAAAAACAATTAGTTGGAGCAGCCTTCATTGACTTCAGCAAAGCATTCGATACAGTAGACCATAACATACTACTGGAAAAACTAGAATCCATGGGCATCAAATCCAACACTATGGACTGGATAAAATGCTACCTGAACAACAGGCAACAGAAAACAAAAATAAACAACACACTATCAGACAACCAACCCGTCACATGTGGTGTACCCCAAGGGTCAGTGTTAGGGCCACTGCTCTTTATAATCTATATAAATGATCTTGAAAAATGGTTGCAAACCGAATGCCTCCAACTATATGCAGATGACACAGTCATATATGTAAATGGCACCACAGAAGAGGAGCTAATAACTAAACTAAACAAGCTCCTACTAAGACTGGATGAGTGGTATGAGTCCAACAAAATAACCATCAACACAAGCAAGTCAAAAACAGTTCTTTTCTCGCATAAACAAATGCCAGAAAGAAAACTACACTGTAAGCTATGAAACCAAACACTAGAAAATGTAGACCATTACAAATACCTAGGCCTTGAGTTGGACAGCCAACTAAACTACAACCTATGTATAAACAAAATTGTCCAAAAGGTAAACCACAAACTGTGGCTATTTGCAAAGCTAAGAGACTACATGACACAAGAAATGTCAATAAAAAATCTTCAAGGGCATGGTGCTCCCCTATTTTGACTATGGAGATGTAAACGACATGGGTGCGAAAAAAGAACTTTGAAAAAAATTGCAAACACTACAGCCCTGAAAATCTGCCTCAGAGTAGACAAGCTGCACCCGACCTATGACATACACAAAAGAACCAAAGTAAAATTGCTAGAAAATAGGAGAATAATTCATCTGAAAACATTAGCATACAGCTATAGTCAACACAATAAACTCCACAAAGGGCTACTAGAGCAAATAATGCACCACTAATAAAGCAGACCAGAAGCCAAATAAAAGCTCATGAGAGAAGCACGCTGGAAATGCCTGCCGAGGTGTGGAATGCCCAAACAGTAAAGGAACGACAAATTCCTGACCTAAAAACATACAGAAAATATCTGTGCAAAATAAGGCTAGGAAACCCCCACTAAGCTGCACTGCAAAGGGGCATGTGATATGTCACGGCCCACCAGCGGGACGCCCAATGGAAGGTAACCATGCTAAAAGTAGCCAGATAGCACACCACCCAGCTATGTACAAGCCTATGATATGTAAATAGGAGTAGGCTAGTCTATTAGTAAGAGTAGAAAAAATAAAACACATATATACCAATAAAATCCAAAAAAATTAACATAGACTACTAACCAGACCAACCAACTATCTATCTGCTGCTGAAATGCAGGCAATCAAATACCTTATCAGCAGCTACTGTGTGATAAGATAACACCAACACTACAGCTGGCCAGCATTGAAAACAAGCCTGAATACCCAGGCTTATATGCTATGGAAAGTATAAATACAGCCTCAATAAATAAAAATTTTTTTTTAAAGATTAACTTGGTTTTGCAATATCATCAAGGTTTTGGAGTGTTCTTCATTGTTTCAATGATATCTGTCAAATAAAATTATAGTTAATACACTCCTGGCTCCAACATTAGCTACAGGGATTTTACAAATCAAGCCTGTCACCTAACATTTCTGTAATTCATAACCATATCTTAATATCCGGACATCATACCGCAATCCTGTCACCGCGCGTCATAACATTTCCACATAGTTATTTCTATGTCACACAACGAGTGGGCACGCATTGCATCGCTATTACATAACAATGGTCCCCAACTCCGTCGCCTGAGATATTCATATGATTCCAAGCTCGTCTATCACGACCGAAAGACCGTATATTTGTACAAATAGACCGTGTAGCTTTGATACCTGTCGAGCGAAACCTGTGATTGTGTCTCCTGCATGTCTCGAGTTTGAACCTGGAGTGAACTTTGTTATGAAACTGACTCATGCACAAGTCTTTGGGTGTTTTTGTTGCTGGGGGGAGAGGGGGGCTTACATGCGTTGATCATACAATAGAAATTTCAACTGCGGAGTAGTAGTTGTAATAGTAGTGGTAGTAGTAGTAGAAAAATCCCAAATTTGAACCACAACAACTTGTTTAGTGACAATTTAAAATCTACATTATACTTCTTATTGCAACACATGAAAGGGGGTTGCCTTGTGTATCAGTAGACTCTGAACATTACACGGAGTGAGCTGTCACCAATAGGGCGGCTTTCCCTATTTTTTGGTAGTCAAATTTTATCTGGCTCATAGACTATAAAAAAACACAAGTTCCTCACGTGAAGGCACTAACTGAACCAGTTTATCTTGTATTCATACTGATTCTATAGAAATAGGATTGTTTTTTTCCCCCTGCATCGTGGGTTCGAGCCCTGGTCGAGTCAAACCAATGACTTAAAAATTGATACTTGTCGCTTCCTAGCCTGGCGCTCGGCATTATTAGGGTAGGACAAGCACTGGTTAGCTCAGTGTCAGGATAATGTGACTGAGTGGGATATCAGGTCATGGTGCCAGTGGCCTGGTTTCCCAGCGGGACAGCACTATAAAGGCCCCATGAGTGCGCACTGTCACAAGTCGGTACCCATCCTGATATGACATTAGATGTTGCTAGGACATAAAACAACAAACAAACAAACAAAGCACCCACTTCACCCAACCATGACATGCTCAATCTTGTTGCCTCGTTCAGGTACTACTACTAGATGTAGTGTCTGCTGCGCTGGTGATTTTACACGGCAACAAACCAATCTCTATTTCAAACCCATTAACAATACCATACAAATTTGGAAATAAATCACTGTTCTGAACCTAGGTACAAGATTCACCCCGTACTGCTGCAGTAGGGGTGCAAACCAACCCTATGTAAAAGGTGGCGAAAATGCGAGTAAAAGAATTGAGAGCCTAATTTCACAATCTAAGAAGCAACATTTATTCTATGTAGGTGTCTTCATATTTACCCGCTACCTTTGAGTTGAAAAATATAATATAATATCTAGTTTAATAAGATTTAAAAGTGAAATCGACGGCGTTCTACGGCCGCCATCTTGTCTTTTTGCATTCTCTCCCATTTCACCAACTCTGTGCCTATATAAGTATCCATTTGATACTGGAGCCACATACTGGAGCCTCACTTCCATACTAACGCTATTTTCGCCCGTATTTATATAAGGCTGATCTTCACCCGTGTACTACAAGTACCGGGTGAATCTTTTATCTATTGTGAACCATGATAGCTTAATATTTTAAATCAATCAAATACAGTCTCTTTGTACTCATCTTCGCTGTTAAATGCAGGGTTGGAATGACCCAGTCCCTCTCCCTCTCCCTCTCCTCCTCTTCCTCCCCCGTCCACATTCTCTCGCTTCCTGATTTGACCCGAGCTTGCCGAGCTAGCATTTGACCCAGTTCGGATGACCCCATTCGCCATCCCTCTGTTCCCAATGGCTACCCCGTCGATCGCGTCATCCTCTTCGATCTCAGAGGTCTGTGCAGGCGCGCGCTGCGGCCCGCCGTTGTTATTGTTGTTCTCGGAGAGGCGGGTTGTGTCTGGGTTCAGTTCTGCCGGGTGTTCGGGGAGGGTGTTCAGGCCTAGCTTCTGGGCGAAGTTGTCTTTGCTGATCCGCATTCCGCGCGCCAGTTTGGCCGCGTCGCCGATCACGTTCGCGTCCGTCGACCTGATGATGTTGCCGTCAGGGAATTCGAGACGACAGGCCAGTCCGTGCTCGACAAAGTCGGCACCGAGCCGCTCGTCCTCCTCGGACATGCGCAGACCCATCGCCAAGTCAATGGCCTGGTATGGTGCGAAACCAAAGACAATATATGACAAGACTGCGCGAGCAAATCAACGCTTTTATAGCTTTCATATATTATAGGAATTTCTTAAATAATCATGCAGTGCTGCCACCCAACGGCAAACACTGCAATTGGACAGGTCCCCATGCCCAGCCTGACTACTGTACCATTCAAACCAGGGGGCAGCTTCCCTAGCCCACCCTGACTACTGTACCATCAAAGACAATGTACGACAATAATAGTCAATTATAGTCAATTATAGTTAATTATAGCCAATTATTATTCAATTATTTAATATTATAATATGATTCAATTATAGCGACAATTATAGCGGTAGATATACACTGTGTAAATATAACATTTTTATTGCCATTTAATGCACACCGTGTCTGCCATGGGATGGCGCCACTGGATCTGTATTTCACAGGAAATCTTGTCATACACTATCTTTGGGGAAACCCATGCAATATATACTGTAAGTCACTTTAAGTATGACTTTAGTCATAATCAAAGTAAGCTACGGTTGGTATAAATAAAGTTGCATTGTCCAATGGTTTTGAGTTTGTGTCATTTAAACAAATATATATATTAGGTGGATCGTTATAATCTACTATTAGTTTAAAATAATTTGATTGGAAATGGCTAACTTAGGAGATATTTGAAGTGAAAACACGCCAAAGTAATGTTGCCCTGCTTGTTTAAGCTCTGATCCCATAGGCTTCAGCAGTAAAAGGTTCTATTAAATGGGTAGTATTCCGTTCTATGAAGCAATAAATGCGTGTTAAGTGTATCGTATTTAAATTGGATATGTAGAATCAAATCTAGATAAGTGTTTTGGTTTAAAAAAATGTTATGCTTTTATTAGACTAGATTTATCCAGCTTTAATGAGATGATTCCATTGGCATGCTATTTTAGTTAGTATGCTTTCCTGGAATAAAGCATGCATATTCAATAGACTACATCACCGTTCCAGCCGCGCGGTGCATTGTGGGATGTGTCAGACCAAAACAAACCCGTGAGAAGCACATGGCACATGCTAATACACTGGGTGCCGTTATGAAATGTGCTAGGTTCAGCTCATCTCAGCTCTTGTTTGAAACATAGAACATTAACTAAAAAAATATATATAATAAATTAAGATATTAATCTTTTATTCAGCATTGCATTTACATCAACAAAATCAGCACATCTTATGCCATGTGCATTTAGGTTTAGACAAATCTGGGCACTCAGACTAGTGTTAGAGCCATAGCCAGAGTCATTTTTGCTTATTTTATTCATGTTTTTATTTATATCCCATGGTTAATGACATATGTAGAAATAGAAAATGAGTAGCGTTAATCAGATATTGGTTATATATTTCTTTGAAACAAGTTTTTGTTGACACATTTGACATTTTAATATTTAGAAGAAGAATTACTTCTGGCTAATCAAATGTGATGTAAACATCAGCCTGTGAAATGACTGAAATTGTATGTTTCTTAGCTCAAAATGCTTAATTGTGGAGAGTTGTGTCTTAAACATATTCATTATATTATTATATTACATCCTGCCATCCATGTTTGTGCCAAATTGTGATGTATTTCTATTAATTTTGAATAAAATGGCAGTTTTGCTCTACACGTATGGGCAAACTCAATGGCTGACTGCCTTTGCTTTGCTCCAACACCGTTTTCAGCGCATGCGCAGTCAGAACGAGGATCTCGTCTATTTTCTAAGCACTATGATAGGTTGGGTTGGGAGAAGCTTGATGCACGTCAACAACCTATTTTGAATCATTTATTATTTGAAAACACAAATTATCTACACTATTTAAAGTTGCATAATCAGGTAGTTTTGAGTTCTGGCCATATCTTTTCGATAACTATATTAGGTTGATCCTGATAATCTATCTTACTTTTACGTTGCAGTAACTTTGAGTATAAATGTCTAGCTTTGAAGATATTTGAAGTGAATACATGGAGAATTACTCTTGGCATGCATGACTAGCATTACCGGTTATACTTACTGGGCACTTCTCCCAACCAGGCGATGCGCATGTGCAAAACATATGTGATATAAACAACAACAATCAACGTGTCTATAGGGTCAGTTGTAGGTAAGTGTTTTGGATTCCGAAAATGTGATGCTTTCATCGGCCCATGCACCTTTACACGAAACAGCATAAATCTGAGGCAGAAACAATCATTTAATATTAAAATGCGATATTGGGTTGGTTGGTTGTTGGAGTTTTACGTCCTGGCAACATCTAAGGTCACATCAGGACGGGTATCACCTCATGACAGTGCACACTCATGGTGAGTTTATAGTGTTGCCCCACTGGGAGACCAAGCCACCAGCACCATGACCTTATATCTCACTCAGTCACATTATCCTGACATCGAGCCAACCAGTCCTTGCCCCTATCCTAATAATGCTGAGCACCTGGCTAGGAAGCAACACGTATCAAATTTGTCATTGGTTTGATTCGCCCGGGAATTGAACTCCCGACCTTCCGCATGAGAGGCCTGCGCGTCCGGTGCGCGATATTGTGTCAGAACGGTATTTTACCACCGGTGTAAAGATTTCAAATTCCCCCCATATTCAAGTTCCCCCCCGGGAACTTGAAAACGTTTTCAAATTCCTCCCAGGGGAATTTGAAAACGTTTTCAAGTTCCCTCCCTCGTTTTAACTTTCCCTCCCCCCGTGGATTATTATCCACACCATCTTCAATAAAATAAAAATGAACTATGGACTGACATACACACACAGACATACAAAAATCTCTTATTTTGTGAAATTTCGTGAAATATTAGATTTTTCGTGAACTTTAATTTTTTTCGTTAAATTCGTTATTTTTTCTGGAAATTGTCTGGACATTTTTTATTTTCCGGGAAATTTTCGATTTGTTTAACTTTTCAATTTGTTGTGCTTTTTTGAATAATTAAAACAATATAGAATTTTTGTGTGAAATTCTTTATTTTCGTGAAATATACATTTTTGTGAATTTTTTGCATGAAATTGTTCGATTAACAAAAAATCTTTTTGGGGAAATTTTGGTGACTACTATTACTATTTTTCATAAATTTCCGATCTTTTTAAAACTTTTACATTGTTGTGGAATTTTCTTTATTTTTAAACAATTTTAAATTCCCGGGTTAATTTGAGGGGGATTAATTTGAAAATAGGGGGAGGAATCTGAAAACTGTTTTTAATTTCCCCCCGGGAATCTGAAAACGTTTTAAATTTCCACAGAGGGAAGTTAAGAACGTTTTCAGATTCCCGGGGAGCAACTTGGGAAGGGGGGAAGTTGAAATTGTATTCCTGTAGGGAGGGATTTGAAAATAGGGGGAGGAATCTGAAAACTGTTTTTAATCCCCCCCCCCCCCCGGAATCTGAAAACGTTTTTATTTTCCCTGGAGGGAAGTTAAGAACATTTTCAGATTCCCGGGGGGGGGGGTAACTTAGCAAGGGGGAAGTTGAAATTGTATTCCTGGAGGGGGGGAATTTGAAAATAGGGGGAGGAATCTGAAAACTGTTTTTAAATTCCCCCCCAGGAATCTGAAAACGTTTTTAAGTTCCCCGGAGGGAAGTTGAAAACGTTTTCAGATTCCCGGGGGGGGAACTTGAGAAGGGGGGAAGTTGAAATCGTTACACCGGGTCGAATGTGATGTAAGCTAATGTTGACCTTATTTCTTTATGTACGTGACCTTACTCTGGAGTAACCTTGGCTACACTGACCTTGAGTAAGATGTAGGACGTGGTGACGGTCCAGACGCCGATGGTGCAGACAGACAGGAGCTGTACGAGGAGTATGTACGGGCTCCCTCCGCGGAATATACCCATTCGGCCTCGGGTCATATTCTGGATTTTGTCCTGAAGTTAAAGTTACATGGTCCGATGAAATCTTCTTGTTTTTCAAAACCAAAACAGTTACCTACATTTGATTCTATATATCCAACTTAGATACTGGTGCATTAACTAACAATTAGGGTCAGCATATGCAGGATAATCAGTAAATGTATTACTCCATCCCTTTGGGCACCTACTTTGAAGCAGCCCACTAACCAATTACGTCAATATCGTAACCTCATTAGTCTTGCCCTCACTCTAAAGGGACCAGGCTATCTGTAATTTAGATATCAGCAAAGACCCTATAATACTAAGACGGCTCACTCCCTATCTCTCCCATGGTAATGTAAATTTCGCAGTGCCACCTTGGGGTGGGTTTGATCAGCCCAGCTGCTGGTTGGCATTTCACATGTAAACACATACAATTACATTATACATGATATAGCTAAGTATGAATACACATCAATATGAAATTGCTATGAACAAATACACATCATCATCAGCATCATCATCATTATCACCATCATCACACATCTTTCACATTCACATATACATTTATACATATAATATAGCAACTGTTTAACCATGAGAACAGCCAGCACGCCAAGTGGTGGGTTTGATCATTTTGATTACACAGTACAGGCTGAGTGAGCCGTCTCAGTATTATAGGGTCTTTGATATCAGTAGGTTAGCCCACATTACATGATCATTGTGAGCTGAAAATCTGGATCATAACTACAGGAGTTTTGGCATGCTTGCCGAAATTATTTTAGGTTCTATTAGCTCAAATTGCTCCAAAATTAAGAGTTTTTCATCCAAGTTACTACGGATTAATGAATAGTCGGTTACAGTTGCACACTACAAACCTCTATCTATTCCCTTCATATCCTTACCTAACACATTATCGGCCACAACCTTCATTTGGCCTATTCATAGCGCCGCATGGTAGGACAATAAGGACTTCCCGGTTGCCTGGGGCACCTAGATTACTCGGTCAGGCAAGTGAAGTTCTCGGTGACCTGCCCAAACAAGCAAGTCCTTATTTTTCTGATCTGCAGTAGCAGATTTCAGTTTCAATTCGCTGACTTGGGCTTGGGCAAGTAGTTTTGCCACTCAGGCAAGTAGTTAAATCCAGTCACTTGCCCAATTGGACAATTAGACAAGTGGGAACAAAAATTGCTGTCCTACCCTGATAGGTGTCACAAATTTACTTCTAGAATCCAACGTCACAATTATATGGTTAATTTGTCTTCTTTTATTCATGTTTTCTTTATATTATGTATAATCACTTGTGTGTGTGGTCAGCAGTTTCTTCTGTGAGAATCTGGTGGCAACACACTGGTCCAGCCCTTCAGACGTGTGTGTGCACACTGGCCACTGCACCTTGCACGGCCTCTACCTTCCAGGATAGGGCAAGGACTGGTTAGCTCAGTGTAAGGATAATGTGACTGAGAGGGATATCAGGTCACGGTGCTGGCAGCCTGGTCTCCCAGTGGGGCAGCACTGCTTAGTTACCATGAGTGTGCACTTTCACAAGTCGGTACCCATCCTGATATGACCTTAGATGTTGCCAGGACGTAAAACTCCAGCAACCAACCAACCAGCCTTCTAACACAAACACATACTCAGCTCACTATTACATATTCGTCGGACCCTATTTAATCCACCAAGCTCCTTATCTGACCACCGTCCTGATATGACCTCAGATGTTGCCAGGACGTAAAACTCCAACAACCAACCAACCTTATCGGATCAGAACAGTCATGACGCAGATTTCTGCCATTCATTTTATCCCTCTACAAAAAAAAGAAGAAAAAAGTCAGTTTATCTGCTAATCTGAGCCACTCTCTGACATCAGGCGCTGAGAACAAAGTGGTCTGCTGATTAATTAATGAGTTTGTTTCTTACAGCCTAGCAACATCCAAGGTTATATCAGGACGGGTACCGACTTGTGATAGCGCATACTCATGGTGACTTTACAGTGCTGCCCCACTGGGAAATCAGGCTGCTGGCACCATGACCCGATATCCCACTTAGTCACATTATCCTGACAGTGAGCAAACCAGTCCTTGCCCTATCCTATTAATGGAGAGTGCCAGGCTAGGAAGCGACAAGTACCAATTTTATAAGTCATTGTTTTTACTCGACCGGGAACCGAACTCCCGACCTTCCGCATGCGAGGTCTGCGCTCTACCGATTATGCCACAGCGGCCAGTTTGAATTAATCAGGGTTCACTGCGATGCGAAACTAGGTCAACAACGAGTGACTCACTTCGTCGACGAAGAGTCCGACGCTGATCATGCCCCACACGGAGCAGACGAAGTGCACGGGGATGACGCCCACTGGGTCGTCAATCTTCATCCAGTTCAGGAAGATGGGGGTCAGCACGGCCAGCTGCCCCCCGACCATCCCGATCACCACCGCCTCCCACGCGTACGCGATGGCGCAGATGGCTGCCGAAGAGGTATCAATCAATGTGAGACTATCATTAGGATAGGACAAGGACTGGTTAGCTGTGACTGAGTGGGATATAGGATCATAGTGCCGGTTTCCTGCTTTCCCAGTGGGGCAGCACTATTAAATCGCCATCACTGCACACTGTCACAAGTCGGTACCCGTCCTTGTTTGAACTTAGATTGTTGTTTGTTTGTTGTTGTTTTACGTCCTAGCAACATCTAAGGTCATATCAGGACGGGTACCAACTTGTGACAGTGCACACTCATGGCGACTTTATAGTGCTGTTTCACTGGGAAACCAGGCCACCGGCACCATGACCTGGCATCCCACTCAGTCACATTATCCTGACACTGAGCACACCAGTCCTTGCCCTGTCCTAATAATGCCGAGCGCCTGGCTAGGAAGTGACAAGCACCAATTTTCAAGTCATTGGTTTGACTCGACCATGGTTCGAACCCACGACCCCACGATCTACCAGCATGGGAGATGGACGCTCCAACTCATTCGGCCATCCCGTCTGGTCTCTTAAATGAAAGAATTAATTGATAAAAATTGTTTTAATGAACTATATGAGGAGGTACAGACCAGCTGCCCTGAAAAAGGCCAAAATGTCTTCTTGTTCTACTTTAGTAAAAAGGTCATGCATACTGTCTGCAGTGTAGAATTGTTGGCGCAGGGCCAAAAAGTCAACACAACTGAGTAAAATGTGTTTGAGTGTCAGTGGGGACTGACACCCAATACATTCAGGGGGAGGTTCCCCCTTGAGCAGAAAAGCATGTGTAAGCCACGAGTGGCCAATACGGCAGCGGCTAAGGACCACTTGGTGTTGACAGGACGTAAAACAACAACCAACCAACCTCCCCTTGGCTAATGAGAGACAGACATGGCAAAAAATAGTTATAAAACAGCTTCTTTTATCTCCATACGATGACCAATTCGGCTAAAGGACGAAGTGTTAACATATTTCGGTAAAATAATTACCAATATTTGTTAAATGAGCTAGATTAAGTCCACTTCAATAGCTATCTAAAGCTGCATAGTTCGATGAAAACATCAAATTTTCAAAACCAAAATAGTGATCTAGATTTGATTCTACATATCTAACTTAGATATCAGTGCACTTAATCAAATATTTGTCACCATATAGAACGGAATACCAAGCCAATTTAATATAACCTGTTATTGCAGAAGCCTATGGTGTTAGAGTTGGCATGATTGCCCAAATTAATTGTGTATGCTTGCATTTCAAATGTCTCAAAAGTTAGCTATTTAAAATAAAAGTTACTTCAAACTAAAGTAAAGTCCATTATAATGATCAACCTAATATATTTATCTCCGAAAATGACAGAAACTCAAAACCATCGGACTATGCAACTTTAATTGTTGTTCATGTCAATTTGGACAGCGTAGAAGGGTTCCCAGTAGATGTGGATTGCCGATTGATTTCCTTGGTCTGTGAGTCCTACACATAAATCACTGCCAACATCTAAAAGGTAGTGGGTAAAGCGTCAGGTGTAGCACTTATCGACTTCTGGTTGCCCTGATATGGCCTGCCAAGACTCCAACTCCAAGGCTGCCGAGATGACGCTAATTAGAGGCAGGAATAACCTTCCACTGCTGAAGAAAGTAAGTCCTGACCTGGGAGCTGTAGAGCCTGCCTATTCACGCTATTCACACGCATGCGCTGGAAGCTCCAATGACCCAAAAGCAATATACTTTTGTAATTTTCAAAATATCCCAAAATTTGACTGACATATGTGCATTTGAAAGTTAGTCATTTCCATATCTTTTGTAAGCGCTGTGGCAACAGTCACACAACTGTAGTGTTCGTCGTCGCCGTCAGATGTCGCATGCGTTGTGGATATTGTGTATTCACACTATTCTGAAACCAGACCGAGGCCACTTACGCATCTGTGAGGCGCCGGTGTATGAAAAGTAATGGGAATACATTTTCGTTGACCAATACCTCTCGAAATCACTCAAATTTGAGGGTATTCATTTTTTAAACTACCATATTCATCTTTGCATACCTGTTTTCTATCTATTGGTCAATTTTCACGAAGATTGGGTGACCCTTGCATGGTGATTTTCCCATTCTTTAACTACAATTTGACTGTCAACTTCAAGTCTGCATAGTTACGGTGGTATCATGCAATGCAGCACTGTCGGGCGTAGTTATCTGTGCAATGCAGTTAAACAACTAGTTTTAGTAATTACAAATTTTAAAAAGCTTTAAAAGGGTTCAAATATATTTGTTTAATATATCTATATTAAGAAAGTTATGCAATTTTGAATTTAAGAAAGGATTGGCAGCGAAGGTGAGCGACTTTGTTGACATTGCCTACTGAAATGCATCTGATCATCACTCAATCTTCATGAAAATTGACCAATAAATATAAAAAAGTTATGCAAAAATGAATATGATAGTTTCAAAAGTGAATATCTTCAAATTTGACTCCTTTAATTTCTGTAGTAGTTCATACACATCGGCACACAGCGGTGTCTTATGGCAATTTCCAATACCCGACGCGTAATCAGCCTCGCTCTGATGACGAATTAGGTCATGCATGAATAGTGTGAATTGACTGATCCCACATATGCATGGCGGCACCACCGATTGCATGTAGCCTCGCTTTATAATGCAATCTCGGTCAGTGCTGAGAGATCTGCGATTGCACTAAGTGGCCAGTGAAATGCTAGAGACACTCACGAGTGAGTCTGTGATTCGAGGAAGGAAGCCGGAGACTGCGTGGGAGGAAGGGGTGTTTATTGACAATTGAGGGAGGGCTACAGAAGGGAGGTTTTTAGTCCAGTTCGTTGATGTCGTTCGGGGCGTCCGTAGGCGCCGGAGACTCCGAGGCCGCCGGAGCCGACCCCTACGAAGTAGTCCTTAAAAAGAGGGTGGGTGGGAGTGGTGAAATCGGACGGCATGAAGAGTTGAATCTGAATGCCGATGCGGGGGGAGGTCAGGGTGGTGTTCGTCCAATCCGCTAGGTGCGTGGTGGGTCTCCGGCTTCAACCACAATTCGGAATTATGTGCCAATTATTGGTTGAATTTCCCCCGACACTGTGCTGAGAGACCTGCGCTTGTTTCTAGTCACTAAATTAGCGGTGGTGCAGAATTCAAGCCTAATTTTTGGGATCCATGTGCGGAAAGTTTCTTTGTCTGTATCCTTATTCAGAAGTATATGTAGCCTACATTTATTAGAATAACACTTTAACTACCTTTTCCACTTTTGTAGTCAGGCACACAACAGTTAACCATGGTATTGCAAAGGTTCTGCTAGGGCCTATTGTCCAAATACCCTCATTTTCAATCGAGATGGCACGAGTGTGAGATCAGTCAATATCAACAAACACCATATCCAGTGAAAAATGCCTCAGCACGGGTCTACTTCAAACCTGCATAATCTGGTGAAATCACATTTTCTTTAAGTTGCATAGTCCGATGGTTTTGAGTTTCAGTCATGTTTCTGAGATCAATATATTAATTTGATCACCATAGTCTACCTTACTTTAGATTGAAGTAACTTTTATTTTAGATGGCTAGTTTTTGAGATAACTGAATAATAAACATGTAAAATTACTTTTGCCATAACTATGACACCATAGGCTTCTGCAGTAACCGGTTATATTAAATTGCCTCAGTATTCCCTTCTATGTGGCGACAAATGTTAAATAAGTGAACCAGTTTCTAAGTTAGATATGTAGAGTCAAATCTAGATCACCGTTTTGGTTTTGAAAATTTGATGTTTTTATCGGACTAGGTAGCTTTAACCAAAGCACTTGCCTAGAGTTGAACCTACATATCCAACTTAGACACTGGTGTGCTCATTAATAACTTCTTTGAAACTTCCCTCTTAAGAACATTAAAACTCAACTGACTTCGGCATGACCTAGTTAATATAGCAATGGAATATTTATTACACATGGCTTCAACCGGCATGCACACTTAAATTAGCCTGCCTTCATGCACTCTAAATAGCTCAAATATTAGTCAATTATCATAAAAGATATTCTAAGCTGAAGTAGAGTTGCTTATAATTGTCAATCTTATGTATTTAACCCAAAAATATGATTCCCTTTCCACAAAACCAATGGATTATGCAGCTTTGACGTGTATGTCTCCACCATACACTAATCCAATACACCCCACCACTTAAGGGGAAGGTACCCGAATAGAGTGGTCCCAGATTCTGCCAATAGATGTCACTAGCTTAAAGTTGCAGAGCCCGATGGTTCTGAATTTCTCTATTTTTTCTGAGATAAGTATATTATATCAATCACTAGTATCTACTTCACATTAGTTCAAAGTTACTTTTATTTTAAATGGTAATTTTTTTAGATATTTTGAGTGCAAACATGGAAAATTAGTTTTGGCAAGCTTGCAAAACTCTGACACCATAGACTTCTGCAGTAACAGGTTTTGTTAAATTGACTCAGTATTGCCGTCTATGCAGAAACAAATGCTTAATAAGTGCATCAGTATCTAAGTTAGATATGTAAAATCAAATCTAGATTACTGGTTTGGTTTTTGAAAATTTGATATTTCATCGGACTATGCAGCTTTAACTGACGGGGTACTATGCTTACCTGTTATACTGACCAAGGCACCTAACACACCATATATTATGTCGTTTATGTAAAACTTCCTCTTCCTGAACACATAGCTGGAAGGAAAGCAAAAACAAAATCAATGAAAAGGATGCTTGAGACAAGTGTTCACCAGACTTCTGTTAAATAACGATTAATATTTAAGAAAGTTATTGTAAGATACCAAATAGGCCTAATTATATTTTGTTTGCAGAATAGCTTGGGCCATGCTATCAGATATATATGTATATATATATATATATATATATATATTTATATATATATATTTATATATATGTATGAAGAGCTCTTTTCCAAAACGCGATAAGCGCCGATCCAAAAAATGATCTTGCAATGCCAATGTCGAACTCGCGCTTTGGAAAAGAGCTCTTCGTCTATATAAAGAGCTATACATATATGAAGAGCTCTTTTCCTAAGCACAACCTACGAGCTTGGCATTGGCATATATATATATATGTATATAATATGTTATTACATTCATCCAATAAGCAAGGGAGATTTCAATTAGTCTTCCTCAGTCCATTTTTCCTTGCCATATCAGAATAATGATAAGTACCAGGCAGCAGTAAGTTTTAAGTCATTGGTTTGACTCGGCCAGGGTTTGAACCCCACAGGCTGAGTCAAACCAATGACTTAAACATATGTATGTCTCACTACGTGGCCTGGCATTGAGCTAAGATGGAGAAAGGAGAAGTGAAATGAGATAAACAATTGTCTGCCGGTGATCTTTCCCTGCTTAAAGCCTAGGTCACAAATGCTGCAATCGCCGTACGGTGCTGCGGTCTGCGGAGTGTATTGCGGTTTATGCAAATGTTACGGCGTTGCGGTCTGCGATTTATCTATTGAGAACTGTTCATTGATGTCCACAAAGGTGACCGTACAGTCACTGCAGTGGGATTGCGGCCTGCGGCGTTGCGATTTTTCGAAGTTAAGATAGCTTCAACTTTAAAAAACCGCAACCCTTTGCGGCTAGCAAAAAAAGTTTGTCTCAAGCATCCTTTTCAGAAGCTACGGTCTGTCCGATGCGGCAACTCACGGCCGCCGCAAGCACGCCGTAGCGCATTTATGACCGAGGCATAACTGATGAATGAACGGAAAAGATAGAATCAAATTGGACTGTGAAAACTCATTTAGTTGCTCCACAAGACTTACCAAGTTGACTTCTGAGATTTTATGAGTAATATTATTGTGTCAAGATAATGTGACTGAATGGGATATCAGACCAGGGTGCTGGTGGCCTGGTCTCCCAGTGAGGCACCACTATAAAGTCACCATCAGTGTGCACTGTCAGAAGTCGGTACCCGTCCTGATATGACCTTAGATGTTGCCAAGACATAAAACTCCAACAACAAATTATACCAGTTGTCAAGCTGGTATAATTGGTGTTTGCTGTGGCGGAGTTGTTAGAGTGCCTGACTTTTTTCTAGGTCAGACTCCTAATCTGAAGGTGGGTGGTTCGATTCCCTGTGCCCCCCACCTTGCCAATTTGGATTTCCACCACTGTGTATAACCAGAGAGCGTGTATATAAACAGATGAGAGGGACAACTCCCATACTAGAGCATGTAACATCTGCCGACTGTGGCGCTCCAAGTGGTAGTTGTTGAACAGCTTAAGCATATGGGCAAACCTCAAGGCATTTTCAATGGCAGTGAGCAATCTTCATCCAGAAAAAGTGAAATATCTCTAAACCTACACCACCTAGAAACAAACTGATTGGAATACACATAGAAAACATGTTTATCAACAAGATTATATTAAATTGATATGGTTAGGGTTCTGGATTTCTATTAATTTGGAATAAAACTGACGTTTTTCACTACGCGTACGGCAAACTCAAGGCATTGTCAATGGTCGTGTGCAATCTTCCTACAGAAAAAGTGAAATATCTCTAAAACTACACCACCTAGAAACAAACTGATTGGAATACACATAGAAAACATGTTTACCAACAAGATTATATTAAATTGATATGGTTAGGGTTCTGGATTTCTATTAATTTGGAATAAAACTGACGTTTTTCACTACGCGTACGGCAAACTCAAGGCATTGTCAATGGTCGTGTGCAATCTTCCTCCAGAAAAAGTGAAATATCTCTAAAACTACACCAAATAGAAACAAGCCGCTTAGTACACATATAGAAAACATGTTTACCAAAAGGATTATATTAAATCGATAAGGTTAGGCTTCTGCATTTCTATTAATTTTGAATAAAAACAAATGTTTTGCACTACACGTATGGCAAACTCAAAGCTTGTTCAACACTAACCGCCAGGAACGCCACTGTAGCCTGTGTTACCGATTTTCCCGGGAGTTGTCTCTCTCATCTGTTTATATACACGCTCTCTGGGATAACTTACAGCGTCATCAAAGGCCAGTTGCTCTCATACGATGTCTATGTGGTATGGGAGGTTAAAAATCCCTTGCGTTGGTAAAAGTGTAGGCTCGGGCTTTCTATCGACCAACTGTCTAATACTGAAAACAAGTCTATTCAGACTTATCCACGATAGGCAGTATAAATCTTCAAGAGAAGCACGTTCACCCACCTATAGATGGTTCCGATGAGGCCACCGCCCATGGCCGACATGACGGTGGTTACCGATGATCTGGGTAGAGAAGGAAGGGGAGGGAGGCAGTTAATGAGTTACGTAGGTGGACGGGATTGGAATACATGTCCTCATGTATACAGAGTTACATTTTCAGCTAAATTCAGTATTACATGGTGATATTTGCCGCCAATTGTCAGTTTAATAGGCTTATGTTTGCAGGCAAACTGTTACTTATGCAGACATATATTTGCAGGCAAGATGTCAGTTTTACAGATTTATATTTCACACAAACTGTTGGTTATGCAGGCTTGTATTTGCAGACAAACTGTTAGTTATACAGGCTTCTGTATGCAGGCAAACTGTTTGTTATACAGGCTTCTGTATGCAGGTAAACTGTTAGTTATACAGCCTTATATTTGCAGGCAAGATGTCAGTTTTACAGATTTATATTTCACACAAACTGTTAGTTATACAGATTTATATTTGCAGGCAAACTGTTAGTTATACAGGTAAACTGTTGGTTATACATACTTATATTTGCAGGCAAGATGTCAGTTTTACAGATTTATATTTCACACAAACTGTTAGTTATACAGGCTTATATTTGCAGACAAACTATTAGTTATACAGGCTTCTGTATGGAGGCAAACTGTTAGTTATACAGCCTCATATTTGCAGGCAATATGTCAGTCTTACAGATTTATATTTCACACAAACTGTTAGTTATACAGGCTTATATTTGCAGGCAAACTGTTAGTTATACAGGCTTCTGTATGGAGGCAAACTGTTAGTTATACAGACTTATATTTGCAGGCAAGATGTCAGTTTTACAGATTTATATTTCACCCAAACTGTTAGTTATACCGGCTTATATTTGCAGGAAAACTGTTAGTTATACAGGCTTATATTTGCAGGCAAACAATTAGTTATGCAGACTTATATTTGCAGGAAAGCTGTTTATACACCTATAATTCGCAGACACTGTTAGTCATACAGTCTTAAATTTGCAGGTAAGCTGTTAATTATAAGCTTTATATTTGTAATCAAACTGTTTGCTATGCAGGCTTATATTTGCAGGAATAGTATTAGAATTACAGGCTTATATTTCCAAACAAAGGAGGGGCACTTGTAATACTTTCAATCAGCATTTAGAGGGTTTCTTTGTTCGGTGAAATAAATCATAGCGCATATTTCACGGACTCTTTAAGTAACTGTTTATATGTCAGCTGCATAAGTAGTGACCATCAATTAACCGGAATATAATAACATAAACAATAAACTCAACAAAATCAAACCGTCCAATTGTCCACATTTCACTGCCTCTTTATATTACTGAGAGCATAGCTAAGTAGAAACCAACTATATTTATAGCAATATAAAAGGTATGTTACATAGACCGTTGATTTCTGTACCCCCAACCTTATACAGTCCAACCCCGTTAAACCAAGCTCGGTTAAACCAAACGGTCGGTTAATCCAAACTTTTTTCGGCAGCCTGGCAAAATACTACCATTTATCATATAAAAAAGCTGGTTAAACCAAAGTCGGTTAATCCAAAGTATCGGTTAATCCAAACAAAATTGTCGGCCCCAGGCCACTTCCGGTACAGTTAAACCAAACTTTCATATGGTTTTAAGGTCATCTGAGACTTTTTTTATATGATAAATGGTAGTATTTTGACAGGTCGCCGAAAAAGTTTGGATTAACCGATCGTTTGATTTAACCGAGGTTGGTTTAATGGGGTTAAAGTGTATATGCATAAAAAAACAATAATCATAGTGTCCACATACATTGCACCCCCGTTTTTGCCAAAGCAAAGTCAAAGCTCAGTTAAACCAATGATCGGTTAATCCAAACAAATTTCTAGGGTCCCTTCAAGTTTGGTTTAACGAGGTTATACTGTATTGCAATAACTGTTTCTAAATTTGACATGAGCAGTTGAATGTGCAGCACCTCATCCTCTATTAACATGATTGTGATAATCTACAGTACACTCACTTTGCTGCCAGTTTCCACTTGCCACCTGAAATTCCATAGGTGCTGCCACAGTTGAAGGCTAACCAGCCCCACCTAAAATATCCACATGCAATGTACAAGTCAAGATTTTTACAACATTGGGTATACATTGCCCTATGAGAGATCTTGGGTTCTTTAAGGGGCCCTCCAAACTTATCAACATTTTCATGGTCTTAAAAAGAGTACTACTTTCCACACACACACACACGCCCCAAAATTACTACAGATGAACATTTTACATACAACTTAAAATGTATGTAAAATGATGGCCATTTGATGCTTTCGATTTGACTTTGAAATTCTATTAATCTGCATGATTTCATGATGCGCGAAAAGGAAGAAGGGAAGGCGGGGGTGGGAAAAAGGCGTTTTATTGACGCCTCAACAGAGGATACAGAGGAACAGATACACAGGTAAGGAACAAGGAAAGGGCTCATGAGGAGCAAAGAAACAGGCTCATGAGGAGCAATACAGTGAGGGGCTCATGAGGAGCAGAGATAATACAGGAGGGGCTCATGAGGAGCAAAGTCAGAGTTCTGGTAGAGGGGGTGCCGAGGAGCCCTCCGCCAAAAATAAGGAGAGGGCTCGAGGCGCGCCCGAGGCGGGGGCGCGGGCGCCCGAGGCGGGGGCCCGGGGAGGCAGGCCTGGGGGAGGAGAGGGTCCGGGGCCTAGGTGGAGGGGGAGCGGGCGGCCAAAAAAGGGAGGCCCGCTCCTGAGGCCTGGGGGGAGGAGGTCCGGCGAGGGTCGAGCAGGGGGGCAGCGAACTCCTCAGGGCTGGGCGGGGTGGGGGTCGGGTCGGGCGGGTTCATGAAGGCGGTGTCATGAGCGCCGGTGGCTGGGCTGTCCGGGGAGGGTCCCTCGTGAGGCTGGGCCGTGTCGTCCGAGGTGTGAGGTGCGAGGTGGTGGGCCCCGGCTTCGTCTGGGCGGCGTTTCGATTGGTGGTCGCTGGGAGGGTGTCGGTGGAGGTCGCGGGGCTGTCGGCAGTGGTGAGGGTGAGGCGCCGGGAGGGGCCCCCCGGGCCGGCCGGGGGGGGGGCCGGCGGATCAAAAATCCGCCGAGGCGGCCGGGGTCTGGCGCTCACGGGCTTGCTTGGTGAGGCATTCGGCCACGCAGTGCCTGGTTAGTAGGCGCCGCACATTGGCGCAGTAGGCGCAGATGTGGCGGCGCCTGTCTCCCACCTCGTCGTGGGCCTCCCCGATGTGGGCCCGATCGCACGAGGCGGGATCGCGGTTCCAGGCGGGGCAGGGGGCCCCGTGAGTGTGCCTATCGTAGGTGGTGCGGGCGTCGGATTGGGGCCGGGGCAGGTGTGTGCCTCGGGCCCATTCGAATCGGGGCGAGTCCTCGCCTCGGGAGACTGGTGTTGCCGGAGGGGTGGGCGTGGTGATGGAGTCCATCCTCAGGGTGTTGAGGGCCACGGGGTCGTGCCATCCGTGGGGGAGCCTCCCGTCCGCTATCCAGGTGAAGATGGCCTCGGAGTAGAGGCGGTGGGTAGGCCACGGATGCACGAGGATATCCCTCATCACGGTGAGGTGGTGGTGGCGTAGGCCCTGGAGGGAGTGCTCGGGGAAGGCTGGATGACCGGCGAGGGTGAGGAGGGCGAGGTTATATTCATCGCGGGTGGCCTCCCCTCTCTTGACCGGCTTCCGCTCAGGGCCCCTCTCGATGAGGTCCGAGGGGAAAATGTATCCCGAGGGGATGCCTTGGCGCCTGCCGGCGCGCTGCGCCTCGGCGGAAGCGAGGATGTCTCGGACGGCGTCGGCCGCGGATGCTGGGGTGTAGTCCTCGGCGACGTCCTGGAGGTAGGCCGGGGGAGGCGCGGGGCCGCCTCGGGCGGCGAGGCGGTCGTACTGCTGGTAGTGGGGGTGGGCTGCCCCGGGCAGAGTCACTTGAGGTGGCGGCGGGGGCCGGGCCCCGGCGGCGGTCTGCGCCCGAGGTGCTGGGGCGGGCGGCGTGCTGTATCCTGCCTGCGTGTGCTCCGGCGCTCCTCGGGCTCCCGCCGACTCGAAGGCGTCCATGCGCGTAGTGAGGCACTGCAGGGCTTGGAGAATGATGGCTGTGTCGGCGCCCGAGGTGGCCGAGGGGGAGGCCAGGGCCAGTGATGTTGAGGCGTCGCCGGGCGAGCCCGAGGCGGGCCCCGGCGTGGCCCGGGCGGTGAGCCTGGTGCTCTTGCGGCCTCTTCCCTTTCCGCGTCCGGGCATGGTGCAGGAGCCTGAGGCGGGGCAGCGGTCCGAGGAGGAGTGTCAGGAAAAGGCGGGAGAGATCTGGAAGGCGGCAGGAGGGCGAGTGCCTGAGGGAGGCCGGCGGGCGGCCTTATAAGGGAAGGGGGGGACGCGGGCGACAGCAGGTGAGTTGTGAAAGCTGCCGGCCCGGGGGAGGGCGAGTGAAGGTGAGGAGCGGGCGTCGGGTGAGGCGCGAATGCTGCGCGACAGGGGGGTGGGGAAGGAGGCGGCGTGGCGGGGTCTGGTGAGGTGTGAGCGCAACGCGACAGCCCGGGGCGGGGGAGGGTCTCTTCCTCTCCTCGCATCAAGCGTAATGCTTCGCATTACGACCAAAGTGCTCAGTCCAAAAGAAGCAGGCTATGATGCATAAATATTTGAACGATATATTCAGAGATTGTAGATTGTAAAATGAGAATGTAAAATGATATTGTTTTTTCCATAACCTAGCCCTCCGACACTTTTTGTAATGGAGTTTTCAGAACAGCCTTGTCACAGAGGCAGTGTTGTGGGAGTAACTACGGTTCTGATAGTTATTCAAATTTGGAATAGCACCTCAGAATTGCAATGTCATGGCACGTGTCAATTGCTGCATAATTTCAAAATTGTGGTTGAATCGGCAGGGGAAGCCGATGCGCCACCCTGGTGGATGTGTTTGGAACTAGTCACATCACACAGCCCACTAACAGCCCACAGATAGTCACTCGGCAGAGCAGTTTGTGACAAAGAGAAGCAAATGTTACCACGCCCAATACCCTCTTAAAAGACTATCTGGCTCAGCTTGGCGGGTCCTTTTCCGCGGACTCCTTGGTCCCTCGAGAGTCGGCTCCCCTGGATTTAGATACAATAGAATAACAACTTTATTACACGTTAAATAATCATATTAATAAAAAATAATTTAATTCCCACAAAAAAATCACTACTATGTCCAGCTCCCTCTGTCCGAATCAACGCTGAGTGGAACTAACTGGACCTACCAGAGTATGAACATGCCGAGCATGGCGTTAGTTGGGGATCCCATCGGGTGTTGCCGCTTGTCGTCGAATACTAGCCGTGGTCCCAGCAGCATCGTGGCGACGAGGCCGGACACGCCACCGACCAGGTGCACGACCGAAGCTCCCGCGATGTCTATGGCCCCGAGCTGGCCCAGGAAGCCCTCCTCGCCCCACATCCAGTGCGCCGGGAAGCAGTAGATGAAAGTGTTCAGGAAGGAGTACACCACATAGCTGTTGAGCTTGGTGCGTTCGGCCATGGCGCCCGACACAATGGTGGTGGACGTGGTGCAGAAGGACAACTGGAAGATGAAGAGGATGTACAGGTCGCCCATCTTGGTGACGTCATACGTGTCAACAAACATGTTGCCAATACCCATGAAGGCGTTGGAGAGGTTCTTCTCGCCAAACACAATGCCGAAGCCGCAGATCCAGAAGGAGAGCCCACCGAAGACGACGTCTATGGCGTTTTTCACCATGATGTTCACCTCATTCTTGTTGCTGACCGAGCCCGATTCGAGCAGCGCAAAACCTGTGGGGAATGTGGTGAGAGGAAGTTTGATGTTGTTACATGTGATACAGGCTGAATGCGTTGTAATGGGTTCTAATATGTACTGGGGAGATCCAGGCAGAATCTGTTGTATCAGGTTCTAATGTGTACTAGGGAGATCCAGGTAGAATCTGTTGTATCAGGTTCTAATGTGTACTAGGGAGATCCAGGCAGAATGTGTTGTATTGGGTTCTAATGTGAACTAGAGCGATACAGACAGAATGCATTGTATCGGTTTTTAATTTGGCGGGGATACTTCTTTGACTTTTAACCCGATACTAGTGGTACAGTTAAGTGTGATGCATCCGCCGAGTTGCACTGTGGATAATTTAATTGATGTATTTAATTCAAATTTAGGGGTCATCCAAAGTTTTCAACATTTTCAAGACAGTACAAAGAGTACTACCTTTCCAGACCCCCCCCCCCCCCCCCCCACAGTACAAATCAACATTTTACTACAGAATATAAAGATCGCTGACAAATATCAACATTTTATTAAACGATTAATGGGTGTTGAGCACTTTAGCCGACCATGAACATGTTGAAAACTTTGGATGACTCCCGCACCTCAGA
Source organism: Branchipolynoe longqiensis (assembly GCA_030323885.1). NCBI lineage: Eukaryota > Metazoa > Annelida > Polychaeta > Phyllodocida > Polynoidae > Branchipolynoe > Branchipolynoe longqiensis. Next base: position 95,098,698 of record CM059188.1, on the reverse strand, counting down.
AACCTTGAACCTTTAATTTCAAAACATACCTCCAAAAAATGGCAAGACAAATGCCACCTTTAAATTCACAAAAAAAAATACAATCGAGCCTAAGAAGATGCAGACATTTGTGTTGTGATTTTTCAGATAATTTTCTTTCTATTTCAAGTTGGACATGGCCATTCCTTGTGTGGAGGTGGTACTTGCCTAGCTGCATGGTGAAGATGATGAAGCAGCAGGTCATGATCCAAGTGGCGTCGTCCCACGAGATGGCGCCATACGATCGCTGTGCCGAGAAGGTCGTCGTGCGGGGACGGTCCGTCACAGTGACGTTCTCACCCAGCAGCCACCAGGCGGTCGACGAATTACCCGGGTCCGACTCGCCGCTCGCCATCCTGCCGGGAGGAGGGGGAGGGGCGGCGGGAGAAGGACCGGTGAAGGTGGGGAGAGAAGGAGACTGAGGGCGGTGGGAGGAGGGGAAGGGGCGGCGGGAGGAGGGGGAGGGGCGGCGGGAGGAGGGGGAGGGGCGGCGGGAGAAGGACCGGTGAAGGTGGGGAGAGAAGGAGAGTGAGGGCGCCGGGAGGAGGGGGAGGGGCGGCGCGAGGAGGGGGGGGGGCGGCGGGAGAAGGACCGGTGAAGGTGGGGAGAGAAGGAGAGTGAGGGCGGCGGGAGGAGGGGGAGGGGGGGGGGGAGGAGGGCCCTGGTGAAGGTGGGCGTAGAGGGACTGGTGAAAGCAGTAGGAGGAGGGAGAATGCGAATAGGGAGAAGGGAGGATGAGGGCGGTGGGGGAGGATGGAGTGAAGGTAGCTGCAGAGGGACGGGTGAAGACGGCAGGAGGAGGGAGGAGTTGAAGAGGGCGGGAGAAGGGAGGGTGAGAGCGGCGGGAGGAGGTGAATGAGGGGGGATGAAGGGGGTGAGGACGGCGGGAAGATGGGGTGGAGGAAGTGGGAGAAGAGAGGATGAGGGCAGCGGGAGAAGGAGGTGAAGGCGTTTGGAGAAGGGATGGTGAGGGCGGTAGGTGGAGGGATGAGGGTGACGGAAGGAGCGGGTAAAGGAGCCCGGAGAAGAGAGGGTGAAGGCGGTAGGAGGGGGTGAAGGGAGCGGGAGGAGGGAGGGTGAGGGCGACCGGAGGAGGTTGATGAAGGAGGAGGGACAAGGGACGGTGAGGGCGGTGAGAGGAGGGGGTGGAAAGAGGCGGGAGAAGAGAGGGTGAAGGCGGCGAGAGGAGGGGGTAAAGAAGGCGGAAGAAGGGAGGGTGAGGGCGGTGGGAGGAAGGAAGGTGAGGGCGATGGGAGGAGAGAAGGTGAGGGCGGTAGGAGGAGGGGGTGAGGGTGAGGGTGGTGGTAGGAGGGGGAGAGGGCGGTGGCAGGAGGGGGTGAGGGCGGCAGTAGGAGGGGTGAATGCGGCGGTAGGAGGGGGTGAGGGCGGCGGTAGGAGGGGGAGTGAGGGCGGCGGTAGGAGGGGTTGAGGGCGGCGGTAGGAGGGAGGATGAGGGTGGTCAGCAGCGAGAGGGTGAGGGCAGCAGCAGGAGGGACGGGGGAAGTCGGCGAGTTAGATCGGCGGGAGGAGGAGGGAGGAGGGAGAGGAGGAGGGCGAGGGAGATAGAGAGAGAGAATGCATGGGAAGGGAGGTTTGGTGGAGGGTTGGGGGAGGGTGGGGGAAGGGCGACTGGTGGTAGGTAGTCTATCTAAATGCACTTACCGGTTACAGTGCAGTCAGTTAAACTCAGTAATGTCATAGGCCTTGCCTTCCGCTCCATGCGACAGCGCAGTTGAGTGAATGCCTGCAGAATGGCCCGCCCCTGTCGCAAGCCACTCCGCAGAAGTCCCGACAACTGCGTGTTTAAGGTGGCGCTCCGCTCGCACGGAAATGGCGGGAACTCGCCGTGTGTGAATAAAAATGGAGACGGGCGGGCTGTTACGCAGTAAAGATCCATACACTCAACCCGCGGGCAGTACAATGCAAACACCTGCTCCCCTCTTTGATCACCGCCTCTGTCATATTGGTGTTCTGCGCATGTGCAGTGGGGAGGGAGGAGGATGTGGTGGTGGTGGTGGTGGTGGCGGCGGTGGGGGAGAGAGTGTGTGGGTGGGTTTGGAGGAGGGATAATTTGGCTGGCTACTGCGTTGGTAACTAACTATATGGTGAAGTGTGGGGTTGGTGCTGGTGTACTGGTTTAAGAATTTCACAGCAAACCCATCATCCCCCACGAACCTCGGTTCCAACCACCGGCCTGACTTAATCACTTATATTCTGCACTCCCATTCATCAACATCACCATGGTTACACCTGTCACGCGTCCAGTCGCATAGCACCAATCCACTATCTCACCTCGAGCCCTGGGGATTTTTCGGCATTTTCAGTAAAGGTCGCCCCATACTACATGGTAATTTTAATTGATTCCCTTGTTTGTTTACCGACCCCCCAGCACATAAAGTAGACATCGGCTATTGGGAGTTGAATTGATTCCCGTTCATCGACAATCAGGAACACCTTTTTTTTGGCAATTGATCATTTTTATTCAGCGAATAAAGGTATTTCTTTCAACGCCGAGGCACTGGTCTTCCGGCCATATCATGTTACATTCATTCACATTTATAATAGAGTCTAAAATAAAGAAGAGTTTGATACGAAGAAAAATAGAATAGTGTTGTTTCCCAACAGCATTGAGAGATGACAGGGTGTACACTTCACATTTTCAGTGTCTTGGTTAGGGTAACTTTGTACTTCTAAGTTTAAAGCTGCATGATCCGATGAAAAAAATAACCAACTAATTTTCGATATACAAATATTTGACAAGATTTGATTCTACATATCCAACTTAGATACTGGCACACGTATTAACCATTGAGTGCTGCACAGAAGGGGATATTACTAAGTCAATTACCTGTTACTGCTGAAGCATAAAGTTGCAGAATCCACGGTTTTTAGTTCTTGCCATTTTCTGAGATAAATATAATAGATTGTTCGTTATTATCTACATTACGTTAGTTGGAAGTAACTTTCATTTTAAATGGCTAACTTTGGACATATTTGAAGTGAAAATATGCCAAATTAATTTTGACAAGCACATGGTTAATTAAATTTGCTTATTATCCCTTTCTATGTCTCAACAAATACTTAATAAGTACACCTCTAGCTAATTTTCATATATAGGATCAATTCTAAGTAAACGTTTTGAATTTAAAAGCTCGATGTTTTCATCGGACTATGCAGCTTTAATGTTGCCAGAATCGTTATGTGTACACCAAATTTAATCTGATTTCACCCTAAAATACCTCTAGGGCTAATCATTTAAAATGAAAGGTAGTTCGAACTAAGTTAAAATAAATAATAAAAATCAACCTAATATATTTATCTTAAAATAATTGCAGAAACTCAGCCTTCTCTCAAATACTTCTACCGTTGGTGCTTCAACCATTTGCTCTGAAAGATTTTCCATGAATCTTTCACCCGAAAGAAAATTGAGTGTTTCTTGTGGCGTTCTCTGTGGCGGAGTGGTTAGAGTGTCTGACTTTTTTCTAGGTCAGACTCCTAATCTGAGGGTCGGCAGTTCAATTCCCCGTGCTCCCAGCTCTGCCAATTTGGATTTCCACCGCTGTGTATAACTTACAGCGTCATCAAAGGCCGGTTGCTCTCATACCATGTCTATGTGGTGTGGGAGGTTAAAAATCCCTTGGGTCGGTAAAAGTGTAGGCTCGGGCTTTCCATCGACCAGCAGTGGAATGAGGAAGACCAGTCGTCTATGACTGAAATTTCCCCTGCTTAAACAACTAATGGACCAACAACAAGTCTGGACCTCTCTTTGAAGATTTTATTCTGCTGGCCTCTGGCGTTGCTGTCTCCTTTAAGGTTGAACAAACCCATTGTGACATCACTGGCATAGACTCCAGTAATAATCTTTTAAATCTCTATCATATCTCCCCTGCGATGATCATGTGACCCTGTGTGGTGTGATTGCCTAGGGCGTATTGCTGGCATATATCATGTTCATACCAACATGACCACTACAATAGTTTACATGACATATTCCCATAGTCCGCTTGGAAATTCAAATCATACTTAGAATTAGTCAATCTTATAATTATTATTAAAGGACATGATAAAGACCGAATGATGTGTTCCCCCTTTTGCCGTGTCATTTGAAACTGGCCGACTCAAACCAATGAATTAAAATGTTATTTTTGCTGGCACCATGCATTACTAGGATAGAGCAAGGTGCAGTGGAATGAGGAAAACTAATTGGTCATGGTCGAAATTGCCCTTGCTTAGTCAACGAATTGGTGTTCTCTGTGGCGGAGTGGTTCGCGTGTCTGACTTTTTTCTAGGTCAGACTCCTAATCTGAAGGTCAGGGGTTCGATTCCTGTTGCCCTCCCCACCTCTGCCAATTTGGATTTCCACCGTTGTCTATAACTTACAGCGTCATCAAAGGCCAGTTGCTCTCATACCATGTCTATGTGATGTGGGAGGTTAAAAATTCCTTGGGTCGGTAAAAGTGTAGGCTCGGGCTTTCTATCGACAAACTGTCTAATGGTGAAAACAAGTCTATTGACAGGCAGTATATATCTTCAACAACAAAATTCTTCAAAATATATATATATATATATATATATATAAATATATATATATATATTCTTAATAAACATTGGGCAATATTTACACTGATCAAAGCGATAAAACATTTACCCTGTCACCAGTTATCAGCATGAAGGCTACCATTACACCTGTCATCTTCATAACACACCGAACGCGCTGGCCGAATGGGTCGAGCGCATGCTTCCCGTGTGGAAGGTAGGGAGTTCGAGTCTCTACCGAGTCAAACTAATGAATTATAAAATTGATACTTGTTACTACCTAGATTGGGGAACATCATTAATAGGATAGGACAAGGATTGGTTGGCTCAGTGTAAGGAAAAATGGCTGGAAGACCAGTGCTTCGGCACTGACAAAAGAATTATTCAGCAGAATAAACATATTTACAACAACAAAAAAAGAAGAAAAAAAAGGATAATGTGAGTGAGTGGGATATCATGTCATGGTGCTGGTGGCTTGGTCTCCCAGTGGGGCAGCACTATAAAGTCACCATGAGTGTGCATTGTGACAAATCGGTACCCGTCTTTATATGACCTTAGATATTGACAGAACGCAAAACTCCAACAACCAACCGACCATCTTCATGACAGTTAAAGTTTCATAGTCTGATAGTAGCATTAAATTCTAAAAAGCAAAACACCTATCTAGATTTGAACCTAAATATCCAACTTAGATACTGGTGTACTTATTAAATACTTGATGCTACATAGAAGGGCATTCCAAAGGCCGACACACACCTCCCATATAAAACCTAAAACTGCCCGTTTCACGACTAAGTTGGAGTTTTAGTCGATTTCAGTCTTTATGCTAGGTACACACCTACCGTATACGATTCGCACACTAAAACTCTCGACCCGACCCGACCCGCTTAAAACTGAATACGTGCCGATTCATTTTTCGAATCGCGAATCGCAATCGTAAGGAAGCCGTTTTAGCTCTAAAAGTGAGTTTTAAATCGTGAATCGCAATCGGTAGGTGTGCTAGGGGAGTGCACACCTCACGACTTTTGGGGAGTTTTTGATCGTATATGGTAGGTGGGTGCGGAAAAACGGTAGGTGTGTACCTAGCATTAGGTGTGTGACCCCCCTAACACACCTGAGCTTTGCGACTCACGTATAAAACTCAGTTTTAGGGCTTAAAACTGGAATCTTATAAGATTCGAAAAATGAAACGTGGGGTCGTTTGAGAAACGGTATATGGGAGCGGTCAGTCGTATCTTATACGGTATATGTGTGATACCCATCGTTCGTTGCCATCCAAATCCTCTTCCATTCCCCTCTCTTCCATTCCCCTCTCTTCCATTCCCTCTCTTCCATTCCCCCCTCTCCCATTCCCCCTCTTCCATTCCCCTCTCTTCCATTCCCCTCTCTTCCATTTCCTCTCTTCCATTCCCCCCTCTCCCATTCCCCTCTTCCATTCCCCTCTCTTCCATTCCCCTTTTCCATTCCCCTATCTTCCATTCCCCTCTCTTCCATTCCCTCTCTTCCATTCCCCCCTCTCCCATTCCCCTCTCCCATTCCCCTCTTTTCCATTCCCCTTTCCTCCATTCCCTCTCTTCCATTCCCCCCTCCCCTTCCATTGCCCCCTGTTGCGTTCCCCCCTCTTGTGTTCCCCCTGTTGCGGTCCCCCCTGTTGCGTTCCCCCCTCTTGCATTCCTCCCTGTTTCGTTCCCCCTGTTTCGTTCCCCCTCTTGCATTCCCCTGTCTTGCGCTCCCCCTCTTCCATTCCCCCTCTTCCATTTCCCCTCTTCCATTCTCTCCTCTTCCATTCCCCCTCCTCCATTCCCCTCTCTTCCATTCCTCTTCTTCCATTCCCCCCTCTCCCATTCCCCTCTTCCATTCCCTCCCCATCCATTCCCTCTCTTTCATTCCCCTTTCTTCCATTCCCGCTCTTTCATTCCCCCCTCTCCCATTCACCCTCTTCCATTCCCCTCTCTTCCATTCCCCACTCCCCCCTCTTGCGTTCCCCCCTCTTGTGTTCCTCCCTGTTGCGTTCCCCCCTCTTCCATTCCCTCCTCTTGTGTTCCCCCTCTTCCATTCCCTCCTCTTCCATTCCCCTCTCCTATTCCCCTCTCCTATTCCCCTCTCTTCCATTCCCCTCTCTTCCATTCCCTCTCTTCCATTCCCCTTCTCCCATTCCCCCTCTTCCATTCCACTCTCTTCCATTCCCCTCTCTTCCATTCCCTCTCTTCCATTCCCCCTCTCCCATTCCCCCTCTTCCATTCCCCTTTCCTCCATTCCCCTCTTCCATTCCCCTCTCTTCCATTCCCTCTCTTCCATTCCCCATGCAAGAGGGGGATGGAAGAGGGGGAATGGAAGAGGGGGAATGGGAGAGGGGATAATGGAAGAGGGGGGAATGGAAGTCGTGAAACGGACGGTATATGTGAGCGCCCCAGTCTTTAGCAGTCGGTATATGTGTGTTGTCCGTGTTTTCAGTTTTAGTTGGGAAACTGGTCTGGTCGGGTCGGGTCCCAGTTGTGACGGGTCGCATCGGGCAGTCAGTTTTAGCGCGTGAATCGTATACCGGAGGTGTGTACCAGGCTTAAGTCAATTTAATAGAACCTGTTACTGCTAAAACCTATGGGGTCAGAATTTTGAAAAGCATGCCAAAATAAATTTTGCATTTTTGCACTTCAAATATCTCCTATGTTATTCATTTTAAAGAAAAGTTAGTTCAACATATAGTAAGGTAGATTCTTGAAATCAACGTAATGTATTTATCTCAGCAAATGACAGAAACTCAAAACCAGCAGACAATGCAACTTTAAGGATACACATATTTTGTCTTCATTTAAAGTTGCCTGGTCCGATGAAATATAATTTTGGCAAAATTTATAACAACTACTTACATTTGATCCTATATATCCAACCTATTGGTGTATTAGCTAATGATTTGGGACAGCATATACAGAATAACCAGTGAATATATAAGCTCACCCCTTTAGACACTCACTTTGAAACAACCATTATGCAGGGAGGCCATTAACCAACTAGGCCAATCTCGTGACCTCATTAGCCTCTCCCCCAACCAAGTAGGCCTCCTGTGCAGGGTCATCTCACATCACGTGGTCACTGCGAGATGACCATCTAGGTCATACATAGCCACAGGACTTTTGACAAGCTTGTCGAAATAATTTGTGGTTCTTTCTGCTCAAATTACTTCAAAACTAATCATCTTTAATCAAAATCACTCCGGACTAATGATTAGTAGCTCATAACGATCAATTTGATATATTTATCTAAAAAATAAGACAAAAGTTCAAATGGCATGGCCCCACCCAACTTTAAAAAATGCTAGAACACGTAGTAGGACACTGAGGACACCGCATTCCAAGTAGCGAATCAGAGAACTTTTCAATTGGAACTCGTCATCTGGAAGGATTACTTGGCTACCAAGCCTTCGGGTTCCCACATAAGGAAAAAGTGAACTCTGCAACCATGCATGCGTCGACTTAAATTTGCATAGCCCGATGGGTTTTGAGTTTCTGTCATTTTCTGATATATATATATATATATATATCAGATTGGTCGTAATAGGCTACCTTACTTTAGTCTGTAGTAACTTTTAATTTGAATGGCTAACTTTTGAGATATTTTAAATGCAAAGGTGTACAATTAATTTTGGCATGCATGCCAAAACTAGGACACCATAGGCTTCTACAGTAAGAGGGTGTATTAAATTGCCTCGGTATTCCTTTCTATTTGACAACAAATGTTTAATAAATGTACTAGTATCTAAGTTAGATATGCATAATAAAATCTAGATAATTGCCTTGATTGTGAAAATTTGATGTTTTCATCGGACTATGCAGCTTGAACAACTGACTAAATATATTTATGAATATAATTTAAACACGGCAAATCATTACTCAGTTCTCCCCAAATGATGACACACAATAAATACAGATACACAAACAACAGCAACAACAAAAATCAAGCAAATATCCTACACATAAGCGCTATGAGGAGGCTACATAACACAAAGGCAGCACACATTACGCGAGGTACCAGGTGGGGACTCTTTATATGGACGTGAATGAAAGCGGCTGGAGCAGAGAAAACAAGTTCAAAGAAGGACCTACGGCTGCAAGCCGCTGTCTGGACGGTACCAACTGCATACAACACACACAGAAGAACCAGCAGCGAGGCGGATGTCACTGTTCCCCTATTATCGCCATGCCAACGCCACTGCGGCGAGAACAAAAACATGGCAGTCAAGCGAGGGACGCCGTCTGTCTGTTCGTCCTTCGGGAACCGGAAGTATTGGCCTCGGAAGTCGTTAGCAGATGGCTCGCTAGGGGCGCTTTTGTCGCCACTTGGCTGGCGTGCAGTGCTGAGTCTATAGCGTGCTGAAGGCGCGGACGTAGCTGTTGGCTCATAGAACCAGAAGATCAATTCTTTTCGATTTGTATAGAATTCTTAGACCACGGAGACGACATTCCAAAATCCGCTTCATATGAATTCAGAGAATATCAAACTGTTGGTCAAAACTTTGAATACATTCTGTGCAACTTCCGCTTAACGGCATGAGAAAATGTAGCTCATAAAGGCGACGCATGGATACTAGTGACCATCCAGGTGAGAAGAGTGGTTGGTTGTTGGAAGTTTTACGTCCTGGCAACATCTAAGGTCATATCAGGACGGGTCTAGGTGAGAAGAACCTGGACCCACGTGTAATTACAGAGTCCTAATCCACACCATGTCACACACTCAGCGCGAGGTCTGACTCAGCGAAAGAGGGATCAACTAGATAAAGTTGGTCACCTTGCCACCACCCTCACTGACTTCAGGTTGGTTGGTTAGTGGGGTTTTACATCTTGGCATATCTAGGGTCATATCCGGACGGACGCTGACTTGTGACAGTGTGCACTCATGGCAAGTTTATAGTGCTGACCCAATAGGAAATCAGGCTGCCAGCACCATGACCTGATATGCCACTCAGTCACATTATCATGACATTGAGCTAACCAGTTCTTGTCGTATCCTATTAATGCCAAGTGCCAGGTTAGGAAGCGACAAGTATCAATTTTTATGTCATTCACTTGACTCGACCGGAAAGCGAACACCCGACCTTCCGCATGTGAGGCCCATGCTCTACCGATTAGGGCACCGTGCTCGGTCACCAACTTCAGTGATAGTGGTAGGATGCAAATACGACAATGACCCCACTGACCTCAAATGTAACCTAATCTGCACATTCCGATGAAAGGAGGGTCGGATAAAAGTTGCAGGTGAGACATTGGAGAAGAATGTGGGAGGAGAGTGAGGAGTGAGAGCTGGGGTAATATGTGTGGTGAGGTGGGTGGAGAGTTTGCGAGTATTGAGATGGGTGGAGAGTGTGTATTCAGGTGGGAAGACAGTTACATTATCCTGATACTGAGGTAACCAGGCCTTGCCCTATCCTATTAATGCCGAGTGCCAGGCTAGGATAGTAGGACGCGACAAGTATCTGCGACTCAGGATCTACAATCCTCTTTGTAGAACTAATGGAACTCGAAACACATGTAGCCACTCAAAACATGTATGGAAACTCGATGCAGGTCGGCTCTTTGGTCAGAGCACTGGTCTGTGTCTAAAGGAAACACAGGTTCAAATCTACCCCAGCTTGACTTTCTGTTGTTTCTTTTTGTTCATTCGTTCATTAAGCAAGAGAAATTTCAAACGCTGACAATTGGTCTTCCTCATTCCACTATTTCCTACCATATCCTAGCCATTCCGAGCACCAGGCAACAGGCAAACATGATTAAATCCTTGGTTTGACTTGACTGCTGTGGCATTATAAATCCACATTGTGGGCTGTGCCTATTTGTATTTAGTTCTAGACTCATGCAACCATTTTAGAAATTAGCTTTGGAGATATGAACTAATCGCTTACAAATTTAAAAAATGTTCGCATTTTCCAACTGATATCTTATTGACTTAGTTTTGTTTGTTATCACTTGGTGATATTCTTCATATTATTTATTAGATATATATTAATTATACCTAAATTTCAGGTTGCGATTATCTAAATCGCTCAATGTCAAAAGCGCAAGTTAGTTCATGTATATCCTATATAAATCCGTTATAGATCCTCAATAGCCTTAATATGGGGTTTCAGTTTCTCCAACCTCATATCGGGAAATAATTAATTAACATTTAATATGATAAAGTGATTATATGTACATATATTACACATACAGGTAGATTGTTTTCAAAAGTTTCATTTTATTCAAGATGAAGCTGAACACAATCTGATATTACAATTCTGGGATCTTAATCTCAGACATTTCACCTGACATATACGATAGGTCAACCAGTGTCTATCGATATTTTTGAAAATGGAATCATACAGTCAAAAATAAACATCTTACTTCTTATATATGTATACATATAAAACAAAAATAACATGAATACAACGTAAATACATCTTTTTAATATCATTTAATATTTTAACATGGCGTAGCGCTTTTCATGAATATAAAAAAACATGGACTATTCAAAGATAGATCACTTTCTTTTAGTATACAATCGATCACTTTCCTTAAATGCACAATATCTCGAGTAGTTTCAGGTGAACACGTGTTCATTATATAGAGTGAATGTTGGAGGAAATGCAGATCAATTAGTGTTCAAATGAGATCATCTTGTCAATTGGTGCATATTTTATACCCAAGCCTGTGCACCCCCTCCCTGCCGTTTGTTTGTTGAGGTTTTACGTCCTGGTTACATCTGAGGTCATATCAGGATGGGCACCACCTTGTGACAGTGCACACGCATTGTGTCTTTATAGTGCTACTCCACTGAAAGACTGGGCCGCCCGCATAGTGACTCGATAGCCCACTCAGTCACATTATCTAGTTCCTGAGCAAACCAGTCCTAGCTAACCATTATATCATCCTGACAGAGTATTCCTTGCTGATTTCTCGCCGACCATGTTGACATTGCACCAAAACATAAATTAAATTACCACAACCAACATAAACAGAAATCGGAAATAAACAACAGATTGTGCTAAAGAATGTAATACTACCCATATCAGCTAAGTAAGGATACATAATCGGCCAATTACTTGTAATTATGTCAACTTCCTGTTAGATATCCTAACAATCCTGTCCCGACTTCATGGCACAAGTGAGGAACATGCTGCACTGCCAAGACTATCATCTTTGAAAGTGACACAAACGCTTGTATATATGTTAATAAGTAATAGTGATAGTAGATATTGCGCACATTATGCACATTATCGCCCATGGTTCGATGTGCACACTTGTAAATAAATAGTTCATGGATTTATTCTTTGCAAAACTTGTTATGAGCAAATCAGCGTCAATGTGGGCGTAATCGATTAATCGTTTTGTACATGGCACGTGTTTTTGTCAACTCAACTCGCGGTGTTCGATTTGAAATTCTAGCAACTCGGGTGACTTGAGTCCCCCGGGTCGTGTTAATCGATTACGCCCACTGCGCATTCCGATTTACTTCCACTGGTCCCTGAGGAAGGACTGAAGCTGTGACCCAGCGTGTTTCCCTTCTGGAAGTTGAGATTGGCGTCACTTTGAACCACATGACTCCTGATGACCAAACTTGGCACCATTCTTCCCATCTATTCCTTGTCAATGTAGATTGCAGCGCTATTGCTATAGCAACTATTTTACATTAGATAAAATACCACTTCCTTTATGTGTTTTCACCTAATAGGATGTTGCGGCCATCTGGGTACTTAGCGCATCAGGTCCTAGCAACTATTCGGGTCGGTGAATGGCAGTCACAGCATTGAAGCGAATGTAAATTAAACAAATGGCACAAATCTATTCACTGCTATGATCTAATTCTGTTATTTAGAACCATGAATATTCACTCGTGGGTTGAAATAATGTTAGTTAGGAGTAAAACTTACTCAATAAGTGAAATTCGGTCAAATTAAACCCCAAAATCAAGCGATATTAAGGCTGCCGCCACATCGCCGGCGTTATTGCGAATGTAAAATACCTGCTGTCATCTGATTGTTTTCACCGCGTCAATATAGCGGATCTTGTTGTCAACTGGAAGTGATGTGAACGCAGCCCCTCCTATTGCCTACCTTCCGACACCCCAATTATAAAGTGCTGACCCTGGTCACCCATATGTTGTCCTAATTAGTAACCATGGTAACCCCCACATATGTGTGTAGGCGGGACAGCCAACTGCTACTCCTTGAGTGCTCCACACACGCTCTGACCACTGTTTGTGTGCGCCCACTGACGGTTTATGCTTCCTTTCTCTGGCATGAACACTGCATCCGTTTTCTGGTTCGATGCAGTGTGCCTCATCGCCAATTTACCCTGATTACTGGTCTACTGGATCCCAGCATTAGTATTAAAGATTCTACATGACGATTGCTTCCTATGTACGGATGACATCTTCCTCCAAGGCAATCACATCAGTACCTGGCCATTGTTATATTATACAATACAGTTTCAGTGCGGGAAACACAAGTGAATTTAGTGTCCCGCGCGCTCGCAGGTGGCGCCCTATTCGCGCCGATCCTCACCATTTTTGGTTAGCGCGCGATTCCAAATACCTTGGAATAACATATAACATATAACATATACACGACTAATTAAATTATTAAATACCAGGGTGGGCGCGCGACGGCGAATAACTTGGAATATGATATAACCGAATAATAATTAAATGCTTCCTCTGATAGTTTATATAACTATGATACATTATGCTTCATATAATGTTCTTAGTACGGCTATTAGCGAACAGATACCCTAAGGTAATAGCATACGGTATGTACTGTTATATCACACCACATGTACGTAAGTGATTTATGAATGCCCTGAAATTCACCACCCTGTATATAATATTATATTCAAGGACTAAGATTCTACATGCACTATTTTCTCTAATTGTAATAGGCACTTAGAAGTGTAGCGCATTTGTAGGAGAGGGTTGTTTGTGTCAATTTAGATTTTGTGTTGTGTGTGTGTATGTGTGTATGTGGTTTTTTTTATGAACTATTATAGCGTGTTTCTTTATTGTATGTCTAAGCAAGCAGCTCCACTAGACGTGCACTGCTATTCATAAGCTGTGCTTTAATTCAACAGTTAACTGGAGCAATCCCCAACCTTATATGGTATAAAAGTCATTAGTCAGGTGACGTCACAAAAAGATATCTTAACACAACATTTTCATCTCAAAGGTCCACAAAGTACTTCCATGTGCACTGGCGCACGCACTCCTGGCGCAATGCGGCGTATTTTCAGTGTTCTACCAGTACTTCCGGTATCACCCTGGCACTTCCGGTGTCCTATTTGTACTTCAGGTGTTGCATGGCGTGCATCCGACATGGTGTGACAGTACTTCCGGTCTGATGAGCTGTCGGTTCTGAATGCTGTGACTAATTGCGCAGGTGTTAGGGATCGCTTCCGGTGCTGTGTGACTCACTTCCGGTGCTGTGTGACCCACTTCTGGTTGTGCTACATTGAGTTTAGAGCTGGTGAGAGGTTTGCTGACCCACGCGATTTTCGGATGAATCCCAAGGCACCCCGCTTTCGTTGCCTCCCTTGTTTCTTGTCTTTGTCGAATAAGGCTACACGAGGACATGGAAAATCTTAACTATGCTACTGTGGTCCAGTATAGCTTAAATTCACAAAATTCCGATGATTTTTCAGTTTCTACTATTTTTTTAAAGATAAATACAATTGATTGATTGTCATAATCTACATTACTTTATATTGAATTAACCTTTATGCTAAATGGCTAAGTTTTGAGATATTTTAAAAGTAAAAAAAAATGCCCAATTAAATTTGGCAAGCACTTCAAAATACGAAAACTGTTGGCTTCAGCAAAAACAGGTTATATTCAATTGCCTCAGAAGACCGTTCTCTACAGCAATAAATGCTTAATACGTGCTCCAATATCACACACAGATATTTTTAGTATTGAACATATAGGCTCAAATCTAGGTAAATTTTTTGGTTTTGCAAATTTGATGCTTTCATAGGACAATGCATTTTTAATCCAATTATTGCCATATAGAAGACAGACGGCCAATATCGCAGACCAATTATTGAATTGATTCAAGCCGCCCTATGATATTCTCCAAATTTACATCATGTGTTGCTGGCCCGTTATACCCCAGTCAAACTATGCATGCGTTTGTTTGCTTTGCTTGCCGTCATGCATCCACTTTGCGACCAACTTATCACCGGTCCCTGATCATTTTGGGTGGTTTTGGTCACAAGGAGGTTGCAGCTGTTGCACCGACAACCTCCTTGCGACCATCACAGTTGGCGACCGGTCGGCGACTGCTCAGCGACTGCTCGGTGACTACCATGCCAGGAGCATGAGAACTTTGGTCGGTGACTGGTCAGTGACCAGTGAGTGACCGAGGTTTATGCGTCAATGTCGCAAGGCGGTTGCAAGGAGGTCGCCGACTTTGCGCATACGGTGTTCGCAAGCGAACACTGGCCATAGTGTGACTGGGGCTTACTTGTAAATATCCGTAGCCATGTGAGAATTAAGGCTAACAATATAATATACTTACTGGTATCAATGGTTTTGATGTTGGTGCCTTCGATGGTTGAGATGACTATTTGAGTCGGATCTCCTGTGTTCGATCCTGCCTCACCGGTGTTGATCACAGCCCCATTCTCAGAGACTCGCCTGGGGAAGGAAATTATTAATAAATAGCTTAAAATTAGACAGGATCGAAGTGCTGAAAGAGAAAATGTGTCGAACTTTCCAGTAGGGCTTATCGAGAATGACCTCACATGCTGGTATGAATATTCAAATGAGTAATCCATCAGATAATTAGACTCAAAATCTATATTTAGCACAGCACTGTATTGTAATTAGGACAAGCTTGTTGTAAATGTCACGGCGCACTGATGTAACTGTATTTCTTTTTTTTGTAACTGGAATTAGTTTATTCGTATATATCTTTTGTCAGTGCCATAGCACTGGTCTTCCGACGTAAGTGTTACAGGTATCTAGGTATGAACACAATTCTTTTTTTGTATATGAGTCCTATACTTTTATAATAGCGTAGGCTTAGACAACAATTGGTCATGTCAGCATGAGAACTGAATGTTTAGTATTTTACATGTTTTCACTTCAAACATCTCAAAAGTTAGCTATTTAAAATAGGATCAGGCACAGTGGCCGAATCGGTAGAGCTCGGGCCTTGCATGCGGAAGATCGGGAGTTTGGTTCCAAGTCGAGTAAAACCAATGACTTATTAAATTGATACTTATCACTTCCTAGCCTGGCGCTCGGCCTTAATAGGACAGGGTTACGACTGGTTGGCTCAGTATCAGGATAATGTGACTGAGTGGGATATCGGGTCATGGTGCCAGCGGCCTGGTCTCCTAGTGGGGTAGCACTATGAATTCGCTATATGAGTGTGCACTGTAACAACCAACGACTACTCGCCTGCTGCGCATGTGCAGTGATCCCATTGGCGAGGCCCCGCCGTCATAGCGGATGAGCCCGAAGCTGCTGCGTCTGCGCGCACTTCCGGTTTCGCTGACGGGGTCAGGTAAGAAGGAGTCGACAATGTCATGCTCACAGAAGTCGGCGCCCATCATTTCCTCGTACTCGGACATCCTGATGGGGATGGCGCAGTTGATTACCTGAATAGTATAATAAATATATGTATGAGTATATATAATAATAACAAAATATTTATTTCCACATGATCAATGTATACATAAGTTGATATTTATATCAGTATTTTTTTTAAAAGGAGAAAGCAGCAGTACAATACTTGTGAGGAGCTTTCCCCATTTAAAAATAACACAGATACATTGCTTATACCATAGAAATAATAAATAGAAAAATAAAAGTTAAAAGCATATCAACATTATACTCAATACTGTAAATTACATCTCAATATGTATGTACTAAGCCGTGTTTACACGGGCAATTGTGAAACGAATTAGACAAAGCGATTTATATGAAGCGAAGTAGCGGTGTGTTTACACGCACCGAGTTTGAAGGCGGAAATCTAGTTCGCTTCATATAAACCACCTCGCAAGGTGGTTTACATAAAGTGAATCATATGAAGCGAATCAGCCCTAATCCACCTCAGAGTCGCGTTTACACAGCGAATGTGAGGCGAACTAGGCAAGGCGATTTATATGAAGCGAATTAACTCGCCCGTGTAAACACGGCTCTAGACTACTATGTGTTTTCCCTCTGATAAAGCTTAAATATTTTCTTTTTATACATGCTTTGAAACATATAGATGTTTTTTGAACATTTGATATTATCATCAAGTGAAATCCATAAACCACATATGGATATGTGTGCTCTATAATCTATTGTGGATGTTATGCGTAACATTGGTAATTTACTGGGGAGACAGGATTGACACGAATTGACTCACACCAGCACGGGCTGGGGAAGCCTGGAATGCTCTGTACTGCCGGTTATCAATCTTGTATCATACCTGACTGATTTTTTACCTATCTGATATCATACCTGACCTATCTTGTATCCATCTGATTTATTGCATTGTACCTGTTATTATGCATCATATTTAACCTTGTTGCATCATACGTGAGCCCTATACGATAAGAAATAAAACCACGATATACTATGCCTGTACGCGGCTCGTAAATAATGGGAATATATATCTTCTTGGTTGTCCATCGGTTACGATGACGACAGCAAATCATCATTTGTTGTGAACTTGTTAATGACTGATGAGTCCAATTTGTACTTAGAATGTACAGTGGCATGTTGTACATGTGTGTGTAGCAGCTGCCGTCAGAGAGTCTGCTAGATGGAGACGATCTTTTCTCTGCTGACACTTTTGTTTAGTCTGAGATATATACAGATATATAAGTCGGGAGTTTGAATCCCAGCTGAGTCAAACCAATGACTTGCAAAATGTATACTTGTCACCAGCCAGCCTAGCACTTGGCATGACTAGGATAGGGCAAGGACTGGTTTGCTTAGTGTCTGAGTGGTATATCGGATCATGGTGCTGGTGGTCTGGTATCCCAGTGGGACAACACTATGAAGCGGCCATGAATGTGCACCGTCACAAGTCAGTAGCCATACTGCCACATTATCCTGACACCGAGCCAACCAGTCTTTGCCCTATCCTAATAATGCCGAGCACCTGGCTAGAAAGCGACAAGTATCAATTATTAAGTCCTTGCTTTGACTCGACCAGGGTTCGAACCCGTGGGTTCGAGTCCCATGACCTGCCAAAACGAGAAACGCAGGCTCAACTCATTCAGCCATCTCGTCCGGTCATTAGTAGAGTTAAGAAATGGCCACGTCATCACTCTGCCAATTGGGATTTCCACCTCTGTGTATAACTTACAACATCATCAAAGGCCAGTTGCTCTCATACCATGTCTATGTGGTGTGAGATGCTAACGACAAACTCTCTATTGGCAAAAACAAGACTACTCGGACTAATCCATGATAGGCAGTATAGATCTTCAACAACAACAAGAAACGGATCTCACAAAGAGAAGGATGAAGGTGATGAGTCCGCTCCAGACGATGATGCAGAGACAGGCGAGGACCTGGACCCCGAGGAGGTAAGGGCCGCCTCCGTGAAACAGGCCCGCCATGCCCGTCGTTAGGTTCTCAACCCGGTCCACGTCGGCGAACAGCCCCACCGCCAACATGCCCTAGAAACAGGACACCAAGTCAGCAAGTGTATAAATAAATACACTTGAAGTCGCTTAGTCCGATGGGTTTGAGCTCCTGCCTGGTTGTTTTCTTTGTATATATATATATATATATATATATATATATATATATATATATATATATATAGATATATACAGTCAAACTAAAAGCTCTCTAAATTGACAGACCATGGGACCGAATTTAAATGGTCCATTTAGGGAGGTGGTCATCTAGGGAGTTTCTTTTTATCATTGCAATGGTACGGCATGGTATGAATGTGATTGCTTGGGACCCAAATAAAGTGATCGATATAGGGGAGTGGTCGATCTGTGGATCTGGTCGGTTAGAGAAGTTCTACTGAATATATATATATATATATACAGTAAAACCTCTCTATACTGACCCCTCCAGAGATCGAACACTCCCCTATATTGATCGCTTTATTTGGGTCCCAACAATACCATTGTAAGGATATTCTAACTCTCTCAACCGACCACCTCCCTAAATGGACAACTTAAAGTCGATCCCATGGTCAGTCGATTTAGAGAGGTTTTACTGTATATATACACACATGCATACATATATATACAGTAAAACCTCTCTAAACCAACCGACCTTGGGACCAACTTTAAGTGGTCAATTTAGGGAGGTGGTCGATTTAGGGAGCTAGAATATGGTAACAATGGCATTGTTTGGACCCAAATATAGCCATCGATATATGGGAGTGGTCGTTCTGTGGAGGTGGTCGGTTAGAGAGGTTTTACTGTATATCGTAAAATTCCCTAACCGACCACCTCCACAGATTGACCGCTTCCCTATATCGATCGCTTTATTTAGGTCCCGATAATACCATTGTAAAGATATTCTAACTCCCTAAACCGACCACCCTTTGGTTTAGATAATTTGATGCTCTCATCGGATTACGCAACTTTAACTAATTTTTTTCCCCTGCTAGGATTATTGGAAACACCAGTCCTGGATTGATATCAAACTAGCCTTGGGTGTTGCAGTCTCGGTTTTGTTTGTTTGTTTGTTGTTGTTTTATGTCCTAGGAACATCTAAGGTCATATCAGGACGGGTACCGACTTGTGACAGTGCGCACTCATGGCAACTTTATAGTGCTGTCCCACTGGGAAACCAGGCTGCCGGCTCCATGACCTGGTATCCCACTCAGTCACATTATCCTGACACTGAGCACACCAGTCCTTGCCCTATCCTAATAATGCCGAGTGCCTGGCTAGGAAGCGACAAGTATCAATTTTAAAGTCATTGGTTTGACTCGATAGTTTGATATCAATACGCGATAGGAGTGTCATGCAAACTTAACGGTGGAGACGGCATTAATTATTTATTAATGACTATTAGTTAGAAACTGCAAGTTTGTAATAATTTACTTTTGATTGAATATGTAAATTGAAAGAAGGCAGGAACTACTTTCTTATTCATTTCTATTGTTTCTTTTCCCAACTGGCCTAATTTGAAAGTAGTACCTGTTAGATACTAAGCTTACTATTACTTGGTATTAGGACAACACGATTGACCCCGGAACTAAAAACGAATTCAGAATTAAAGCATGTCATTGAATCTAGGATTGCAGATTCGAGAAGTACATAAGCAACGTCTGGCTAAGTCAGGAAGTTCATATGCAACATATGGTCAATCAAAAAGGCCAGATGTGCAACAACTGGGTAATAAGAAAAGTCATGCATTAATGGATTGACCAACAATATATAAAAAGTGGTGTAAATACATTCAAAAGATTCAAGTCGCGAGCTCAGAACAAGTCAAAATTAAGCATTAAATACTAGGAAATATGCAACGTTAGCATGTGCTTAATTGAATAAAAGATCTTCATGGAGATGCATGTACCAACGTTGATAATGCTCATTGATATATGCGGCAGCCATTTTATCGAAGTGCATACAATAATTAATGAAGCATATTTGTAGTGTTCATAATTGATCAATATTAACCATCAAAGTGAGCTGGTTTTTACTGGATGTTTAATTCATTCATTATGTAAATTAGCTTTAGCACAGATTCTTGCAGATGAGCTGAATTCATTTCGGTGGCTAATCTTAAAGTACCATGGTCAGATGGGTTTGAGTTTCTGAGATAAATATATTATTATTAGGTTGATAGCTATGATCTACCTTACTTTAGTTTAAAGTAACTTTTATTTTAAATGGCTAAGTTGTGAGATATTTGAAGTGTGAACATGTCAAATTGGTTTTGGCAAGCACGCCAAAACTGTGACACCATAGACTTCATCAAAAACAGGTTCTATTAAATTGCCTCGGTATTCCCTTCTATTTGGCAACAAATGCCTAATAATTGCATCAGTATCTAAACTAGATATGTAGAATTAAATCTAGATAATTGTTTTGGTTTTGAAAATGTTATGCATCATCTGTGCAAGTTCAACTTCAAGTAATTCTTTATGTAAATTGAAGTTAGTACAGTTTCTTGCCCATGAGCTGAATTCATTTCGGTAGATAATCTTAAAACAGAGGGCGGTGAGGTCTCAGTCAGAATCTATTAATATAACATCCACTCAACCCTTAAACCAAGGCCCAAAGACTCACCCAGATGCCACATAGCCCGTGGACTGCCAATGCCCCAACGGGGTCATCAATGTGAAACTTGTCGAAAAGAGGCACTCCCAGGACAGCCACAATGCCACCGATGAAACCCATTATTACGGACTCATATGTCCGCACCACGGCGCAGCTTGCTGTTGGCAAACAATAATAATGAGGGGACATTGTACATGGGATGGTGCTGTGTGCAAACATGGCAGATGGTGCTTCATGTTAGAGCATCGAGTGCTTATTGTGCGCCATGGAGTGTCTGCAAACTTGGCAGATGGCACTTCATGTCAGAGCATCGAGTGCTTATTATGGATCATGGAGTGTGTGCAAACATGGCGGACGGCGCTTCATGTCAGAGTGTTCAGTGCTTATAATGTGCTATGGAGTGTATGTAAACATGGGAGATGGTGTCTCATGTCAGAATGTCAGAGTGTTCAGTGCTTATAATGCTATGGAGTGTATTTAAACATGGGAGATGGTGTCTCATGTCAGAGTGTTCAGTGCTTATAAGGCTATGGAGTGTATGTAAACATGGGAGATGGTGTCTCATGTCAGAGTGTTCAGTGCTTATAATGCTATGGAGTGTATGTAAACAAGGGAGATGGTGTCTCATGTCAGTGTGTTCAGTGCTTATAATGCGCTATGGAGTGTATGTAAACATGGGAGACCGTGTTTCATGTCGGAGCATCTAGTTCTTATAAGGCTTTATGGAATGTGTGCAAACATTGGCGGACGGTGCTTCATGTCAGAGCACTGAGTGTTTATTATGCATCATGGAGTGTGTGTAACGACGCTATCCAGCGCTTCATGTCACAGTGTCAACATTTCTCCAGGAGGGAATACCCCTAGACCCTCCACCCCCCCTCACCTGAAGCCTCATGCCTTCGGCACTTATCCGTTCCACAAATTTAACTACAGCCAAACAAAAATTCCTCACTACGACCCTGGCCGTCTGGTTTTCGATGTGCGTCAGGAGATTCTAAACAACGGTTGGTTGGAGTTTTACATCCTGGCAACATCTAAGGTCATATCAGAATGGGTACCGACTTGTGACAGTGCACACTCATGGCAACTTTTATAGGGCTGCCACACTGGGAGACCAGGCCGCTAGTACCACTCAGTCACATTATCCTGACACTGAGCCAACCAGTCCTTGCCCTATTCTAATAATGGCTAGGAAGCGACAAGTATCACTTTTTTAATCATTGGTTTGACCCGACCAGGGTTCGAACCCATGGGTTTGAATCCCACGATCTACCAAAATGGGAGACGGACGCTCAACTCATTCGGCCACTCCATCTGGTCTGGTGATTGAGGGTGATTCCGTCGGAGCATAACGGTGTGTTGTCGCAGGGATCAAATCGTATCCCTGTGTAATTTGTCAGACCGAAATAACTCCGGAAACTTACCGAGACACAGAGTGGATGAATGAATGAGGACCTGTAGTCATAGCAACAGTACAGGTTTTCACTTGTGGTGTTAACCACATTTTCATACACACACACAAATCATAGTTAAGTGCATTTATAATATTAGCTTACAAATCGCACGTTGGTTACGCATGACGCATATTATAATGACGCACGACGCACTACATATTAAGGGGATATTGAATTTAGTGGTTGCTTAGGCCGTGTATCGTTTCCTTGTGGCGTGTTCCCTTGTTCCATTTTCGCTTGCGACATTGTGGCATGCCACACAGACAATGAACCTGTGCTTTGCTTAGTGGCCGTTCCATAGGTTGGACCCAGGGACTGTATGCCCTTGTGCGTGGGATATGTGACGTACTGACTGGGAACATAGAGAATGAACACGTTCATTGTCTGTGTGGCACATCACAAGGTCACAAGTGAACATGGAACAAGAGAACACACCACAAGGGAACAGTCTATGGATACACTGCCTTAGTGTGACCTCAGTGAGGGGCAATCAGTGTAACTAAGGGCACACGACCGCCCATACTTGTTAGTTTTGAGCTTTACTACCTCCTTGTGACTGTGAATCTGAGAAGATATGTCCATTTACTGGCTTTATTTTTATGAGTGGGTGTATTTTTGATGATTTGAGGTGTACTTTTTTTGTGGCATTTTTTTTTGTGTGTTAGGAAGGGTGTGTGGGAGGGGAATGCTGAACATCGCCTGACCGTTGTACACACTCCGCGAGAAGCAATGTGCGAGTCACCCCACCTGGTGGTGACTTGCAAAGTTTGCGTATAGACTCACCCAGAGACCCGCTAAGCCGTGCACGGAGATGGCACCCACAGGGTCGTCAATCCGCAGCACATTTAACAGGGGCACCCCGTTAATGGCTATCAAACCGCCGATCATGCCGATGGTGACTGCCTGCCACGGTCTAACAACGGCACAACTGCCTGCAGAACAAAATTACACAATGTGCAATCAGGGGCGGAGACAGCAGAAAATGTAGTGGAGGCTGTTCATGCTTCCAATCAGTAAAATTCTCTCCAAAATTGGGGTAAAATTCTCTTAATATATATATAGTATATTATGCGTATCAAATATATATGTGTGTCTGCATAATATGAATGATGCATAACATATATATAATACATATAATATATATAATATACATAATATACATAATATGCATAATATATTGTATATACGATATAAAATATATAATATGGACAAGATATATAATATATAATGCATACAATATAGATAATATATAATATATAATGTATGCAATATATAATATATAAAATATAATATATATAATATGTAAAATATACATAATATATACATTATATTATATGTGTATTATATATATGCAATAAAGATCATATATGTATATATATAATATATTTTACATTATATATTATATAATACATTATATATCATGCATTATTTATCATACATATTATATTTTATGTATATTATGTATACTATTTATAATATTTATATATATTATATATTATATATATATTATATGCATAATATATTTTATATATATTATATATATTATATATATATTATATATATTTTATATATATTATATATATTATATATATTATATATATTATAACTATTATATATAATATATACATTATATATATTATATATATATTATGGATATATTATATATTATATATTATATTATATATATATTATATATATTATATATTATACATATAATACATATTATATATATATATTATATATATATTATATATATTATAGTTACTATATTATATATATACATATTATATATGTTTTGTTTTATATATATTAAATATATTATATATATTATAAGTATTATATATATTATCTGCTTTATGCATATTATATGCAAAGACAGGAGAAAAAGCGGTAGATGACTTAAAGACAAATTGAATTCAAAATGTGAAAAGGATCGATGAGGATTGGGGGTTGGGAGAATTCAAAAGAGATATAATCAAGGCCAGCAGAAAACTAAGACCATGATCAATAACGCATTGATTAGGAAATATGAGAGCAAGGGAAAACAACGAAAATGAAAGTGAAAGAACCAAAATTGATCAACTACTGTGAAATAAGTGGGTGACAGACTTTCGGATTGGCAGGTGACATCAGCAGCGACTTGATCTGACAGTAGCGGAGGCACACGCGTAATGTTACCATGAAGGCTAAGTAAGAGCAAGCGTATCGCACCGAATCAAAGTAAAGCAGGCTTCATTCACACCCTCCTAGCAACATCTGAGAACTAATCGGTTTCTCCTGGGTTTTTGTTTTTTAAAGTTTTATTTAAACTAACTAATACGATATGTATAGAGTAAAACCTCTCTAAATCGACTGACCATGGGACCCACTTTAAATGGTCCATTTAGGGAGGTGGTCGGTTTTATACTATGATGGTATTGCGTGGGGGATCATTTGGGACCACACAAAAAGCGATTGATATAGGGGAGTGGTCGGTTTGAGAGGTTTTACTGTAGTTGCATAGTCCGATGAATGTATAGATTTTTCGAAACCAAATTACTCACCAATTTTTTTATCCTTCATATTAAATTTTGATACTGGTGCACTTATTCAAAAAGTGCTCTTTTATAGAAGGGAATATAATAAGTAAATGTAAGAGAACCTGTAACTACTTCTGAAGCCTACGGTGTCCAGCATGTCAAAATGCTGGACACCGTTGAATATTCTCCCTTGAAATATCTCTAATATTCGCTATTTAAAATAAGACTTTGTTCAAACTAAAGTAAGATACGTTACAAACTAATGTACGTGCCTAAATATACGTAAGAAACTCAAAGGGATCGGACTATGTAACTTAGATAAAATTAAGAAATATAAATCAAGAGCAACTGTTTCTGTTCAGTAATATTCGAAAGATAAAACTATGGTTAGCTGATGAAATAGGTTCACCTATATAAGATCAAATCGGTATGGTGTATCAACTGCACAATTCATATATATGAGTAAAAACAGTTCTAGTTCACAAACCCGTCGCATCAAGCAGCACTCTGTTACTTCTATATGTTTGGTTGTCTTTTTAAATCTTTACAATTACATTGATTGAATAAGCAGAACAAAATAAAATCCCATCCAATTTGTCTTCCATAATCATTCATCATTTCTCCAATGTCGAGTGCCAAGCTAGGTAGCGATAAGGATTTTTCTTTTTTTAAAGTCATCGGTTTGATTCAGCTGGAGGCACAATCCCACGATATGTCACACGGGAATTGGGCGCTCAACTCATACAGCCATTCTATCTGGTTCCAGGAGCAATTGTAATCAATGAACCAAGAATAAATGGATATTGTTATAGACATATTCTTTACTATGGAAATGGTTTACCAACATACGATGGAATATAAAGAGAACAGCAGTGCCGTACAAGAATAGCCTCAGACCCACCGTTTGTTTTTAGTGTTTTACAGGAAGTGCTTCCAACAGGAATTTGCTGTTTTCTCTGTACAGTAAAACCTCTCTAAATCGACCGACTTTAAATGGTCCATTTAGGGAGGTGGTCGGTTTAGGGAGTTTGAATATCGTTACAATGGTATTTTATGGACAATCATTTGGGCCCCAAATAAAGCGGTCGATATAGGGGAGTGGTTCATTTGTGGAGGTGTTCGTTAAAGAGCTTTTAGTGTAATCATAAACTTCAAACACGGGGAATGTCTTACTTGAGCTCAGTTCTAAAATGGTTAAACAGCAGTAGCAGCCATGAACAAACCGATCAGTCTGTGAACTCGTACACAAGTGTAGCAATTATAGCATAGCAAGGACTGGCAGGAGGCGATCAAATTGCACAAGTCATTATTTCTGATTATTATTATGCAAGTTTATGCTTGGAGGCGGCGTGACTACCGAGTGCAATATGTCTATAATATGTAGATATATAGATACAAATATACATTACATATATATATATTCGAAGAGTTCAGGTGCAAAACAACGTAAATGCCAATCCAAAAATGTAGTTTAAATAAAAGATTTTTGCCCGAAAATAATTGTAATTCTCACTAATTCCACTTTTTATATGATCACATGCTTATGGAGCAATGAACAAAAAAGAAGGAATATAAAAAACTAACATTTTGATGGTTTGATTCCAATTTTTATCTCCATTTTCAGATTGTTGTTTACGTGGTTTTGCGCCTGAACGCTTCATTTATATGTATACATCGATATGCATATATATGCATATTTCCGTATATATCTGTGGATATATATATATAATTATTTGAACATCTATATTTAGATATGTATTATAAAAAAGATAAATATACATATAGATATACAAGCGATGTAAACAGCTGGTGCAAACATGCGGCCTATAGCTACAAAGATGCCAGTGAATGGATGCATGGAATAACGTTGGGAATGTCATAATACTTTAAGAAGTATGATATCTGAGTCTGTGAGCTGCTCCTTCTCTACCGTACATCTAGTGAGCAGCTCACCTGGCGTACTCACGCTACCAGACACTACACAGCGCCAGTATTGGGATGCATGTCTTAATATTTTATATATATATATATATATATATCGATTTATATATGCCTATTTCTCTTTTTACAATATGTATCTAAACATTGATTTATAAACATGTATATGGATAAATAGAGATATCCATAGATGCATAGAAATATGCATATATATCTATGTATAAATATATAGATATACATAGATATGTAATATATATTTGTATCTATATGCCTATATATATGTATATCTATATATATATATATATGTGTGTGTATATATATATATATATATATATATATATATATATATATATATATATATAGTTCGTTAGTTGGTTATTGGAGCTTTAGGTCCTGGCAACATCTAAGGTCATATCAGGACCGGTATCGATTTGTGACAGTGCACACACATGGCGACTTTATAGTGATGCCCCACTGGGAAATCAGGCTGCCAGTACCATGACCCAATGTCCCACTCAGTCACATTACCCTGAGACTGAGCTAACCAGTCCTTGCCCTATCCTATTAATGCTGAGCGCCAAGTTAGGAAGCGACAAGTATCAATTTGTAAGCATTGGCTTGACTCGGCTGGGATCTGAATCCACGACTGGCCGCAATGGAAGTGAGTCCTCAACTATTTCTGGCATCCTCATCCGTACTATACTAGTAACATATTTCTCAGTTAATTTCAGATCATATAAAGTCACTGGGTTAGTAATATAGTAGTCGTAGTTATGGTGTGTAATAGTAATACTGCCGTGGAAATAACCAGTGGAGGAAATCCACACGGTTTTAAGGACTTTATGTGTAGACTATGCTTCAAGTGGAGTACTTTCTAGCCAACCTGGACGTTTGGACACAATCATGCACAACACAGAAACACAAAACTGAAGATGAGCAAATTGGTTACTTACACACTAAAAAGTACACATCCACAATAAAAATACAGTGGGCACCCTTTCTCCATTGACATCATCAGAAAGGTGTATTCATAGTAAGTAAAGACACTGAAATATATTAATATAATGCTCGGGGCTTCAATGCTTCGTGAGAAACCAGCGAAACTTAATAATATTCGTATTGGCTAAGCCTTGGTGAAAGGTGTTTTTCTTTTAAATAGAATTGTCTGTACACGAACACAGCGTGGATTTTCTATAATCCATAAGGATGGAGTGAATATTAAATTTATGCACAGCGAAATATTTCCTGATACACAATACGCAGATTCTATCAGTGCGCTACTTTCACGGCGACTTATCGTCAATGGAACTGCAGACGACAATTAGCTGCTCGTTACCTGTGATAGCAACAAGCCCGCCCAGCACCGAGTTCACGAGGTCATCCACGTGATACTTCCGGTTCTTGAAGATGTAACTGGAACACAGAGGAAGGTCGTCAGACAACCCCCATCGGTGCGTTGCAAGCAATTGATTTTTTAGTGATAAACCCTTTATCGCATGTACTAAGCTCTAGTGGTTCCTTCCCCCCCCCCCCCCCCCCCTCCCTCATGTGGGGTGCGGGGTGGGTGACCAGTATGCACCTCCTCCCCCCTCTTCTCCGGGTTGCTTTCGACACTCGGTCGGAAGACATTATTATATATATATATTTATTTATTTATTTATTTATTAAATCGGAACAACCTACGAATGAGACAGTCATGTGACAGTCATGTGACAGTCGTGTGACACTCAGATGTCACATTAAAGTTGCATAACCCAATGGAACCATGAATCTTCTTTTCTTTCTAAACCAAAAACACTTACCTAAACTTGATCCTACATATCTAAGTTAGGATAATGGCGCATTCATTCAAAAATATAATAGGTTATACCTGTCGATCTAATATTTGCATCTTAGAAATACAAACATCAAGGGATTCTGGAACTTTTCCGCCATAAGGTAGGATAGTAAGCCTACCTGTATGTTATTCCCACGAAGCCTCCTCCCATGGAGGAATTGATTGTGGTGACGGCTGACCTGTGGATAGGTGGAAGCGTGCATATATCTGAAGATATATACTGTTATACACAAGGTTAATAGTCAGGGTCATTTCTCAACTACTGGAAAAAGACAACATTGTATTCATTTAATAGTGATTTTCTTGCCTGTTCATTTATAAGTCTCCGCGCATAAAACAGGAGGAGGAACATTGAGCAATTACAGCAGTCACCAGGGGGGTAAAGGCGTAGTCCTCCAGCAGCTATGTGTTACTGCATGAATCTGCATAGATCTGCATAAGTGTGCATCAATTTGCATAAATAGGGCGTCAATAGCCGTTATGTAATTTTTAGAAGTTTCAAATTTGAATGGCAGATCATTATGCCACCCACTCATTGTGTCACCTAGTCATAGTGACATCTACTCATTCGTCATTGTACCATATACCCATTGTGACACCTACTCAATGTACCACCTACTTATTGTGACACTTAATCATTGTGACACTTATTCATTGTGTCATCTACTCATTGAATCATCTTCTCATTCTGACACCTACTCATTGTGCCATTTACTCATTGTGCCACATACTCATTGTGCCACTTACTCGTTGTCTCGTCTACTCCTTGTTCTGCCTATTCATTGTGATGCTTAACCACTGTACCGCCTACTCATTGTGCCACCTATTCATTGTGTTACATACTCATTGTCCCATCTACTCATTGTGACACATACTCATTGTGACACCTACCCATAACACCACCTACTCATTATACCATCTAGTCATTGTACTGGTCACTCATTATGCCGTAATATCAAAGTAATTTAATATAATTTTTTAATGGCTTCATACGTGTATATAAGCAACTTAATAGACCCCGCCAGTTAAAGCTGCATAGTCCGATGAAATATCAAATTTTCAAAACCAAACCAATTATCTAGATTTGATTTTACATATCTAACTTAGATACTGATGAACTTATTAAGCATTTGTTTCTGCGTAGAAGGCAATACTGAGTCAATTTAACAGAGCCTGTTACTGCAGAAGTCTATGGTGTCAGAGTTTTGGCAAGCTTGTCAAAACTAATTTTCCATGTTTGCACTCAAAATATCTCAAAAGTTTACCATTTAAAATAAAAGTAACTTTGAACTAGTGTAAAGTAAATATTAGTGATTGATCTAACATATTTATCTCAGAAAATATACAGAAATTCAAAACCATCGGACTATGCAACTTTAAGCTGGAAAGTACCCGACTAGAGTGGTTCCAGATTCTGCCGATAGATTTCACTAGCTTATCTGGCGGGGTCTACACTACCACCCTCCTAAATGTCTCATCTTCATTCATATGTTAAATCTGCATAGAAGTAACATTTCTTGGCAGAGCGCCAGGGTTAAGTAAGTATCCGTATATGTTACCCATAATTAAATAGACATATTGCAGCTTGATGCAACAACTTCTTATTAATAAAGCATTTAAATTAAACGAATGGTCATTTTAAAACATAACCAATTCGTGAAACAAGTATGACATCCATTCTAGTCCATATAACACCAAGCATGACAACACGGAGACATGGCACGTCATTGCGACGACGTCATTGAGGGAGAACTGTTAGGTGGAACTTACTTTGCCGCCAATTTCCATTTTCCACCGGAAATGCCGAACGTACTGCCACAGTTAAAACCTAGCCAACCCCACCTGTAACAAAAACAGTCAAAAAGCTCAATTCTAAATGCATATACACTAAAACCTCTCTAACCGACCACCTCCACATATCGACCACCGCCCTATATCGATTGCTTTATTTGGGTCCCAAGCGATCGCCCATACAATACCATTGTAATGATAAAAATAACTCCCTAAGCCGACCACCTCCCTAAATGTGACATTTAAAGTCAGTTCCATCATCAGTCATTTAGAGAGGTGTTACTGTATATGAATCTTTAGAATCCATTCAAACCCATAAGAGAAAATGTGAGTATAGCATTTTTATATTTTTTTTATTTAATTTTATTTTTTGGTCCATTAGTTGTTTAAGCAGGGGAAATTTCAGTCATAGACGACTGGTCTTCCTCATTCCACTGCTGGTCGATAGAAAGCCCGAGCCTACACTTTTACCGACCCAAGGGATTTTTAACCTCCCACACCACATAGACATGGTATGAGAGCAACCGGCCTTTGATGACGCTGTAAGTTATACACAGAGGTGGAAATCCAAATTGGCAGAGTTGGGGGCACAGGGAATCGAACCGCCGACCCTCAGATTAGGAGTCTGACCTAGAAAAAAGTCAGACACTCTAACCACTCCGCCACAGAGAACGCCACATATCATTTCCGAATTGTGGTTGATTCGGTGAGGGGAGCCGGGTACCCACCACGCCCCAAGCGGCCTGGACGAACACCACCCGAAACCTCCCCCCGCATAGAACCATTCGGTTTCGCTTCCCCAAACGACCAACATTTCACCACTCCCACCCACCCTCTATTTAAGGACTACTACATAGGGGTCGGCTCCGGCGGCCTCAGAGCTTCCGGCACTCCGGGAGGCCCCCCTCGACATCGACGAGCTGGACTGATTCCCTGCACTGTAACCCTCCCCTCACATGTGAAATAAATGTGTTCTTCTCCCACCTGGTCTCCGGCTTCCCTTACTCGAATCATAATTGTTATACATAATTTAATTTCCACAAAGTTATTGCTATTATTATCATTCACTTTTAAAGCCATGATTGCAATACATGAGCTATGTTTAATTAGGAATGCAACCACCCAATTAACCAGACTCGATGGCCGAATGAGTTCAGCATCTGCCTCCCATTCTGGTAGGTCATAGGATTCGAGCCCCTGAGTTCGAACTCGGGCATCGTCAAACAAATAACTTTAAAATTGATGCTTGTTGCTACCTAGCGTTGGGTTCGGCATTATTAGGATAGGGCAAAGAGCGGTGGAATGAGGAAGACAAATTGTCTGCGATTGAAATTTCTCATGCTTAATCAACGAATGTACAAATAAAAGCATAAGCCTATAACAGCTGACTAAACCAATAAAACATATGCTACCGACAAAGCTATAGTTGACCAAGACAATTTAAATGAGTTGTGCAACCATTATTTGCATAATCCAAAATCCATGACTACCTGTATCAGCAAGTCATGCCCATTATATTAATGTCTCCTCACAGGTATGATCATCAAATCACGGATATAGTCTAAAGGTAAATGGCTATTCTCCAGTGTACATGTGCAAAATAAGATCCCCACTATATTTGTAATGCCTCATTTTAACCTACTATTGTCTATAGTGTTCATACCATCTCATCATTTCATCCATAAACAGTTCATATGCACTATAATTGTTAAGGCTAGAAGTCCAGTTCCTCGGTGCTGAAAAAAGATGTTATTCAACTGGAATTAAACCAAAAAAAATTAACTAATTTAAAAAAAATTAAATTGTTCTGCCAATATCATGGCATCTGAGCATTTGGAATTAAACAGCTTCCTGTTTGTTTCCGTTCTTGTTATTGTGTTGCTGCATTCACTGATTAAGCAGGAGAAATCTCAAATCGGTGACAATTGGTCTTCTTCAATTCATTGCTGCATGTTCTATCGTAGTAATACCAAGCAGCAGCCTTGATAGCGACAGGTATAACTTTTTAAGTAATTGATTTTAATCAGCTGGGGTTTGATCCCGCAACCTGTCTCGT
This sequence comes from Branchipolynoe longqiensis, assembly GCA_030323885.1. NCBI lineage: Eukaryota > Metazoa > Annelida > Polychaeta > Phyllodocida > Polynoidae > Branchipolynoe > Branchipolynoe longqiensis. Next base: position 95,066,332 of record CM059188.1, on the reverse strand, counting down.
GGGAAGCTGGTGCTTAACTCATTTGACAACCACTTATATATGTTAATACTATAAAAAGCTGCGATTTTACGTACAACTCTGATTTTCTGCACGATTGTTGTGTTTGCATAAACAAATAACAGTTACATACATTTCTCCCCTTTAATTGAATTGTGGAACTTATTTGACAATCCCTTATGTTTATTGATACTATAAATATCTGCGATTTTAATTACGATTCTTGTTTTCCAAATGATTGCTATGTTAGTGTAAACAAATAACAGTTACATCCGTACCTCCTCCTTAAATTGTATTGTGGAATTACCTCACCCTATTCTCTTCCCTGTTTCCATCATTCCTGCTCCCTCCCCTCCCTCCCCTCCCCTCCCCTCCCGTCCCCTCCTTCCCCATCTCCCCCCTCCCCCCTCCCCTCCCCTCCTGCTCCCTCCCCTCCCCTCCTTCCCCCTCTCCTCCCTCCCCCTCCCCTCACCTCCTGCTCCCTCCGCTCCCCTCGCCTCCCCTCCTTCCCCCTCCCCCCTCCCTCACCTCCCGCTCTCTCCCCTCCCCTCCTTCCCCCTCCCCTCCCCCTACTCCCCCTCCACCCTACCCTCCCCTCCCCCTCCCCCTCCTCCCCCCTCTCCTCCCTCGCTCACCTCCTGCTCCCTCCGTTCCCCTCCCCTCCCCTCCTTCCCCCTCCTCTCCTCTCCCCCTCCCCCCCCCCTCACCTCCTGCTCCCTCCGCTCCCCTCCCTTCCCTCCCCCTCCCCTCCCTTTACCCCCCTTTCCCCTCTCCTCCCTTCCCCTCCCCTCACCTCCTGCCCCCTTCGCTCACCTCCCCACCCTCCCCCCTCCCCTCCCATCCTTCCCCCTCCTCTCCCTTCCCCTCCTTCCCCCCTCTCCTCCGGTCCCCTCCCCTCCTGTACCCCCCTACCCCCTCTCCTAACACCCCCCCCCCCCCGGGGTACACTGCTTGATCTGTGTGAAACAGTCTGCCCAGTCTCAGGTGCATGCTGCAGTCCTTTCAACCCTCATCTGATGTATTCTCGTTCTGGCGTTCGTGTATACCAGTGCTCCGAGATATTGGCGCTGGTATCCAGCACGTCCCAAACCAAGCTCCAGGCCTGGTTTATCATGTGGTGGATTGGTTGGTTGTTTGAGTTTTACGTCCAGGAAACATCTACGGTCATATCAGGATGGGTACCAACTTGTGACAGTGTGCACTCATGGTGACTTTATAGTGGTGTCCCAATGGGAGACCAGGCCACCAGTACCTTGACCTGATATCCCACTCAGTCACATTATTCTGACACTGAGCCAACCAGTCCTTGCCCTATCCTATTAATGTCGAGCGCCTGGCTAGGAAGCAGCAAGTATCACTTTTTAAGTCATTGGTTTGACTCGACCAGCGTTCAAACCCATTTGTTTGAATCCCATGATCTACCAAAACGGGAGATGGGCACTCAACTAATTCGGGCATCCCCATTGTCGTCATGTGGTCGAGAAGACACTGCATCAATCCAGTAAATTATTGCAGTGTAATTCCCTACAGAAGGCAAGCAGAGTAGTCAATGTGTCTGGTGCATTGGTAGGGTGGTAGTGGGCCCTGCTGCCTGCACACATGGATGTGTCGTGGGTTACCATGGTTATTAAAGTTGTATAGTCCGATGGTTTTGAGTTTGTGTAATTTTTCTGAGATAAATATATTAGATCGATCACTAGTACCTACTTTACATTAGTTTAAAGTTACTTTTATTTTAAATGGTAAACTTTTGAGATATTTGAAGTGCAAACATGGAAAATTAGTTTTTGCAAGATTGCCAAAACTCTGACATCATAGTCCGCTACAGTAACATGTCCTAGTAAATTGACTCAGTATTCCCGTTTATGCAGAATCAAATGTTCAATAAGTGCATCAGTATCTAAGTTAGATATGTAAAAATCAAATCTAGATAATTGTTTTGGTTTTGAAAATTTCATATTTCATCGGACTATGTAACTTTAATTAATGTTGCATAGTCTGTTGGTTTTGAGTTTCAGTCATTTTATTGAGATAAATATATTAAATTGATTGTTATAATTTACCTTACTTTAGTTTGAAGTATCTTTTATTTTAAGTCATTAGCTTTTGAGATATTTCAAGTGCAAAAATCGAATCCCAGCTGAGTCAAACCAATGACTTATAAAATAGATACTTGTCGCTACCTAGCCTGGCACTCAGCATTAATAGGATAGGGAAAGGACTGGGTAGCACAGGATAATGTGACTGAGTGGGATATAAGGTCATGGTGCTGGCAGGCCTGATCTCCCAGTGGGGCAGCACTATAAAAAGTGTGCACTGTCACAAGTCGGTAGCCGTCCTGCTATGACCCTAGATGTTGCTTGGATGTAAAACAACAACAACTAACTCCGACTTCTGGTGTGCCAGTTGGAGCTGGGACCCGGTGTGTTTACCTGCTGGGTCAGTATCAGCCTTGCATCACCGACCAGCGGACAACACGTCGGAATACCCGAATTCGTATATAGATCCTAGATCAATAGTATTAGTAACCCCAGCATGCACTGCGTGCTGTAACTTCCCGTTCCCGCCCGGATGGTAATCAGCCACTAGTGTAGTCACGCTAGCTGTGTGCAGGCTAATAGTTCCACCCGGGACTGTGATTGGTGGATCCATTATAAGCTAGGTTTGTCTGTCCCAGCTCCCAACTGGAGTGTCTCACAGACAGACCCTAATATACCGGACGCGATGGCCGAATCGGAAGAGCGCAGGCTTCCCGTACGGAAGATCAGGAATTCGAAACCTGGTCAAGTCAAACTAATGACTTACATAATTTATACTTGTCACTACCTAGCCTGGCGGACCACAGGGGATGGCCAAATGAGTTGAGCATCCATCTTTCGTGTTGGTAGATTGCGGGGTCGAACCTGGTCTAGTCAAACCAATGGTCTTGAATGAGCGAGTTCGCTCATTCGGTGTCATTGCTGGACACAGCAGGCTCAAGGCCGAAGCCCCCCCCCCCCCCCCCCACAGCCACTACCGTGTTGGGGGGGGACGGGGGGGGGGGGGGCGGGGAGTCACAGGCAACAGGGTCTCCCACCCCCCCGCTGGCGGTGGAGGGGGGGGGGGGGGGGATGACTGACACACAATGGGTCTCGCACCCCACCCCAACCCCGCCGGCGGTGTGTGTGTGTGGTGGGGGGGGGGGAGGGGGGCGGAGGATGGGGGGGCGGGGGCAGAGGGGGAGGCCCATTCCCCCCCCCCCCTCCGGCTAATGATAATTCCCCTCCCAGGGTACTCCTGGTCAGTCCTCTCCAAACTCGCGCACTGACCACTTCCCACCTCCAACTTTACCCACCCACCCACACCTGCAGTTGATTGTGCCCACAACAATCAACAAAACCGAAAACCAATCAAGCATTTAAAGTAGAAAATATAGAATACCATCTAATGAGCAACTGACACCCACGCAGTTGACAGATCACACCTACTTAAATGTCACATTTCTGATAATTTACCCTCTACTGTTATCTCATAAGTTTATCATCAACTATTGCTATTGTACATTAAGGTAATTGATTACTCATTTGTTAAATCGTTCCCATGACTCATATGCCCTCATCACATTTCATTTCCCCAATATATCGGGGCCTTCGCTCATTCGCTTCTTGCCCGATGATACACAGTCAATGTACATGTTGCCGGGCGGGCAGCGTCCGAATAAAAGCCTTGATTAACCCACTCATGCCTCTGAGTCAGCTGTGTCCGTGAGCAATGACTGAAAAATGATACTTGTCGTTTCCTAGCTAGGCACTCGGCATTATTACGATAGGGCAAAGACTGGTTGGCTCAGTCTCAGGGTAATGCGATTGAGTGGGACATGGGGCAGCACTGTAAAGTCACCATGAGTGTACACTATCACAAGTCGGCACCCGTCCTGATATGACCAGTCCTTGCCCTATCCTAACAAAGCCGACCGCCTGGATAGCAAGCAACAAGTATCAATTTCTAAGTGATTGGTTTGACTCGACTAGGGTTCGAACGGGAGACGGATGCTCAACTCATTCGGCCATCCCGTCTGGTGGTGATGATGATGACGATGATGATCATAATGACAATGACAATAAAAAATAAAATAACTATAAAAATAACAATAAGAGTAGGCCCCTAATAATGATGATAATAATAATACTGATAGCAGTAATAATAATTATTATAATGGTGGTGATGGTTATTATGGTGATGGTGATGGCGGTAGTGACAGTGATACTGATAGTGGTGATGATGATAATGATAATGATAACGACAATGACAATACAAATTAAAAATTAAAATAGGGGTGTGCCCCTAATAATGATAGTAATGCTGATAATAATAATAATAATAATAATAATAATAATAATAATGATGACAGTAAAGTTAATACCACGGGGCAGGCACTGACCACAACATGAACATGCCGACGATGGCGTTGGTGGCGTTGCCTGGTGGCAGCGGGTCGTCACCCTTGTCATATCGCCCCGTGCGAGGCCCCAGCATCATGGCGGCCACCAGCCCAGACGTACCGCCCACCAGGTGCACGCCCCCTGACCCTGCGATGTCAATCACGCCAAGCTTCGACAAGAAGCCAATCTTGGACCAGATCCAGTGCGCCGGGAACACATATACGATTGTGTTGAGCATCGAGAAGATGATGTAGGCGGTCAGGTTGGTGCGCTCCGCCATGGCGCCCGACACGATGGTTGTCGCCGTAGTGGCAAAGGACAACTGGAAGATGAAGTTTGAGTACACAATGCCCATCAAGTCCGGGTCGTTGGTGTCGACCATAAAGTTGCCGACTCCGCAGAACCAGTTTGCGCCGGCATCTTCCCCAAAGGAGATTCCGTAGCCGAACGCCCAGTAGGTGAGCCCGCCAAAGATGACATCAACGGCATTCTTCACCATGATGTTCACCTCGTTCTTGATGTTCACGCAGCCCGCCTCTAGCAGGCCGAACCCTGGTGGTGGAGTGGAGTCAAATTGACCATATGAAGTTGTGTTATGAGGTCGAGCACATGAACTTAGCAAATGGGATTATTGAAACATTAAATCTGCATAGTCCGATGAAGCATCAACATTTTCAAAACCGAAATAATTATCTAGATTTGATTATACGTATCTAACTTAGATATTGATACATTTATTAAAGTTGCATAGTCCGATGGTTTTGAAGTTCTGTATTTTTTCTGAGATAAATATAATACATCGATCACTAGTATCTACTTTACACGAGTTCAAAGTTACTTTTATTTTAAATGGTAAACTTTTGAGATATTTTGAGTGCAAACATGGAAAATTAGTTTTGGCATGCTTGCCAAAACTCTGACACCATAGACATCTGCAGTATCAGGTTGTGTTAAATTGACTCAGTATTGCCTTCTACGCAGAAACAAATGCTTAATAAGTGCATCAGTATCCAAGTTAGATATCTAAAATCAAATCCAGATAATTGGTTTGGTTTTGAAAATTTGATATTTCATCGGACTATGCAGCGTTAAAGAACTTAAGAACACCGGCTTCGCAGATAGATGCAAAATTGATTTTTGCCTTTGACCTTTGTTCGTTTCATCTTAAAATTCAACTACCCGACAATGTCGCTAATCCACTAAGTAGCTTGGATTAACGAAGGCTAAATGTACATGGATATGGATGTTTGAAATTCCTGATGTCAGAATGAGGCTGGCTCCGAAAACAGTGGCAGCAGACTGCTGTATGGAAAAGTATAAAATATTTAAAAATAGCAGTGTATTATCAAATCGCCATGTATAAAATTCAGCAGGGAATGATGACGTGATAGATAGACTATGGATGCTTCTTTTTGCTTTAATGTGATATACATTTTATATCCCACACTAAATTGTGACTAGATCGGATGGCTGAATCTGTAAGAGCAGTGGCTGACTTTGCTGTGCGGAAGGTCCTGGGTTCGAACAGTGGCAGAGTTAAACCAAGAACTTACTAAATTGATACGTGCCATCACCTAGCGTGGTTTTGGGCATTAATACAATATGCCAAAGACTGGTTTGTCCAGCATCAGGATAATGTGACTGAGTGGGATATCAGTTCCTGGTACTGGTCTTCCAGTGGGGCAGCATTACAAAATGACTATAAGTGCGATCTGTCACGACTCGGCACCCAGATTTGCAACAACATATAGGAGATGATACTTTGGTGGTAAAACGCCATTTATCTATTTCCATTTGAAGTTCCATACCCGTCCTGATATGACCTTAGATGTTGCTAGGACGTAAAGCAACAACAAACAAACAAACAAACTGAAGTTCCATAAAAATAAATATATATATATATATATACATTTTTTATTAAAGTGGCATAGTCCAATGGAGTATTCAATTTTCAAAACCAAAACAATTATCTAGATTTTATCCTCCATACATAACTTAGATACTAATGCACTTATTAAGCATTTGTTGCCACATAGAAGGGAACACCGAGCCAATTTAATAGAATCTGCTACTGCTGAATCCTATGGTGTCAAAGTTTTGCCGTGCTTACCAGAACTAATTTGACATGTTTCCACTTAAAATATCTCAAAGTTTAGCCATTTAAAAGAAAAGTTACTTCAAGCTAAAGTAAGGCAGATTATAACAATCAGAAAAATGACAGCAAGTTAAAACAATCGGACTATGCAACTTAAAATAAAGATGGTGGTGGGTTTCATGTAGGATTTCTTCAGTTTTTATGTTGAAACATTGCAGAAGTAAAAGAGGCAGAAATCCATCTGGTGTGTCACAGCATTTGTCGACGAGTCTAGCCTCGTTCTGGTATCTACAACGACATTAATAAGAGCCCAGAATGAACCCTGCCCTCCAGGCGCTTCCAGATGACCTTGGCATGACCTTGACCTACCTGACTGCATGGTGAATATGATGAAGGCGCTCGTCAAAATCCACGTCGCATCGTCCCACGAGATTCCCGGGCTGACCGTTTTCTGTGTAGCCAATGACGTCATTGCTATGTTCCTAACAGTGACGTTGTTGACGTCACCAGGGTCCATTGTCGCCGCCATTACATCAATCGTTGCCATAGTGTCGGTTATCAGTACACCACTCCACAATTCATATTTTCACACCCTCTTTTTTTATCGGTATTTTTTTAGGATGGCTTAACAAATATATTTATAAATATGTCTCAATGTATATTTAATTATAGATCACTCATACATAATGTCATTTACAGCATTTATGCATGATACGCGAATGGTGATGTTGTCCTGATGGTGCAACCAGCAGGGCTAGTCATGGTCGGGCGCACTGCTGGTGGGGGATAAGTGACTTCCGGTTTATCACCACTCCATCCCAATACTCCTCAAATATCACAGTGTGGTTGGGAAGTTCGCTGGCCAATTGTTGTGAGACCAGATCCACAATGGCGCGCCACCACCCTACCTTACGCGCTTTATGTAAATCGATGATGTGTTCGTCAGCGACTGATGCGGCTGTGACAAGCTAAGATAGCGTCGCCTCGCTGTGACTTATTTCCGGTTGGCTGCGTCTGCGCGTGTGGTGCATCGGCCCTACCTGTTGGACAGGAAGCACTTTAGGCTGTGTTTTGCATTTGGTTCAAAATGTAATAAGGCATTAAAGTTGCATTGTCCGATGGTTTTGAGTTACTGTCATTTTCTGTGATAAATATAGTAGGTCGATCGTTATAATCCACCTTAGTTTAGTGTGAAGTACCTTTAATTTTAAATGGCTAACTGTTACAGATATTTGAAGTGCAAACATTCCAAATTATTTTAGGCAAGCACACCATAGGTTTCTACAGTAATCAGTTCTATTAATTTGCCTCAGCGTTCCCTTCTATGTGACGGCAAATATTTGATAAGTGCACCGGTATCAAAGTTGGACATTTAGAATCAAATCTAGATAATTGCTTTGGTTTTGACAATGTTGTGTTTTCATCAGACTATGCAGCTTTAATTAGCATGGGCATTCCCTTGCACCCCATGACCTCCAGTCCCCACCTCTCGCGGGAATTCTGACAAGCCAATGGAAACAGCCGGTTTAAACACAGACACATTGCACCAGCTGCGCCTTGTTCGGTGACTCACAATTCCGAAAGGCACTGGTTGGCAAAGAGCAAAGAAGACGGTGGTGTTTTGGATAGAAATCAGTAGAGTTTTTACTTCAATTGAATTAAGAACCTTTTCATAACCTTCCAACTTGAGCCCTCTGTCCCCTTCCAACCATGTGCCTTTACCCCTCCTCCTATTGACATCTAGACCTCTGCCGATCCGCCCCCCCCCCCAATTCTCAGTTGCCCCCACCATGTGGTGAAACTAAGCCTAACAAATCATAACCATTATGTTTTTAATTTAAAAAAGATTTATTACACTAAACCTTTGTTTTCAAATCTTTAAAGAAAAGTGGTAAATACTTGTACCAATAATGGGTTGAAGACCAGAAGACTGGGTTTTTTTACTATTATTCTTTGTTATGCAGAATTTGTGAAATAGTGTCTGACTTAAGGCCGCCGCACACTGTACGATAATTATCGTGGACCTCGTTAATCTGGGAACGGGAACAATTTCCCTTGCTTTGTTTCTTTCTTTGTTTAACGACCCCACAGCACAAAACGTAAACATCGGCTATAGACGAGATCGCCCTTCCGACTGTGCATGCACTGAAAAAAGTGTTGAGAGCAAAGCAAAGGCATATGGCCATTGAGTTTGCCGATATGCGTAGGACTAAATTGAGATTTTATTCAAAATTAATAGAAATACATAACAATTTGGCATAAACATATATGCACACATGCAATATAATGATCTGATGAATATATCTAAGACAAAACTAGCCATAGTTAAACATGTTGAGCTAAGAAACATACAATTCCACACAAAACAATCAGCAACTTTAAGGCTGATATCCACATCACCATTAGTCATTCTTGTTCTAAATATTAAATGCCAAATGTGTTAAAAAAAATTTCTTCTTTTATTCCGCTAGGGTTAATAATCCCTAGCCATATATACTGATATATATATATTTACATATATATATATATATATATATATACATAGTTTTGAAAGTGAGCAAAGTGACAGTTGGTGCACAGTGTAGAGGGGCCGGGGAGGAGAGAATCGCCACTCCACAGAGAATAACATGGAAGTTAAGGTGGTTAGAGAGAAACATTAAGGGGCTGCCATTATTTATGTCCACATAATAACTTATATAGTACATAAATCTGACCATCCGAGCAGGTCTGGAGGCGGTAGTGACCAGATGCACCTGGTATCAGGGTGGCCAGGAGCCACTCACAGGTGGCGCCACAGTGGCAGAAGCAGGAACTAACTCATATGACAGTAGGATAGTAGGTAATAACTAATATATAGAAGAGAACTGATAAATGGTACAGTACAACCCCGTTAAACCAAGTTTGGTTAAACCAAACGATTGGTTAATCCAAACTTTTTTCGGCGACCCGGCAAAATACTACCATTTATCATATAAAAAAGTTGGTTAAACCAAAGTCGGTTAATCCAAAGTATCCGTTAATCCAAACAGAATTGTCGGCTCCAGGCCACTTCTGGTACAGTTAAACCAAACTTTCATGTGGTTTTAAGGTCATCTGAGACTTTTTTATATGATAAATGGTAGTATTTTGCCAGCTCGCTGAACAAAGTTTGGATTAACCAACCATTTGATTTAACCGAGGTTGGTTTAATGGGGTTAAACTGTATATACATAAAAAACAATAATCATAGTGTCCACATACATTGTACATTCATAATGCACCCCCCTTTTTGCCAAAGCCAAGTCAAAGTCAAAGCTCAGTTAAACCAATGATCGGTTAATCCAAACAAATTTCTAGGGTCCCTTCAAGTTTGGTTTAACGGGGTTATACTGTAGTCTCCTTGTTTATATTCCCATAATAGATTATAGGCTGGGTATGCAGGTATAGCAATATGCAGGTATAGCAATACCTCAGGGAGTTTGACGCCCCTGCCTTGCAGAGTTCTAAACCACTGCCTCGTGGTACAGGTCCTTGACAGAACCGAAGGCTAAGGGAGCAAACCCTAAACAGAAAACCATGTCACTGTGGCAGCATTAAGGGTGGTTGATGTATGGAACTCCCAACATCTCCCGACCAGCCACTGCAGGGACAAATAGTTTTGCGCCTGTCTTGACATGTTCTTGCCGGTGTGAAACCTCTATTTGCTCCCCGAGAGAGTGCCGCTGGTAACTTGCAAAAGCCAGCAGCACTTCAACACTTTTGCAGGCAGCTTTCATGAAATGTACAACCGCACAAAGGAGAGCGGCAGTCAAGTAATGAAAGCAGTCTTTGTCGCATCGCGACCGACAGCATGATGATGATGATGATGAATAGATTATAGAACACATATATTTAATAGGATCAGGTATGTATAGACACAGACCATACTACCCACGTGACAGTGTGACACCTACCTGGGCGTGCTGGGGCTGGTAGCCGGAAACGATCACTGCCTGCCGTGTGCAGTGTCTCCTCACCGTGCCAACCCTGGAGGAGGAGAAAGAGCACTACCTCCTGCGTGTCATCCATCCCCCACCCCCACTTCCAGTACAGCGCCACCCTCGCACCTGGTGGCTGGTAGCGGAACCACTCGCACGTACTCCTTTTGGGATGACTGTTTGGTACGTGACATTTAAGGAGTGTGTGGGAGATGGGGGAATGGGATGGGGAAGGGGATGGGGAGGAGTGGGGGAGGGGAGGACATCGGGGTGATCAACGCACCACGTGACCTTTCTGTATGGCATGCTCCTGCGCAGGACTGCCCTGATTGCGCTGGTCACGTGACAAACGCCGCGTTGAGCATTAATTAGTAGGGAAGGTGGGTAGTTCGGCAATGCAGAGGGCAAGCACAGAGCAGAAGTAGACATTGTGTTATGTAGATAAAAGATTCACCCCATACTTCCTGTACAGGGGTGAAAACCAACCAATTAGAAAAGCTGGTGAAGAATTTCGACATGCTGGGTTAATTAACTGAGCTGGTAAATTCTTAATTTAAGAAGCACAATATATTCTTTATGTACGTCTTCATATTTACACACTACTTTTGAGTTGAAAAATATAATAAAACATATACCTTAATGCAATTTAAAAGTGAAATCGAAGGTGTTCTCTGGCCGCCATCTTGTCTTTTTGCATTCTCTCCCATTTCACCAACTCTGTGTTGATATAAGTAACCATTTGACACTGGTGCTAGGCATTCTACTTCCCGTTCCATACTAAAGCTATTTTCGCCCATATTTAGACTACGTTGTCGTTCACCCCTGTACTGTAAGTACGGGTTGAATCTTTTATCTATGTGTTACGGTGTGTTCTCCGCGTTTTGAAGGTGGACACAACAAATATATAAATAATGTTTAAATCGTGTTGGCATCGCGTTCTACATGGTGGTGCGAGTCAGTCGGTCTGGTCCTCCTCCAGCAGCTGACTAATAGTTGATTGGTTGGTTGGTGGAGTTTTACGTCCTGGCAACATCTAAGGTCATACCCTCATGATATAACCTCAGATACTGTCTGGAGGTAAAACAACAAACACACAAACAATATATGGTCATATCAGGACGGGTACCGACTCGTGACAGTGCTTGCTCATGGCGGCTTTATAGTACCATGACCTGATATCCCACTGAGTCACATTATGAAATAATGACTATTCATGCTTTGTATATCTTGAAACAACCTATTCTCTGCACGTTATTCAGTGTTCAATGAAGGTTTGAAAACCACTGTAATCAAATTGTAACCATTAGTGACATTTGACTCTAATGACCATTCTTAATTGTTAAATGTATTTATTATTAGGACTTCTAAGTGCAACGTCACAGTTTTAGAATTCTAATATTTTGGTAATATGTGGCAAATATTTAGTACACAAAAATACATACTAAAATCAGGTGACCATATCCGTAGAGTGCTGGGTTCCCTTGTTGAAGGTCGGGAGTTCGAATCCAAGTTGAGTCAAACCAATGACTTAGAAAATTGGTACTTGTTGCTACCTAGCCTGCCACTCGGCATTAATAAGATAGGACAAGGACTGATTAGCACAGTATCAGGATAATGCAACTGGGGGATACTGGGGTCATGGTGCTGGCGGCCATGTCTCCCAGTGGGGCAGCATTATAAAGTCACCATGAGTGTACACTATCACAAGTCTGTACCCATCATTATATGACTTTGGATGTTGCTAGGATGTAAAACATCAAGACGCCAACAAATCCTTAAATAACTGCGACATGCTGGCACAACACAACGGGTGACCAGAGGGCCCGACAGGTGAGCTCAAACTCCTCGCATTGCGACTAACCACATTGTCCTCGCCAGATTAGAAAGCTTTACCAACTCAGGCACTAAAGCCCTGTTTACACGGGCGATTTAAAACGCTTCATATGAACCCACTTGCCTAGATCGACTCACATTTGGCGTGTAAACGCGGCTCTGTGGCGTTTTAGGGCTGAATCGATTCATATGAAACGCTTCATCTATACCACCTCGCGAGGTAGTATAGATGAAGCGATTCAGCTGGTTCCCGGCAGTGTTAGGGCCCATAGCAGTGCTCGCCGGCTACAGGCGCACCACAGGCTGCTTGTTCCCGGTGGCCGACACACTTTCAAACTCGCTCGTGTAAACGCACCACTACATTGCTTCATATAAATTGATTTGTCTACATCGTTTCACAATTCCCCGTGTAAACACAGCTTATGACTGACTCAAGATTAAAATTTGAGAGTCACCGTTGTCAAATTAATCAAATAAACACTCAAATATGTTTACCAGTGTCACATTTAGTATAAACAACACCTATAGCAGATTAGATTGAGTGTTTGGAGTTTTACGACCTGGCAACATCTAAGGTCATATCAGGGTGGGTACCGACTTGTGACAGAGTACACTCATGGTGACTTTATAGTGCTGCCACACTGGGAGACCAGGCCGTCATTGGTTTGACTCGACTAGGGTGACAGATTAGAAAGCTTCACCAACTTGGACACAATGACTGACTCAACATTTAACTTTCGGAGTCACCAGACGGGGTGGCCGAATGAGTTAGAGCGTCCGTCTCCCGTGCTGGTAGATCGTAGGGTCGTGGGTTCGAGTCCCGGTCGAGTCAAACCAATGACCTTAAAATTGATACTTGTCACTTCCTAGCCAGGCGCTCGGCATTATTAGGATAGGGCAAGGACTGGTGTGCTCAGTGTCAGGATAAAGTGACTGAGTGGGATACCAGGTCATGGTGCCGGCGACCTGGTTTCCCAGTGGGACAGCACTATAAAGTTGCCATGAGTGCGCACTGTCACAAGTCGGTACCCGTCCTGATATGACCTTAGATGTTGCTAGGATGTAAAACAACAACAAACAAACAAACCATTGTTAATTTAATCAAATATACACCCAAATAAATTCACCAGCTAAGACCTGCTAACAAAGAAAGTGTCACATTTTGTATACACAACATCTATTAGCAAGGAACCAGAGGGGATGGCCGAATGAGTTGAGCGTCCGTCTCCCGTTTAGGTAGATCATGGTATTCGAACCCATGGGTTCGAACCTTGGTCGAGTCAAACCACTGACTCAAGAATTTGATACCTTTCTCGCTAGGCACTCGGCATTATTAAGATAATGCAATGACTGGTTGGCTCAGTGTCAGGCTCATGATGATTGTGAATAAAGGCTACATTCCTTACACACGGTATGTGGCATGCGAATGCGAATGCGAATGCGAATGCGAATGCGAATGCGAATGCAGCAAAAAATCGAAAAGCATCTAAGTCAATGGGGGTGATTCCATGTGTCTGAATGCGAATGCGAATGCAAATGTGAATGCAAATGCGAATGCAAATGCCGCAATTGAATCGGTCCATGTAGCCATCGGTGCAGCATGCGAATGCGAATGCTGCTGCGTTTGCCATAGAAAACAGTGTTAGAGAAACCTGATACTATGTGTGGGTGTGGGTGTGGGTGTGGGTGAAAGGACCCAACCCATTTGCGAATGGTTTCAGATTAATTATTAATTCAAACAACTGGTGATATTTTCCTTGGAGGTTTCTTGATGTATTTCTATGGCGATGGGCTGTTTGTCTATGTCCATCTATACTGAATTACCTATGAGCTAAAACCTAGTTTCAATGATATTTCTTAAATGACATTCTATCAGTATGTATGTTAATCCTGATGTATATAATCAAAGACCCTATAATACTAAGACGGCTCACTCCCTATCTCTCCCATGGTAATGTAAATTTCGCAGTGCCACCTTGTGGTGGGCTTTGTAACAGAAATAAATGTGGACACGACAAGCTCTAGTACGTAAGTGCTTTATTAGGCTTTTAGGGTTTACCACAACAACTCCGGCCCGGTCACGTGATCCTACCCGCCTGCCCGGGGTCGTTCATAAAGTCAATCTCCACTCGGGACATTCGTAAACCACATATACTACATCTCCCTTTCTTCCGCAAATTGCGTTACACATCTTCTCCCTTGCGTTACTGCCAACAGGGTATCTTCTTACAGTAATCTTAATGCGATATAATTAGTCTATGTCTTACCTCTACAGTACACCGGCATATTTATTCTTACAAATCTACGTGCATGACTACTCCTTGAATCTACTGTGTTTGTGTGGTACTTCCGCTCTATATCTGTCAACAGGTTTGATTGTTCGGCCACGTCTCATGATGTATTTGAGTAGATGACCCTTGTGCGGGTCTGTTTGTGCGGCCCGGCCACTGCCCGTGTGCTTGATTGTTCTGGCCTCTGTACTGTTCTGTGCATGTGCTATTTTCGGGCACCTTATGATGTGTTTGCGGTTCCGCCTGACTACTCTGTCTTGCATGGTTTTTATGTTGTAACTTCTCGGGTACGTGCCTGCCTGACTAATAATCACTCCTTTCACCCAGTTGTCGTGTTGGTCCCTGTATCTAACATTATCTCCTTTTCGTAGCGTGGAATGATTCACTGTACCCCGTTTATCAAAATACTCTTTTTGCCTGTCTTGGCGTGCTTGCATTTGTGGTTTTATGCGTGTTTGCGCGTGAGGCTGTAGCTTTTTTTTTATTCTTGGTATTTTTTACCTGAGTTCCCTCGACATCAACAACTGAGTGGGTGAGGCGTTTAACCCTTGTATGTGCGCGTTACGATAATTTAACAGTGCAACATGGATATCTCCCTTCTCTATGATAGTTTTTTTCAACATTTTTTAAATCATTTGTACGAATCTTTCCGTTTGTCCATTACTCTGGGCATATATAGGGCTGCTAAATTTTGGTGTAAAATCATAGGTATTTGCAAACTATTGGTACTCAGTACTACTGAACTGCGGTCCGTTATCAGAAACCACCACCTCCGGAATTCCATATCTACTGAATACTCTTTTTAGTTCTTCAATTGTCTGTCTACTTGTAGTTGATTTCATTTCAATAATTTCTGGAAATTTACTGTAGTAATCCACTACCAACAAGAACGTTCAGTGTTCTACATGAAAAAAATTGATGCCTACTTTCTGGAATGGTAAATCAGGAACAGGATGTGGAATTAACGGTTCAGCTTGCTGGGCATTGCGAAATTGTTGACATGTGGCGCATCTGCTGATCAAATCTTCTATTTGTTTGTTAAGCCCGGGCCAAAATACACTGTCCCTTGCAACTTGCTTACATTTTACCACCCCCTTATGAGATTCATGTATGAGTGATAGCATTTGTTTTTGCATCGATTTTGGAATGACTATTCGATCATTTTTTAAGACTATGTCTTGTTGTACCGTAATATCGTCTTTGAACGTGTAATATGGTTTTACGTCATTATTTAGATTGTTTTTGTCTTCTGGCCAGCCATTTTTGGTTAGTGTTATTATTTGTTGAAGCACGTTGTCGTTGTTGGTTTCTTGTTGTATTTGTTGGAAGTGCCCTCGTGCTACGCTGACTTCGGCTACCGTTACGTCCTTGTCGAACAGGTTTGTTGGTGTTGTCTTTAGGGAATGCGCTCGTGACAGGGTGTCTGCAAAGTACATATATTTGCCTTGAACATGGATAACATTTAAATCATAATTTTGCAAGCGCATTCTCATGCACTGCATTCTTGTTGACAACAAATGAATCGGCTTCTGCATGATTGAGACCAGGGCCTTGTGGTCGGTTTGCACGGTTATTGGTTTGCCATAGATATAGTCGTCGAACTTTTTGCAACCAAAACAGATAGCTAATAATTCTTTTTCGATTATAGCATAATTCATTTCTGCTTTGTTTAGAGCTTTCGAAGGCATCGAAACTGGTTTTTTGTTCTGAAATATGGTGGCCTCTAGTCCGGAATTACATGCGTCAACCTGCATTACAATTGGCTGTTTTACATTGTAGAACGTTAATACTGGTGCAGTTACCAAGAGATATTTTAGTCTTTGATATGCTTTTTCTTGGCTTTCTTGCCAGTGCCAAGCGACATCTTTTTTTAGCACAATGCGCAATGGCGCAGTTACATCTGCAAGGTTTGGGATGAACTTCCCGATGTATCCTACCATGCCTAGAAACCTTTGCAGGACTGGCTTATCTTGGGGTGTGGGCATGTCTATGATAGCCTGGATACGCTCTTTACTAGGTTTCAAACCTCTGGCTGATAATGTGTGCCCTACGTAGTTTACCTCTCGCTTACAAATTCGTGAATATGCTGGGTTTAATTTTAGGTTGAGGTCTCTTGCTCTTTGTAACACTCGTTTTAACCTTTGGTTATGCTCTTCCTCTGTTTTGCCATATACTAAGATATCGTCTGTAATAACACTCACCCCCTCTAAGTCTTCTAACATCGTGTTCATCCGTTCTATGAAAATATCTCCTGCCGTTTTTATGCCAAACGGCAACCTGGTATAGCGGTATCTTCCCCACGGGGTATTGAACGTACAAAGCAATGAACTCTCGTGGTCTAATTCAATTTACCAATATCCCGAGTTTGCGTCTAACACCGAAAAGTAACACGCACTGCACGTGTTTGCCACCACTTGCTCTACCGTGCGTGTCGGGTACGGGCCTCATTATAGCTTTGTTCATTTTGGTAGGGTCTAGGCAAATATGGGTTTTCCCGGGCTTACGCACACTGGTAATTGAATTAACCCACGGGGTCGGGTCTGACTGTGGTACAATTACTCCTAACTCTACCATACGGTCTAACTCTTTCTTTACATCTTGTATTACAGCGCGAGGTATTCTCCGAGGAGGATCAACTATCGGCGTTACATTGTTATCTATGTGGATATGAGCATTTGCTTTGATTTTGCCCAACCCTATAAATACATCATTATAGTCATTTACCAGTTTTGTTGCTTCCTCGCCGATGTTATCTGGGATGGATAGTTCATCAACACGTGCAATCAGGCGAAGTGCGACACACCCGTCTCTGCCTAGTAGTGGTGTGCCGGTAGTAGTCACCTGGAACTTGAGTGGGTGGCCCCTCACGTTGATTACTGTTTCCCCGACGGGCATCACGCGCTGGCCGGTGTACGTGACCAAGTTGCATGTGGTCTTGGTTAACTTCTGGCCTGTCAGCCTGTCGTACAGTTCTTTTGGTATTAAGTTCACCTCCGAACCACTGTCTAACTTGAATTCCACATTTACGTTGCATATTTGAAGGTTCGCGTACCACAAATTCGCTCCTGCTGTACGGCATTCCTCCAACGTTCCTATAAACAGCTCTTCGTCCTCCGAATTTGCTGTTCCGTCCTGCATCCATTTGTCTTCATTCCTAACGCTCTCCACTTCTATCGCATTCACTGAGTTTCCACTGGCTCTGGCACTTCTGCAAACTTTGGCGAAATGCCCCACCTTGTTACATGCCATACAGGTCTTGTCTTTCGCCAGGCACTGCCACCGTACATGTTGGTAACCACACCGGCTACAGTCTATTTTTGGTTCTGCAGTCTTATTTTGATACTGGCGTGTTGGCCTTTTCCACGTGGGTGGTGGCAGCCGCACTGTACTATACTGCCTATTCAACCGTGGCACTGCTTGCTCACGCGTAATGGCGTCCACGTGGTTGTTTCTCTCAGCCTCATTACCTGACACACTTCTTAACGTTGACGTATTATGCTCGCTTAACCTGCAGACGCTCAAGCATTTTTCAAGCGTTAAATCTTCGGTCTGTAGGAGCTTGTCTCTGACACTGTCATTTTTAATGCCACACACTAGCTTATCACATAACAGGGCGTCTTCCAGCGCTCCAAGGTCGCACTGCGCTATTTGACTTTTTACTTCTGTAATGAACGTGTCCATATCTTCTGTTGTTTGTTTGTAACAATTGAACTTGTACCTTGTGACGGTGATGTTCTCGTTCCCTGCGCAGTATTTTCGGAAGGCTTCCACCAGTGGCGCATATTTTTCTTTCTCTGAGTCGTCGAACTGGAATGTTTGATGAATTTTCTGAGCTTCTTTTCCGGCAATGTGCAAAAACACGCAACATTGTAGCGCTCTGCCTTTGCCGACGCGCCTGTAGCCGTTGCAAATATCTCGTACGCTTTTACCCAATCTCTCCAGTTCACTGCGAGATTCCCTTCCATACTCAAGGGCGCCGGTGCTTTCAATCCAGTAAGCGCCATTTTCTTTTTTCTTAGTTTGTTGCCTATCTGACACCATGTAACAGAAGTAAATGTGGACACGACAAGCTCTAGTACGTAAGTGCTTTATTAGGCTTTTAGGGTTTACCACAACAACTCCGGCCCGGTCATGTGATCCTACCCGCCTGCCCGGGGTCGTTCATAAAGTCAATCTCCACTCGGGACATTCGTAAACCACATATACTACAGGTTTGATCAGCCCAGCTGCTGGGGCCATATGCAGGAGTCGGTGTTAGCGTCGGTTGGTGTTAGCCGGTAAACGTGTATAGCTAACACCGGTCGCGCGAAGTATGTCATGCTGTATGCAGAGGCGCCTAAACGGTCCGTGATAGCTAAACGAGAATGTATTTATAGATTTTGGGAAAGCCCTTGAGCGGTTCCTGGCGAGCACCCAAATTTGACAATATGGCCGCCGCTGCATCAGCGGCGGCGTTTCTAGCGCATCGATGTATGATCCAATTTCGGCGGAGGCGTTATTATGGCCTCCATTTGTGTTGTAATTTGACCAAATGTCACTTATTTTGTATGTTCTTCTTTGACAATCGACTTGATTTCCACCCCATAGCCCTTCTTTAACGTGCATGTGTTTTGTAGAATGTGCGTATCCCCCTCTATCTTGTTACCGGCGGCACCGCTGCATGCGTAATGGTATCCACTTGGACCAGCGGCACTTCCGTTGTCATCTACACGAGCAAAGAGCAAATGTGAGTTCACCACGTCGGAAAAACACAACTACTA
Organism: Branchipolynoe longqiensis; assembly: GCA_030323885.1. NCBI lineage: Eukaryota > Metazoa > Annelida > Polychaeta > Phyllodocida > Polynoidae > Branchipolynoe > Branchipolynoe longqiensis. Next base: position 95,046,979 of record CM059188.1, on the reverse strand, counting down.
CTAGTATTACTACTACAGCTACAACTGTAACGAATACACCTACTACTACTACTACTACTACGACTACTAATACGACTACTTCTCCTCGCATTGACAAGCGTCACTTGTGTTGTGACCTACACGAGCACAGTGTGTCAGCAGTGATTTTTCCCCACCATTTAATTTTCCCCACCATTTAATTTGCCTGTCAGTCGCAGTCCCGTTCATCCATTGTCATCGATTCTGTAGACTACGATCCTCTTTCTCAACGACGACGATGGCTTGTGACGGGTCTGCCGGTGCCAGCAAACGCCAGAGGAAGGCCAACTACGGTGACCATGAGATCCAAGTGCTACTGGAGGAGGTGATGCTGGGAAGGGTAATGTTGTTTTCGGCATTCAACAATAAGGTTACCCTCCAAGAAAAAAACAAGGCATGGGACACAGTTGTCAATGCAATAAATGCTTGTGGGGTTGCTAAGCGCTCCCGCTCGGAGATCAAGGAGAAGTGGAAGGCCATGAAGTCAGAGGTCCTCAACCGACAGAGAAGAGCCATGGATATGGGAGGAGGGCCTCCGGACCAGGCACTCCCCTACGAGGAAAGCGTGCTGAAAATAATAGGTTTGGAGTCGAACCTGTACACTGGGGTGACGGGTAAGTTTATAAATATATAAATATAATTACTTAGAATACCGTTTATAACTATTTATTGGAAGTAGCATCATCTTAGTGTAAGGTCTACACTCTTACCTGTGAAACATAACAGGAATCGTTGTTGTTATTTAGACATCTTAACACTTTATTTCCTTTATAATCATGCTATTGTCATGGCACCACTCTTCTGCTAAAGTACCTCGTACCTGCAACAAGTAACACTTTATTTGCATTATAATCATGCTATTGTCATGGCACCACTCTCCTGCTAAAGTAACTCGTACCTGCAACAAGTCACACGAATCGTTGTTGTTATTTGGTATTTTTAATAATCTCTTCACTCGCTACATACAATGTTTGCTAACCGAATACACGCACAGTTACCAAGGTAACGATTTGGCACAGGACTCTAGTTGGCAACTGATAGTGACACTGTTAATGCTGTGTGGATGCGAGTTTCCTGCCCAAAAAAAATCGCATCAAAGAAGCCAAAAAGATGAACACAGCTTCATTTAGTGGTAATGACTTACCAAATTTATAGTTGTCGCTACCTATTGTGATGCTACCTAGTGTGATGTTCAGCATAAATAGGATAGGGTAAGGATGGTTAGCTCAGTATCAGGATAATGTCACTGGGTGGGGGCGGGGGGGATATCGGGTCATGGTGCCCATGGCAGGATCTTCCAGTCGGGAAGCACTATAAAGTCGTCATGAGTGTGCACTGTCAGAAGTCGGTACCCATCCTGATTTACCAGGGTGCAAAACCCAAACAAACATATATATTTATATATATGCTGTATAAGCCATTATACGAGTATAATAAGCTGGAAGATTCATCTACTCCCCAGCCACTAAGTCATTGGCTGGTCACCTACTCATTAGGTCATCTACTACTGCCTCATGACCTGAGCGCGTGATGCCACCTGCTCGCCCTCGCCTCAACTGCCTTGCTTTCACTCACTGTACCGCTGAATATATAATATAAATACAGAGATAGAGAGGGAGTGAGGGAGAGATAGAGAGAGATTGTTATGTTGTACTAACTTGTAGCAGACTGGTTGGTGTGTATGACTATGAAACTTGAGCCCTAGATTCAAGGCCTGGATTTTTTTTTAAATTCAAGAGCAGTGCCTCGGCGCTGAAAAAAATGTATGTTCTGATGAATACACTGTTTTACCAACAAACAAACAAAACAAAAGCAAAAATTCAGCGGGTACTGAAGAATGCGCAATAGCATAGGGACGCACATGAACGACGTTGTGTTTAGTGGCACCATGTCGCCCCATGCAATGGAGAGCTCTAAACGATAACTCGGGTGTGGCGGTTTCAGCCATGCTCAAGGCATTGTCAATGGTCGTGCGCAATCTTCATACAGAAAATACAGAAAAAGTGAAATATCTCTAAAACCACACCACCTATTAACAAATCGCTTGATACACATATAGAAAACATCTTTACCAAAATGATTATATTAAATTTATAAGGTTAGGGTTCTTGATTTCTATTAATTTTGAATAAAACTAATGTTTTGCACTGCGCGTACCATCAAACTCAAGGCATTGTCAATGGTGGTGAGCAATCTACATACAGAAAATCCAGGTAAAGTTAAATATCTCTAAAATCACACCACCTAGAAACAAATCGCTTGGTACACATATAGAAAACATCTTTACCAAAAACATTATATTAGATTTATAAGGTTAGTGACTCACGACCATTGACAATGCCTTGAGTTTTAGTCTATGCGCACGGCTGAAACTGACAGTGAGCTGAAACCGGCACACCGGGGCGCCCTGTAGGTAGCAGCAGTCCAGCTGACATGATTGTTTGTAAAGAAAGCATTGAGCTCCTATAGGAACAAGTCTGTGCCAGTGAATATCACTCCTTTGCCTGTCAAGTGGGGTAGTGAGTACAACAAAATCCAAGGATAAAATTTGAATAAAATGAGCAAGTATTTGATGGAAAATAGCCTCCTAATGCTCCCGAACCGCCACTTTCAGACAGTCCTGTATTTAGGCCGCTACATGGGTCAGTTTGTAGCAATGGATACCAGTCAGCGTATCGGGGACATTTTGAATGCTTCATCGGACTGCAGCTTTAAACAGCTGGCCCCAAAGGTGGCACCATCTAGTGTTTGTGGCAAGCACTCATAGACGACACAGCATAGGGGCCATTCAAATATTACGTAACGCTATGGGGGTGGGGGTGTAGGTCCTAGTGTTTTATGTGGTGCTACATGAGGTGCTACGTTCACCTCAGGGAGTTTGATGCCCCTGCCTTGCAGAGTTGTAAGCCACTGCCTTGTGGTACAAGTTCTTGACAGAACCGAAGGCTAAGGGAGCAAACCCTAAACAGAAAACCGTGTCACTGTGGCAGCATTAAGGGTGGTTGATGTATGGAACTCCCAACATCTCCCGACCAGCCACTGCAGGGACAAATAGTTTTGCGCCTGTCTTGACATGTTCTTGCCGGTGTGAAACCTTTATTTGTTCCCCGAGAGAGTGCCGCTGGTAACTTGCAAAAGCCAGCAGCACTTCAACACTTTTGCAGGCAGCTTTCATGAAATGATGATGATGATGATGATGATGATGACATGAGGTGGGGGGTGGGGTGTATTGAACAGCATCGTGTAACACAATTTCCAATAGACCCCGCCAGTTAAAGCTGCACAGTCCGATGAAGCATCACATTTTCAAAACCAAAACAATTATCTAGATTTGATTGAACCTTTCTAACTTAGATACTGGTGCACTTATTAAACAATTGTTGCCACATTGAAGGAAATACTGGTGCAATTTAATAGAACCTGTTACAGCAGAAGCCTATGGTGGCAGAGGTTTGGCATGCTTGCCAAAATTAATTTGGTATGGTTGTACTTCAAATATCTCCAAACTTAGCCATTTAAAATAAAGGTCTGTTCAAACTAAAGTAGGGTAGGTTTTAGTGAACAATCTTATATATTTATCTCAGAAAATTCTAGAAACTCAAAACAATGGGACCATGCAACTTTAAGATGGAAATTACCCGAAATTCCAGATTCTGCCGATAGATGTCACTAGCTTGACTGGTAGGGTTTAATACATGTGAAGAGAGCGGCAGTGAAACCTGAAGAAAAATAGTATATAGTTGTCTATTTTAAATATATTTGACATGGATAAGAGTTTGATGCCTGTTGCGATATGAATATCTGAATATAATCAAGCATTTTATTATTTTTCCAAGCAATCTTTATGGAAATATAGCATGTGAAAGCATAGGTAGTTGGGGAATGTACCCGACTAGAGTAGTTCCAGATTCTACCAACAGATGTCAGTAGCTTAACTGCATGGCGGGGTCTATTGTCATCCCCCATGAGAGGTTGCGTGTGACCCAGCTGGGCAGTGCCAGGTTGGTTGGTTGGTTGTTGGAGTTTCACGTCCTGGCAACATCTAAGGTCATATCAGGATCGATACTGCCTTGTGACAGTGCACACTCCTGGTTACTTTATAGTGCTTCCCCACTGGGAGACTAGGCTGCCAGCACCATAACCTGATATCCCACTCAGTCACATTATCCTGACACTAAGCCAAGCAGTCCTTGCCCTATCCTAATAATGCCGATTGCCTGGCTAGGAATTGACAAGTCTAAATTTTTAAGTCATTGATTTGCGTCGACCAGGGTTAGAACCCATCGGGTGTAGTGAAATGGCATTTCTGAGCTGACTTTGGAAGAAACGAGGGAACGACCTGAGGGTTGAAGCAACTCCAGTGTGTTACTTGTTTATTATAGCTAGCTTTACGGAACGTTGCAACGGGGTGGGTGTCTATGTTGACCAAAAAACAACAGCATTACATAATATTTTTAATTGCCCCATGCATTGGACGTTTATGGTTACATCATACATTTCCTGCACATGCGCATGGACTGATTGGCAAATGAAACTGGTAATCATAGTTGATAGTAGCTGTGGCACCTGTTTATTTATTTGTTTGTTTATTTACTTACAATGTTTTGAACATGTACACACAGTGGGTAAATCACGGTGATCTATGTTCGCTGCCTTTGACTGTTCTACCCGCTCCCCAAGGCTCTGTCACACATCACCGGATTGGGGAAACGGAAAGAAACTGAACAAAGTCCATTGATATCCGGCAAAGTCTGGTTTGTGTCCATTGCATATCCATTGCATATTCGGTGATATCTGGCCTGATCCGTTAGAAGTTTTCAACATGCACAAAACTTGGAACGAATGCCGACGGATTGACGTCTATGTTTCTTGTCCAGTTTGAGTCCGTTTAGTCTGCTTACCATCTGTTGGCTATCCGTTTATGTCCGTTTCATGTTCGTTTCATATCCGTTTCATGTCCGTTTCATGTCTGTTCGTCCGATATCCCAACATTTTGACACATTTTAATACATTTTGATACATATCACGCCCGAATACCACCAGACTAGACAATTCTGTCCGTTGATCAATCTGGCATAGTGTGACAGGCACTTTATAGGCCCCACTCAACCCTCACTACTTCATCTAACACTCTACCCACTGTCAAAACCGCATTTCCCCCAAGCTATTTTGGATGTGAAACCAGTCAAATCAATTAGAGAAATATAGAGACATGTAATTTGAAATTGCTTGGAGCTAGGCTATGGGTTAGAGGTTCTCTGATTATGATTCTGTGATTATTATTTGTCTTTATATTTACAGTGCTTTGAAGCTTTGGGCAGTATTTGAATATGATTTCATCGGATTATGCAATTTAACTTATTAATATGACATATCATCTTGCTGCCATTCCAAAAGGGTTTATAAAGGTATTATCACATTTATTGATTAAGCAGGGAAAATTTCGGTGCCAGACAATTGGTCTTCCTCAATCCACTGCTTCTGTCCTTATCCGAGTAATGCCGAGTGCTAGGCTAGATAGCAACAAGTCTCAATTTGTAGCCACCTCATCTGGTTGTCATCATTCAGAATGTCTATGTAGGAGATAATAACATTGTTTTATTCGTTATTTCAATGTTCAAAAACTAACCCTAAAGGCCCAGTCAGACCTTACCAGATTGAGCAACGGACATAAACCGGACAAAGAATTTTCTAGTCCGTTGGTGTCCGGTATCAAAATGGACCGAAATGTGTCGAAATATTGCGCTTTCAACGGACAAGGAATGGTCAACCGACAGGCGAAAACCGAATGTCAAACGGACGGACCGGACACCAACCGGACACCAACCGGACACCAACCAGACACCAACCGAACACCAACCGGACACCTACCGTGCTGATCACAGATGCGCTGAAAACAGATTTAAAAAAACGACGGACCGAATTCCCGCAGCACCGTCAACGGACTCTTCAGGATACAAACCGGACACCTAACAGATGGGTAACGGACATGAACCGGACAAAATGGACTAAACGGACTTAAAACGGACACCAACCATACACCTCAGTCCGGTTGTGTCTGGTACAAGTTTTGTGCATGTTCAAAACTTGTACCGGACACCGCCGAACACCACCGGACAGATAACAGACACGCCGGATGCCAACCGTATATAAACCGTACATTGCCGTATTTCACCGGACAGTGTCCGGTTTCTGTCCGTTTCTCCAATCCGGTAAGGTGTGACTGGGGCCTTATACATTAAAGCTTGATGGCAGCTTTCATCTATCAATGCCTAACATATGTGGGTGTCCATACAACACAATAAGCTAAAAATAGCAACCGTCAACGGACTCTTCAGGATACAAACCGGACACCTAACAGATGGGTAACGGACATGAACCGGACAAAATGGACTAAACGGACTTAAAACGGACACCAACCATACACCTCTGTCCGGTTGTGTCTGGTACAAGTTTTGTGCATGTTCAAAACTTGTACCGGACACCGCCGAACACCACTGGACAGATAACGGACACACCGGATGCCAACTGTATATAAACCTAACATATGTGCGTGTCCCATACAACACAATAAGCTAAAAATAGCAACACGCAAACAATGTAGACCAATATATTTAACATCTTCAACAATGACAGAAAATGTTTTGCTTCAAATGTTATTCTTCAAAAGATTTCTTTTTGTTATTTAAAGGGGGGGGGGGGGGAGTTTCAACTACATTGTTAGTTCATCCAGCATTCTTTATACAAATGTTAACTGAGAAAACCAATAGCTTTCATAAGTGGCCTTATTTGAAGGAGTTTGTGTAGAAAGGAAGAATAATATTTTCTAGTAATTTATCAGAATTTATTATCTGTATACGTGATCATTAAAACCACGTATATAAAGATCATATTATTAAAGTTCTATAATTCGATGACTTTGAGTTGTTGCCATATTAATTTAGATACATATATTTGATTGATTGTTATGCTGCAAATTGTGTATTTTACAGCTATTATTGGCTCACTTTAATACATCGATTCTCTATGCATCATGTTTGTGTAAATACTGAATTGAAAAATGACTGCATTATTGGGGTTTCAGTGCTGACAAAAGAACTCATTCAGCAGAATAGACATATTTACCAGGGCGAAAAAGTAGTGTATAGGTTTATAGGCATATGCGCTTATTACAATATTAGATTAGTAATTGGTTGAGTAATAGCAGTCCAATATGCACGTGTGATTTTGACTGCTTTCAAGATATCCCACCCACGTCAGACTGGACACACTTACAACGGCTTCCCATCCCCTCCCTCTAATCTAACAACGCTGTTGCTTCCATTCTTAGCATTTATTGTACTCGTTTCAGGACTATAGTCTGGCCTCCCCGATGTCAGACTGCCCTATAAATGCCATACTACAGTGGCGTCAACTGAGGATTGACATTACCTAGATAAAAGATCCACCCTGTACTTACAGTACATGGGTGAAAACCAACCCATTAGAAAAGCTGGCGAAGAATTTCGACATGCTGGAGAAATTAACTGAGCTGGTAAATTCTTAATTTAAGAAGCACAATATATTCTTTATGTACCTCTTCATATTGACCCGCTACTTTTGAGTTGGAAAATATATTAAAACATATACTTTAATGCAATTTAAAAGTGAAATCGACGGCGTTCTCTGGCCGCCATCTTGTCTTTTTGCATTCTCTCCCATTTCACCAACCATGTGCCGATATAAGTACCCATTTGACACTGGTGCCAGGCATTCTACTTCATGTTCCATACTAAAGCTATTTTCGCCCGTATTTAGACTACATTGTCGTTCACCCCTGTACTGGAAGTACGGGGTGAATCTTTGATCTAGGCATTACCCAGATTGCTGTTTAGTTTGGTTTATTGAGGTTTTAAGTCTTAGCAACATCTAAGGTCATATTAGGACAGGTACCAACAAGACTTACCTTTTGTGCTGAGGGGTTGTTAAACAAACAAACAAAGGTACCAACATGACAGTGCACACTCATTGTGACTTTATAGTGCTGCCCCATTGGGATGCCATGTCACCAACTCGAATGTAAAGTTGGGGCCACACATATCACACAGCACACTTCTCAAACCCAACATATTCTAATGAGGGGGGGGGGGGGTTATTATAACTTACAGGTGCATGGCAGTTTTATACCTGTATATTGTTATACCAGTACATGTATATTTGTTTTGCCCCTCCCCCCATGCTGGTTTATCCGGGAGGATATTTCAAGGGGGCGGGAATGAGATGGGGGGGGGGGGGGGAGTGTTGTACCAGTACACAGACCTCTAGTGTAGATGCCTACATTCGCTTCTTTGTAAACCTGGCAGGAATAATTATTTCTTATTAGACCGTTTGTTTGTTGTTGGTGTTTTACGTCCTAGTAACATCTAAGGTCATATCAAGGCGGGTACCAACTTCTGACAGTGCGCACTCATGGCGATTTTATAGTGTTGCCCCACTGGGAAACCAGGCCGCCAGCACCATGACCTGATATCCCACACAGTCACATTTTTCTGACACTGAGCCAACCAGTCCCTGCCCTATCCTATTAATGATGAGTGCCTGGCTACAAGTATCAATTTTTAAGTCATTGGTTTGACTCAACCAGGGTTCGAACCCATGACCCCACGATCTACCAGCATGGGAGACAGTAGATAAAGGATTCACCCGGTACTCGCAGTACATGGATGAATACCAACCCTATATAAAACGGTCGAAAAAGCGGGTTAATGAATTGAGAGCCTAATTTTACAATCTAAGAAGCAACAATTATTCTTTACATATGTCTTATTGATAGCCCGCTACCTTTGAGTTGAAAAATAAAATATCTAGTTTAATAAGATTTAAAAGTGAAATCAACTGTGTTCTGCAGCCACCATCTTGTCTTTTTGCATTCTCTCCCATTTCACCAAGTCTGTGCCGATATAAGTAACCATTTGATACTGGTGCCAAGCATTCTACTTGTTGTTCCATACTAATACTATTTTCGCCTCTATTTAGACTACGTTGCCGTTCACCCGTGTACTTCAAGTACCGGGTGAATATTTTATCTCGGGAGTCGGATGCTCTAACTCATTCGGCCATCCCGTCTGGTCATTCATTATTATACCGTAGGTGACAATAGCTGTGAAAATGTTAGAGAATAGTGTACATTTTAAATGCCTGGACTGATTAGAATTATCCATGTGTATATGGAATATAGTCTAGTTGTGTCAGTGTCCTGTTCTGGTCATAAATGTTTCTAGGACGTTACTCCCAAGCAAACACAATACAACTGCAGATGGGTGGCTTAGTGCTCCGTGAAGTGAACTCCTATAAGTACCTGGGCACAACTCTCGATGCGACTCTAACTGGTACCCAACAGCTGGCAAGACTTAACCAAACACTGGCACTAAAAATGAACACATTCAGAAAAATAAGGACATATGTAAGTGAGAATACTGCGCTGCAGCTGTACAAGTCAACAATATTACCAATTATAGACTACAATGATATCATCTATGGATTACTAACGAAGCAGCAAGAGACCAAATTACAAAGAACGCAAAACAGAGCCCTCAGAACAGTATTCCAAGGCAAGATACTAAGTGTGGTTGAAATGCATAGCAGAGCAGGGCTGGACACTCTGGATGTACGTAGGAACTTACACCTAATGACGTTGATGTATAAACGTGCGAGTGATGACAAATACATAGATCGCACAACCAGGGTAACGAGAAGGGGGACATCGACTCTGCTCTGGGTGCCCAACCCTAATACAAATAAGTTAATGAGAGCTCCGATTTACAAAGGAAGTGTCATGTGGAATGAGCTCCCAACCAAAACCAGAGAAGCGGGTTCGATCCTTGCCTTTAAAAATGCATACAGAGCTCACCTGGTTATTCAGGCCCAAAACCTGGCACTGCAAATATATAATACGACCTGGTGAACCACCCATTGACTTCGCCCTCTCTCATGCCTGCTCTCTCCCTGCGTGTCCGCCCCCCTACCCATAGAGCCCTCTCCCCCATCCACATTTGACAAACAACTATTATAACTCAATGACTCGAGACCCACTACCCCTACTTTAGACCCATTACCACCACTGAATAACTACATCAACCAGCAATGCACACAATATAAACCACTATACATGCACAACATGGCACTATTTAAAGACTAACCGTTATTAAAACCAAATCTAACTGATATACAAACACAACATATGATTTAACCACTAGTGTACATTACTGCACACTCTATCTTGATGCATATACCTTGCACTATGGTGAGTACATATGCTGTACCCTATGCAGCATAGGCTGCTCCCCCACTTTCTTTTATGTTTAGAATGGGTTATTAAAACCAAATCTAACTGATATACAAACACAACATATGATTTAACCACTTGTGTACATTACTGCACACTCTATCTTGATGCATATACCTTGCACTATGGTGAGTACATATGCTGTACCCTATGCAGCATAGGCTGCTCCCCCACCCCCACTTTCTTTTATGTTCAGAAAGGGTTGTGCTGCACACAATGATGCATATACCTTGCACTATGGTGAGTACATATGCTGTACACTATGCAGCATAGGCTGCTCCCCCACTTTCTTTTATGTTCAGAATGGGTTGTGCTGCACACAATGCAACACATTCCACTTCCACTATGTACAGATGAAATGCGACCACTCTGACGGCTGGAAGACCAGTGCCCCAGCGCTGACAAAATATGTATTCAGATGAATAAAAAAAAAAAAAATTTTAAACAAAAAAAACGTCGTGCTAGCACACTTCAATGTGAAAATCTCGTGGCGCCACCTATGGTGAAGATCTGGTGGAGTCATGGATGATGATGACGCCACCTATAGGAAACAACTGTGAAATTCTCAGGCCTTGTCCTCCAATATGCCTATCAACAGAATCAGTGTCTCAGCATTGTCTTTGTGGTTCAGATTGGTTGTTGGAGTTTTACATCCCGGCAACATCTAAGGTTATATCAGGATTTGAACTGACTTGTGACAGTGCACACTCATGGTGACTTTATAGTGCTGCCTCACTGGGCGACCAGGCTGCCATTGTGCCAGCACCATGACCTGATATCCCACTCAGTCACATTATCCTGACACTGAGCCAACCAGTCCTTGCCCTATCCTAATAATGCTGAGTCCCTGGCTAGGAAGCGACAAGTATAAATTTTTAAGTCATTGATTTGACTCGAGCAGGGTTCGAACCCATGTGAGGAAATCCCACAATCTACCAAAATGGGAGATGGACGCTCAGCTCATTCGGCCGTCCCGTCTGGTCTCTTTGTGGTTCAGGTACTTGTTAATGTATATAAGATGTTATAAATATAAGAAACGCTTGTTTGCCACTATACAGACACAGAAACTTATTTATTTTGGCCACATCATTCGTCAGAGTTCAATATACCGTACATTGTTGGAAGGGAAGGTGAATGGCAGCAGAGGGAGAGGGAGACCAAGAACACCATGGTTTACAAATATTTCACAGTGGACAGGCTTGAATTATTCACAGTCTATCAGAACAGCACACCATCGGGACAAGTGGAGAACCATTGCATCCAAACCTCGACTAGAGGACGGAACTATTGATTGATTGATTTGCATTAATATGCTTATTATTACAAAATCCAACAGTCAAGGCATAGCGGGTCGACTGGTTCGGCGCCTGTAACACAATAGGCAGGAAGCTGCTTCCCAATCGCAATTGATTAACCAAACTGGATGTCCAATTGAGTTGAACGCTCGCCTCCCATTTTGGTATGTCGTGGGATTCGAAGTGAGTCACGTGACAGTGACGTAGCTGGTCAACGTATCTACAGCTTACATGTCGAAAGGTGGGGATGGACCTCTCCTTGGAACTACCCTTTTCTATACCGTTTACCTTAAACTCACTTCGCACATATAAACACTTGCTTCCTGGCTACAAAATTTTGAAACTTTCTTGCCATATATTTGTTTCTGATGTAGATTGCAGTGAAATTGTCCTAGTAAATATTGTACATTAGATAAATTACCAATTTGGATATCATTGTGCATGTGTCTTCACTGCCTCCCCCCACATTCTGTAAGTTGAAGGTGTGATCCGGCATGCTGGGTCATAGCTACAGTTCCTAATAAGGAACTTAGAATAACCATACAGCTACGAGTAAGGGTCCAAATATTAAATCACCAAGCAATATGGTGCCACCTATTCGCAAAGGTTTGGGTCGCGACCTATCGGATAAAGTGGCCGCATGCATTGTATTCATCATGTGACTGAGTTGGAAATAAGGTCATGGCCCAGGTCTCCCAGTGGGGCAGCACTATAAAGTCGTCATGAGTGCGCACGGTCACAAGTCTGTAATCGTCCTTATATGACCTTAGATGTTGCGAGGATGTAAATCTCAAACAAACAAACAAATATCCCAGGGCCTGGACTTGTGTGGCCGTCAATAACCTCTTCTCACATGCGTAGCTCCTGCACCGCCTGGAACCAGCGCGGTGTGTCTCACCCCATTGACGGGTCTCTGAATTTGCCCCCGGGGTCGGCGCATCCCTCAGTGGACAGACAGGCTGTGTCCCGCACCTCGCCAGCTACCCTCTGCTGTTAAAGTTACATAGTCCGATGGTTTTAAGTTTCTATAATTTTTCTGAGCTAAATAGATTGTACTGATTATTATAACCTACCTTACTTTAGTTTGAAGTAACTTTTATTTGAAATGGCTAACTTTTGAGATATTTCAAGTATAACAATCTCAAATTAGTTTTGGCAAGCACGCCAAAACTCTGACACCATTGGCTTCTGCAGTAATAGGTTATATTAAATTGACTCAGAATTCTCTTCTATGTGGCAACACATCCCTAATAAGTGCATTAATATCTAAGTTAGACATGTAGAATAAAATCTAGATAATTGTTTTGGTTTTGAAAAGTTGATGCTTCATCGGACTATGCAGCTTTAACCGGGGAACCAAAGATTCTGTTATACATACTATGCGTGTAGCCGACTCTTTGGGAATACTGCGGTAGGCTAGTACAACATAAGGAGGACACGTGAGGTCAGGAAACACTCATTTTCTTTCGAGTGACAGATCCATGGAAGAGTCTCCCAGATCATGTGGTTGAAGCACCAACGATAGAAACATTTGAGAGAAGGCTGGATAAACATTGGAGAGGACACCCACAATTATATGACTGCAGGGCCCCCATCGACCTCCATATTTGTGCACAAAAATAGTTCTTTTTTTGTCATAACGAGCTGGCATTAGAGGCCCAATAGGGCCTAGATCAACCAGAAGAGGATCTGTAAGTTAATCTGTATGTTAATTACCCTGATACTGTGCTATCCTAGTAATGCCGAGCGCCAGGATAGGCAACAACAAGTATCCATTTTGTAAGTCATTGGTTTGACTCGACCAGGAATAAAACTCCCGGTCTTCTGCACAGGAAGCCTGCGTCCTTACCGATTCGACCACCGCGTCCGGTCAGGCCCTGGGAGATGAGAAAGGCTTCATGCAGACACGACACAGTTGGCGCTCAGACTTCCTTTGTTAGATGATTACCGCAGAGGTAGGTGTGCATTGTACTAACATGTCCCGAGGCTGAAATCATCAGCTGTCTGCATCTAATTGCAGTCAAATCAATCACGTGGATTGTGACGTATTGCATTGTATTGATATGTAGGGTGTTACCATAGAAGCAGTGTGGACGCTGGGCCTGCATATGGCACTAAGTAGAACTAAATAATTAGTCATTTATTACATGATGTGCACATCTGAATTGACTGATGATCAAGTTGAGTACTAATATTAATTGTCCTTAAGAGTCCGGTACGCGTATTACCGTACAATAGCCTTTATATATATATATATATATATATATATATATATATATATATATATATATATATATATGGGTCCGTTTATATATATATATATAATGAGAGAGAGAGAGGGTTGAGCGACTCAAATGCACTATATACTACTAATACTACAGCAAACCCTCTCTAAATCGACCGACCTTGGGACCGACTTTAAGTGGTCCATTTAGGGATGTGGTCGGTTTAGATAGTTAGAATGTGGTTACAATGGTGTTGTGGGGATCCAAATAAAGCAATCGATATAGGGGAGTGGTCGATCTGTGGAGGTGGTCGGTTAGAGAGGTTTTACTGTCTAATTATATTCAAATAGTAAAACTTATAAACGAATGTGCATATTTCAAACAAATTATATAGAATTAAAATAAAATAATATATCGTATATCATACATAATTTATGTAAAATAATATAAGTGATCATATTTGACTAGTATGAAATCGCTTAAGTGATCATGCATATTAAAATATATATTACCATAATTCATGGCGGAGGCCCTTAGCCCGTCTACCCCCGCGTCTGTAGGGGCTACATCCGGGACCCTGGAGAGATGCGCGTCTCACCTGGAGCAGGGCAGTGGTAGCGTCTATTTCTGGGTCCCATCCAACTCCGCACCATTTTCCCAAAGTCGCGGAAATAACCCGTGAGAGCGTCGCATTGTTCAACATATCGTCACTCCAATCAACTGATAAAGAGCAGGTGAGTTACCCAGCATGCCGTAGGAGCGGGTACAGTGGGGATTGCTTGGTGGTGTGGGGTTATTTGTAAAGTTGTGTATTTTGATCCTAGGCCACAGGAGGCGCGTCTCTTTGTTTACATCGGCCCTCCTCCAGGGGTGCATCGCAGTGTGGCCGGTGTGGTGGTTTCAGCGGGTTCCCGTGCTCAGAGGTGTCCCTCGCTTCTGCGCTGCTTCTGCGCATGCGCAGTTTTCGCATCAACGGGCCGTAATCGATTAACACGACCCGGGCGACTCGGGTCATCCGAGTCGTCAGAAATTCAAATAGAACACGGCGAGTGGAGTCGACAAATACACGTGCCATGTGCATAAAAAGAATAACTTAGATTAATTAAATGGAAATATAGGTAAACTGGGCCATCATAAAATACTTTAAATCCTATTTTGCTGTATTTTTATCGGTTATTAAAAAAAAAAAAAAAGATTGTCCACCCGAGCGCGGAGAAGCGTATTCGATTATTCGACCCGAGTTTGTAGGCTGTGCGCATGCGCCAATAAGTGGCTCAGGTGACCCGAGTTGATGCGAAATCCGCGCATGCGCAGAAGCAGCGCAGAAGCGAGGGACACCTCTGAGCACGGGAACCCGCTGAAACCACCACAGGCCGGGGTACCAGCCAGTGTGGCCGGGATACCAGTGTGGCCGGGATGCCAGTGTGACCAGGGTACCACTGTGGTCGGGGTACCAGTGTGGCCGGGGTACCAGTGTGGCCGGGACACCAGTGTGGCCGGGATACGAGTGTGGCCGGGATACTAGTGTGGCTGGGAAACCAGTGCGGCCAGGGTACCAGTGTGGCCAGAATACCAGTGTGGCTGGGAAACTAGTATGGCGGTGATACCAGTGTGGCTGGGATACCAGTGTGGCTGGAGTACCACTGTGCCCAGGGTACCAGTGTGGCCGGGATACCAGTGTGGCCGGGATACCAGTATGGCCGGGATACCAGTGTGGCCGGGATACCAGTGTGGCTGGAGTACCACTGTGGCCAGGGTACCAGTGTGGCCGGGATACTAGTGTGGCCGGAGTACCAGTGTGGCCAGGGTACCAGTGTGGCCGGGGGTCCAGTCACCATAGGTCAGCATAGCACCTAGTCGACCCTTATGCACAGTCACATTAGATTTTTGGTTGTTGGAGGTTTGCGTCCTGGTAACATCTAAGGTCATATCAGGACGGGAAACCAGTCACATTAGATCAGTGATTTGTTGGGAGGGGGGGGGGGGCTGTTATATATCATGGGGTTACTCAATGGCCAAAGCTGTATAGTCCAATGAAGACATCACATTTCCGGAATTAAAAGAAAAACACTTAGTTAGATTGTATCCTACATGTCCAGTTTAAGCCCCTGTCACACCTCGCCGGATTGAGGAAGCGGAAAGAAACAGAACAAAGTCAAAATATCTCAAAAGTTTACCATTTAAAATAAAAGTAACTTTGAACCAATTTAAAGTAGATACTAGTGATCGATCTAATATATTCATCTCAGTAAAAATACAGAAATTAAAAACCATCGGACTATGCAACTTTAACTTCATGGGAATGCCTCACTTGGTCAAGTGAAGCTGATATATGCAACATTTTGATATAAATAACGATAATGTACATAATCTATAGCTATGCTTGGGTTTGAATATCAGGGTTTTGTCTGGCGATAATCACCCAAATATACCAGTACTGAAGGTCAGTGCCAACACTCGAACAATTGGAACTATATAGTCGCCCTATTTCTATGACTTAGGTATGAAAAGTCTCCGCGATTTTTATAACCGGCCATTAACTATCACAAAATGTCAGGGATAGATGACACCAGTTGGTCAGTCAAAATCTCTTCTGCAAGGCCACGAGCACCCTGACCCGATATCCCACTCAGTCACATTATCCCCACACTGAGCCAACCAGTCCTTGCCCTATCCTATTAATGCCGAGTGCCAGGCTAGGAAGTGACAAGTATCAATTTTGTATGTCATTGGTTTGACTCGACCGGGAAACGAACTCCCGATCTCCCGCACTGGAATCCTGCGCTCTACCGATTCGACCACCGCGTCCGGTAATGGGAAGAATAAGAAGAAGAAGAAGAAGAAGAAGAAGAAAGGACGGCGGTGGTGAGGGGACGGTCTTTCCGTCGGTGTATACAAGGCTAGAATTACAGCGTGTCATCTCAACTATGCCGCCTGGTTTAGTTCCACATTTATGTGTTGATTCTCGTTTTCAGTTTGGCGTTTCTCACCTTACCAACGGGGGGGTTGGGGGTTGGGGGTTGGGGGTTGGGGGTTGGGGGTTGGGGGTGGGGGGGTGGGGGGGGGGGGGCTTTAGTAACAATTCGCAAGTTGTTTCCCCCACACATAAATCATATAAAATCCACTGCACACCAAAATATGACCTTAGATGTTGCAAGAATGTTGAGCCCCAATAGAGGGAGTGCACGTGGCGTCATTACTTAGCAATCAGCGATCAGCGGGCTGCGATCTTGGATTACGAGCACCCTCCCTAGCCATGTTGTGAATGCATGCAGATGCAGTAAAACAGAGTTTTATTGTGTTCTGGGAGGTTCTGGGCAGTTTACATCCAAGGTGTTTACTTACAGCACTTTAGCAACAACTTCTGAGGCCAAACTGCTCAAAACAGTGATAAATAAACCAACAAATCAGTAAATAAGCACAGTGTAGGCAGTTGCAAGCCTTCTGTATGTCATCCAATATGGCCTCGTGACG
This sequence comes from Branchipolynoe longqiensis, assembly GCA_030323885.1. Taxonomy (NCBI): domain Eukaryota; kingdom Metazoa; phylum Annelida; class Polychaeta; order Phyllodocida; family Polynoidae; genus Branchipolynoe; species Branchipolynoe longqiensis. The sequence goes on along the minus strand of CM059188.1, from coordinate 95,029,643 downwards.
TCATTACACCCCCTCTATAAAGAAAGAAAGAAAGAAAGAAAGAAAGAAAGAAAGAGAAAGAAAGAAAGAATGAAAGAAGGAACAAAAGAAAGAAAGAAAGAAAGAAAGAAAGACAGAAAGAAAGCGCACCAATCTATATTTGGGAAATGATTTTCGTCTCTGTTAGTTACAGTAATAGTCTGGTCGCTATGTAGCAGCATTTCTACGGTAGCCGTCCTGATATGACCTTAGATGTTGCTAGGACGTAAAACAACAACAAACAAACAATCTACAGTAGCTTCTGTCATCTATAGCCGTGTTCACACGGGAAAAGTTTAAAGCGATTTAGACAAGGCGAATCATATGAATCGATTTAGTTTGAAAGTGTTTCGCGTTAACACGGGCAGTGCTTTGAGTCGGTTTAAGGCGGAAGTGGATATCTGCGCATGAGCAAGTCCAGTCTAACCAGCGCCTACAGAGGTGGTATAGATGAAGCAATCTAGCTGAATCGATTCAGCCCTAAATCGCTTTAGCGTCACGTTCACACGGCGAATGTGCGTCGAACTAGGCAAATCGATTTATATGAACACAGCTTATGGCGCTTTTTGTTTCAAGTGCATGAACCGTCGTTGATTTGTCTACTAATACTTTTGTTGTTGTATATTATATATGTATACTCTTGTTTCATGCATTGGGCCCCAAGTTCTGTGTATAGTGCGGACTCAGTGGTGGGTGTGGGTGGGTGTGAGCCTGATATTGCCCCACTGACCTCCTCCAGGGCGTGGTTACCATGGAGAGGAGGAGGCAGACGCCACCCAGCCCCCCCCCCCCCCCTCCCTCCCCTCCTCCACTCCTACCCCCGCATCACCTCCACTCTCCCAGCCCTGGCATCAATACTCAGGATGCTTCGCCTATGAGGTTCCAACGGTAGATGTGCTTGGACATCACACTTGTAAACCACCGCCCACTTCACGCACTCCAAGCGGAGTTGGTTTTTAAAAAAGTGCGTCTAAAAAAAGCATGGACAAGGGTTGCTGTGTTCGGAGAGTGCAAGGATCTATTTCCCCCACATGCCCTTCATGACTAAACACCCACGCGCGCTCACGGTTCTGTTATCGAATCGTGGAAACTCTGTTTGGAAAGTGCAATGACCTCCATCACCTATATAGGGTATTCACGTGACGACACGAACCGGATGCGCGGCCATTGTGGCGATATCAACCAGTAAACATCCCATAGAGTTTGGCTGTACGCGCAGTGGAAAACGTGTATTTCATTCAAAATTAATAGAATTCCGGAACCCTAACCTTATAAATTTAATATAATCTATTCGTTGAATATGTTTTCTATATGTGTACCAAGCAGTTTGTTTCTAAGTGGTGTAGTTTTAGAGATATTTCACTTTTTCTGTATGAAGATTGCTCACGGCCATTGACAATGCACTGGCACTGACACTCAGAATATCCCAACTTTCACTATTATCTCTTGTTTTTAATACTTTCAGCGTAAATTGCTCTTAGGTTACATTAAATACTTCAGATCTTCCTCTTCAATCGTGCATTAAGATATTTTTAATCGATCCAATGAAAGCTTTAAAATTTATTTTACAAAAATAAATGCTCCACATAGACATAGCATTGCCGTATTTTACCCTTCGCGGGCAGTTTGCCGGTACGCGTAGTGCAAAACGTCGATTTTATTCAAAATTTATAGAAATCCAGAACCCTAACCTTAAAAATTTAATATAGTCTTATTGGTAAACATGTTTTCTATATGTGTACCAACCGATTTGTTTCTAGGTGGGTTAGTTTTATAGATATTTCACTTTTTCTGTATGAAGATTGCTCATAGCCATTGAGTTTGCAGTGTGACAGTGTGTTATTATTGTGGTTGCTATCGCCATAATGGCCGCGCTTCCGGTTTGCGTGACGTGAGTGCATACCCTATATAGAGGGAGTGCACGTGAGGTCATTATTCAGCAGTCAGGGTCAGCGGTCAGCGGCCAGCCATATTTGATTACGAGCACCTTCCCTAGCCTGTTGTGAATGCATGCAGATGCAGTAAAACAGAGTTTACATCCAATCCCAGATAGCACACAGCCGTCGGGCCGACGTCGGCGCGACGGCGGCCGTGCCGTCGGCCCAACGGTGGAAACCGCCGTCGGGCCGACGGCGGCAAACGCCGTAGGCCCGACACAATATATTTATTCAAAATTAATAGAAAACCTTATAAATTTAATATAATCTTTTTGGTAAAGATGTTTTCTATATGTGTACCAATCGATTTGTTTCTATATGGTGTGGTTTTAGAGATATTTAACTTTTTCTGTATGGGTTAGGGTTAGGTTTAGGGTTAGGGTTTAACTCAATTAAATACAGAAAAAGTGAAATATCTCTAAAACCACACAACCTATTAACTCAAGGCATTAACTCTTCAATTCACTAAATATATATTATTGAGCTAAAATACTTTTAGCACACAGCACTTGTTTTTGTCAACTCCACTCGCAGTGTTCTATTTGAATTTCTAGCAACTCACGTGACTCAAGTCGCCCGGGTCGTGTTACTCAAATATGTGCATGCGCAGAACCAGGAGCGAAGACTCCAAACCTACTGAGATCTGAAACCGACACACCGGACAGGAACACTGCCAGATGGGCATGTGTGTTGGGAGAAGGACGTGGGTGGTTCTACTGAGAACAAAATAGAGCACACATGTTTGCTTTAAAACTGCATATTCCGATAGAGCATCAAAAAATGAAACAATTATCTAGATTTGGTTCTACATGTCAAACCTAGATATTAATGCACTTATTAAGCATGTGTTCCACATAAAAGGAAATACTGAGTCAATGTAATAGAACCTGTTACTGCAGAAGCCAACCCCCGTCCTGATATGACCTTCCATGTTGCCAGGACGTAAAACTTCAACAACCAACCAATGGCAGAAGCTTATGGTGTCAGAATTGTGGCGTGCTTGCCAAAATTCAGTTTACATGTTTGCACTTCAAATATCTCGAATGGTAGCCATTTAAAATATAAGTTATTTTACACTTACACTTATCCTCTTCTGCTTAAGAAATTAGGCATCAATGCCTGTTAGCAGGTTTGGCCTGTCTAAGTGGGACCTAGTGAAATTATAGTTTTCATGTGGCGAGCGCTGACTGTAGCGGTAATTTACCCAGTGTTTATCGAGGCATCCTTTGAAAGAGTTTAAGCTTGGGGCGTTCACTACATCAGCTGGTAGTCTATTCCAAGTATTCCCGGTGTCAGAGTCTCATTTCCCACAAGTCTCATTTCCCAAATATCGCTTCTGCGCATGCGTCAGAATCCAACAGCGTCGTCTGCGCATGCGTAAAAAATGAGCCAGTCTCAAATAGTGGCTTAACGTATTTGGTCGGGTTTCCGACTCGATATTCGCTATTGTCTCGTAGCGTTTTGATGACTTTAAACCCAAGAATACTGGAGTAACGTGTACAACAATATTCTCTATGAATATTAGAATATTGGTGAATATATTAAAGAATTTATTGGCGAAAAACCGATTCGGGTGTCAGTATGGTAGAGTTGACATCGCCGTGTTGTTTACTTCGGGTCGGACTAGTCGACTCGATTATCGCCACTGTTTCGTAGAGTTTTTATGACTTTAAACCCAAGAATACTGGAGGTAACGTGTACAACAATATTCTCTACAAATATTAGAATATTGGTGAATATATTAAAGAATTTATTGGCGAAAAACCGATACACAAATACAAAACGACTGATTAAAACAACCCCTCCCCCCCCCACCCCCGCCCCAGCCAGCCAAGAAAAGATAAACGTACCCCTGAGATATTTGAATTAATAATTAAAATAATGTAAAAACACCCCCCTCCCAAGAAACCAAGCTAACCAAAGTATTTTCCCCCGCCCCCCCCCCTCGCAAGCCAACCAAAGTCCCCCCCCCCCTCAGCGATATTTGGGAAATGAGACTTGTGGGAAATGAGACTCTGACAATCTGCAGTTTGCATTCGTCACTCGAATCCGCGCATGCGCAGAAGCGATGTTTGGGAAATGAGACTTGTGGCAAATGAGACTCTGACACCGGCTCTTTCAGTGAGGAAGTTTTGACGAACTCGCTTGTTAGTCCTGGGTTTGATGATCTTATTATGCCCTCTGGTTATCAGACCATGTGTTGACTCGAGTAGGATGTACCGGTTTGTTACTGTATATGTTCCACTGAGGTGGTTGTAGATCTCAATGAGGTCTCCGCGGGCCTTTTTAAGCCAAAGTAAGATAGATTATAACAATCAATGTAATATGTTTAGTCAGAAAAATGGCAGAAACTCAAAACCATCAGACTGCAACTTTAATGCATGAAAATAAAACAACACATATTTGTAAAGACCAAAACGATAGATGTGAGGTGGGAAGGGGGTGAGTACTTCTCTAGTGAGAAAGCAAAATGTATGGTTGTGTTGGGTGGGTTATTAGGATAGGGTAAGGACTGGTTGGTTCAGTGTCAGGATAATGTGACTGAGTGGGATATCAGGTCATGGTGCTGGCGGCCTGATTCCCAATGGGGCAGCACTATAAAGTCGCCATGAGTGTGCACTGTCACAACTCGGTACCTGTCCTGATATGACCATAGATGTTGCTAGGATGTAAAACAACAACAAACAAAACATCCTCATTCCACTGCTCTTTGCACTATCCTAGTAATGCCGACTTCCAGGCTAGGTAGCGACAACTATCCATTTTTAAGTCATTGGTTTGAATCAACCAAGGTTCAAACCCACAGGTTCAATAATTCAGTATTGCTGTTGTCCGCTTCAACTATCAATGACTTAAAATTGACACTTCTCGCTCCCGAGCTTCGCACTCGCATTGCTTTAGACGGGATGGCCAATTGGGTTGAGCGCCAAAATGAGTTGAGCGCTCATTTCCCGTGTGGCAGGTCGGAGGATGTGAACATCGGGTTCGAATCCTGGCCGAGACAAACTTATGAAAAAAATTTAAATGTGCTTCGGATGGGGATAGTCAAGCGTCCATGCATGCAATATGCCGAGCACAACTCCAGTCACGTGTACAGACTGAAACCCACCCAGACCCATTTACCACTTCCGGTTGTGTATACTTTCTAATGCTCAACCGACACTACATGAGATTCGCGATATTCAATGGTATTTTCGGCCGAAATTTGAATCGAGTTTTCTGACATGTCAGGAATGTCTGGAATGACATAGTCATGTAGTAGGCATACATTATCCAGTGTACACTGTATACGATTGGCGATAACCGGGTAATGTGGACATATAAAGTTTAGCCATTAAACATATCAAAAAGGGAGTGATTAGTCTTGTGTTATGAACATCAGAGTTATATTGTGATTGGTTTACTTGGGGGATTGCGCGGGGAGGTCTGTCTGTTGTTTTCATATATATTTTAGGCAGGTGTCAGAAGGCGTCTGCCACCATATTGGTTGCATCAGACGATTAATTGTCTGGAAACTATTCAGGGAGACCGGACGCGGTGGCCGAATCGGTAGAGCGCTGGCTCCCCGCTCGGAAGGTCGAGAGTTCAAATCCCAGCCAAGTCAAACCAATGCCTTATAAAATTTATACTTGTTGCCACCTAGCCTAACGCTTGGCATTAATAGGATAGTACAAGGACTGGTTAGCACAGAATCAGGATAATGTGACTGTGTGGGATATCAGGTCAAGGTGCCAGTGACCTGGTCTCCCAGGGGGGCAACACTATAAAAATCGCCATGAGTGCGCACTGTAACAAGTCGGTACCCTTCCTGATATGATCTTAGATGTTGCTAGGACGTAAAACAAAAACAAATAAACATTATGGGGAAAGTCCTGTCAAAATGTCGGGTAGTGTCTTTCCTCCATAACGCGAGCATTTGGCTCCGACACTACCAGCGTACAACTGTGCGCATCCTTTGTGCCCATGCCCGGGTCGGTTACATTGACATTTTTGGCATCAACTCAGGACCAAGTCAATAGATGCAGTAGTGACATGTTTTACTAAGTAGAATATGTGTCCACTAAAAGGGTTCTTGGGGGTCTGTGTTTCGTTTTCAAAACCTACTAGAAAGTTTACACTGGACTATATTATATGCCTGGTTAGAGATGTATTTCGTGTAGTATTTGGACCAAACAAATATAGCTATATGTATCAGATTCTGCATGGACCAGAATTTTCGACGAACTGTTATTAAGGAATAGGGACTTACCACGTGGAATGTTGGTGGTCCTGGTAATTATTTCCAAACATATGAATAACTTCAAAACCTTGTTGCCACGCTACATTTTACGAAGTCTTAAAATCAACAATTTTGTTGGTACTGTAGTGTGGCTTTCTTTCATTATTATAATGTAGTAAAACTACACTTGCAAATATAACGACTGTATCAAATTGAGACACTCGCATATGTCTACCCAGATCTGAGTGATGTGTAGGACTACATGTCTTTTAATTTTGGTAGTGGAGTTTTCACAAAAAGAACAATATGGAAATAGTATATAATCTTAACAACATATATATATTTATATGTATTAATATTCTATATAATATCATAATATAATATATATATTGAAATTATATATAATCTCAACATAGTTATTTTTGTGTTATCGCGTTTCATGAATGTGAAAATAAGGGGGGGGGGGATACTGTTTTTGTTTCTTCCTGTAAAAATACTGCGCTGCATGTGGCCCACGGAGCGGCTTTCCCGGGGTCCCCTGCGGCTATAGGACTCACGTGACCTGGCGAGGTGAAGGTCGGCGATGTCAGCGCCGTGACGTCACGACCGAGATGTTATAACGTCCACGCATTTATAAACGAACCCCGGCTTACTCCTCACAGACACAAAGACAAAAGCTGTGTTCACACCTGGGTGTTAGGTCGCCTCAACTAGTTCGCCTTATCTAGTTCGACTCACATTGGCCGTGTGGACACGATGCTGAAGCGAATTAGGGCTAAGTCGATTCATCTAGTTCGCCTCAAGTACACCACGTCGCGAGGTGGTCTAGATTAAGCGAACTAGCTTAAGTCGGCCCATCTTGCTTGTGTGGATGGTAGCGGTTTACTTGAGGCGGCTTAAGCAGGTCACACGCATGCGTAGTCGAGACCTGAGTTTATTGATTTTCCAGTCGATCAAAAGCGCATATTATATAATTTGGTCTATGAAACTGCTAGCTGTGCACAGATATTTTAGTCATCATTTATTTTTAGGTTTTCACTGCCCAGCAGAAGTTTTGACTGTTCCAAAACAATACGATTCAGTCGATACATATCTAGGTCGAACCCACACTCTCTTGTGGTGACGTCGACTAACCGAAACTGGCACTGGTTAGTATGGACTTGCTCATGCGCAGATATCGATTTCTGCCTTAAACCGCCCCAAGTACTGCATGTGTGGACACGACACACTTTCACGCCTAGTTCACCTCATCTAGTTCGCCTTATCTAGTTCGGCCTAAAGTTGTGTGTGTGAACACGGCTATAGACACCAACACTACTAGCCTTATGCAGCACGAGAGTAGGTGGTGTGGGCGTGGGTTGATGGGGATGGGGGAGGGGGTAGGAAAGTGTGACCGATAGACACTTTATAATTGAATCGAGCCTAAACTAATTTCAATGGTAACAAGTCATTTCGGTGGCCAAAATTAATTTGGCTATGCACGTGCTGAAATCCAAAATCGAGCCCAGTGTGTGTGTGTGTGTGTGTGTGTGTGCGTGTGTCTGTGTGTGTGTGTGTTTTTTTTGTAATTCACCATCCGCAATTGGATTTGACTACCTTCAGCCCTCAAAATAATAAAAGCCTATTTCAAAAGGTCAATAGGCTACCAAAACCAGAACTTCAACAATTATTTGTTGAGGCGTTTTCTTGGTAAATGCACATAAAGTTTCATATTCTGACGAGTTCTGCCATATCGCTGAGATAAATAGATTAGGTTGATCATTATAGTCTACGTTCCTTTAGGTTGAAATGATAAATAGTTGCAGTTGCGATGGTTTTAAGTTGTTGCTATTATTTGAGGTAAACATACATTAGGTTGATCGTTATAGTCTATGTCTACCTTACTTTAGTTTGATGTAGCTTTCATTTTAAATATTGTTTTATTCTTTGTAGTTCACGTTGTACATCCATATTTAATACTGATAGACGAGGTGTGCGTCATGCCAGTTAGAGAAGGGTATACGGCTACGCCACTTGCGGATTTCTTTATTGACTTTTTTTTATAGATGTATGCCTCATGTGAACATGCATCAAATGTAATTTAAGTTCGCATTAATATCGCCAAATATATATCCACATCTTCTGATAAATGAGTGCACCCATGTCACCAAATTCACCCATATCACAAAATACAACCATGTCACCAAATACAACCATGTCACCAAATACACCCACATCACCAAATACATGTATGTCACCAAATAGACCCATATCATCAAATACACCCATATCACAAAATACATTCATGTCACAAAATACACCATGTCACAAAATAGACCCATGTCACCAAATACATCCATGTCACCAAGTACACCCATGTCACCAAGTACACCCATGTCACCAAGTACACCAATGTCACTAAATATATTCATGTCATCAAATACAGCCATGTCACCAAATAGATCCATGTCACAAAATACAATCATGTCACAAATACAGCCATGTCACAAAATGCACGCATGTCACCAAATACACCCATGTCACAGAATACACGCATGTCACCAAACCAAAATACTTAGCTGGATTTGATCCTGTATATCCAAGTGAGATCCGGAGTGGCTTATGACAAATTTGTTTCTGTATAACATGAGTACTAAGTCAATCTAATAGAAGATGTTACTGCTGACACCTGTGGTCTTTCTTTCTTTCTTTTTTTTACATGTTTCCACTTCAAAGATGTCCAAAGTTAACCATTATAATCAGTTACTTCAGACCGAAGTCAAGTAGATTATAACGATCAACCTAACATATTTCATCTTTTGTTTTTAAATGGCAGAAACTCAAACCCATCGGATTATACAACTTTTATTATGGAAATAGAATCGAAAGACCTGAGTCAGCATGCTTGTAGGAATATATATATTATAATATATTATATATATATATATATATATATATATATAGATATACGAGTCAGAGGGGCAGGCCATGGAGTGATATCAAATATGGCGAAGCCAAAAGCACAGGCTCATTTTAAATTACTCTACCCACTCACAAAGATTATCAAGATGACCACAATATTGTCTTTCGCTTTCTATTACATTCGTGAAGAGCTGTTTTGCAAGTCACTGTGGAACTGTTTTCTAATGGTTTCACACGGCACTAGTGCCATTCGGCCAAGCAGAAGGCGTGCCTGCGTGGATCTTGCGTAATGAGCAGTTAGAGGCGTGTCACGGCGTCTGATGTAGCTAGGAGAGTCCTGTCACACTTGGCAACCATGACAACCACATCCGATGCTGCCACATCACCACCACCTGGGCTGCCAAGAGTGGCGTTGACGTCCAAATAAGCGCGGCCTTTGTTTATGTTCCTGCATCGCGGCTTAACCCACGCAGGCAGACTGCCTTTTAGTTTTACACAGGCATTCATTCACCGGTCAGGGCTCTTACAAAGCAGCAACCGGTGTTAGGGGGGTCTAGTGTTGATAGGCCAGCAAGATTCAGAGCTATGAACTGTGCTTTTGTCACATGGAATATTCTAGAAACCGGTATTAGGGGGGTATGCCTATAGTGTTGATAGGCCAGCAACACTCTGCATTACTATCAGCTGTGCTTTTGTCACATGGAATATTCTAGAAACCGGTGTTAGGGGGGTATGCCTATAGTGTTGATAGGCCAGCAACACTCGGCGTTATTATCAGCTGTGCTTTTGTCACATGGAATATTCTAGAAACCGGTGTTAGGGGGGGTATGCCTATAGTGTTGATAGGCCAACAAGACTCAGAGTTATGAGATGTGCTTTTGTCACATGGAATATTCTATGGAAATTGAGATTCAGAAGAGGTATGTGTGTATGAGTCGGCTGTAGAGGCAGAGTGCGGCTTCAGAGCGTTGTAGAGCTGTTGGTGTTCGGACATGTCGGGATTGGAGGAACAGTGGAATATGGAAGGGCTGGCTGTGGTGGAGGAGGAAAGTGGGGAAGATGAGGAGGAGGAGGAGGAGCAACAGGAGCATTCTGGGGAACAAGGCAAAGGGAACGGGGAATACCAAGAGGAAGAGTCGGACTGGGAGCAGGAGCAGAGAATGAAGAGGTATTTTCTTCGTTGTGGTGTTCTCATGACTTTGTGTTCACCGAAAATAGTGCGTTGGGTTAAACTGTTGTGAGTGTATAGCCCTGTTTACACGGGCGATTTAAAACGCCTCATATAAAACGACTTGCCTAGATCGACTCACATTTGCCGTGTAAACGCGACTCTGAGGCGTTTTAGGGCTGAATCGATTCATATGAAACGGTTCATCTATACCACCTCGCGAGGTGGTTTATTTGAAGCGATTCAGCTGGTTCCCGGGCGGCGATAGTGTAAAATAGCAGTGCTCGCCAGCTACAGGCGGACCTAAGGCTGCTGGTTCCCGGCGCCAAAACACTTTCAAACTCTGTCCGTGTAAACTCGATTCTAAAACGCTTCATATAAATCGCTTTGTCTAGATCGTTTCACAATTCCCCGTGTAAACACGGCTATTGTGGCATTCTATCGTAAGGTGGTTATCCAAAGTTTTCTACATTTTTATGGTTGTATAAAGATTAACTACTACTTTTCCAGATCCCCCCACCCCCACTCCCACCCCCTACTAAATAGTCAATATTAGCATTTTACCACAATATGACTGTGGTTTATATTCTTAACATTTTATTACATGATAAAAGTTGTACATGACTAGCACACTCTGCCTGCCCCAGTGTATACCGAGTATGTGCTAAGAGCCTAATTAGCGCTGTATATATCTTTGAATATAGCACTGATTTTCTCCCCTTTTTTCTTCTTATTTTCCTTTTTAACAGAATGTCAGAAGCAACGGCAGTACCAGATCCCTCCAACAGCAGTTGCGGAGAGGAAGAAGAAGCCAACAAGGCCGAACCGGAAGTTGTTGCTGACACGACGGATCCGGAACCGGAAGCAGAACCAGAACCAGAACCGCCCAAGCAGCGTCCAGCCAAGAAGGCTCAGCGCACTAAGAAAGTCGACATCAGCGTCACGCAGAACGCTGCGGGAAAGACCAAACAAAAGCCTCAAAAAACAGCACCCACGCCAGCGAAGGAGGAAGAGGAGGAAGAGGAGGAGGAGGCAGGGGGTGAGAGGTCAGATGACGTGGTTAAGGCTGTTGTGCAAAGTCTGGTGCGTGTGGCCGAATGCACACTAAGGCTGTGCTGTCGTCTGATCGGGGGCGCGTTCTCCCTGCTGAGGCGGGGTGCCGGTGTTCTGTTTGGAACTCTCCTCTTCACCGGCGTGGCCTACCTGACCGGGACCTACCTAATGACGCCCGTTACGCAGTATGACGTGCCAGACTTTGACAGCCGCCTCAAGTTCCTGCTGCGGTGCCAGGTGTGGCCAACGCTCCCCGTTTTTCTCGGTACGTCCCATACTTGTTTATACTTCCAGGACCTTCCACATTTGCTTATAGATCCAGGACCTTCCACTTCTGTTGATACTTCCAGGACCTTCCACTCTTGTTTATGCTTCCAGAACCTCGCACTTTTGTTTATACTTCCAGGACCTTCCACTCTTGTTTATACTTCAAGGACCTTCCACTTTTGTTGTTTGAGTAGGGAGAACCAACCTTAACACACTTAGAACAGAAACCTTTCAGTTTTGTGGCAACGCTTTATATTTGCAGCTGACAGTGCACTATAGAGGGTATGCACTGACGTCATGCTAAACGGAAGCGCGGCCATTGTGGCGATAGTAACCACAATAATAAACACACTGTCACACTGCAAAGTCAATGGATATGAGCAATCTTCATACAGAAAAAGTGAAATATCTCTAAAAACCACGCCACCTAGACATAAACCGCTGGGAACACATATAGAAAACATATTGACCGAATAGTTTATATTAAATTTATACAGTTAGGGTTCTGCATTTCTATTAATTTTGAATAAAATAGACGTTTTGCACTGTGGGTACTGGCAAACTCAATGCATTGTCAATGGCCGTGAGCAAACTTCATACAGAACAAGTGAAAATCTCTAAAACCACACCACCGAGAAATAAACCGCTTGGAACACATATAGAAAACATATTCAACAAATAGATTATATTAAATTTATATGGTATGGGTTCTGCATTTCTATTAATTTTGAATAAAATAGACGTCGTGCACTGCACGTACCAGCAAACTCAATGCATATAGAAAACACATTCAACGAACAGATTATATTAAATTTATACGGTTAGGGTTCTGCATTTCTATTAATTTTGAATAAAATAGACGTTTTGCACTGCATGTATCGGCAAACTCAATGCATTGTCAATGGCCGTGAGCAATCTGTTTACTAGTTGATATCGCCATAATGGCCGCACTTCCGTTTGATGACGTCACGGGAATACCCTCTATAGACTTGTTGATTTTTTTTCAGTATGAAATACACTGATTGATATCGCCACAATGGCCGCACTTCCGTTTGATGACGTCACGGGAATACCCTCTATAGAGTTGTTGATTTTTTTTCAGTATGAAATACACTGATTGATGGATTTAAAATCACCATCAATTAATCAGTTCTATTTCATAGAAAAAGCCTACCCCACATATGCAGTTGCATAAACTGAAAAAGTATACAAGGGTGTGCTTGGAGAGAATTTGTTTAGAGTATGGTTCCCGTCTCAGCGGTCAATAGCGGGTCCGTTTAACATCCCCTACATTAATGGGAGGGACAAATAGTTTTGCACCTGCCTTGACATGTTCTTGCCGGTGTGAAACCTCTATTTGCTCCCCAAGAGAGTGCCGCTGGTAACTTGCAAAAGCCAGCAGCACTTCAACACTTTCGCAGGCAGCTTTCATGAAATGTAAGACTGACTCATGGATGCAACTCTCACAGCAGAGAGCTAAATGGAGAGCGGCATTCAAGTAATGAAAGCAGTCTTTGTCGCATCACGACCGACAGCATGATGATGATGATGACATTAATACACGTGACAACACCATTGTGTTTCAGCCGCGATGGTCGGCACATTCCGGAAGGACAGTAAGGTGCATGTTGAGTTTGCACGGGAAGTGTTTGAGCATGCGCTGCTCACCCTCTTCAACTTCCTGCTTCTCGCCACACACCTCGATGCCGAACACCTCATCTGGGTCGGCGCATGCGCAATCACTGCTACCGTCTTCAGGTGAGTTGAAAGATACAACACCGGGTCATTTGTATCAACAGCTTGTCTTCTTAAAATATAAAAGTGCTTAAAGTTGCATAGTCTGATGGTCTTGAATTTCTGGGGGGTTTCTGAGATGAATATATTAGATCAATCACTAGTATCTACTTTACATTATTTCAAAATTACCTTTATTTTAAATGGTAAACTTTTTAGATATTTTGAGTGCAAACATGGAAAATTAGTTTTGGTAAGCTTGCGAAAACTCTGACACCATAGACTTCTGCAGTAACAGGTTCTGTTAAATTGACTCAGTATTGCATTCTACTCAGAAACAAATGCTTAATAAGTGCATCAGTATCTAAGTTAGATATGCTAAATCAAATCTAGATAATTGGTTTGGTTTTGAAAATTTGATATTTCATCGGACTATGCAGCTTTAAGTAACCAAATAACCATACTAGCTGCGTAGTTTTAAAAAGTATGTTAGAATCCCTTGTTGGCAGGTGGTGCGGTTCGAAATCTGAGTTCAAATCCTGGCTCAGTCAAATCAATGAGTTAAAGATTGATAATTGTCGCCACTTAGTCTGGTGGATGGCAAATTAACATTCTCATTTGGGGAAGCTTGTAATCTCGCTGTGTGATACATGACAAAAATTGACAGTAAGTGATCATCTATGATGTCTATTTACAAACACTGATGATCGAAACTGTTATTATGGCCACAGAATATGTGTGTTCCGAGTTCTGCTTTGACCCAGCACGCCCAGTCATTGCTTCAGCTTACCACACCAGATGGTGGGGCAGATGATGCATACACATACACAAGGCAATAGTTGATCTAATGTAAAGCGGTGGCCGAATCGGTAGAGCGTGGGATTCGCATGCGGAAGGTCAGGAGTTCGATTCCCAGTCGAATCAAACCAGTGACTTATCAAATTTATACTTGTCGCTTCCTAGCCTGGCACTCGGCATTAATAGGATAGGGGACTGGTTAGCTCAGGATAATGTGACTGAGTGGGATATTAGGTTATGGTGCCAGCAGCCTGAATTACCAGTGGGGCAGCACTATGAAGTCACCATGAGCATGCACTGTCACAAGTCGGTACCTGTCCTGATATGACCTTAGATGTTTTCAGGGTGTAAAACTCCAATAACCAACTAACCATCTAATGTAAGATATTTGCTAAGACGTTTCACTACAATCTAATTTTTAAATAAATGTATGGCAAAAACCCTACCAGGTTTTGGTTACCAGGAAGTATGTGGTTGCAAACTGAGTTTAAAGCATAGAGATAGGTGTGGGAGAGAAACCAAGCCAAACTTCCACCATATATAAGCTAAAGCTCTGACCTGGCATACTGGGTCGCAACTTCAATCCTTCCTGAGGGACCGGTGGAACTTGGAACACACATATTGTCAGCCACTGGTAGGCCTATTGGTATGATGATAGCGGTGGTGGACAGCCAACTCTGAAATGATTTTCCATCTATATATTCTGGTGTGGTAGAGACTAGTCGATTTGTCAAGTTGTCTTCAATTCTTCTTTAATTTACCAGAAAAAGCTCAATTAAATGTCTCTGTTCTTGATTATGTCATATTATGGTATAACTGTACAATGCCTTAAAATGGCGCTCCATCTATCAAGAGTTGTTGTTTGGGTTGCTAATGCTAATAGCCCTGTCACATTACAACGCATCATGCCAGCGCGTGGCCAACGGCTAAAATCAAACGTCGAGATGGGTCTAACTTTTCAGTGTGGGGGCCAAATTTGGAATGTATACATACCATATACATAGCGTGTGGCCAACGTATGGCTAAGTGCCTCCTAGTGAAAAACGCTCAAATTTATGCTCATTGTACGTTCGCAGAACACCGGTGAACATTATATACATAATTCGATTGCCAGAACTATGCCTTATACATTACATAAGTCAAGACACGGTGGAGAAATGCAAAACGTACATTAGATATATGTTAGACATACGTTATCCATACGTTGTCAATACGCAGACTGTATGTTTCCACTGGCTCTCCGTCCGACTGAGGTAGGTCAACGTAGTGAACAACGTAGTCTGACGTACATCTAATGTACATCGACGTACGCCTAATGTATAAATAACGTACAGCCGATGTATAATCCACATGTTGTCGAATGTAGAAAGTTTTGTGAATGCACAGAACTTTCATGACCCCCTTAACGAGCGATGCCGTATATCGACATACGCATAACAAACATGTAATGTTTGAGTAACGCATATCAACGTATTGGCGCAAAAACACCTACCTCAGCGCACGTTTGCGCGATGCATCATAATGTAACAGGGCTATAACCTTGAAGGTATATTTAAGTTGACAGGGAAGTATGTTACGTAGAATTTCATCATGTAATCTTTTACTAGTTTTAGCAATTAAGGACAAGAGAAGTAGTCAAATCAAATCGGTTAAATACCACATAAGCAATTAAGTCAATATTTAAGAACTTTAGATACATAGCTATTACATAGCATAGCTTAGTTTCCTATCACTTCGGAATTTCATTATATAATATTTGAGCAATTAAGGACAATAGAAGCAGTCAAATCAAAACAGTTAAATACCATATGAGTAATTAAATTTATATTTAAGAATTTTTAATCCATAGCTATTACATAGCATAGCTTAGTTTCCGATCTCCCCTATATAATAATAGCTGTGGTTTGAATTTAGTTTATAGCCCCCGCCATTTAGTTTAAATCTCCTGCCTTTTCCAGCTTGCTCCACTGGATGTGCCTCGTCTACACTAAGGGATCTGGGTCTGTGTTCGCACTGCCAGCAACGCTCCTCAACTTCGCTGTCATGGCCTACAATATCTACGTCATCTTCGGACAAGACATTGGCTACGTCTCCATGGCAACTGAACCGGAAGCGGTTATCAGGAGCGGTGGGAGCCAAGGTAACCAGGGATGGTTCTCCTAATTGTATCACAGGTGGCAACTATATACCATGTGACCCCCCCCCCAAATGTATGAAATTGTAACTATCTAAAAATACTTTTATGTAGACATAATGGTTTTACTTCCCAGGTGTAGATCTGGTCTCCTATACTGAGAGTCAAGGATATTTGTGCCTTTGTAAATAAATGCTTACTTTTATTTCATTATGGATTGATTTTACTTTTCACTGATTTACTGGTGCTTATAGTAGAGAGTATGACAAGTATTGCGCCTCTTCTAACTATTATCTAAGTCTTCTTGGGACTATCTATAAGAATGACTTAATCATTATTTTACCATATGTATTACAACCAAACTTCAAACATGTATATTTTACTACTTGCCATTTAAACGGTAGTAACTGGTGTAGTCAATTTAATTTTGTCATGTGTTTGTTTTAACATTATATGTGCATGTTTTTTGTTTGTGTGTTGCTAATAATATTAATGTGAATATGTGAGTGACTGAAATATATAATCCTAGTATTGATCTCGAACAAATTGGGGTCGGAATAATATATTTCGCAATGAGGGCTTGGCAATGAATGTCCATATACCATAAATTACCTGCTTCAGGGAAAACACATGGTAAGCTATTTGTAACACTGTGCAAGAGTGATATGTATTGTGTACATGTAATGAAGATAAAGGCAGTAGCAACTGACCAATAAATTACTATTGCAGCCAATGACATCATACCTGTACATAGATGGTCAAGGTACCACAACTGTACTTAATAGTTTGTTTTTTTTCTTGAAGATTTATACTGCCTATCATGGATAAGTCTGAATAGACTTGTTTTCACCATTAGACAGTTTGTCGATAGAAAGCCCGAGCCTACACTTTTACCGACCCAAGGGATTTTTATATTTATTTTGGCATTATTTGATTAATCACGATCATATTCGTTGGTAATTCGTTGAGGACGATGACTGCGTGGGAAAATTTGGTGGTTTTGTATAAAAAAATATATAAAAAATTGGATCAACATATAAAATTATAGCTTTCTGGTGATATCATAATCATAGTAGATATATATGCATGCGATATCCGTACATAGAAGAGAAAGACATAGAATAAACAGTCATACACATATATGCAGATCTTGCTGTACTTTACCATTCAGGTCGTCTATCTTACTGGGACCATATCACCATGTGCCACATGGTGGAGAGGATGTTCTGTCAACCCTGAATAGGATGTCACACTCAGGAACACTGACTTACTGGATACAGTCCAGCGCAAGGCTATCTATCTATATACGCTTAAAGATTGTAGGGCGAGAGTATATTAAACAAGCCTCTGTGACTACCCAGTCCTGGGGTGTGCACACATTGATTATCACAGGTGTCAAGTTCTCAGGAACGTGCTTTAAAAGTATGTAGACGTCCCGTATCAGTAATATCCCCCAACAGAAATGAAACGGCATAATTAATGAAGCTGAAATACTTACCTAGATTTAATCCTATATATGAGGCATGTAATTTCTCCGGTTTTAACCGGAATTCCGGGGGGTTTTTTAATCCGTTTTTTTTCCTTGGCTGCCAAAACACCTCTGAAATACACTGTTTGCATCCCTCTCAAGTCTCAGTGGGATGATGTGTGTCCCCACGATAACCTAAAAAAAACATTTCAGGTTTTCTTTCCTGCACCCAATCACATGCCTGATATATCCAACTTAGAGATTGGGACACTCATTAAAAAGTTATTGTGGTTTTGTACTGCTGTATTCTATGCTCTGAAATGCATGGGTGATTAAAGCATGTGTTCAGAATTTTGGCTAAGACACCAACATTAATTTGGCATGTTTAGATTTCAGATATCCTTTTTAAATAAGCATTGCGTCAAACTAAAGTAACTTCGATTATAAGGATCGGCCTCATATATTTATCTAATAAGAATATGGCAGAAACTTAAAGCCATCGGATTGTGCACCTTTAATATTAATAATAAAACAATAATTAGATGTGGAAAGGTATGAAGTATTTAGATAACCTCTAAGAGAACTGGCTAAGCCATGAATATTAGTGAATATGCAGTAGATGACTGGTTATATTGTGTTACCAAATAAATTCAGTGAGATTCCACGCTAAGTTATTTTTCTGTGGTTATTTACTTGTTAAAATATATTTAAATTTAGGTTTGTACTGATTAAAGTGGCTATATTGAAGGGTGAAGTCATTCTTATCAGTTATGTGTCATATATATATATATATATATATATATATATATATATATATATATATATATATATATATATATATATATATATATATGGATTGAACCGAATGAAACTTTGAAAGTCTGCAATGAGCTACGACCTCGGCTACTCGGTCAATACACACTTCGGAGTCTCTCAGGCCTCAAACCCCATGTAGGGCAATAGTTGCTTACTATTTCTGTTTGCTTAGTCGAAAGAGTTGAGAAGTATTTTTGGATTATGTATGGCCTTGGGTCATTTATTTATAACTAACTTGCTATATGTGTGTAATCTATGCCAAAGTGTGGTTCTATACGCTTGATATATTCAGCCAACTTCAGCTTAAATGTCTTGAGTGCTTCGTGGGTTTTTTCACCATTTTACAAATGTGAACTAATGTATGGTAGTCTAGTCTCGCATAAGGTTGAAGCATATTTGTACTGAATGTGATCTATCGTAGTGAGTGTACGAACGGAGAGCAATAGTAAACAATAATGAAATTATGTTTGCAGTTGGATTGTTTTAGTGTATGTCAACTGTAGTAGAACTGAAAGTTTCCGAGTGATCGGGAAAATCATTTAAGGCAGCTAAAATCGAATCAAATAGTCATTTTCGCAAGTAAAATATGTGTGCCCGACATAAATGACCTGTGTAAGTACATAGGCTTATGTTACTAGTTTCCTCGCCGGCTTCAGAGTTGTGTTCCCATTGTTATAAACAACAATTAAAGAAGTTTATAATTACTTGTTGTCACCGTTTTGTTTATTCAGTTATGTTTGACTATTATAGGCCTGTCACACTATGACGTAACGAGCTAACGTGAGCCAATGTAGGTGAATTTTGGTCATTACGTTGAGGTACGGCGGGTTACGTCATGCTTATGTTAGGAAGACATCGAAAGACGTCAGGTTACGTCGAGCTACGTCAGCGCGCATCCAGGTTTTGAACATGTACAAAACTTTTGACGTGAGCTCGACGTGATGCAGTTACGTTGGGATGACGTTACACTCACATTCCGCCGACGTTAGACGTGTGATAGGGCTGTGTCGGCTACGTTAGATCAACGTTGCCTTACATCAGAGTGACGCACAGGGAGGAGGAAGGTGCAGCCCGCGCTAAGACAATATGGGGTTACCATAACACAACGTTGGTCAAACGTGTCTGTGATGCGTGCCTAACGTAGCTGTAATGTTCCGCAAAAATGTTCTGACGTAGTTGACGTCATTGATGAACGTCTAGCGTGCGCGTAATGTCTGTGACGTCCTTCGTCCATTGTCAAACATTTTGTGAATGTGGTGTGAATGTGTTGCATTCGAGTATATAAAGACCTACGATGTCCTCCTGTCAGCAGAACAGGTCAGGTCTTCGCAGAAGACACATGTGCCTGAGTGGGTCATGCTGGACTACCAACTGGCCATTCTCAAAGTTCACCATGAAATAAATGTGTTGTTACTGCACTATATTGAGGCTAGAAGGAGAAGGGAAAAATGTTGGCTGAAGCGATTGTGGGTGCGGCAGTGGATCGGGAGGCGGCATGAGTTTGGCTTGTATGACCAGCTTCTGGTGGAACTCCGTAACAAGGACACGGCTTCCTTCATCAACTTCATGCGGATGCCTCCCCAGATGTTCGACGTGATGCGAGCCAGAGTGGGTCCGCGGATCACCAAAAGTTACACTACCTACAGGAAGCCGCTCGAGCCTGGCCTGAAGCTGGCCCTCACTCTGCGTCATCTAGCATGAGTGTGATGGTGTGGGGGCCGCCCCCCCCCCCGCCCCCCTCAGGGCTGGGGGAGAGGAGGCTAAACTGCCTTAACATTCCGTCGTAGCCGAGGAGGAGGGCGGCCCGAGGGACGCCGCCTGAGGCATCAAGGTAGGCGGTGAGGGCCAGGAGGTGCTGTGGAGTAAGCGTAGCGCGGGACGTGTCCGGATGGCCGCTTGCCCTAGTGACAGACGTCTCGGACGAGCGGGAGCTGAAGGCCGATGGGTCGCCCCCGGCTGCCTCGACCCAGGAGCGCGCACCAGACAGCACGTTCCACACGGAGGCGAGCGCCATGGCGCCAGCATACAGGGAGGCGGCGTAGGCGGCGACGTCGAAGTCCGAGGGCCCCAGAGGATCGAGGTCGTGGCCGGAGGCGAAGGTGACGTATCCCTCCGCTTGTCATCGGCGGTTTTTCCATGTGGAGGGGGCCAGGGAGGCAAGGCGGCAGCCGTCGACAGTGGCGACCTCCAGCTGGGTGTAACCTACAATTAGAGGCCCAGATTGTAGGGGAAGTCGTCATGGCAGGGGTAGAGGTAGGTGAGCCCGAGGTGCGCGACCTCGGTCCTGGCCACGTCCGCCCAGGGCCCGATGAGGTGGGCACGGCTGAGGGCGCCGGCGAGGCCGAGGTCGGCGCCGGGCTTGGGCAGGATGGAGAGGGTGAAGGAGCCCTCGGCCGCCATCAACCAGAGCTTGCGGGTGGGCCCCGATTCCAGAGAGGCGGCGGTGGCCATGTTGTCGGTGTTGATGACAACCGTGGCCCCCACGACATCGTCCGGGAGGAGGGTCAGGAGGGCCAAGACCAAGTTGACCGCCTCCAGCTTGTGGATGGTGGGGAAAAGCGCCCGTAAACCCTCGGAGTACCCTCGGGCGTAGCAGCCCATCAGGGAGTAGGCCCCGCCACCGGTGAGGCAGGAGTCGCACTCAATGATGACGTGGCAGGTCTCAGGGGCATGGAGGAGGTGGAGGTCGTTGGAGGCGCGACCATTCGCCATGAACCATCTGAGATCGTGTGGGGTCTCTTCCCTGAGGGTAATGGAGGCGGCGCCGAAGCAGCTGCGAAGCGCCGCGAGGAGGCGGCCCATAAACTTTCTCTCGGGGAGAACACAGCTTCCGACGTGGTTGAGGCGGCCGAGGACACACTGTAGATCACTGCGCCTGAGGGTTGGGCGGGCGATCCGGGCCTCGCAGTCAGCTACAAGTCGGGGGCGATCTTTGTCAGGGCCTCACTGTCGATGGCGAAGCCGAGCCAAGTGAGGTGGACCGCGGGGGGGTGGCACTTCCCTGCGGCGACTTCCAGGCCGAGGGCACCGATGAGGGCGATGAAGCCGTCAAAGGCTTGGCGGGCCCTCAGGTAGGTGAGCTCGCACCCGACAAAGTCGTCCACGTAGACGAGGGCATGGAAGCCCTCGTGACGGAGGATCCAGGCGACGGCGGAGGTGACCCAGGCGCAGGCCGTGCTGCAGGAGCAGCAGCCAAATGGGAGGGCAAAGTCAACATAGGTGGCGCCATCGAGGGTTACGCCGTAGAGAGGGCATGAGAGGCGGTCGGCCTGGAGCTGGTGGTAGGCCCGGGATATGTTGGCAGTCCAGGTGTAGGGGCCGGTCCCCTCCCAGACGAGGTGGCGGCCAACGTTGGCGACGCAGGGAAGCCTGTAGGCGTGGGGCTTCCCGATGTACCCCCGGCAGGGGATGCTGGCGTTGACACTGCTACCGGGAGTTGACACTGCCTCCGGAGAGGTCGACGATGACCCGCCTCTTCCCAATCTCGGACTTGGGGCGGGTCATCATGGGCGAGTCCTGGGCCCAGGGGGTGAAGGGGGGAATGTGGAAGGGCGCCGTGGGGCAGCTCGGGCCGGATGAAGTCCCGGAGGTGGGGCTCTATTCCCGGGCTTCCCGGTGGTTGGTGTAGGTGGGGCAGGGCGGGGTGTCTGCAGAGTAGTTGGAGGGGAAGCAGACTCCAGGAGGTTGACCAGGTCGTGGTTGTGGTAGTCCTGGAGTCGGCTATGCCAGGCAGGGATATGGAGGCCTGGGGGAAGGGGGATGCAGGCGGCCAAAAAATTAGGGAGGCCCGCACCCCGGAGATGCGAATATCAAAATATTTCCTTACAAATTCATATTCGACTCGGACCGGGGGTGGGTTTCTATACATGTTGTTGTTGTTTTGGGGAGTTTTCAGTCGCATTGGTGCGCTGATGGCTGCAAATCTGCAGCACTGAATGGGCACCGCTGAAAGCAGTCCCATGAGATCGGGAGTTGGCTTCCGATGGGGAGTGATTGGGGGGTGGGGGGGAAGGGGTGGGGGAAGGAAAAAGGCAGCCTAAGAGCCCAACCACAGTCCTCTGAGAGGGCTGGGGGAGGCTGGGTGGTTGGTGTAGTTTTACGCCCCAGTAAGACCCTAGGCCATACCAGGACGTGCACCGACTTGTGACAGCACCCACTCATGGTGACTTTATAGTGCTGCCCCACTGGGAAATCAGGCCGCCGGCACCATGACCTGATGTCCCACACAGTCACATTATCCTGACACTGTGCGCCCCGTCCCTGTCCTGATCTCATAACGCCAAGCGCCGAGCAGCAACAGGTACCTATTTTATAAGTCATTGGTTTGACACGACCAGGATCCAAACTTCAGTCCCTCCAGATTCACCGGTATGCACAGTAAGTCCGGCCAAGGCCAGAGGAAGAAGTGAAGTGAGGATGGGATTAGTTAGGCAGTGGGTGGGGTTACCTGTTTGTTGCCGGTGAAAATTAGTGGTTAGTTGGTAGTGGTGTCGAATCAGCTATGGCGATGAGGTGGGGCCTGCTAGTCCTCGATGTCATGGTCTGGGCGACCGACAGTGTTGATGATGTCTGCGTTCTGGCGGTAGAAGTGAGCTATTGCGTTCCAGGATGACTTGGAAATCCTGGAGAGGATAGCCAGAGCGGCCCTATTGTCGCTGAGTTGGCGGTCAGCGTCCTCCATGATTACATATGATTCGGATGTGTGTTGTGGCTCCATCCGCAAATCTTTTCGGATAGAAATGCTTCCAATGGTTATTCATATTAGAGTTGTTATAGACACAACTAAGTACTCTGATTTATGACCTAAAAACATAGTAAACCATAGCATAAAATATTAGGATTTGTATTTTATTTAGATTTATACTGAAGCAACTCATATTAAAGGCAAGAAATTGAAATAAAACGTGATTAACTCCGTTTCACTACATTTTGAGATCACGACTCTCTGGTGTCGCAGTTTCTGCCGTCCGCCAGTTTCCGCGGTACGCCTACACTCAAATGCATTGTCAATCTTCATACAGAAAAAGTGAAATATCTCTAAAACCACACCACCTAGAAACAAATTGCTTGGTACACATGAAGAGTTCAGGGGCAAAACCCCATAAACGCCAATCCAAAACTTTGAATAAAATAAGACTTTTCCAACAAGCTCATTTTAATTCTTACTAATTCCACTTTTCTATTGATATAATAATTATGGAGCAATGAACAAAAATGTAGGAATATATGAAGGATTTTTGTGACGGTTTGATTTCAATGTTTAGCTCAATATTTGGATTGGTGTCCACATGGTTTTGCGCCTGAACTCTTCACATATAGAAAACATCTTTACCAAACAGATTATATTAAATTTATAGGTTAAGGTTCTTGATTTCTATTAATTTTGAATAAAACTAATGTTTTGCACTGCGCGTACCATCAAACTCAAGGCATTGTCAATGGTTGTGAGCAATCTTCATGCAGAAAATACAGAAAAAGTAAAATATCTCTAAAACCACACCACCTAGAAACAAATCGCTTGGTACACATATAGAAAACATCTTTACCAAACACATTATATTAAATTTATAAGGTTAGTGACGATGCTGTTCGAGTTTGACGGTACGCGCAGTGCAAAACGTTAGTTTTATTCAAAATTAATACAAATCAAGAACCCTCACCTTATAAATTACTACAGTCTTTTTGGTAAAGGTGTTTTCTATATGTGTACCAAGCGATTTGTTAATAGGTGGTGTAGTTTTAGAGATATTTCACATTTGCTGTATTTTCTGTATGAAGATTGCTCACGACCATTGACAATGCCGCTGAAACTGACCGGTGTGGTGGTTTCAGCGTGTTCCCGTGCTCAGAGGTGTCCCTCGCTTCTGCGCATGCGTCAGAATCTAATAAGGATGGCCGTAATCGATTAACACTACCCGGGCGACTCGGGTCATCCGAGTTGTCAGAAATTCAAATAGAACACGGCGAGTGGAGTCGACAAATACACGTGCCATGTGCAAAAAACGAATAACTTAGATTAATTAAATGGAAATATAGGTAAACTGGGCCATCATAAAATACTTTAAATCCTATTTTGCTGTATTTTTATCGGTTATTAAAAAAAAAAAAAAAAGATTGTCCACCCGAGCGCGGAGAAGCGTATTCGATTATTCGACCCGAGTTTGTAGGATGTGCGCATGCGCCAATAAGTGGCTCAGGTGACCCGAGTTGATGCAAAATCCGCGCATGCGCAGAAGCAGCGCAGAAGCGAGGGACACCTCTGAGCACGGGAACACGCTGAAACCACCACACCGGTGATGCAGTTTCAGCGCCCGGTGTGGTGGTTTCAGCGTGTTCCCGTGCTCAGACGTGTACCTCGCTTCTGCGCAAGCGTCAGAATTGGCCGTAATCGATTAACACCACCCGGGCGACTCGGGTCATTCCAGTCGTCAGAATTTAAAATAGAACACGGCGAGTGGAGTCGACAAATACACGTGCCATGTGCAAAAAAAGAATAACTTAGATTAATTAAATGGAAATATAGGTAAACTAGGCCATCATAAAATACTTTAAATCCTATTTTGCTGTAGTCTTATCGGTTATTTAAAAAAAAAAAAAAAAATTGTCCACCCCAGCGCGGAGAAGCGTATTCGATTATTCGACCCGAGTTTGTAGGATGTGCGCATGCGCCAATAAGTGACTCGGGTGACCTGAGTTGATGCGCAATCCGCGCATGCGCAGAAGCAACGGGACACGTCTGAGCACGGGAACACGCTGAAACCACCACACCTGTGAGTTCAAACGGGCTCAAACGCATTGAAACGGGTTCAAACGTGGCTGGTTGTCCCTCTCCTTCCAGCGCTGAATATGCTTATGGCTCAAACGCGTTGAAACGGGTTCAAACGTGGCTGGTTGTCCCTCTCCTTTCAGCGCTTATGTGGAGAATGTGGTGAAACGATAGTGGCGACCTCTGTTGGAACACAGGCCATGGAACGAAGTCTCTCATAACTCGGTAGCTGGCGAGACCGTTTAAATTGACTTCCGGTTATGGTAGACCGCGAAAAGTAAGTATGTATTTAATCGTATTTAAGCTATTTTCAAGTGAGCATTTCTTCCAAATATATTAGTGATGTATATGGGGTTCACATTGGACGTTAGTACATGAATAATTAGTCAATTATGCTTGCATTTGAGTGCAGTTCTAAACGGATAACTCGAGTGGACGAGTGAGTACGTCCTCTGCGACTGTGCATGTCATGTGGCACTGGTAGTGGAAGCTATGAATGATACTATCATTACTATGTGTGAATACTGCCGATCGCCGCGAAGCGGTTCGGCAACGACGCTTACGCTAGCTCCATACCGCTGCGCGGAGCTGCTTTGCAGTAGGTAGTACCATTTAGGTCGCCAAAAGGAGGGTTTTCTAGCTACAATTTAACTCTTGGTTTCATGACATAGACTGATAGAGCACATATTTATCTACATCTAGGTATGTTGACATCGACGCGCTGCGCGGCCGCCGTGTTGTCCCCGATCGCTGTGATCGATCATCGAGGGTGCGCGAATGGTTCTCAATATCTCTACCCAAATCGCTTCTCATAGGCTAACGTTTGGGGGGATCGGGGAATCATTATTACCACATATAAAGGAAACCTTTCTGAATGTCATAGTTTTCGAATTTTGCATTTCTGCTCATTCGTTCGTTTGTGACATGCTTTCAAACATTTGCCCTACTTTTCGCATGCTCAAATCGGTTCAAAATCACTTTGGACGTAAATAAAAAACATATAGACGCAATTAGTAATGTCTTTTCTCACTATATACCAAATATTATCAGGCTCCTATATGTCGAACATGGTTAATTTTGAATGGGAAAGTGCCATGGGTTGCGCGACTTTGGCGCAGGGCCCATGCACTCCGTGTGCGTGTTGGTGTGCATGGAACACAACCATGTCACTTTCCGATTCAAAATTAACCACTTTCGACATATACGATCGGGATAATATTTGGTATAATGTGAGAAAAGACCTTAATAATTTGGGCTACATATTTTTTATTTATCCCCATAGTGATTAATTGTTTCAATTAAACAATGAGGATGTAGTACATCCTCATTGTTTAATTGTTTCAATTGGACCAGTATTAGTTTCAAAAGTTGATGGTTGAATTTCAAGTTTTACTTTTCTCCACAAAATCTTCATCAAATCACTCAAAGTTGATTAAAATGTCCTATCAAACTATGCACATATTTTTCCTTTATTAGTTCTCTACATGTGAAATTTTAAGGATGTTTGATACATGGCCAAGAGAGTTATTTAATCCGCAGCACTTGCTTACAATGACAACTCTGTCTCACACAAATTGGCAGTTGGCATCCACGCCTCAGCCTTGCTCATAAACCAAGTAATATGAGTTGTTACCGGCTGCCGCGCCGCAGGGCTTCCCAACCTGGTGTATATAAGGCTGGCTATCCACCACCAACAATTTGGCACAAACATGGAAGGAAGGAAGGATGCAATAGACCTATTTCAATGTTTACTAACATCGTGTATGCACGCGCATCTTGGCTGCAGAACGAAGGCACACTGCCATTGAGTTTGCCGGTACGAGCAGTGCAAAACGTTTATTTTATTCAAAATTAATAGAAATGCAGAACCCTAACTGTATAAATTTAATATAATCTATTCGTTGAATATGTTTTCTATATGTGTACCAAGCGGTTTGTCTCTAGGTGGTGTGGTTTTACAGATATTTCACTTTTTCTGTATGAAGATTGCTCACGGCCATTGACAATGCATTGAGTTTGCCGGTATGCGCAGTGCAAAACGTTTATTTTATTCAAAATTAATAGAAATGCAGGACCCTAACCTTATAAATTTAATATAATCCATTCGTTGAATATGTTTTCTATATGTGTACCAATCGGTTTGTCTCTAGGTGGTGTGGTTTTAGAGATATTTCACTTTTTCTGTATGAAGATTGCCCACGGCCATTGACAATGCATTGAGTTTGCCGGATATTGGCAGTTGGCGGTATTCATTTTTGTAACTTTTAGTTTTGTGATGCAAACAAGTCAATTTCTGGCTTTCCCCATTTCTGACAAATATAATCGAAAATAATGGGATTCAAAGACCATTCCAAATGATCATGGAAATGTAGACTTTTCCTGTCAGCCAAAGTAAATTGAGTGCCTGGGATACTTATGTGCTACTGTTAGCCATATTTCATGTTCCTGTGCCCAGTCCCAAATTAGTTTGGCTAATCGGTTACATGGCTTGGACCATGTCCCTCCCATATTCCAAATGTAAGCCATGGCTGTTGTATTATCTGTTAATACTCTTACATGATTTTTAGGGATGCGAACTAGGCTCCGTAAAATAAATCGCTCTGAGTTCTAGTACATTAATGTGATCGGAGTTTTATCTTCCAACCACCGTCCACCGATTGCCTGTTGGTCCCTATGAGCCCCCCATCCTTCTAATGACGCATCAGTCATCACTACAGTATTGGGTTCACCCATTCTAATAGGATTAGGTGAATTATCAGTGTGTGATAACCACCACCACAAATGATCTTGTAAGCCTTCTGGGGAAATTGTCATAGGGCGTTCAAAATTTCCTTTAGTACGAGCCAAAGCTAAGTTCTTATCTATCGCCAATGACTTCAAATGGGCTTTACCATATAGAATAGCAGGGGCATTTGCTATCATAATCCCTATCAGTACTGAGACCTGTCTTATCTTTGGCCTACTTAACTGTCATAACTGGTTAGCGGTTGTTGTGAACTTATCCAGTTTTTGATGGGTTAACGAAATTGTGATGTCTGTGGTGTTAATTAAAAACCCCAAACACTTTAATTCTTTTGTAGGTGTGAATACTGATTTAGTTTGATGTATGTAGAAACCTAAACTTGTAAAAGTATCACAAAGCTGGTCTACTGCTGTCTGACATTCCCGTTGTGTTTGCGCAACAATGAAAGAATGATCAATATAAGGAAACATAATATGTCCGTTCCTGCCCATTTGGGAGAAAATGGGCTTGAACAACTTTGTGAACAACCGCGGGGCACACGCTAAGCCATTCGGCATACAAGTAAACTCATAAAGTTCTTCATTCCAGCAAAACCTGAGAAATTTCCGATCCGGTTTATAAATCTGCACTGTATAGTATGCATCCCTGAGATCCACACTAGCCAGCCAGGAGTCTTGCGTTAGCAAATCTCTAGCCGTTTCTAGGGAAAACATTTTGAAATGTTGATACTCGACTAATTTGTTTAACTTTGTTAAGTCCAAAATCAATCTAATCTCACCATTTGGTTTGGGTCTGAAAAAAATATTCGAAATAAATTTCCCAGCTACATGAAGCACTTGCTCAATAATGCTTTGTCACTAAATTTAAAGACTTGTTCATTCAACGCCTCCCTTTCGGACAAATCAAACCGGTATGGAAAAGGTATACGGTGTTGTATCGGCTGTTCCACTAATGGGATTCTAACCCCTTCAACTATGCTAAGAATAGTCTGATTATTAGTAAAATTCCTCCATTCCTTAAGGCAATTGTTAATATTCCCAGCCTTAAAATCGCTTACAGGAGTTTGTGTCGCGACCTCTACTTGTTGCCTGGGCGGGGAAACGGCTTCTGCGGGGTAAACTCCCTCTTGAAGGGTCTGTTCCTCTCGTTCCACCGGAACGACTGCCTCTGACCACTTCCCTGTCTTCCTCCCTGTCCGGTGAGACGATTTCGAAAATCCTGGCAGATCTTGAAGCGAGTAGCATTGCCGTCAGTACCCTTCTTTTTGTCTGCCTCCATGTGTTTCTCACATTTCGACCGCGTCTCGACTTGCTTGAACAAGTATTGCAGCTGTCCCCCGAACATCTTGGTTTTATCCCAGGGCTTGCCTTTAACTGGTCTGGGGGCAAGGAAAAGGGTATATTCATTCCCGTCATTGTCCATAACCTTCTTCGAACGCGCGACCTCCTTGCCGGCGTCGTTACACACCACCTTAAAGACATTCTCAAAACGTTGATAAGTCAGGAAATTACTAGTGGCAGTCAGCAGCGCAATTCCCGCATCCATCTCTCCGCACAGAGAGGAGAACTTGATCTCGGACATCATCCGATTCGCTATCGGAGTAACCACCGACAAAGCCGCGAGGACACCTTTGTCCACAGTGTGCAAACACACCTGAAACTTTTTACGGTCCTCATTTAGTTTGACGTCCGAATCCATCTCTTTGATGGCCGACTCGGGGATGCCCTTAATCCCCGTGAACCGCTATGCCAGCTTAGTAATCACCTCAGCTGGCTTGAAGGTGTGGAAGTGACCCTGAATGGTCTTCCTCGTCATAGTGGTGGTGTTGATCTTCTTTCTCTTTTCGACTTTAATCTTCTTAACCACCTTCCCACTAATCTTGGCATATTTGCCAGGCCGTTCTGTGTCCGATTCCGAATCGGTGGTGGTCGAGTTGGACGAGGAGTCCGAGGAAGAAGACTTACTCTTCTTCTTCTTCTTCTTGGACTTACTCTTCTTCTTGGTCTTCTTCACCAAAGGCTTCTTACGGGCCCTGGTGAAGTAATCTCCCTCCGATGAGTCGGCCTTCTTCTTGTGCTTGTGCTTACGCACCGGCAGCACCACTTCATCTTTGGATTCTTGTCCTGATGAATCCCTCTGGTCAGAGAAATCCTCCCAGTCCGAATCGTCCGAATAAACCGGATGTTTCGGCCTAGCTTGACGCGGCTTCTCGGGGAGCAATTCCTCCAGTTTCAATTGAATGAGCCGTGCAACACTTTCATCTAGGTCAGCCGGGCCCGACTCGGGAGATTGTTGCCGCGACCTTTGGCCCATTACCGGTGTGCCGTCGTCTTCAGTATCGATAGGTGCCTCCACCTTACTGTGCTTCGTAGCCATTGCATGTCTGTAAAAAATCAAAAATCACAATTTAGGATCTTCGACAGCAGAGGTGAGACTAGCAACAATCAGTATTTAGGCAGACCAAATAATGGTTTTAAATCCGTATTTACACTGGCTTTAACACAGGCGTGACCAGACGGGATGGCCGAATGAGTTAGAGCCTCCGTCTCCCATGCTGGTATGTCGTGGGTTCGAACCCTGGTTGAGTCAAACCAATGACTTAAAAATGTATACTTGTCGCTTCCTATCCAGGCGCTCATCATTATTAGGACAGGGCAAGGACTGGTGTGCTCAGTGTCAGGATAATGTGACTGAGTGGGATACGTGCTGGTGGCCTGGTTTCCCAGTGGGACAGCACTATAACGTCGCCATGATTGCGCACTGTGACAAGTCGGTACCCATCCTGATATGACCTTAGATGTTGCTAGGATGTAAAACAACAAACAAACAAATTAACACAGGCGTGAGTTAAAATTTTGTCAGTCGTAGGTAAACAGTATGGCGAACCAAACGAGGGGTAGGGACCATCGTAGCGGTACCCTCCCACACTCTCTGTCCAATAAACTTCTCCCACCTGTGGCTTTAATGGCCAACAAGTTGGAGAAAATACTACGGGACTCGGAGGTACGACTCAATAAAGTTACGGAATCTTACGAAACCCAGGAATAAATCCTAACAATGTAGTGGCTCCAACCAAACATCTCTCAGTTCGGCAACGGGCGGCAAAAAAGAAAAGAACAATGGCGACATTGTTCTAACGATGTTACAAACACCGGTAATTACCTGTAATTAAGTTAAAAATCATTCAAGTTCTCAAACTTAAATAAATAACTGCGAACATAAAACAAACCAAGTATGCTGTCAAAAAACTAAACTAACCTGGTTGAATCAGTTTTAATGTAGAAAACTGCAGGAGCTACTCCACAAACGTCCTCCCGTTGTGAGTAGATTATGCTAATTGCTGGACCCAGATGTGCTTCCTTCTCCCTAGGCTACGATTAGCCAGAGGCTTAGTACCGAGGTAAAATATATATATCTATATGAGTCAGGATCATGAAAATGGGCCAATTGGGGACAGTTGTCGCCGTCGAGCATTGGATGTCAGCGTCAAACTGCATAATTATAGTTTAGCATTGACAGAGGTGGTGGAAAGTCCTTAAATTTATCCTGAATGTAAAGGTAGAGAAAATACAACAACCTTATTTGTTTCTAGGATAATTTAATATAAAACAAAGAAATGCACTACAGTTTAAGAATTGTGATGCCGACATCTGTTAAAGTTGTCGGCACCGAGCATTGGATGTCGGCGTCGAACGGCATATATATACATATATATATATATATAAAGAAATATTAAGAAGGTTATGCCAATTTGAATATAAGATTCAGGGCAGTGATAGGTGAGCGAGCAGGAGAGGGTGGATCAGTGTCCTGATATGGCTGACCGTGCATTAAAAAAAGTATCAGTGCCTTGTCCAATCTCCTGTGTTTAAAAAAAAATTGGCCAATGGTTAGAAAACATGTAAATGACTATGGTAGTTTCAAAATTTTGTTTTCTCAAATTTGGGTGATTTGTAGAGGTTTTAGAGGGGAGGGGGCTGAGCTAACTCGGTGGGCAGGGTGGGCGACTTTGTTGGCATCACCAACTGTCCTATATTAATTGTTTGATGATTGGGCTGAGCATTATATAAACTACTTATTATAATTATTATAATAATAATTATATATATATTAGTATTATTACCTAAAACATTAACTTAGCTTCTACCAAACTATGATAAACAATTGGACTGGAGCATATATGATTGAATAGTATGTGTTGGTTGCCTTAAATGGCGATTAAGCTAAAGTGTTGGCAATAGTACTTATCATTAATTTTTCCATTTTTTTCTCTGTCTCTCTTTTAAATTTCAGCTGGCTACAGACTAGGGAGCCAGCATGATTAATCGTCACGAACTGAGAGATGAGCTGGAAGAGTCCCTTGTCAAGGCACTAAGAACTGTATGCTACCATCATATGAAAACAGGTTCCAAAGTTGTCAGCATTGATGGTCTGTTTGGAGTCACCATTGACGATGGCCACACATTCCTCTTCAGCATTAATGAGAAGAAAGGTGGAGGGATACGACTTGGCATCCATGAGCCAAAAGTCTCTCCCACTACAAGCGAAGCACTCTCTTCTCCAACCAATCAATCCAATGCTGCTGAATCTGTGATGAATCGGAAATGCACTGCTGATTCTGAGGTGAATTTAAAATGTACAGGTGTTTTACAGTTGGCATCTGTTCGCCAGACCAATCAAAATACTTTAGAATTGGTAGCTGTTTTAGACTATGATGACCTCCCTACTCCACCAGTTAGTGTCAGCGAACCAGACAAAAGTGCATCAGATGGTCCTGCCAAGAGGAGACGACTGTTAGTTCCTTCACCTAAGTTAACGGTGAATGCGGAAAGCGACATGGACACAAGCATAAACTCAAAGTCTGAACAGATGGCACATCAACATGCAGAGGTAGCAAAGGTATTAATATTTGACGGTAGCTCATTCTCCTGTTCACTGTGCACCCAAGTCTTCAAGAGTAAGGCATCCGGTATCAAGCATGTGAGATTTAAGCATTTTAATATGGGTTCATCCTGTTCCATTTGTGCCAGACTGTTTCGTACCGATACTGAACTCGGGGACCACGTAGTTAAAGAGCATCCTTCAGATGGGATGCACTTCCAATGTGGGCGCTGTGATAGTGCCTTTAAAACCAAACAAATCCTCAGAGAGCATATGAAGAGCCAGCACTCTGATGGAGAAGGTGGACTACAATGTAAACAATGTGGGAAGCATTATAAAAGTCAGGCAACTCTGAAGGAACATGTGCTTAATCTGCACAATGGTGGTCGCTTCGGGTGCCATCTATGTGGAAAGGGCTTTCGATCGTCCAATCTCTGCCGCCAACACTTAGCAAAGAAACATCCATATTGCCAGGAGTGTGGCATGTCTGTGTTTGCATTAAAAGGACATGTGTGCTCGACATCATTCCCACTGTCAATGGCGTTGGGTAATAGTGGTCCTTCACCCAGCTCAGCTCATCTCAGATCGGCCAACTTCAAGCTTAATAAGAAATCCTTGGGAGATTTAGCTAAATCTGTAGTTGCGGAGATTTGTGGCGATAGTGCTATAAAACCACGGTCTAGTCCCACTACCCCTCTCAATAGTACCATCCAGAATACCAATGGTAGTATTGTGAAAATGAAGATGAAACAAGATCCGGTGGAAATGACACCACAGAAGTTATTTGAGTGTCACTCGAGTCCTGGTAAGTGGACCAATGGCGATGTTTCTTCTGAGAGTTGTGATGAAGAGATGCACACTCCAAGCTCTTCTGTAGGCTACTTGTCAGATGAGGACTTCGAGGACGAGGAGGATGATTGCATGATGATGATGTTGTGTGACACTTGCAACACCGAGTTCACAACCCAAGAAGACTACCATGCACACATCATTCAACACCCGTGGTGCCGCGATTGTGGGAAGCGTGTGCTTGAGCTTGCTGGGCACAAACTTAATTGCCATGGTCCTGTACCTGTAATGTTAAGACGCAATAACTACAAGCCTGCAACCATAGCTCTAAGGCATACAAATCTAGAACAAGGCTACGTTATCAATATTGATTAAGACTATTTATTGTTGAACTCTAGTTTTAATTCCACAATGGACAAACATATACTACTCAACGAAATGGGAAGAGTTTGAGTGATTGTAGTGAATGGTGTCTGTTTTGGTATTGGTCACACAATGTATCGTGTAATATATGTTGCATAAATCCCATATATCTAACTAACTAGAAGAGAGTCCATTTTGGGTATCCAGAATTTACCCGTTACTGTACGTTATTTTGATCAATTATTAGCATTTTGTGCATATTTTAAAGAAACTGGATGAAAGTATGCACATGAGGTTGTTGTGTATAATGATAGTTATTTACTTTTTTGGTGAGATGGGTCATTTACTTTTGTGGTGAGAAGGTTCCTCCAGAGATTGTGCATGTATGTGCATGTGGTAGATTCATAGTTGATGTGTCTGTGATAGGCTCATAGTTGACACGCATGTGGTAGACACATAGGTAATATGTCCATAGTTAATGTTAATGCTATAAACTTAATGGGTGGTTTGGTGTGCTTTTAGATTTTTATTGCACAATATCATTAGAAGCAATCAATTTAATCCAGTGATGAGGGAATTTGATATAATTAAAAACGAAATTTACGAATGAGTCTTGCTTCCACCCGCTCAAGTATTGTGCTGCCTATTTTGAGATTCACATTCATTATATTTTCTGTAATAGATTTGAAATATTTAACACTCCTTTGCAGTCCTTTCGTTAAATAAATAAGGATTGGGTCTTCCAATTTACATGTCGGTGTATTTACAGGAATCTTTCATGATTGGACATGGGAGATAATTTAGTGTGTGCTTGTCTAAAGTGTTGATGTTGATTTAATGTGTTCTTTAAATGTGTGCATACAAGTGAGGTTCTTATTCTCAAACTATAGAAACGTGGAACCCAAGAAAAGACTTAAAGAATTCTTGAGTAGCACTTATTAGCAGTTGTTATTCTTATTCTGTTATATTATGTTAGTGATAGTGTAAAACAGTGTTGTGTAGATGTGAGAAAGAGAAGTTGAACCAAGGAACCAACAAAACAACGTGGAGAAATATAAACATGTTTTAGTTACTGATTAATAAATTGAGCTGAGATTCGTAAATGATGCGATTGATATAGTTTTAGCCTCATCTATCTAATTTGAAAACCCTTGTGGAATCTGCGATATATTTTTTGTAATTGAATTCTGTGATTGAATATAAATAAGTGAAAATACTAGCGCACAGTCAACTTATTCCTTTCAAATAAAGACCAAGTAAATCAATGTGTGTGTGTGATATATTGCATTTTCATAGTTGCTCGGCTACATCGTTTAATTCGTGGATGGTATTGTATCAGATTATTTACACAGAATAATTTGTTCAATTGGGAAAATATAGTATATGGCATGTAACTTTGGTACGTGGGTTTAAGAATATTTAAAAATACTCTATTAATAATAATTTGTCTAATTAATAAGAATAACAGAATTTTTTGGGTTTTAATCTCCATAAAACTGAAACGTAACCAATATTGGAAACACTTATGTTGTGTCCTGTGTCTATTATTATATGATGGACTAAACGATTTCTTAGTCTTTGGTCAGTCTTCAGCAGCAAGGAGGGGAAGCCTCTTTTCTCAGTTCCATATCTTTATCTATAGCCGTGTTTACATGGGGAATTGTGAAGCGAATTATATGAAGCGAATTAGTGGTGCATTTACACGCACCTAGTTTGAAGGTGGAAATCATTATCTGCGCATGAGCAAGTCCAGACTAACCAGCGCCAGTTTGGGTTTGTCGATGTCGCCACGAGAGAGTGGGTTCAACCTAGATATGTATGGACTGAATCGTATTGGTTTCGAACGGTCAAAACTTCTGCTGGGCAGTGAAACCCTAAAAATAAATGATGAAAAAAATATCTGTGCACAGCTAGCAGTTTCATAGACCAAATTATATAATATGCGTTTTTGATCAACCGGAAAATCAACAAACTCAGGTCTCGACTGCGCATGCGTGAGGTGGTTAAGCTAGTTCGCTTTATATAAACCACCTCACGAAGTGGTTTATATAAAGTGAATCATATGAAGCGAATCAGCCCTAATCCGCCTCAGAGTCGCGTTTACATGGCGAATGTGAGACGAACTAAGGCACATTATATGAACCGACTTAACTCGCCCGTGTAAACACGGCTTTAGACAGGGACAAGTCCTTCAAACTAAAGGAACTCTAACCAAGTTTCCATAAATGAGGCATAGGCCTACAATTGTTTCTGTGTGTGTAGGGGGAGAAGCAATTTGACTAAGAATGTTATGGTAGGAGTGCGCACTGTCACAACTCATTGCCCACCCTGATATGACTAGGTATTGCTGGGACGTCAACCAAACAAATACCCTGCGTCCTGGTATGGTTGTAGATAATGTCCATATGATATAGTCCAGGACTTTCACATACACACTCTTTAGAAACGGCCCTTCCAGTTTGGGGTACAGGTACCTGAGACAATTCACTAGGCTCAGGTGTACTGTTACGTATTACTAGTAGTCTAACCATATGTAAAATGTAAACTGATTATTTTGTGTGCGTGTGGTTTTTTTGGTACATTAGTTATTTAAGCATGGGAAATTTCAGTCGCAGACACCCTGGTCTTCCTCATTCTACTTCTCCTTGCCCTATCCTATTCCTAGTAATGCCAAGCGCCTGGCTAGGAAGTTTGACTCGACCAGGATTCGAACCCACGATCTACCAACACGGGAGAAATGCCTGTTGTAAATAATCTATCGACTCTATGTTAATTATTGATGCAGCAATCATTTTGTTTTATTTTGCGGCGAGTACATCGCTGAGGCTGTGGGTGTAATTAGGTACATGGATGTCATGGTGTCAACTA
Organism: Branchipolynoe longqiensis; assembly: GCA_030323885.1. NCBI lineage: Eukaryota > Metazoa > Annelida > Polychaeta > Phyllodocida > Polynoidae > Branchipolynoe > Branchipolynoe longqiensis. The sequence continues at coordinate 94,992,720 of CM059188.1, read as the reverse complement.
GATAAAAGATTCACCCGGTACTTGTAGTACACAGCAGTACGGGGTGGATCTTGTATCTAGGTGTCAACTAGATCAAAGATTCACCCGGTACCAAGCATGTGAGATTTAACGTCAACGTAGTCTAAATACGGGCGAAAATAGCTTTAGTATTGAACCTGAACTAGAAACTGTGGCTCCAGTATCAAATGGCTACTTATATCGGCACAGATTTGGTGAAATGGGAGAGAATGCAAAAAGACAAGATGGCGGCCGCAGAACGCCGTCGATTTCACTTTTAAATCTTATTAAACTAGATATTATATTATATTTTTCAACTCAAAAGTAGCGGGCTAATACTAAAACAGATGTAAAGAATAATTGTTGCTTCTTAGTTTGTGAAATTAGGCTCTCAATTCTTTGACCCGTTTTTTCGCCAGCTTTTACATAGGGTTGGTATGCACCCCTCCTGTGGCTACTGCAGCAGTACGGGGTGAATCTTGTATCTAGGTGTCAACTAGATAAAAGATTCACCCGGTACTTGTAGTACACAGCAGTACGGGGTGAATATTGTATCTAGGTGTCAACCAATACACCATAACACGGTTTGGCGGACATCTTGACCTAATTTGTGTTCCCAGGTAAACAAACCGCACATGGCCATATCACCAATGTGGCAGTGAGCATTCTTCATACAGAAAAAGTTAAATATCTCTAAAACTACAAGACCTAGAAACAAACTGATTGGAATACACATAGAAAACATGTTTACCAAAAAGATTATATTAAATTGATATCGTTAGGGTTCCGGATTTCTATTAATTTTGAATAAAACTGACGTTTTGCACTGCGCGTACCGGCATACTCAATGCATTGTCAATGGCAGCAGAGAGCGTGTATATAAACAGATGAGAGGGACAACTCCCGCGGAAATCGGTAACACAGGCTACAGTGGCGTTCCTGGCGGTTCGTGTTGAACAAGCTTTGAGTTTGACGGTATGTGCAGTGCAAAACATTTGTTTTTATTCAAAATTAATAGAAATCCAGAACCCTAACCATATCAATTTAATATAATCTTGTTGGTAAACATGTTTTCTATGTGTATTCCAATCAGTTTGTTTCTAGGTGTTGTAGTTTTAGAGATATTTAACGTTTTCTGTATGAAGATTGCTCACTGCCGATGACAATGCCTTGAGTTTGCCCATTTGTTCAACAACCACCACTTGGAGCGCCACAGTCGGCAGCTGTTACAGGGTCTAGTATGAGAGTTGTCCCTCTCATCTGTTTATATGCACGCTCTCTGATGGCAGTGAGCAATCTTCATACAGAAAACGTTAAATATCTCTAAAACTAGACCACCTAGAAACAAACTAATTGGAATACACATATAAAACATGTTTAACAAAAGGATTATATTAAATTGATATGGTTAGGGTTCTGGATTTCTATTAATCTTTAATAAAACTAACGGTTTCCGCTGCGCGTACCGGCAAACGCAATCGCGGCAATGCACTGTCAATGGCAGTGAGCAATCTTCATACAGAAAACGTTAAATATCTATAAAACTACACTACCTAGAAACAAACTGATTGGAATACATATAGAAAATATGTTTAACAAAAAGATTATATTAAATTGATATGGTTAGGGTTCTCGATTTCTCTTAATTTTGAATAAAACTAATGCTTTGCACTGTGCGTTCCGGTGTGGCGGTCTCCGATGCCACAAGGCTGCCGTGCCAAATGTCGCTTCTGCGCATGCGTCAGAATCCAACAGCGTCGTCTGCGCATGCGTCAAGTCTCTAGTTTGGCCGTAATCGATTAACACCATCCGAGCCACTCGGGCCACCCGAGTCGTCAGAATTTCAAATGCTATTCGATTATTCGACCCGAGTCTGTAGGATGTGCGCATGCGCCAAAAGTGGCTCGGGTGACCAGAGTCGATTAATCGATTACGCCCAAATAGATCAGAAAACTGAAGCGCCAAGTGTCAACACACTACTGGATGCAGTTTTGTGTGGAATTGTATGTTTCTTAGCTCAAAATGTTTAACTATGGCTAGTTTTGTCTTAGATATATTCATCAGATCATTATATTGCATGTGTGCATTTCACGCCGATGTGTCACTCGAATCCGCGCATGCGCAGAAGCGCCATTTGGCACGGCAGCCTTGTGGCATCGGAGACCGCCACACCGGCAAACTCAAGGGGCGTAATCGATTAATCGACTCTGGGCCGCGTTCAGGGTCCGTCTCGGAGACGTCTCGGCGATGCTTTTTGGCCTATTTCCGTTCAGGGTGCGTCTCGGAGACGTCTCGGAGACGCCTCCCTTTTCAGGTTGGAGACAAACAGCGCCTCGAAAATGGCCGCCGTGTGCAGTGGTTTCATCCAATCAGAGCGCAGCATTTCGATGCAAATGGCCGCCTCCTATGGGGGCGGCCATTTTCGAGGCGACCAACTGGCTGTTGTTGTTCAGACTAGCCTGACGTCACGGGCGCCTCCGAGGCGCCTCCGAGACGGAGCCTGAACGCGGCCCTGGGCCGCGTTCAGGGTCCGTCTCGGAGGCGCCTCGGCGACGTCTCCGCGATGCTTTTTGGCCTATTTGCGTTCAGGGTGCGTCTCGGCGACGTCTCGGCGACGCCTCCCTTTTCAGGTTGGAGACAAACAGCGCCTCGAAAATGGCCGCCGCATGCAGCGGTTTCATCCAATCAGAGCGCAGCATTTCGATGCAAATGGCCGCCTCCTATGGGGGCGGCCATTTTCGAGGCGACCAACTGGCTGTTGTTGTTCAGACTAGCCTGACGTCACGGGCACCTCCGAGGCGCCTCCGAGACGGACCCTGAACGCGGCCCTGGTCACCCGAGCCACTTTTTGGCGCATGCGCACATCCTACAGACTCGGGTCGATTAATCGAATACGCTTCTCCGTGCTCGGGTGGACACTTTATTATTATTTTTTTAATAATCGATAAAACTACAGCAAAATAGGATTTAAAGTATTTTATGATGGCCTAGTTTATCTATATTTCCGTTTCATTAATCTAAGTTATTCTTTTAAAAAAAACATGTATGACTGGTACGGTTAGCTGTTATCCTGCAGGACGGTACCAGCGCAAATGTGACGTCATCACTCGTAGCCAACCCCAGCTAGGAGGTGGGTTACTTGGGTCGGATCGTTTTGCACACGGCACGTGTATTTGTCGACTCTACTCGCAGTGTTCGATTTGAAATTCTGACGACTTGGGTGACCCGAGTCGCTCGGGTCGTGTTAATCGATTACGGCACAGGTGTGGCGGTTTCAGCGTGTTCCCGTGCTCAGACGTGTCCCGTTGCTTCTGCGCATGCGCGGATTTCGCATCAACTCGGATCACCCGAGACACTTATTGGCGCATGCGCACATCCTACAAACTCGGGTCGAATAATCGAATACGCTTCTCCGCGCTCGGGTCGACAATTCTTCTTCTTTTTTTTTTAATAACCGATAAAAAAATACAGCAAACTAGGATTTAAAGTATTTTATGATGGCCTAGTTTACCTATATTTCCATTTAATTAATCTAAGTTATTCTTTTTTTGCACACGGCACGTGTATTTGTCGACTCCACTCGCCATGTTCTATTTGAAATTCTGACGACTGGGATGAACCGAGTCGCCCGGGTAGTGTTAATCGATTACGGCCATGTTTATTAGATTCTGACGCATGCGCAGAAACGAGGTACACGTCTGAGCACGGGAACACGCTGAAACCGCCACACCGGTGTGGCGTTTTCAGCGCCCGGTGTGGTGGTTTCAGCGGGTTCCCGTGCTCAGAGGTGTCCCTCGCTTCTGCGCTGCTTCTGCGCATGCGCGGATTTCGCATCAACTCGGGTCACCTGAGCCACTTATTGGCGCATGCGCACAGCCTACAAACTCGGGTCGAATAATCGAATACGCTTCTCCGCGCTCGGGTGGACAATCTTTTTTTTTTTTTTTAATAACCGATAAAAATACAGCAAAATAGGATTTAAAGTATTTTATGATGGCCCAGTTTACCTATATTTCCATTTAATTAATCTAAGTTATTCTTTTTATGCACATGGCACGTGTATTTGTCGACTCCACTCGCCGTGTTCTATTTGAATTTCTGACGACTCGGATGACCCGAGTCGCCCGGGTCGTGTTAATCGATTACGGGCCGTTGATGCGAAAACTGCGCATGCGCAGAAGCAGCGCAGAAGCGAGGGACACCTCTGAGCACGGGAACCCGCTGAAACCACCACACCGGCAAGCTCAGCTGGTGCCCGGCAGTGTTAGGGTCCGATCAGGCCGAAATCTATTGAATGCGATCATATTTAACACAATTACATACTCAAATAGTGAAATTTCATTAAATTAACCTTAAATTACAAGCGATATTAACGTAGCAGCTAACAACGTAGCAGTAAACAAAACAAATAGCAGTGCTTGCCGCAACGTGCGAAAATCTGCGCATGCGCAGAAGCCACGACAGGCCGCTGAGCATGACCGGGCGCTGAAAACGCCACACCGGCTATCAGTCTTTGTTTACCTATAACCGGAAGTGGCCTCGTTTTCGCAAAATTAGGACATGCCCATATATGACCAAACCGTGTTTAGGTGTATAGTGTATGAGAAGGAACTAGGACTCGACTAGCCCACTGCCCAGTGACAGAAATGAGAACTACTGGGTTGTTTTGTTAAAACTTGCAACGGGTACCAAAGTGTTGTTTTACTCTGGAGGCGCGGCTAGGTGTACTTCCGGTTGTTTAACCTCCACATGTCAGGATGACAGGACCCTTACGACAAATATATCGGTCACTTCTGAACATACAATGCAATCAGTTGCAATATCGACGACTTCTGCAGACAACAGGTATATATATATACTCAAATAACTTTCTATTTGACCAAGTAACTCCATTGCAGCATGTTTATTTTGTCCATATCCCTGGGCCTAGTCTAGGCCCTGGCACACACGACTTCTCTTGCTAGCGTCTGTCTGTAGACTTAGGACTAGTATCTGGATCAGTGGATGTCTCCGGTCACGTTCACACTACTCACTCTAGATAGGTGCCCTCCTAAAAAATTTAATTAGTCCAAACATTCAAATTATAAGTTATTTAGAAGCTCCAATGTAGGTACCCCAGTAAAATTTTCAAATTATTCCAAACATTCAAATTATAATTTCATTGGAAGCTCCAATGAATCAAAAGCAATATGCTTTTTGAATTTTTAAGATATTCAAAAAATTGAATGAGATATGTGCATTTGAAGTTTGTTGAATTTAAGATTTTTTGTATTAGCTAATGCACTAGAGAAGTGCCTTATTTACTATATATTTAGGGTTGTTAAATAGACTAATTATAACAACATTTCCTTGTAGTTTCTTTATTAATGATCCTATCCTGATCAAACTTCACACCAAGGTTCTTCTTCGTATACCAAATCACCCCAGCTTATCGAAACTGAGATCACCGGAAAATGTAGGTTTCCATGGCAACCATAATGCAATCACTCCCACCTACAATATGAGTCAACTGTAGCTATTTTTAAATAATGGTCAGATCCTGATGAAATTTCACATCAAGGTTCTTCTTGGTCTGTCAAATCACCTCAGCTTATCAAAACTGATATAAAAAATTTAGATCACAGAAAAATGTTGGTTTCCATGGCAACCGTAATACAATCATGCCTACAACTGCAGTTTCTTTATTAATGGTTTGATCCTGACCAAACTTGACATCAAGGTTCTTCTTCTTATACCAAATCACCCCAGCTTGTCAAAACGGATATACCAAACCAACAACCCAACCAACAACAACCAAACCAAACACCACCAAACACAACAAAACACCGTTGATCTAACGACTAACGTAGCCGACGCATCCCTCGACCCTCCCGCGGGGGCCGCGCGTGAGTCACTCAACTAGATAATCCAGTCAAAGCAACCAAACCACCAACAACCAAACCAACCAACAACAACCAAACCAACCAACAACCAAACAAAACACCGTTGATCTAACGACTAACGTAGCCGACGCATCCCTCGACCCTCCCGCGGGGGCCGCGCATGAGTCACTCAACTAGAGAATCCAGTCAAAGCAACCAAACAACCAACCAACCACCAACATCAAACAAACAACAACCAAACCAACAACAAAACAACCAACAACAACCAAACACAACAAAACACCGTTGATCTAACGACTAACGTAGCCGACGCATCCCTCGACCCCCCCGCGGGGGCCGCGCGTGAGTCACTCAACTAGAGAATCCAGTCAAAACAACCAAACCACCAACAACCAAACAACCAACCACCAACATCAAACAACCAACAAACCAACAACAACCAAACCAACCAACAACAACCAAACACCACCAAATACAACAAAACACCATTGATCTAACGACTAACGTAGCCGACGCATCCCTCGACCCTCCCGCGGGGGCCGCGCATGAGTCACTCAACTAGAGAATCCAGTCAAAACAACCAAACCACCAACAACCAAACAACCAACCACCAACATCAAACAACCAACAAACCAACAACAACCAAACCAACCAACAACAACCAAACACCACCAAATACAACAAAACACCATTGATCTAACGACTAACGTAGCCGACGCATCCCTCGACCCTCCCGCGGGGGCCGCGCATGAGTCACTCAACTAGAGAATCCAGTCAAAACAACCAAACAACCAACCAACCACCAACATCAAACAAACAACCAACCAACAACAACCAAACCAAACACCAACAAAACACCGTTGATCTAACGACTAACGTAGCCGGCGCATCCCTCGACCCTCCCGCGGGGGCCGCGCGTGAGTCACTCAACTAGAGAATCCAGTCAAAACAACCAAACCACCAACAACCAAACAACCACCAACAACATCAAACAAACCAACAACAACCAAACCAAACACAACAAAACACTTGATTTAACGACTAATGTAGCCGACAGGGGCCGCGCGTGAGTCACTCAACTCCAGCTAAAGTTTCACATTATCATAGTTAAGATGCACATTCCCGGCAGTCTTAGCTCTGATTTCTGCATCTGAAGACTTGAATGGCTTGGTAAAATGCCTTTCAAATGTCACACAGCACTGAAAATGGTCTCTATCTGTGCCTCAGTCTGTTGTGCTTCAAACCCAGATGTAGCAGTCAATGCAGTGTGCATGTGTTGCACATGTGGTGCCGTTTTCCGACATGATTGTGCTGCTCAAAAAGTCTCAAGAAGTTGTACGAGTTTTATCGAACCGGCGACAGTGGCGCTCCCGGCGGATTCCGGGGTACCTATCCAATGAATCAAAAGCAATATGCTTTTTGAAATTTTAAGATATTCCAAAAATTGAGTGAGATATGACATATCATGTGCATTGTTAGATAAAAGATTCACCCGGTACTTGTAGTACACGGGTGAAGACCAGCCTTATATAAATATGGGCGAAAATAGTGTTGGTATGGAGCAAGAAGTAGAATGCCTGGCACCAGTGTCAAATGGTTACTTATATCAGAACAGAGTTGGTGAAATGGGAGAGAATGCAAAAAGACAAGATGACGGCAAGAGAACGCCATCGATTTCACTTTTAAATTGCATTAAATATATGTTTTATTATATTTTCCAACTCAAAAGTAGCGGGTAAACATGAAGACATATACAAAGAATAAATGTTGCTTCTTAGATTGTGAAATTAGGCTCTCATAAAGACTCATTTCATTAGCCCGATTTTTCGACCGTTTTAATATAAGGCTAGTTTTCACCCCTGTACTGGAAGTACGGGGTGAATCTTTTATCTAGTGCATTGTTTGTTTGACTGAACAGTTTGTTGTTGCTTTACGTCCTAGCAAATCTAAGGTCATATCAGGACAGGTACCGACTTGTGACAGTGTGCATTCATGGCGACTTTATAGTGCTGCCCCACTGGGAGACCAGGCCACCAGCACCATGACCTGATATCCCACTCAGTCTCAGTCACATTATCCTGACAATAAGCCAATCAGTCCTTGCCCTCACCTAATAATGCCGAGTGCCTGGTTACGAAGCGACAAGTATCAATTTTAAAGTCATTGGTTTGACTCGACCATGGTTTGAACCCACGATCCCATGGTTTACCAACACGGGAGACGTACGCTGTAACTCATTCAGCCATCCCGTCCAGTGATATGTGCATTTGAAGGTTGTTGACTTTCAGATCTTTTGTATTACTATTAGCTAATGCATTAGAGAAGTGCCTTATTAAGGACTGTTAAATAGACTAATTATAACATTTCATTGTAGTTTCTTTATTAATGGTCAGATCCTGATCAAACATTACACCAATGTTCTTCTTTGTATGGCAAATCACTCCAGCTTATCAAAACTGATATATAAACAAATTAGATCACATGAAAATGTAGGTTTCCATGGCAACCATAATACAATCACTCCTACCTATAATATGAGTCAGCTGTAGCTTTAAAAAAAATAATGGTCAGATCCTGATGAAATTTCACATCAAGGTTCTTCTTGGTATGGCAAATCACCTGAGCTCATCAAAACTAATATAAAAAATTACATCACAGAAAAATGTAGGTTTCCATGGCAACCGTAATACAATCATGCCCACCTTCAATATGACAACTGCAGTTTCTTTATTAATGGTTTGATCCTGATCAAACTTGATACCAAGGTCCTTCTTGCTGTGGGAAATCATCTCAGCTTATCAAAACTGATATTAAAAATTAGATCACAAGAAATGTGTGTTTCCATGGCAACCGTTATACAAAACCGCCTGACACCTACAATACTCTCGCAGATCCTAGACTTGTTGTTCCAGTTGTAGTCATTGTAAGAACCTTTTTAGGACAACAAATCCTAAAGATTCACATTCTAATAGTTAACATGACCATTCCTGGCAGTCTTACCTCTGAATTTTGCATCTAAAGACTTGAATAGCTTAGTAAAATGCCTTTCAAACATCATACAACAGTGAAAATAGTCTCTATCGTTGCTGAAATCTTTGGCCCTTCAAAAACGGATGTAACAATGATGGGGTACTGCGCAAGTTTATTGGTCTGGAGATAGTGGCACTCCCGGCGGATTGGCGGGTACCTACTATAGAGGGTGTGTAATGACGTCACAAGACAACCTTCGGTGGCCATATTCGATTACACACGAAAGACTTGCAACTGTCTACATTGTGCTTATTTACCGATTTGTTGGTGTATTTGTCACTGTTTTGAGCAGGTTGCCCTCAGAAGTTGTTGTTAAATGCTGTAAAGTTGCTACATTGCGCACTAGCAGTATGGCTTCAAAGGGTGTTGCTAAAATGCTATATCTTGACACATTGGATGCGCTGTCAAAGAAGTAGAAAGGTTTGGGCAGTACCCGCTAGGTGCTAAGGTGGCGCCATCGTACTTCAACGTCTGCCAACCGGGTAGGCCCATTGGTGGCAGTAGTGTTCTTGGTAAACAACAGGGGTCGCCATAGGTGTTGTCAAGTGTAATCCAAGATGGCTGAGTGTTAATGTCATATGCACTCCCTCTATAGTCATTTTAGGGCCAAATAAGGGCTAACCTAGATAAAACTGCAACATAAGCTGGAATCGGTGAAATATCCCTGATAACATACAAAAGGTTGCCAGCTATAAAAATTTGCGTAAAAAAAATACGAGCCAAATTTTAAGGGTGTCGTATGCATAGATTTTGTGCATTTGAGGCTAGAGCTATGAATCCATTTTCCTACACAAAATTATTATTATATGTCACATAATACAGCTTGTACATGATTTAAAAGCTCTTTTAACATGATCAAATTATGTTGATAATCATTTTCCCAATCTGGGACCTGTTAATCCATTTATAATTCATCAACTCCCTGGAAGCATCAGATGCTGCAGTTACAGCCATTTATTCACATGTACATAATTCAGCAATCATATCTCCATCTATTAGATAGCACTAAACACCTGTTCCTACTTTCATATCAGTATGATTCTCCACTTCAGGGTTACAACTGAAAACATAAAACTGTTAATTGACAAGAAACCCAAATATCCTAAATACATTTTTAAGATTTTTCTATTATAGTACAGCGGTTAAGGAATAAATTGTGCAAAATTTGACAACGGCATGAAAATTGGCATACAGATAGCTTAACACGTGTAGATTCATATAGGCCTAGGTATCCATCACCATCACCGTGGTACCTGACTGCCGTCTTGAATTTCAAAATGGCCACCCTCCAAATACAATATTCCTCATATCTCGACTCCTAAGCAATGTAGAAACATGATGTTGATGTTTAACATGACATTTCCAGAGTCATGGAATTCATTTATGCGATAATCAATATGCTCAGATTGTTATTATATTGATTTTCAAGATGGCTGGCGATTCAAAGCAATAATTTTGATATATTTGTTGGTTTCTACCAACCATAATGAAATACAGTATCAGCAACTTTTGATTGCTATGAGGAATACTGTATGCTCTTTTTATTATCATGTATTTGATATAATAAAACTAATTAATCATACTATTTACAACATATTTAGCATACAACAGTAACAACAACCCCACACATGCTGTTGATAATTCCTTAATTGTAATGAAATACATCGTTCATCTGCAAATAATACTTTAACCTCAGAATACCTCAGTTAAAGTCAGGTGTCACCACATGTCCCCATGCAACTACATAGCTCTGTGCATTGAAGACCTGACTTGTGACATTTGCACTGGCATTTGCATCCCTTCTTGCACAGTTGTAGTCACAGTGCACCAGCTCATAACAGAACGTCTGGTCAGTCAGCCCAAAATGTCTTCCTCCACGAGTCAGTTGCAGTCCATCCCCATAGCTCAGGACTGGGCAGATCTGGAGCTGGTACAAGAGCTTGTGACCACACATAACCTGCTTGGTACACTGCTCTTTTCATCTGCTGAAAGAGAGCAGCTTTGGTTGGAGGAATGCTCTCAATAGTCGCAGACCCCTGGATTAATAGTTGCTTCCTCACCTCATCAACTCTGCTCAGGTTACATGTTCTACTGTACATTATGATCATGAATCTCTCTAGTTCAGTCATGCTCTATGGATCAACCTCTTCTGGCTGCGAGGAAGGGGTGAAGGTACCAGTGACAACAGAACAGGCAACCCATGCAGACCAAGTGGGTTTCCTTCACAGAGAAAGCTGGACACCATCTCACACCTGCTTATTGCATGAAACATCATCATTACCTTTGACATCTCAGCTTGCAGGCCATTTGAAATCGCATGGATGGGTATGTGGCAGAAGTGGTTGCCTACACCAAAGCTTATTCAAAGCTCTTCAATATGCAAAATATGGAAGTGGCCGACAGATATGATGGACCATATCAGAGTCAAGTGTGGCGGATTGCTACTTTCATTATCCCATGATTTATGCAATGAGCAACATGTAAGAGTATCCAAGTGTCTGCTTCCTCATGAGTGCATGGCTGAAGACTTTCAATGTCAGGCAACTCATAGTCCTCCCGTCATGATAACATTCTGGATAGTTATTGGACAGGTTAACCATAGCACTGGTATTCATCAGGAGCCTTCAGCAATAATTTGTGTGATCAAGTGTGAAGAGCTCAGGCACAATTTGAAGCATTGGACATACATTGCGAAGTTCCTGTCTCGAATTGAACGCACAAATTGTAGCACGATAAGCTCTAGCTACAAATTCAGTTCTCAGTACTTGAATTCAGGTTGCTCAGCGTATTGCATGACAGACCATTCTTCAAACAAAATTGCATTATCTCCATGAGGCATCTGTGTCAGGTACTGCTGATATGCACGATTATGTAGTATGTATAAAGGAGTTGCTGTCACTTGGTTTGCACACCATGTCTGGGTGATGTGTGACCCAGCTACCATTGAATCATCCCGATCCAATGTGGTAATGTTTGCTTGTACCAGAGCTGCAGTCCAGCCACACCCCTGCTTTAGCCAATCACCCAGCAACTTTAGGAGGATCATCTCATGGGTTTCTGGCCAGAACAACTGGAATTGTTTTGCAACAGCATGAAATGGTCAATCAGCAGCAATTACAGTCACTTGCTGGGGATTCAGATGATGCATAGCAAGCTTCACCATATTAATTGCATTAGATACCATGTAAGTCATGTCTGCATTTTCTCAGAACAGGGTAGCACTACTATTTTAGAAATGTATCCGTCCATTGCTGGCTATTAGCTAGCATGATACACTGCCCAAGAGATATAGTCATCAACTCCAAGTTGGGCCTCATTGAGGAGGGCTTGCATATGTTCTAACCACCGTTTTTCTTTTTCCAAGTCTTCACATGTTCTTATTGTTGTCATTACAGAATTTAACAAATTTATCCATTTGAGCATGTTGGCCATCTTGAAAGTCAATATAATAATAATCTGAGCATATTGATTATCACACAAATGGATTCCTTGACCTCATGTCTCTAAGTTGCTTTGTTGTCTGTAGATGGTCCATAAATTTGACAATGATGTCCGAGGCACAGATCTCTCCAGCAGATGTCTTTTCTGTCATTAGGCCACAGTAGATGTACTAGACAAATCTGGAACAGAAGCTTTGTTGATGTTTATGGAACCAGTGGTATGTCCTCTGCTAACATACAACAAGTTTCCAGCTGTACAACTTTGTGCAAGAAGAAATACGAGTGAAAATGTAAGGGTACCATATGCATGGATGTATATGCTACATCGGAACACTGAACTGGAATTATTGTGTCTTCTGATCCCTCCATATCTTCAATCACTTCCACAAGATGTCTCAGGTAAGGTACAGATCGGAGTCCTGGTGGATCTGAAAGCCTTGACATCAGTATACATTATCATTCTTGAGACCCGGCCCGGAAAAGGGTGGATCTGCCACACTACCATATATTTTATGTCATTATGACAACATGTTGATTATCACATTTGTATGCCTTACCACAGTCTAAAGTCATTGTAAATATGCTTTTTGTATTCATTGACCATGAAAACATAAATAAATGAGCAATTAGTGCATCAATAGATATACCATGAAATGTGTTGAAATGGTGGCCAGTTTGAAAAATAGCTGAAAAAGATAGTTTGCAAATTTTTACAACATGCAACTTTTTGTATGTCAATCACTATGTGCCACTGGTTATATTTATACTGTAAAAGCTTCTGTTGCAGTTTTGTCTATGTCAAACCCTAAAATGACTGTACTACTAGGGCCGTATTTGATTAACACGATCCGGGTGGCTGGGGTCACCCGAGTTGCTAGAATTTCAAATCGAACACCGCAAGTGGAGTAGAAAGATACACAGGCCGTGTGCAAAATGACCCGACCCCAGTAACCCACCTCTTGGCTGGGGTTGGATAGGAGCGATGACATCAAATTTGTGCTGGTACCGTCCTGTAGCAGTACAAGTCCTATGTTTTTTTTTGTTATACCCCAGATTAATGAGATGGAAATATAACTAAACTATGCAATCATAAAATACTTTAAATCCTATTTTGCTGTAGTTATATCAGTTTTTTTTTTTTTTTAAAGTTTGTGATTGAGCCACAGGTCCGTATTCGATTAACATGACTCGGGTCACCCGAGTTGCTAGAATTTCAAATCGAATACTGCAAGTGGAGTTGACAAATATATGTGCCGTGTGCAAAATGTCCCCACCCCAGTAACCCACGTCTTGGCTAGCAGTGGCTAGGAGCGATGACGTCACATTTATACTGGTACCTGTAGGATAACAGCTACCAGGTACAAGTCCTATGTGTTGTTTTAATGCTTTTTCTTTTTTCAATAACCCAGATTAATGAAATGGAAATATAACTAAACTATGCAATCATAAAATACTTTAAATCCTATTTTGCTGTAGTTATATCAGGTCTTTTTAGTTTTTTTTTACGTTTTGGATTAAGCCACCATTTTTTTCCACCCCAAGCGAGGAGAAGCGTGTTCGTTTATTCAACCCGAGTCTGTAACATGTGCCCATGTGCCAAAAAGTGACATGGGGGACCCGAGTTGGTTAATCGAAAACGCCCCATGTTTCCACTCCAAGCGTGGCGAACGTGTTCATTTAATCAACCCGGGTGTGTAGTTGATTAATCGAATACGCCCCAGGCTAATGATTCACCCCGTACTGTTCTGTACAGTAGGCCCCTGTACTGAGACATATACTACAAATCTCAAAAGTCAGGTTTTTTCTCATGTCACATCGGTAAAGATTATCCAGCACCATGGTGACCCGGTGTCGCAGTTTCAGCCGCCTGCCAGTTTCCACCGCCCGTATAGACTCAAACTCAAGGCATTGTCATTGGTCGTGAGCAATCTTCATACAGAAAATACAGCAAACGTGAAATATCTCTAAAAGTACACCACCTATTAACAAATTGCTTGGTACATATAGAAAATATCTTTACCAAAAAGACTGAATTACATTTATATGGTTATGGTTCTTGATTTGTTTTAATTTTGAATAAAACTAAGGTTTTGCACTGTGCGAATCATCAAACTCAAGGCTTTGTCAATGGTCGCTAGCAATCTTCATACAGAAAATACAGGAAAAGTGATATATCTCTAAAACCACACCACCTAGAAACAAATTGCTTGGTAAACATGTAGAAAACATCTTTACCAAAAACATTATATTAAATTTATAAGGTTAGTGACGATGATGTTAGATTTTGACGCATGCGCATGAAACTGACAGGCAGCTGAAACTGACCGGGCGCTGAAACTGCGACACCGGGAAAGAGCTTCATGGACTACCACGCCCCATGACTCCATGTAATAACGACATTATTAATGTTATGATAATGATTGTAGCAAATTTAATGTTATGATAATGATTGTTTGAGTATAACAATCCTACTCTATAGTATATACCACATACCAAGAAGTTGAAGAACGCTTGCCGAAAGTCCAATTACCAAGCCTTTACACTGTGCCTACATTAGTACATTATCGTAAATCCTTGAGTATGATTGAGCTTTATAATCACGTCGAATAATAAAATGATGTGTACTCAGTTGATACAAGGGTGAGTACACTCCTAAAATGTTCAAGGGGGTCCAAACATCACAATTCTTTTTTTTTTTTTTTTTTTTTTTTTTTTTAGAAGTTCCACCTCAAGCTCCTATGAATTAAAAGCAATATCCATTTCGAATTTTCAAAATATTCCTAGATTTGAGTAAGATATGTGGCATGTGCATTTGAAAGTTTTTGACTTCACTGCTTTAGACCAAAGTGTAATTTATGAGTGACTTAATAATTGTAAGAAAGTGCTGAACTTGTCACAGTCCATTGGAATACTGGCCAACCTCCAGATTTGTGGGCTATGTTGTTCATATTATGTGGCCAATTCTGAGAAGAAAAAATGCTAACGAATCACTTTGTGCAGGTTAAAATAGCCTTTATTGGCTCTTTCCCTTTGAATTTCACCTCTGAATATTTTACCAGCCTATTAAAATGACTTTAAAGAAGCAAATCATGGTGAAAATGTCAATATTTTTGCTGAACTGAATAGATTTCCAAAAGGGAATGTTACAATTATGGTGATGTGCATGTCCATGTAGCAAAGTATCACTTTCTTCATTAGAGTGCATCCCAGATTGGGTCACACAAAACGGTGTGTTTGAAATAGGTTATGCAATAGTGGCGCCCCCAGCGGATTGGAAGGTACTAAAGAAACAAAGGGTCGTTTCTGACATTCCATGCGGTAATTTCCTTGAATATGTTAGCAAGCGATGTAGTAGCAGTGCCCAGACTAAATGTATTAGGTTAGACGGATTATGGAAACATTACCAAAGCAGTAAAATAAAGTATGACAATTATTAACATACTAAAACCAGCAGATTTTATTTACTCCCGCAGCACTGTCTGAGGATAGGACTGCCGAACAACCCATTAGAAAAAGTGTTAGATGGCTGGGTAAATTAAATCAGTACATCAATTCTTTATTTCAGAAATAAAATATATTCTTCACATCTATACCTGCTACTTTTGAATTGTTAAATTACATTATGTAGTTTTAATAGACTTTAAAAGTCAAACCTACCTTCATGGGCCGAGTTAAGCCAATGGCTTAAACATTGATATATGTCGCTTCCTTGCCAGGCGCTTGTCATTATTAGGATAGGACAAGGACTGGTTGGCTTAGTATCAGGATAATGTGACTAAGTGGGATATCAGGTCATGGTGACAGTGTCGCAGTTTGAGCGCCCTGCCACTTTCAGCTGACTGCATAGACTCAAACTCAAGGCATTGTCAATGGTCGTGAGCAATCTTCATACAGAAAATACAGAAGAAGTGAAATATCTCTAAAACCACACCACCTATTAACAAATCGCTTAGTACACATATAGAAAACATCTTTACCAAAAAGATTATATTAAATTTATAAGGTTAGGGTTGTTGATTTCTATTTATTTTGAATAAAACTAATGGCACTGCGCGTACCATCAAACTCAAGGCATTGTCAATGGTCATGAGCAATCTTCATACAGAAAATACAGGAAAAGTGAAATATCTCTAAAAGCACACCACCTAGAAACAAATCGCTTGGTACACATATAGAAAACATCTTTACCAAAAACATTATATTAAATTCATAAGGTTAGTGACGATGCTGTTAGATTTTGATGCATGTGCATGAAACTGACAGTCAGCTGAAACTGGCAGGGCGCTCAAACTGCGACACCGGCAGCCTGGTCTCCCAGTGGGGCAGCATTATAAAGTTGCCATGGGTGTGCACTTTAAAAAGTCGGTACCCATCCTGATATGACCTTAGATGTTGCTAGGATGTAAAACTCCAACAACCAACCAACATAGATGTCGAGTAAGTTGTCTTTCTGCTACCACTGCCCCATTTATTAAATTTAAACGCATGTTCTGTTCCCGTTCCAGGCGTGCGATGCCTCTTCTCTGCGGATACACTTGGCCTCGAGAACTTCAAGCGGCAACAATCCACTACAAAGGACAAGATCGGTGACCTTCAAGGTGATCTTTCAATACTTTTTTAAATAGTGTGATCTCATTAAACAAATCTGTAAATAGAAAGAGAGAAAGGGGTATTTAATCCTAAAATGTGAAAAGATATAACTATTTGCATGCATATTTCAATTTTGTAAATTATCTATTACGGTTCATTGCAGCTAAACAAATGTTTGAATGTTCCTAGAATTGTGCACAGTATTTGAATACACCGCTCTGGAACTAATTTTATTCATAACAATATTGTGTATGCAACTTTGAAAACATTATGCACACACACACAAACAAATTGTCAGAAAACCTAGAATTTCAATTTTGATGAGTCTTCCAAAGTTCACTGTAGCTCAACCGATGGTTACCGGATGGTGGTTTGTTCATTTATTATATCATATTGAGTGCATTTTATCTTGTCTCCCTCCTTTAAATAAAAATCTTTTTTAAACTCAAAGTGTGTAATAACACCTTTAAAGAAATAACACTATTATCTTCAGAGTAAAGTATAAGAATGGCCCTTTTATTGTACCTGTTGTTATTGAACCAGTTTGCTATTTTTACCATATAAACTAATAAAATATTATGCATTCCTTTTTACAGAAGTCTTTCGGAAACGAATGAATGAGTATATGGAATCTGAAAAGAATACAATATTTACGGGTGACCTAAAAAACATGATCTATGCCGCGACAAGCGCTGAAGACCTTGAGACAACGAAAACAATGATTGAGAGGTGAGCATGCAACTAACAGGCTTCGTGCCCACCTGGAAAGAATTGGGGAGTGTTGAATTTCATTTGACGTAGTTTATGCCTTAAAAGTCCTGACTTTTTCAAAAGCAGTCTTGAAAAGTCTAGTATTTAGCCCTGCCAAGAAGCATGTGCCCCCCCCCCCCCCCCACCTTGCCCTCAGTTCCTAGACGGTCTGCTCACATATACTCAGAGCAGCTCAGTGTGTGACACTTAATCTTATATGTTTTTGCTCAGAATTGTTGCATCTTTGGAAAGAAAGAAAAACCCATCCGATATAACTATGGGCATTTTAGGCATAACATATGAAGCCCATGGGGAACCCCTCATTCGTCTGCCCATTCTTATCTGAGACCACACATTAGCGCGCATATTGAAACCATATGGCAGCTTGATTGGGACGAAAATACAAATAACAAATTGCCTGAAATCGTCAAATCTGTGGAAAACCCACCACAAACTCATGGCGGTGTTCAGCAGGACCAAGTGGTCCTTAGCCACTGCCGCATGGGCCACACATAGCTTACCCACTCTATTAAACTGTAAAACAATGAGAAGTTGTAGCCTTCATGAGGACAGCTGGACGGTACCACCTCATATAGCTTATTAAACAATTATTTTTTTTAACAATTTAGGTAGAATGATGCCATTGAATTTTAATTAAAATTTAGTTTTCCTTGGACACAATTTTTTCATGATTATGAGCTTTTAACTTAATTAGGGTCTTTTTACACACATAATTGATTGTACGTTTTTACATTGTGTGTAAAAGCGATGGTTGGATAATACAACAGAATACAAATTGAACACTTCTCGCTGTTAATATACAGTCAAGTAATTATCTGTCCAAAAAAACAAGAAGTTTTTCTATATGAATACACCAAAAACCAGAAATCCCCAGTTTGACCCAAATTCATGTTCCGATCACCGGTGTCTCCCCTTAAGGAAGGAATCAATCAATCAATCAATCAATGCCTGTGAGTGTATCCCGTCACTAAAGTAAAAGATGCAATGTGTTAATTTGGACACAGTTGGTAGCCATTCCACTTGCTGACATGAAAACGCATTTATTAAAAAGAGTTCTTAATAACGCTATTGTGGTTAATTTCATTTGGGTCTCATTTCTTTAGCCACTTATATATTTCTGAAACTTTCTATTTCAAATTCTGTGATTCTTTTGAATGAAACCACTTTGCTGCAGATTTCGAGATCAGCGTGGCGAACTTCGCTTCTCCACCTTCGTGTTCGGCCCCCTCATTATGCGCATGTGCCATCTCCTCAACCAGCCGGGCTTGGCACTGAGTCTCTTCAACGACCATGTGAGTATTGAATGAGTGGTATGTATTTGTTCCTAGTATGGGGTGTAATGTCTACACTTGAATAGTGGTTTTAATAGAAAGTTTCTTTTCTTTTCTTGGCTATGGAAATCTTTGTCGCTTAGAACTGTCAGACATTTTGCTTGTGTGCAAGGTCGGGAGTTTGATTCCCAGCCAAGTCAAACCAATGATTTGGAAAATATATACTTATCGCTACCTAGCCAGGCGCTCGGCATTACTCGGATAGCTCAATGTCGGGATAGTGTGACTGAGTGGGAAATCAGGTTATGGTGCCGGCGGCCTGGTCTTCTAGTCGGGCAGCACTATAAAAGTCGCCATGAGTGTGTACTGTCCCAAGCCGGTACCATCCTGATATAACTGAAATGTTACCAGGATGTAAAACCCCCAACAAACAAACAAAAATAATCTGATAGTAAAGTAGATTTTACCGATTAACTTTTGTTTGTTTAATATTTTTATTATATTTTTTAAATGGCAGAAATTCAGAACCGCCAGACTGTAGCTTTACGTCAAACTAAAAGTAAAGTAGATTTTGACCGTTTAAACCTTATATTTTTGTTTACGGTTACTTAAATGGCAGAAACTCAAAACCACCGTACTGCAACTTGACATGAAATTAAAAGTAAAGTAGAATTTACCAATTAATCTAATTTTAGTTTGTTTAATATTAACCTAATATTTTTGTTTAAGTTATTTAAATGGCAGAAATTCAAACCCATTGGTCTGTGCAGCATTAATGTTGAGTGAAAGATTAGGTAGCAGCGTTCGAAATAAGTGCTTGTCCGGAACAGGTGACAATTCAGAAAGACAAGTGAAAATCACACCAGACTTGTCTGTTGAACAAATGAAAAATTTGACTTATTTCTATCACTGTATATATATATATAACACATCGTTTTAAATATGAGCTTGTCCGCGACAAGTGAAAATTCAGACGGACACGTAAAAATCACACCAGACTTGTCCTGTGTAGTAGTGAAAAATTGTGCTTATTTCTGTCAGTGGGTGGGACGAGGACTGTCCTTGTCGGTGTGGTGTGTGTGAACCGGTGCGTGTTGTCATTGCTTCCCACAGCGGACCGCCGATGGCTTCTTCGACCAGATGTCGACGTTCATGGTGCTGATGGACCAGCTGTTTGAGAGTGGTCGCCATGACGACGTGCTGGCCGTGATGGACGTGGTGGTGGAGCGTCAGGTCGGCGGCCACAAGTACCCGTCCGACTGCCTCACACTGGCCTGCGCCACCTGCTGCAAGCTGGCATGTACTTTAAACTGTTTTTTTTTTTGTGGGGGTTTTTGTTTTGTTTAATTGTTGAGTTTGTTGATTAAGCAAGGAAAAGTTTCAGAAACGCAGTCTCGGGTAGGGGGGTGTTATTGATTCCATTAAAGTTCCACAGGTAAACGTTGTCACCTGTACACCATTGTCACCGGTTTATTTCCCACCAAAGATTTCAGATTTAAAAAATATATATTTAGAAGCTATCTAGAAAAATTGTCTACATCATTGAGGAATTATGCCTGAGTTAAGGGGAGACATGGGTGATTTCCATATCTCAAAAACTATTAAAGATAGAGCTTTGGAAATTGGAACACACATTCTTTGTATCAAGAGAAGCATATCTGCAGAGTTTCAAAGCTCTATCTTGAGTAGGGGGTCATATGATGAAGAATCTTGCCCAAAGAAATATCAAAATTTTACCCCCTCCAGGAAGTATACTGAATGGTCCTAGATTTGCCTGAATCAAGTTATTGTATGAAGAACTGGTCCAGTTGAGTGCAAGAAGGTGGTTTGTGAATACCGTGTATTTAACCATCGTATTGCACTCAGCAGCAATTTTTACATAAGACTGCCAAGTTTCAACTTTCTGCTACAATTATAACTTACATTTTTAGAGGGGGCAAATTGGCAAAACCCTGGGAAAAGCAGTTCTGAGAAAACAAACTTCAAAGTTCACAAAGAGTTTCTTTCAAATGGTAAAGTCCAGTATCATCATCTAGAATCCCATATTATATACAGAAATATCCAGTCATGTAATTATCTGTCCAAAAAACATATCATTTACACCAAATTAGTACACCAAAAACCAGAAATCACCAGTTTCACCCAAATTCATGTTCCGATCACCTGTGTCTCCCCTTAAGGAAGTTTGTAGCGTTTCTCATACAGTTACGGGGTTTAGTGGTCTTTACGGTTTATTTTCATTGGTTTTAATGATCTAATATTGTTTTCAGAGAACCTACCAAAGGCATTTTCCTACCTGATATAGGGGGTATTTTCAGTGGTTTAAAAGGTTTAATATTGTTTTTATGGAATACACCGGAGGCATACACCTATCTGCTATAGGGGGTATTTTCTGTGGTTTAACAGGTTTGATATTGTTTTTACGGAATCTTTTTTTTTTTTTTACCAGAGGTATACGCTTGTCTGCTGTAGGGTTTATTTTCAGTGGTTTAAAAGGTTTGATATTGTTTTTTTATAGAATACACCAGAGGCATAATGCTGTAGGGTTTATTTTACGGGCTTTATATTGTTTTTACAGAATACACCGGAGGCATACGCCTATCTGCTGAAGATGATGGAAGGTGTGCGCGCTTCAGGAACCAACACCTCTATCCGGGCTCTGATGTTCGCAGCAGACCTCGCCCTACAACAGGTGAGAGGTGGCGACAGGGTTTTAGTTACATTTATTTTCATATACTTCAAAGCATTATGTATAATCCAGTATTTGGCATTTTGGTGTGCAGACCTAAATTAATTTGGGATGTTTTCAATTCGAATATCTCTTAACTCTAAAATAAAAGTTACTTCATGCTAAAGTAATGTAGACTAATGATCAACCTAATATATTCATCTTTAAAAATAATGCCGAAACTCAAAACGGGTCACACTTAGCCAGTAATACAAAGTTAACACAGGTAGCCTACAGCAAACATGTAGGAAGAATAACTTTAGTTCTAGTTCGTTTAGAAAATATCCCTGTATTACTGACATACAGGGTCTCTATGGGGCCTGGAAAGTCTTGAACTTTATTTGCCCTATTTTGAGGTCTTGAATGTAACCTATTTTAGGTAATTAGTCTTGAAAAGCCTTAAATTCCATTAAGCTGTCCCCCCTTATCTAAAGTCTGAAATCGCAATTCGTCAATGTTATTCATATTTGCAGAATGATCCAAAGGGGGCAATGGAAATCCTTGACTGCAAAACAGAATTCAAAGGAGTCCCACCGATAGGATACACAAACATGAAGGTATGGTAGTATCTTTTTTAAAGTGAGCTTTCAAAATTGTTATTTGTTTTAAAATTGTTAATGATTTTGTATGTGTATACATACATACATACATACATACATAGTGTTTGGTTGTTGTCGGGTCGTCTGCCGGTATCGGACCAGTCTTGAGAGCCCTCCACCTCCACAAAATTGATACTTGTCGCTACCTAGCCTGGTGCTCGGCATTAATAGGATAGGGCAAGGACTGGTTAGCTCAGTGTCAGGATTATGTGACTGAGTGGGATATCAGAGTCATGGTGCCGAGCGGCCTGATTTCCTAATAGGGCAGCACTATAAAGTCGCCATGAGTGCGCACTGTCACAAATGACCTTAGACGTTGCCAGGACATAAAGCTCCAACAACCAGCCAACTACATACATACATATATTTTACCTCGGTAAACAGCCTCAGGCTAGCCTCAGGCTAGGGAGAGGTAAGCACGTCCGGTACCAGCAATTAGCATATACAACTCACGACTGGATAACGTGTCGTTGGGTTGCTCCGGCAAAATTAGTCTACATACAAGCAAATACGCAGTAAGTATAATAAAAACTGTGGTTAGCTTAATTATGATGCATTAGAGCATCATTATGGAAAGTTTAGACTTTCGTTGGTCCAATTTGGACGAGTTATTTGGTTATAAACAACCAAGGATAGAACACTCGAGTGGGTTTCTCGAAGGAACCAAACCGGTCATTAGCGGTTATGTCAACACCCGGGTCACCGTGTGACTATGGGTAGAGATGTGGGTTTCGCCCTATCTCATGTGGAAATTCTCTCGTACTCTAATAGAGAGTAATGTTGGAGATGCTCCTGGGTTTCTTTTATAGACTCCCCTAGACAAAACTTTTTCAGGCGTTTCTCCGAGTTTCGTAGCATTTTCTCCAACTTGTTGACGTAGTAGTCACAGGTGGGAGAAGTGTGCGGAACAGAGGGATGGGCGGGCCGATACACTGGTCCCGACCCCGCGTAAGGTTTGGGCTTGACCCACAACCCACGCACAAATTTAGCTTATTACGCCTGTGTTATAACGGTATAAACACGTTCTTTAACACCAATAGATGTCCAAATGAGTTTGAAACAACCATATTGTGACATATATATATACCGGGACTGACCAAAAATGTTTGTTTCAGCTCCCGATGGCCACGAAGCGGAGTAAGCGCGGTGCAGCAGCAGCCGAGGGGCGTGTTCCGAGTGGAGTGGACGAGGAGTACGACTCCTCACCTGTGTTGTCGGCAGGGCCGTCGACACAGCCCCGGGCGCATATCCTCTCCGACCCGGACGAGGACGCAGTGCCTGATGTGCCTGCGCCTCCAGATTGGGAGGCTCGCTTTGCAAGATTGGAAAGCCACATCTTGACTGCCAAATCGCCTGTGTCTCGGAAGCGGCGTAGGCCGAGTGTCCAAGAGGATTCATTTGAGGATTTCTTGGACACAGACTCGGCGGTGGAGCTTAAGGCTCCTCCTCCTCCTTCTCCTAAACGGAGGAAGAAGAAGAAACAGGTGATTTCTTCGGGTGATGAATTCACCAAGGAGCGGGCAGAGACTGGTTTGCGCAAAAAGCGGAAGACTAAGTCCAAAAAGAAGAAGAGGAAGAGGAAATATTCTTCTTCTGAGTCGTCCACTGAGTCTACTTCTACGGAATCAGACTCAGACACCATATATGAAGGGGTCTATGCGGACATTGGCACTAAAGTGGCTAAGAAGGTGGAGAAGCCAAAGGCTAAGCGGGTTAAAACCACTACGCTTATGCGCGAGACCGTGAATGGTCATTTTCGCACGTTCAAACCGGCGGAGGTTATCTCCAAGTTAGGAGATGAGTTAACAGGCATAAAGGGTGTTCCCAACTCCATCATTAAAGAAATGGATCGGGATGTCAATATGACGGATGACCGTAAGAAGTTTGAGGATGTGTTGCACACAGTGCATAAGGCAGTGTTGGCTACCCTAACAGCTATTGTTCCTGTGGCTAATAGGATGCAGAGTGAAAATAAGTTCTCGTCTTTGGCTAAGACAATGGACAAAGGCATTGCAGTGCTAGCGGCGGCAGGTAATTACCTGTCGTTTCGAAGATATGAAAATGTCTTCAAGTCAGTTTGCACAGATGCTGGCAAAGAAGTGGCTCGCTCTAAGAAGGTTACCGATAATGAGGGGAAGGAGTTTACGCTCTATCTTGCTCCAGAGCCGATTAAAGGGAAACCTTTAGATAACACCAAGATGTTTGGCGGTCAACTACAATACCTCTATAAAGAGGTAGAGACTGCAGCCAAGAGTGGCAAAAACATGGATGGCAAGAAGAAACAGGAAGCTCCTCGTTTCAAAAAGTCACGAGGGGATTTTCGTCCACGACGGTTCACCAGAGGAACCAGACCGAGTTCAAACTTCGGTCAAGGGTTTCGGGGCCGGGGCGCTCGCCCAGGCTGGACCGACAACACCGCACGGCCAATAGGCCGAGGGTTCAACTCGTCGAGACCTTTCCCCAGGGGCGGGTCCAAGTAGAGGTCCAAACACAAACTTTACAAGTCCCTGCAGCCTCTAAAAACACACAAACTGTAAGCAACTTT
This sequence comes from Branchipolynoe longqiensis, assembly GCA_030323885.1. NCBI lineage: Eukaryota > Metazoa > Annelida > Polychaeta > Phyllodocida > Polynoidae > Branchipolynoe > Branchipolynoe longqiensis. The sequence goes on along the minus strand of CM059188.1, from coordinate 94,967,867 downwards.
GTGGCTGGTAATATTAGTAATCATATTTCTGAGTGGCACAAAATTACTAGTGACCAAGAAATTATAGAAATAGTTAGGGGTGTTCACATTCCCTTTACACAAATTCCTGTACAAAGTATAATACCTTTTCCATATAACATTCAACCAGTTGAACGAGACGCACTAACTAAACAGGTACATAAATTCTTTGAGAAAGGAATTATACAAAAAGTGACACACTGTTCAGGACAGTTTATTTCAAACATTTTCTCGAGACCGAAGCCTAATGGTGATGTTCGAATGATCCTGGATTTAACAATCCTTAATAAAAGGGTGGAATATCGACATTTTAAAATGTTCTCTCTAGATACGGCACGAGATCTGATTACACCAGATGCGTGGATGGCTAGTGTTGATTTACAGGATGCATATTATACGCTTCCCATAATGGAACAATACCGAAAATTTCTTCGATTTATTTGGGATAACCAACTCTATGAGTTTACCTGCATGCCGAATGGCTTAGCTTGTGCGCCACGTTTATTTACTAAATTGCTTAAACCTGTTTTCTCGGTAATGGCGAGGAAGGGTCACATAATGTTTCCATACATAGATGATTCTTTTATTATAGCATCAACACAAATTGGTTGTGTGAATGCAGTTTTGGATTTATGTGCATTACTCACTAAATTGGGGTTTTATGTACATCAACAAAAGTCAGTGTTTAAACCAACAAAACAACTCAAATGTTTAGGGTTTATTCTGGATACACAGTCCCTTACAGTGTCGATAACAGAACAAAAACTAATTAAGTTTATGACTACAGCGACTCAGCTTATTAAGTTATCAAAGCCAAAAATTAGACAGGTTGCTGTTCTTATTGGCATAATGACCTCATATGCACCTGCTGTGTTATATGGGAAGGCCCATATTAAGTCGCTAGAAATAGATAAAAATTTAGCGTTAACACGAACTAAAGGCAATTTTGAGCGAAAGATGTTTATTTCGCAAGAAGGGTTACAGGATATTGGATGGTGGATGCAACATATAGCAAGTTCACCAAATCCAATCCGCATGGCGGAACCTAATACAGTAATTACTACTGATGCTTCGTTAGAAGGTTGGGGAGCTCATCGAGATGGGGTCACAACAGGAGGTAGATGGCTTGATGATGAAAAATCAGACTATATTAATGCACTAGAATTGCGTGCTATTTATCTGGGCTTACGTAGTTTAGTAAAGATAAATAAATCACAGGTTAGAATACTAACTGATAATACTACTGCCATGGCATATATTCGTAACATGGGTGGAACCAAATCAAAGTCTTGCAATCAGTTATCTAAACTGATTTGGAACTGGGCACAGGCTCAACAAGTCTGGCTGACTGTAGCGCATATTCCAGGGTCACAAAATACACTTGCAGATTATAAAAGTAGAAATTTCCATGACCATTTAGAGTGGTCTCTCTCTACACATTTGTTTAACTTCGTTTGTGAAAAATGGGGTACACCTGAAGTTGACTTATTTGCATCACGAAATAATAACAAGTTACCCTGTTATGTTTCTTGGCATCCTGAACCGGATGCTTGGAAAGTAGATGCGTTTGCTATTACTTGGGAAAATAATTATTTTTATATTTTCCCACCATTTAGCATTATCAGCCGAGTAGTGAGAAAAATCGGCTTGGAAGGGACACATGCGATACTGGTGGTGCCCGATTGGGACACGCAACCTTGGCTGCCAGCAGTTTCACAACTGGCAAAAGATCGTATACGATTCCCAAGAAAACTCGGGAATCTGACGCACCACGGACCGCTAGTGGTTCACGGCGACGTGTCAACGACGCCCCTATTGGCATTCCTTTTCTAAGGAAGCAGCTACAGCAATTTGGATTGGACAGAATTACTGAGGATAGGATAGTATCGGATGCCTGGAGGCCAGGAACTGTCAAAATGTATACAACCTATTTAAAGAAATGGGGTGTACATTGTTTGTTAATGAAAGTTAAACCAACAAATCCAAAGATTTCACAAGTAGCTCGGTTTCTTCGTTCTCTAGAGGATGAAGGACTTTCCTTTGGATCGATTAATGCGGCGAGGTGTGCGTTATCAATTATATTACCTAGAATTGATGGCGAAACAGTTGGAAAACATTATGTTATTTGTTATTTACTTCGTTCAATTTATCAAAGGAATCCTCCAAAACCAAAGTATAGTCGGTTTTGGGATGTTTCTATAGTATTTAAGTTGTTTCAGGCTTGGCCTCACAACTCGTGGTTAGATATAAAACAGTTAGGTTTTAAGGTCGCGGTCCTGTTATTGTTAGTAACCGGACACAGAGGACAGACGATTGTTGCTTTATCCTTAACTGGATTAGAAATAGACAAGCAACAAGCTACGTTTGATTTAGAAAAATTGCTCAAATCGAACACGTTAGGTGACCCTTTATCAACGGTTCACTTAGACTGTTTTCCGAATGATCGGAAATTATGTGTTGTGTCGGCCATACGGGCTTATATATACAAGACAAAGGATTTACGTGCATCACAACAACTATTAGTGAGCTTTATAAAGCCACATAAGGCGATTTCACGAGACACACTTGCCAGATGGACAATTACGGTGTTGAAATTGGCTGGAGTGGATACGAGTAAATACTCTTCCCACTCAACTAGAGGAGCCATGGTCTCCAAGGCACGGGTGCTTGGTATTTCTGTGAAAAGAATACTAGCGCATGCAGGCTGGAAGACGGCTAAGTCGTTTGCAAAACATTATAATAAACGACTAGAAAAGCCTACCGGCGTTGCAAAGCGTCTTCTCGCCAACTAACAAGAATAGGTGAGAACAAAAATTTAGAATGTTATAATAATAAGAAAGAATGATATTAAGGATAAAAATGAATTATGTAAAGGTCTCCCTAGCCTGAGGCTAGCCTGAGGCTGTTTACCGAGGTAAAATAGTATAGTTATACGAGTCTTACCTTGGTACAGATGATGGATAACTGTTGTTTTAACGAGGTATAAGCCTCGGATAGATGTGGGCTAGGGCCCTCCCGCCACACCCTGCCACATCTATTCCGTTGGTGTACCTTTTCGGTAAAGTAATAGTATCCATTGTTTGAAAGTCATTTTTATCCTCAATAAGTAGGTTAAGATTGCTGGTACCGGACGTGCTTACCTCTCCCTAGCCCACATCTATCCGAGGCTTATACCTCGGTAAAACAACAGTTATCCATCATCTGTACCAAGGTAAGACTCGTATAACTATACTATACATACATACATACATACATACATACATACATACATACATACATACATACATACATACATACATACGTACGTATGTACATACATACATACATACATACATACATACATACTTTCATTCATTCATTCATTCATTCATTCATTCATTCCTTCATTCATTCATTCATTCATTCATACATACATACATACATACATACATACATACATACATACATACATACAACCTACAACAGCATGATGGATTATAATGAATGATTCTCGTGCAAAAAAGGGGATTGGTGGGTTATTTTGCCAATGGTATGCCTGCGCGGTTATTTTCATAAAGGTTATTCAATATTATTTCATATTTTCATCAACATTTCCCCCCCCCCCTTTAAACTAATTATAACACGGCTAAAATATGCTGTGCTAATTCCAAGGAATCAAATTTTCTAAATCGTCTTGAGATGATATTAGATGTTGCCAGGACGTAAAACTCCAAACAAAAAGACCATGAGTGCCAAATACGTCGAAAGAGAGGCCCTTGTGTGCTTTTCCTTCCACCCCCGCCCCCCACTTCCTACTGCCAGCTACACTGCACACATTCTGGTTCATCAAAGGCTGTGGTATGTGCTGTCCTGTCTGTGGGAAGGTGCATTGTCCTGTCTGTGGGAAGGTGCATATAAAAGACCCCTTGCTGTGTATCGGAAAGAATAGCCTATGTGGCGGCAGCAGGTTTCCTCCAAAGAAATATGTCAGAATGACTCCAATAGCCGATGATAAAAATCAATGTGCTCTAGGGGCGTTGTTAAATAAAACAAACTTTACTTTTCTAGCCTGACTGTTCACCGCTTACACCCACAGGTGCTTGTGCTGACTGCATTAGGCCGACTGGATGATGCCATGATGGAACTCCGGGGTCTGCTGAACGAGGATGTGCCGGAAAGCCGCGTGTCTAATGTTAATGTATTTCCCGATGTGGTAAATAATAATAATAATAATAATAATACCGTATTCTCGCGGGTTAACACCTATGTGTAGGTGAGCGCCGCCCCCCCCCCCCCCCACACACACACTTCAGTGATTAGTCAATTTAAACTCCCAAGGTGTTGACCCGCGAGAATACGGTAATTTTCATCATAATAATTGTAGCTATTATTTACTACAGCGCCTTCACTAACATGAGCTATTTCATGGCACTGCAATAGAACAATGAAAATAAATTTACAACTTGATTACAATAGTTGAGGGATAGAGAAATGTGTGTATGACACGCAGCAGTGTGCTGTACTCTGCCTATGTTAACTTGGTGCTACTAGCTAAAAGTGTGTTGATAATATGCAGTTGTCTGTTGTCATCTCTGTTGATTTGGTGTTTTCTGGCTAAGCCTGTAGCCATGTACACCGAGGGAGTGGGATGTAGCTCAGGTAGTAGAGTGTCCACCTGTGACAGTTTGGGTCAATGGACACATTTGCAGTTTGGGCTATTTTCCTTTCCAACCAGTGGTCGACAACTGGTTCATCATAGGCTGTGATATGTGCTGTCCTGTCTGTGGGAAAGTGCATATAAAGGACCCTTTGCTGCTTATCGGAAAGAGTAGCCTCTGTGGCGGCAGCAGGTTTCCTCCAAAGAATGACCATATATTTGACATCCAATAGCCGATGATAAAAATTAATGTGCTTTAGAGGCGCGTTAAATAAAACTTTCCATGTACAATGATCTACTGTAGATAACCTGCATTGCTTGTTTTGCTTCGAGTTAGTAATGAACACATATAAGTAACAGTTGTTTGTCAGATCTCATCCATGCGGACCTTGTGGTTCCAGCTGAGCATGCTGCTGACGGGTGTAGAGGCCAGCACTGATCCAGAACTGAAGCAGCGCTTTGAGGAGCTGCGCAGGGGACTGCTGGAGCGAGGCCACATTCACAAAATGCTGTTCAACGACTACATCTTCTGGTCAGTTGGATGCTTAATTCTCTAAGGCTGTCTACAGTAGCGAGCAATAAGTTTTGGTCCTCGTTTAAATTTGTATAGTATGATGGTTTTTGAGTTTCTGCAATTTTTTTATGGGTAGCTATATATGGCTGATTGTTATTATCAACGGTGCACTTTAGCATGCGGTCTACTTGCACTTTGACCCTAACCGTGACCTTCTATTTGAGGAGGATACTGATGTGGGTGTTCGTTGATGTAGACTGCACGCTAGTGGTAGACCGCATGCTAAAGTAGAAACTATCAACCTTACTTTAGTTTGAAATAAGGTTTATTATTAGTGATCAACTTTGGAGATATTTAAGTGAAAAGAAGACCCTGCTTTCTTTTTTTTCTATGACAACTTTCTTCCCTGAATTACCAATTTTGAAATGTATTTCTTTTAAATTAAGAATACGAGCTAGTTTGGTGGGAATGTATTCGGATGTGTATAATTGAATGACTGGGACGTAGCTCAGGCGGTAGTGTCCACCTGTGATAGTGTGGGTCATCCGATCGATCCTGCTCAGTGGACACATTTGCGGTTTGGGCAATTTTTCGTTCCAACCAGTGGTCCACAACTGGTTCATCAATGGTTGTGGTAAGTGCTGTCCTGTCTGTGGGAAAGTGCACATAAAAGACCCATTGCTGCTTATTAGAATGAGTAGCCTATGTAGCGGCAGCAGGTTTCCTCCATAGAAATAATATGTCAGAATGACCATATGTTTGATGTCAAATAGCCGATGATAAAAATCAATGTGCTCTAGAGGCGTCATTAAATCAAACAAATTTTCCTTTTTGTGTGTAATTGAGGTTTCCTCTTCCACATTTCTTTTCCAGTCCTATCGAAAGGAAGCGGTTACAACAGGACAGCTTCAAGTCGCGGAGACGAAGCGGCGCCATGGGTTACAGTGGGTCGAGGCAGTCCCGGAGCCGCCCGGGGCTGCGGCAGTGGGAGGATCAGGCAGCCAACTAGACATTGTCCGGACAGTGTATTAGGGGTCACTCAAATATTACGTAACGCTATTTAAAAAAAATCTAAATTAGACACCCAACCACCCCCGTTGTATCGCTCCGCAGCACTAGACCATAAACTTTGGACTTACACCCCCCCCCCCCCCCCCCCCCCGAAGCGTTATGCGGTGTTTGAAATAAGAGTTTGTCCGGTAAAGCCTTCAGATTTAACCAGCAGGGTATCAAATCAATGCTCTTCCATGCAGAAAGTGAACCCTCTAGTAACCAGGCCATCCTATCTGGTTGGTTTGAGATATATCCCACTCAGTCACATCAACCTCCGGTACAAGTGAAAATTCAGACGGACAAGTGAAAATTACACTAGGCTTGCTCGGTGGATAAGTGAACATTTCTTTGCTTATTTCTATCACTGGTTACAGAATCCTTGAATGGCCCCCATACTTGTGTAACGTAGGCACCCAGCACAAGCAACACCACACTTCACCAAGCACTATGGGATGTCCATGGATGCCAACCACTCACTGTTATTCGGTTGAATTATTTACATTCTCTGACTTCAGTACATTTAAATATGTGAGTAATAATGTATTTTATATTTTAAAAAGATGTTCATGATTGGTTTGATTTGAATTGTGAAACAAATTCCAAGAAGTGAACAATGTGCTAATTTGAAGATCAATAAATGGTTGGTTTCCCCTTACGTTTGCGATGTCCGATTTTTTATTGGAGGGGGACTTTCATCCCTGCACAATTCAACACGATGCTAAACCTGTGTAGTCGGGTGCACTGATCTCCCAGGTGAACTGCCACATACACATGTAGGTGTGGGTTGGGTGATTACATCAGGAAGCCTTGATGGAGAAATGGTTATGATGCTAGCCTCGGAATGGCATAACTGTGGGTTTGAATCCCACTCCATGCACAATGTGTCCCTGCGTTTCCAAAAACGTCTCACTCCCCTCTGACATTGGTCCTGTGACCAAGATAGTATGCAAGCAACATACTGTAGTGTTGAACTGCGCTATCCTTCTGAGTGACAGATCCGTGGAACAGTCTTCCAGACCAAGTGGTTGAAGCACCAATGGTAGAATCATTTGAGAGAAGGCTGGATAGACATCAGAGAGGACACCCACAAGTATATGACTTCCGGTGTGGTGGTTTCAGCGTGTTCCCGTGCTCAGAGGTGTCCCTCGCTTCTGCGCATGCGCGGATTTCGCATCAACTCGGGTTACCTGAGCCACTTATTGGCGCATGCGCACATCCTACAAACTCGGGTCGAATAATCGAATACGCTTCTCCACGCTCGGGTGGACAATCTTTCTTTTTTTTTTTAATAGCCGATAAAAATACAGCAAAATAGGATTTAAAGTATTTTATGATGGCCCAGTTTACCTATATTTCCATTTAATTAATCTAAGTTATTCTTTTTTTGCACATGGCACGTGTATTTGTCGACTCCACTCGCCGTGTTCTATTTGAATTTCTGACGACTCGGATGACCCGAGTCGCCCGGTTAGTGTTAATCGATTACGGCCATCCTTATTAGATTCTGACGCATGCGCAGAAGCGAGGGACACCTCTGAGCACGGGAACACGCTGAAACCACCACACCGGGCTCTGTCCAACCTCCATATGTGTGAAAAGAAATAGTTCGTTTTTAACATAACGAGCTGGCATTAGAGGCACTATATATGGTTTAGATCAGCCAGAAGAGGATCTGTAAGCTACTTGGATATTTGTAATTGTATTATACTTATCTACAGGGAACGATTGTAATGAGGTGCACTGACCTTCCAAGTGACCTTTCCTTGGTGAAATGCAACATGCACATGTATATGTGAGTAGATTGATTGCATGAGTGAGCCAAAATAGTGTAATAGCTAGGATGCAACCCTTGGAATGACAGAAGTATGGGTTTGAATCGCCACTCAAAGCGCAATGTTTCCTTTCGTTTGCAACCCCCCCCCCATATGACTCCCGCAACTCACTAGTAATAGAAAAGATCCTGCAGTATTATACACAAATTTATAGTCAAGAATCGTGAAGTTCTATATTAACCATTGACTCTCCATTAACGGCCAACAGTACATGGATTTGGAATCATGCGAAGATATTTAATGATATTCTGATGCAATCTTTGTTTTATTGTACGGTACTAGATAAGTTTGACCTCCAAAATTCAAATTGTGTATTTACAACAATAAACAAGTATATACATCAGAAAACTGCAGTGTATGTCATATAATGTTGAGTCTTCTTCGCCTGTTGAGGCGTCAGCGCCCATCCATGTTTGTGATTCTGCAATGTTCTTTTTCTGGGGTGGGGTTGTTGAGTATTAAGTGGTAATTAATTATCCAAAGAGTGTGAGGAAATATTACATTTAAACCAATTCTGTACCAATGTAATTTGAATTAGTAACTAACTTGAAATAATATAGTCATTGCTAGTAACAAGGTTTATTCCTTCCTTTTCTGCTCTGATATTGATCCAAACATAAATCAACCTTCATACAAAAAAGTTTTAAATAATTTCATTACTTCTATAAGGAACCTAGTTTGATGGTAGATAGATGGACAAATTAATTGTGAATTAGTTGAAAAGTAGTATATTTATTATATCCAATGATTAGTACAGCATTCTATTATGACATAAACCTGAGGACGTAGTAACCATTCACTGACCAAACTTGGGGCTATCTTAAAATCAAAACAAAGATTTACTGTGCTAAATCAAATCATGAGTGAACATTGTAATGTAATGTTAAATTACTCACGCCTAATTACACAAATTTAAAAAAGTTGTTGAAATGGGCAAAGGCTGTATAACAGTAACCAAATCTTTCGGAACTGTAGATGATTGAAAGGTTGCATTGTGAATTTGTATGTCCATCAAGGAAAATAAGTATGGACATCATGCTTCAAAATACCAGGGTTCCTTGATTTGCTGCTGCAATTATTTTGTTCACCCCCCCCCCCCCCCAGATATGTATTTCGGATATTGCCAGGGTTCAGCTGGCTGTTAGTGAGTGCATTTATATGTCTGTATACTTTACTACCAGTATCTATGACAACTGCGCCCCACCCCATATTTCCATTTTTATTCAGTCAGGCTGGTGTTTTATTTCTGATCCCTTTGACACCACAAACAGTGTATGAGTCTAATTGTAGATACTCCATATTTACGGTACCATCAGTCATCATAGTCACTCTGATCAGAGCAAAATCTACATATATGATATAGGTTGCATCCTACTCTGCTGCGAAGTGCCGTCCTGAAAATGACTTTAGATGTTCCCAGGGTGTAAACCCCACAACAAACAAGCCGATGCGATGTTAGTGCAGGTTGGGGTGGGACTGGTTGTGTTGGGGGCAGTACTGCGTGTGGGTGTCGGTTGGGGTGGTACTGTTTGTTAGTACAGGTTGGGGTGGCTATGTTTGTTAGTGCAGCAGATTGGGTGGTAGTTTGTTAGTGCAGGTTGGGGTGGTACTGTTTGTTAGTGCAGGTTGGGGAGTTCTGTGTGTTAGTGCAGGTTGAGTTGCTTTGTTTGTTAATGCAGGTTGGGGTGGTTCTGTTTGTTAGTGCAGCTTGGGGTGGTTCTGTTTGTTAGTGCAGCTTATGGTGGTTGTTTGTTAGTGCAGGTTAGGTTGGTACTGATTATTAGTGCAGGTTGGGGTGTTTCTGTTTGTTAGTGCAGGTTAGGATGGCTGTCTGTTAGTGCAGGTTGGGGTGGTAATGTTTCTTAGTGCAGGTTGGGGTGGTAATGTTTGATAGTGCAAATTGGGGTGGTTCTGCTTGCTAATGCGGTTTGGGGTGGTACTGTTTGTTAGTGTAGATTGGGGTGGTGTTGGTTGTTAGTGCAGGTTGGGGTGGTGCTGGTTGTTTAGTGTATATTGCAGTAATACTGTTTGTTAGTGCAGGTTGGGCTTGTGCTGGTTGTTAGTGGAGTAGTCTGTACATGAGCTCCACTACCACGCGGTGGCGGCAGACACTACGCCGCACACCTGCGCAGTTACAATGAACTGCGCTAGGTGGCGGCACGCTAGCCACCGGATAGGGCCCCGGCTGAGCTGCCTTCTACTGCGTGTGGCTAGGACACCCCACCTAGCGAGCTATGGGGCGGGTCACTTGACTGTTGCCGCCACGGAGAGCGGATAGGTTTGGTAAGAAACCAGTGGAAGCATACTGTCTCTAAATCTTGGCGTTCTTCCGTGTGTGCGTGGACGAGTGAAAGACGGTGGAACGGTGGACATCGGGTATACTACATTAGTGTATATTGCAGTAATACTGTTTGTTAGTGCAGGTTGGGGTGGTACTGTTTGTTAATGTATACTGGGGTGGTTCTGTTTGTCAGTGCAGTTTGGGGTGGTAATGTTTGTTAGTGCAGGTGGGAATGGTTCTGTTTATTAGTGTATATTGGGGTATTACTCATTGTTAGTGCAGATTGGGACGGTACCTGGTTGTTTGTGCAGATTGGGGTGGTAATATTTGTTAGTGTATATTGGAGCGGTGCTGTTTGTTAGTGTAGGTTGGGATGGTACTGTTTGTTAGTGCAGGTTGGGTGGTACTGCTTGTTGGGGTATTACTGTTGGTTAGTGTGGGTTGGGGTGGTACTGTTTGTTAGTGTATATTGGGGTATTACTGTTTGTTAGTGTAGGTTGGGGTGGTACTGTTTGTTAGTGTATAGTGTGGTATTACTGTTTGTTAGTGTAGGTTGGGGTGGTACTGCTTGTTAGTGCAGGTTGGGGTGGTACTGTTTGTTAGTGTATAGTATGGTATTACTGTGTGTTAGTGTAGGTTGGGGTGGTACTGTTTGTTAGTGTATATTGGGGTATTACTTTTTGTTAGTGCAGGTTGGGGTGGTACTGTTTGTTAGTGTATATTGGGGTATTACTGTTTGTTAGTGCAGGTTGGGGTGGTACTGTTTGTTAGTGTATATTGCAGTATTACTGTTTGTTAGTGTATATTGGGGTATTACTGTTTGTTAGTGCAGGTTGGGGTGGTACTTGTAGATGTGCTTGTTCAGGTTCGATTTGCTGGCTGACGTGTGCGTGCAGCCCGGACACCTGTGGGGCCGTTCCCCCGTGTGGGTCCTCATGTGCTCCCGGAGCGCCGTGTTGCGCCGGAACGCCTTGCCGCAGAAACTACACAGCAGGCCCGGGCCCGGCCCGGCAGGAAGGACGGGCAGCGTCACGTCGACAGTCCACACGCGTTTGTGCTTTAACTTGTTGTCAACCGCGCCCTGGGGGTAAACAACAAAACGGGGCATAGGTCTAAGATTAAAATGGCAAATGAATGGGGTACATTTTTTTTTTTTTTAAACCAAACCATTAATTTAAAGTTGAAACATGATTTATATACGTATCCTGGGAATCTTGCAGAGTCCTTGCCTTTGATGATTTTTTTAATCCAGGGCTGGAAATATCCTGAGAAAAACTGCCAACGTCTATTTTTCCTTGAAAAGTGCTTGAGTTTAACCAAGTCCTGGAATTGGTTGGTTGTTGGAGTTTTACATCCTGGCAACATCTAAGCATGGACAGGTACCGACTTGTGACAGTTTGCACTCATGCCAACTTCATAGTGCTGCACCACTGGAAGACCAGGCCGTCAGCACCATGACCGAACTTTTGCAATCAGTCGCATTATCCTGATACTGAGCCAACTAGTCCTTGCCATATCCTAATAGTGCAGAGCACCTGGGTAGGATGTGACAAGTATCAATTTAAAAGTCATGACTTGAACAGGAAAGGGGGCTGTGACGGCCATACAGGTGGCGAGAACGGACTCCCGTGCAAGATGCAATGTATTAAATTTAAAGTAGAGCAACCATTGGGATAACCTGATCCAACAAAGTAACTAAATATTGTGGAAACAAGTGACTAATTGATTTTAAATAGTACTTGTGGTTATCATGTTGCCTGGGTAATTTAATTAATCGTGATAACTGCTGCATGTAAACTTTTACATGCAAATTTCTCTATTCGAGTTCAAATAACGAAACTATAAACAATTTCAAGTTGATTTATTTATATGGAATCCTATTTATTTGTTATACCTTCTGTCCTTAATAGTCAACATACATGTTTCCCTCCTCATATATATACAGTGAAACCTGATTTAACGCGAATTCGGATATAACATGATTCATTGGACCAACAATTCTTTAATTCATAACTGAACCCCAATTTAACACGACCACGTTGTTGATGACAGTTTGTGGACCCCAACGATCGCGTTATAACGGTTCCTTTGTGTGATGAACGTTATACTTTGTGTGTGCCTTGATTTTAAAGACAAAATAACAATTATGTACTTCCTATAAAACTATTTATCTTAGTGTTTTGATGTTCAATACAAAAGAAAAATATATAGGGATTTTTTGGGTGATAATTTGGTATGCGTCGTGACACATTTTTTTATGTGCTCACCATTCTTAATGCTAGAACCTGGATACACCGCTACTAAAAATATGAAAATGTGTATAAACACTCCATCCCCCGCCGCAAAGCACACAATATTGTCTCACTCTCAGGTATGAGCTTTCTTCTTTCTTCTTTTAGTCGCTCATGCTGTCGTGTCATGAAATAACATCTGGGCATTTTTAAAATTTATTTACTGACTTTTACTAAATGCAATAAGTTTTGTCGCTGCAGTTCTATTTCAAAAGAGGAGAGACATATTGCTATGAGTCTCGTTCTAGAGCCATATGAAGCTTTATTTGTATACAAATAGTTCATAAGCAGTGCTGAAAGGAGAGGGACAACGGGAATTCAGATATAACATGATTCATTGGATCAACAATTCTTTAATTCACAACTGAACCCCGATTTAGCACGACCACGTTGTTTTCACGATGACAGTTTGTGGACCCCAACGATCGCGTTATAACAGTTCCTTTGTGTGATGAACGTTATACTTTGTGTGTGCTTTGATTTTAAAGACAAAATAACAATTATGTACTTCCTTTAAAACTATTTATCTTAGTGTTTTGATGTTAAATACAAAAGAAAAATATATAGGGATTTTTTTGTGATAATTTGGTATGCGTCGTGACACATTTTTTATGTGCTCACCATTCTTAATGCTAGAACCTGGATACACCGCTACTAAAATATATGAAAATGTGCATAAACACTCCATCCCCCACTGCAAAGCACACAATGTTGTCTCACTCTCAGGTATGAGCTTTCTTCTTTCTTCTTTTAGTCGCTCATGCTGTCGTGTCATGAAATAACATCCGGGCGTTTTTAAAATTTATTTACTGACTTTTACTAACTGCAATAAGTTTTGTCGCCGCAGTTCTATTTAAAAAGAGAAGAGACATATTGCTATGAGTCTCGTTCTAGAGCCATATGAAGCTTTATTTGTATGTAAATAGTTCATAAGCAGTGCTGAAAGGAGAGGTACAACGGTTGAACTTGTCTGAGCCCGTTTGAACTTTCCGGAAATGGACTTTCCTCTTCTCGTTTTCGCGAGAACTCAGTGTCAGGCAATCAGAGCTGTTCTTTTTCGATTGCAAATGGCTGCCAATAAAAAAACCCAGCTCTGATTGGCTGAGAACAGCTCTCAGTGTCAGCCAATCAGACCCATTCTTTTTTATTGCAAATGGCGGCCCCCATAGGGGGCAGCCGTTTGCAATAGAAAAGAACAGCTCTGATTGGCTCAAATTATGGAAAGGTCAGAGTAGTTTCTTGTTCAGAGATTGTCACACATTTATGTATCTTTTGCACAGATTTAAGTGTTTGAAGTATATTTGAAATTCATCTACATCAACCACTGTTTAAATCACACAATATCAGTACTTAAAGAATGGGAAACTCATCCTGCAAGGGTATGCTCAATATGGGACAGTGGTCACCCGATTTTCCTCCTTTCCTCGCTGTGGACCCTTCTCAAATAGTTGTATATATGCATTTACTTGTAGTGTGTAGCTATAACCCCCTCTCAACACGCTTCTGCTCCCAGAAAAAACACAAACAACCGTGCGCGCACACACACACATACACACACACACGCGCGCGCACACACACACACACCCCAAACCGGCGGGTTTAGCGCGCGTCCCATCAATTTATCACAGTGCATCGCTGGTGGTGTGCCGATAGTAAAAACCCCGGTTTCCCTTAGTGTCCAGCTCTGGGTGGCTCTTGTAGATGTGCTTGTTGAGGTTCGATTTACTGGCGGAAGTGTGCACGCAGCCCGGGCAGCGATATGGCTTCTCGCCGGTGTGCGTGCGCATGTGTTCGCGCAGTGCGTCGGCGCGCCGGAACACCTTGGTGCAGTAGGAGCAGACGATGGCGCCTTCCCGGCCGGCCGGCTCCACACCGCCTGTGGCGGCCGGCGCCTCCACCGGCGCCTCCACCGCCACCGGTCTTTTGTTGTTGGCCTCCTTGGGCCACACCGAGCCGTAGTCCATCGCCATGACTACGGCATTCTGCAACAGGGGAGATGCAATACTGGAGGTGAGAACGGATGGAACAGGCCCCAGAAATAGTGTCTTTGTGTTGTGTGTATTGTGCATTGAACACCGATGTAATAACCGACGCTACAACTGAGAACTGTTTGTTAATGTTTATTTGTTGTTGTCTTACGTCCTAGCAACATATGGGGTTATATCAGTCAAATACCCATCAACTCCAACAGGCGGGGGCTCTCGAACGTTGGCGACAAGCAATCATAAATATTCCCGATATTCCCGACCGATCACACCACTTACGTACAAACTGTGAACTACTGGAATATAGCATACACCACCTGGTGTACATTAGTTGGTTGTTGGAGTTTTATGTCTTGGCAACATGTAAGGTCATATCAGGACATATACCAACTTGTGACAGTGCACACTCATGGTGACTTTATAGTGCTGTCCCACTGGGAAATCAAGCCGCCATCACTATGACTCAATATCCCACTCGAGTCATATTATCCTGACACTGAGCTATCCAGTCCTTACCCTATCATATTAATGCCGAACGCTAAGCTAGGAAGTGACAAGTATCAAATCAATTTTCTAAGTCATTGGTCTGACTCGACTGGGAATTGAACTCCCGATCTCCCGCACGGGAGGCCTGCGCTCTACCGATTCGGCCACCGCACCATGTCGCCTGGTGTAGAAATGAGCGTGACCATGAATTCCAGGACCCATTTAAGATGTATGTGACAATAGGTTGGCGTGCAACCATGAGCCAACATCAGAAACAGTCGTTGGCCCCCCAATACCACAAGGCCAACCTAACTTATGCGTCGGCAACTCACATCGGCCCAAACCATTTACCAATGTTGGCCCAACATTAGCAGGATATCGGGATTGATAATATCAAACCGGTCTGATTCCCGAGATGTAATCCCTATGCCCAGAATCACTGATGTGACAGGCCTGGATTCCTGGATTAGCCTTGCACACAGAGACAGCTGTGACGATATCGATTAAAGTTGCATGGCCTTATGAAATATAATTTTGCCAAAATTAAAACAACAACTTACATTTGATCCTATATATCCAACTTAGATACTGGTGTATTAGCTAATGATTTGGGACAGCATATACAGAATAACCTGTGAATTTATAACCTCACCCCTTTGGACACTCACTTTGAAACACCCATTATCCAGGGAGGCCATTAACCAAGTAGGCCAATCTCATGACCTCATTAGCTTCCCACGACCAAGTAGGCCTGATATGACCTTAGATGTTGCAAGGACGTAAAACAACAACAAACAAACTGTGCAGGGCCATACCTAGAGGGGAAGGGGAAATGAGGTGGATGTTGCCCCTGCCCTCCATGTTGGATATGCAATGCTGTTTGCTCAATTCTATAAATATAATTAATCAATTTGGGTAATTTAAATTTAGAACTTTTTACATTTTTCAATTAAAATTGCATCTGTCATCGGGACTATGTATGGTATGAGGGAGGATGAGACATATGGATGACATAACAGTAAATAATAACAGAGCAATAATATGTACATGAGAAATGCAAATTCATTAGATAGCAATGCGAAATCTTAAAAGGGAATCGGTATACCTGTCCGGGAAAACAAACAAACTTGGAATAGTTCGAATTTGTGCCACAGGGTTCTGCGCTTAATGCAATGATGGCAGTAGCCATATTCTACGATCCGACTGGAACTGAGCATTACTGGCTTGACGGGATCCGCCACTAATGCGCAGATCTCCAGGTTTAATGCTATGATGGCAGCAACTGGTCATGCGTTATCGTTTGGGCGGGATCCATCGCAAATGCGCCGGGTTCTGGGCGTAACGCTATGACAGCAGCATCCGTTCCGCAGCGTATGCGCCGGCGGATGGCTCGGGATCGCAGAGCGTGCAGTTTGGCATAGGTCAGTGTAGAAACTGATATGGTGCTACGACCCCCAGGCCATCCTCCAACGCATACGCTGTGGAATGGCACATTTGCGATGGATCCCGTCCAAATGATAACACATAAGCACAATCAGAACGGCTGCTGCAATCATAGCATTAAACCCAGAAACCTGAGCAATTGTGGCGGATCCTGTCAAACCATTAATGCTCAGGCCCGGCTGAATCATAGAATGTGCAGTTTGGTGGGTAGTTGCATAGTTTGATGTTTTGAAATTTCTGCCATTGGGACGATGATAGATATAAATCAAATTAACCTTTCTACAAAATAATATTTTGTTAAAAACTCTAGTGCCATGGGCCTATGGCACGAATCCGTTCCCAGAATGTTCACAACCCAAACAGAAATACCTACCTACAGCCCTGTCAGGTTCCAGGATTAGTAGGTCATCTCACATCACGTGGTCACTGTGAGATGACCATCTGGGTCATAGCCACAGGACTTTTGGCAAGCTTGTCAACATTATTTTGGGTTCTTTCAGCTCAAATTGCTCCAAAACCAGCCATTTTTCATCAAAGTTACTCGTGACTAATGAATAATAGGATATAATGGTCAACCTGGGCTATTTATCTCAAATATAACTAACAAATTCAAATGCCATCGGACCATGCAACTTTAAACCGGTGTCATATTCTCAGCGCCCGGTCATTCTCAGCGGCCTGTCGTGGCTTCTGCGCATGCGCGGATTTTCGAACGTTGCCGCGAGCACTGCTATTTGTTTTGTTTACACTCAGCGATTCGACGCTGATCGAGCTGCTACGTTAATATCGCTTGGAATTTAAGGTTAATTTAATTAAATTTCATTATTTGAGTATGTAATTCTGTTAAATATGATCGCATTCAATAGATTTCGGCGTAATCGGTCCCTAACACTGCCGGGCACCAGCTGAGCTTGTAGCCGGCGATGCCACGGGTCTTTTGACCACGACGGGCCGCTGAGAATGACCGGGCGCTGAAAATACGACACCGGCCAATTGATATCGCCCTATTAAAACCACTTACTATGTCCATTTTCAAAAAGAGCTCATTACAATGATGGACTAGGAAAACAAATAGGATTTTGTCATTAAACCTGCACCCCCCCCCATATTTTCTTTTCTTTTCGGGGAATCCGATTTTATCACATGAATATATATCAAGCCTGCCCCTATCCAAGCCACCCTAATTGTAATTTATTCCCAAAATAATGCTATTATAATGTATTGTTGGTCCTATTCACCCAGTGTGCGCGCACGCGTGCGCACGTGCGCGTGAGTGTGCGCGCGCGCGCGCGTGTGTGTGTGCGTGCGTGTGCGTGCGTGTGTGTGTGTGTGTGTGTGGGGCTGTTGCAGTGCAGTGCAGTGCAGTGCAGTGGCTGTGGTTGTGGCAGCGGCAGTGGTCTGATCTCATGACACACCCATATTCGGAATATTTCCTACCAGGTCGGGGTTACGGAATGTTCGGTTAACATAAAATCTGAACATCGTAAGGGATAAATTGTAGTCGAGAGAACAAGTGTGTTTTTTTTTTCTTTCTTTTATTCAAAAGAGATCTGTTTGGACAGCGCTTAATATCTATGATATCTATGTCCAAGCATTTGTGCACATACAATCTACATACAGAAGAACCGTTACAATGGAATCAGTCTTTGTAATTACATTTTATTTAATTATTTAATATAATATACATAACCTCCATAGCTACTGTACTTATATAATGCCAAGCTATGTACAGTAACCAGCTATAAATATTAGACACATATATCAGATATAGCTATATATAATATAATTTAGTACATATATTCTATGGATATATATCTATACACAACACTTTCGCCTGAGATTAGATATTCGGGAGCGGTTAGTGTTGTGGGCACACGGTGGTGGCGCCACCAGTCATAATTCGGGAATAATAGAGTAATAATGATGTGCCCGACTTTCGCTGTTTATACTCGTATAAGTCCTTATACATCACATATTATATAACTATATATGTAATACAAAGAATGTCATATTACAGATAGATATCAATCTCTATATATGTATATAAAGCATATATATATAAATTCTTCAGTGCGAATGAACTGATGCGGGCATCTGTTATGGACGAGGAGGGCCGGTGGCAGCGCCACCGGTCCAATCATGGTGGTCAGAATGCACAGAGTAGCAAATGGCTACATTTAATAATAACAACAATAATAATGGAATTCCCTTCCATGCCTTTATACTCGCATAATACCTATACATCACATATAACACATATTCATGACTGAGAGCTGACCTCATCCAAGGTTGACCTTCTCTTTGGTGTCCTTCCGGTTCACGCCGGGGGGCGCTGTGTCGGGCAGGGGGCAGGGCGGGGGGACAGGCTTGAACCTGCAGTAGGCCTTCTTGTGCTTGTTGAGGGTCGACTTGTCACGGGCAGCATAGGAACAGTATGGGCATTTATAAGGCTTCTCCCCCGTGTGTGTCCGCTGGTGGGTCGCAAGACTGTCCTTGCGCCCGAACATCTTCCCACAAAAGGCACATGGATAGGTCTTCTTAAAGAAGCCAGCGTGTTGGTCGTCATAGGGCACGTATGCGTTCTGAAACAAGCCAAAGGAGTCAGGGTTATCGAAAGGGTTTCCCAAAGTGTGTAAGAATTGACATTCCTATTGGGTTCAAGAAGAGGTAAAGGGAGGGGGTAGGGTCTGTTTCTAAAGATGACGTCGCTTTTTCTCTTGGCATTTACAGCCGCATAATTCGAGGAAGGCATAACATTTTCGAAGCCAAACTACATATTTAGATTCGATTTTACATACCTAATTTAGATGCTGGTGCATTAAGGATATGTTGCTTCATAAAAGAGAATACTGTCAATTTCATAGAACCTGTTACTGCTCAGGGCTATGCTCTCAGAATGTTGATGTGCGTGCTCAAATTAATTTGGCATGGTTTCACTTCACACTTATTACAATTTAGTCATTTAAAATAAAAGTTACATCAAACTAAAGTAATGTATATTATAACGATAGACGTAATATATTTATTTAAAAAATGGCACAAACTCAAAATCATTGGATGGTGCAGCAATGGGTACAGCAATTGTTTACCTGCCCATTATTAAATATCTATAATCTTAGGTGATAATTGCGCATTGTAGTTCAAATAAGAGAATACTTTTGATAGGATAGGCTTCAATAATAGACCGAAGAGTTGTAATATAAACACCCCCCCCAAACTTTGGGAGGGGGATGATGGGATTACTTGGCTTCATAATTAAAAAAAGATTTTAAACAGGTAAATTGAAATAAATGAGTTACTTAATGTATCACCTGATTTCTTCCGTCGTAGAGCAGATTGAATGAGTGCTGAGAGAGCTACAGCTGTTCTTTGTTGGGGTTTTTAATCCTCTAGCAACATCTAAAGTAATATCAGGAGTGCGCACTCGTGGCGGCTTTAAAGTGTTGCCAGCGTTCTTACGATTCGGCCGTCCTGTCTGGTGTTGGGAGCCTAGTTACTCCTCCAGCATTCTCATGGACAGGGCTACTAAACAACCTTATAGAAAAAGTATCGGAAGGCTGCGTTACAGACATACCCACAGGGATTCTCAATGTAAGAAAGTAAATATATTGCTCAAATACCATTTATTATAGTCCGCTACCTTTGAAGAGCAAATTAAATAAACCATGTAGATTAATATACTTTCAGGGTCTGTATATATGTGAAGATATGGAATTCAAAGCTGTTTCAAGGCCTTTAAAAAAAATAAAATATAGTAATTCAAGACTATTTTCATTTGGATTTCAGGGGAAAACAACAATGTCGAATGGCAATTTCAGACTAATTTAGATCAATGGGGACAGTTTAATGGAATTCAAGGCTTCTCAAGACTAATTACTCCAAAATAGGATAAATTCCAAGGCTCTTTAAGGCCCCGAAATGAGGCAAATGAAGTTCAATTCTATCAGGGTAATTCATACAGACTGTGGTTAGTGATTTCTGAGTTATCTAATTCTATTAGGGTCATTCATACAGACAGTGGTTAGTGATTTCTGAGTTATCTAAATCTATTAGGGTCATTCATACAGGCTGTGGTTAGTAGTGATTTCTGAGTTATCTAATACTATCAGGACCATTCATACCTTAGGTTGATGGTTAGTGAGTTATGAGTTATCTAATTCTATTAGGTTACCAGTTCCTCCTATAGGAGAGTAGGGGCTGGGGGAGTGAGTGTTCATTCGGTCTTTGGTCTCATTCGGCAGTGCTTGGTTTTATGCCTGTTCACGGATGATTTGTCACTGGCTGCGAATGAGCAGTAGGGACATCGATAGGGCTTTTCACCGGTGTGTGTCCGCAGGTGCCTCGGCATGTTAATCCTGCCAATGTATTTCCCACAAATGTGACACTCCCCACGCAGCCCTGCAGCACCTCGCCACTCCGGGTCTGGGTCGGCGTAGTGCATGAGTTCAATCCCAGGCGCTGTCTGAAAGACGCCAAGAATTAGACAACATGTAAGTGCTGTCAAAGCATATAGATGACCACAACCTACAGGAAGTCTACGGATGTAGGGAAATGGGGAGTTAGTTTAGTTACTTCTGTTGGGTTTAACTCGGGATACATTCAACCAGACGCGCTCTGAGACATATTGAAATAGAGGATACCCCCGACTCACGTCTTCCCCAGCCACCCTTGCCTAATTGCCGTCATGGCTCCTCCACCTTCCAAACCTGCCTCCTGCTCCTCGCACCCCTCCCCGCACGCCACATGTCCTTCCCCTCCGCCACTATGCATCTGATAACTGATTGCTATGATGTGCATATTGCTACACACTAAATCATGTGACAATGTTTTAATGATGTAATCGTGTCTGTTTATAAACTTCTTAAAGTCAGCACTTACTCAAACCATTTTTGACTGTTACTATATTGTCTTTGTCATAAGAATGTTTCGTAAATACCAGGGTCTTTGGCAGTGATCGCATTTGTTTTTACATCAGTTCTTTGTTTGACAATATCAGTTGTTTATTTCCTGTTATTTTTCTTAGGGAGGGGAGGGAGGGAGGGACGGAGAGAGGAAAAACAGCTGTAGAACAAGGGTCTCTGTGTATCCTTGGCGAAAGTTCAGTTTTATTTTTATTGGCCAGAGGCAAATCACTTTTCAATGTTTCTTTGACATATGTCACGAGAAGGAATAACTATTAAAGAATAATATGCTTAGGAATTCTAAAACAAAATCAACACAACATGTCATGGATGCACGTTATGATAGCTTCAGTAATTCACCAAGACCCCATGTTGAAAGCGCGTAACAATTATTATGACCTGAGAATTCACAATGCAATTACTTTGTGTCATGTGTAGAATGCACATGTCAGGCACTCAATGTCCCGTGTAGAATGCACATAACAATCACTCAATATCCTAAGTGGAATGTACATATCAATCAAATGTACATGACAATCACTCAATGAGTCAATGTCACATGTAGAATGCACATAGAAATCACTCTATCAATGTCATGTGTAGAATGCACATAGCAATCACTCAATGTATTGTGTAGAATGCACATATCAGGCTCTCAATGTCCTGTGTAGAATGTATATACCAATTAAATGTACATAGTAATCACTTCATGTTAGTGTAGAATGCACATATCAATCACTCAATGGCTTGTGTAAAATGTACATATCAGGCTCTCAATGTCCTGTGTAGAATGTACATACCAATTAAATGCACATTGTGATCACTGAATATCATGTGTAGAATGCACATGTACCCATAAAATGTACATAACAATCACTCCATGTCATGTGCATTCTACACATGGCAATGACTCAATGTCATGTGTAGAATTTACATACCAATTAAATGCACATAGCCATCACTAAATGTCATGAGGAGAATGCACATTGCAATCACTCAACGTCATGTGTAGAATGCACATAGCAATTACTCAATGTTCTGTGTAGAATGCACATGTACCCATAAAATGTACATAACAATCACTCCATGTCATGTGGAGAATGCACATAGCAATCACTCAATGTCTTGTGTAGGATATACATAGCAATTACTCAATGACCTGTGTAGGATACACATAGCAATTACTCAATGACCTCTGTAGACTGCGCACAAGAGTCACCCAATGTCCTGTGTAGATTGGGCATGGCAGTCACTCAAAGCCATTTGTAGAATGCACATATCGTAAATTATAATGATATACTACTAGGAGTGATAATGACAGGGTACCACTAATACTATTATAACAGAAGTGATAATGATATACTACTAATAATGAAAGGAATGATAATGATATATTATCTCTTTCCAATGTGGTATCCTCGTTGCCGCCCCGTGTGATGACCCTCGGTCACCCATAGCTAACAGTATGGCATTGAGCAGTGCCAACCCATAATGGGACACCGATGGGAGGCAGCTAAGTGTGGGGCGGGGCAAATCCCTCCAATGAAGAGATCAAATGAAACTGCACAGATCAAATGATCAAATATTGCTCTCCAGCAGTAGCAGCCAAATGTTGTAAGACTTTCCGGGACTGCCTGCTTCATTGTGGAATTCTGCGACAACGCAGAGATCTTTCATCCCGGGTATATTGTCATGATGGGTGATGCAAATAGGAAGTATGTGCCTGGAGCAGGATTCGAACCCGCACTTCATTTCCCTCGAATCGTAAGTCTTTTACATGGTTTACATCCATAAGTCATGTAATATTTACATATTACACATACAGGCAACAACACACTTAGATATACATACATAAAGTATGATTAGCAACCATACAGCACATAGCTTGTAGAGGATCCTGGTCATGGAAATCACTGATGCAAATGGGAATTATTGTACAGAGAGCAGGATTCAAGCTTATGCTACTTACCATTCCAGGCATAGCATCCTAAACTTTAGATTACCTATGCTCTGTGATGCAATCACCTTACCAATGCCTACCTTTCTATGTACCTCCTTGGCTGAGAGGTCAGTACAGACGACTACATTATTAATGAGCCCCAGACAACATGCCCCAAAGTAATGCACCATATAACCCCATGCTGCTAACCAACCCAATGATAAAGAAATGTAACGGAGCACCAAACTAAGTGGGCTTGGTATGAAATTGGACGGGGTTTGGTCTCTGCCGACAATATTTAGCTTTGTGTCTGTTGACTGATGATTTGTCACTTGCAGCGAAAGGGCAGTATGGGCAATGGTAGGGCTTTTCACCGGTGTGAGTCCTCCGGTGTTTCTGTATGTTGGCCCTGCCGACCACCTTTCCACACACATCGCACGTGTACTGCCCATTGGTCCACCTCATGTCTGCTGACAGCAACACGTCTGACAACTGAAACACGCCAAAGGTGTGTGCATGGAATTAATGTACTATCTACACAGACAGAAAAAATATATAAAAAGAACTATGAACAATATATATTAAAGTTTCATAATCCAAAGAAATAATATTTTAAAAGCCAAAACATCTACTGAGATTTGAATCTACATAGCCAACTTAGATTTTTTACTTTTTTACTAGTGTACTCATTCCTCATTTCTTTAGGGGGGGGGGGGGGTCCTACAGCCCCCCCCCCCCCCCACCCCCTTAAGAATGTTAGGCTTCAACATAGCCATAGCAATTATATATTTCACTTAGCTTCAACAGATGTGCACGCAACAATGGCTTGAATGCTTGGACTACAAATATCTCAAAAGTCAATTATCATAAACCTTACTTTTTAACTAAAGTTGAGTATGCTATAATTGTTGGCCTGGTATATTTAACTTAATGTGATGATTTTTTTTCTTTCTAAGTGACTGCTCATGCAATCTTAACTGGTGCACTACCATCTATCCCCCTGTTGAGAAGGCAAAATATCTGGGTTGAATTTAGTGTCAATCAGATTAGAGTCAACCCTTGTTAATACAGAGTACAATGTTCCTATGACCCAAATAAATTGTAAGAGATGGTGGAATTCTGTTCCATGGATGTTTTGGTATAGCAAGATTGATTGGGGTTAGACTAAGGTTGGCTGGATGTATGTGTAAATATACGTTTGATTTGTTTGTATTATGTGCCTGTCCCTGAAACAATGTGTACCATTAAGGATCAGGTCACATGATGTTTTCCCGTAGTCCTTACATGTTTGTTTGTTGTTGTTTTACGTCCTAGCAACATCTAAAGTAATATTAGGACTATTTTATATATCTTAGTTAAGAAAAAACCCACTTAGAATGGGTTATTTGAGCTACCATTCAGTAGATTGGAATTGGTTTGCCCATCACCATTAGATTCTGAGTGACGTCACACAGGAAAAATCTTGCCATGTGTCATTATTCTTAGGAGGGGGGGGGGGGGAAACGTTGTCAATATTTTCAATCGTCATACCAAGCGTATGGAGGCTATCAGTAAAGTACGTCTCTTAACATTTAATCAAAAGTTGTGGCTATTATTATTATTATTATTATTATTATTATTATATTATTATTATTATATTAATATTATTTGTACATCAGTAGAATAAGCAGGAACATTTTTAATGGCGGCCGATTGATCTTCCTCATTCAACTGCTCCGTGTAATGCAGAACGCCAGGCTATGTAGTGAAAAGTATCAATTTGTAAGTTATTGGTTTGACTCGACCAGGGTTTGAACCCGAGGCTTTGAATCCCACCACCTACCAAGACGACAGGTGGGCGCTCAACTCATCTGGGTGTGCAGTAAAATGTTGATCTGTACTACTTTGGGCAGGAGGAGGGGAGGGAGGGGTGTCTGGAAAAATAGTGCTCTTTGACTACCTTGAAATTGTTGTCAATTTTGGACAGCCCTTAGTTGGTTAGTGAGCAGACGGGATAGCCGAATGAGTTAGAGCGTCCGTCTCCCATGTTGGTAGATCGTGGGTTCGAACCCTGGTCGAGTGAAACCAATGACTTAAAAATGTATACTTGTCGCTTCCTAGCCAGGTGCTCGGCATTATTAGGATAGGGCAAGGACTGGTTGGCTCAGTGTCAGGACAATGGGACTGAGTTGGATGTCAGGTCATGGTGCTGGTTTATTCAGTACCAGTATCAGCATAATGTGACTTGAGTGGTAAATCTGGGCATGGTGGCGGCGGCCTGGTCTTCCAGTGGGGCAGCACTATAAAGTTGCCATGAGTGCACACTGTCACAAGTCGGTACCCGTCCTGATATAACCTTAGATGTTGCTAGGCTGTAAAACAACAACAAACAAACTAGTTAGTGAGCGGTGTTATGGTTCTTGGTATGTATTAAGCAGTTTGTGGTGGTTAGTATGTGGTTGTAAGCAGTGCAGCAATGTAGAGTGATGTATTGAGGCAGGCTCCATTTGTGGTGAGTGGTGAGTGCAAAGGGAAGGGGAGGGGTGGGAGGGGGGGGGGGAGTGGGGAGGTGGGAGCAGCATTGAAACCCCACATCTCAGTGTCAAGATAGCCGTGACTGCACAACACAGGGTGTGAATCTACATGTAAGTCTGCTCTTAGATTGGTACAAAACGCACCCATCAGCCCCAGATATGGATGGGACTCGAGACGCTGAGATGAGGAAGTGGATTAATCAGTTATTGCCTTAAATGGCACTTGGAGAAAGGCTAGGATCTGGTGTCAGTGTTGAGTGAGGCGAAGGATAACCATCGCCTAACACATATCTCCATTGAATACTACTACTACTACTGCTACTGCTACTGCTACTGCTACTGCTACTGCTACTGCTACTGCTACTGTGCTACTGCTACAGTGCTCCTGCTACTGCTCCTGCTCCTGCTACTACTACTATTACTACTACTAAATTATTATTAAATAATAATACTAATAATAACATAATATCCTTTAATTTAACCCACAGAAAGACCCACACAAAATGCTACGCTTATTCTTTTCGTCATATTTTTTATTTCAACAAATGAACTTTTATTTGTATCAAGTGTACAAGTATCAGTTCTCTCAATTATCCTTTTTCCTAGGAGTTGAATCATTTCAAGTTTGTATGTTCTAAACTAAAATACTGTGTAATGCTTGGCATCCATGAGTTGTAATGCTTACATCTTTTTATTTTTTATTTTTTAAACCTACTGCAGTAGTCCATTATGAGCCCCGCTACCACATGGTGGCAGGCTCGACTGCGCTGAACCGTGCCGAAGAGAAGTACCAGCAGGTGGCAGCACACTGGCAGGGTAGCAGGGACAGTCCCGATGGTGGACTGTTCTATCCATGGCTAGTGACCACCCACTGCTGGAGGTTATCAGTGATACGGCTGGGCAGTAACGGGTCACTTCTATTCTGATTATGGCTGAATAAACGGCCCGTATGCATGATGCGGTGTTAGCGAGCCAAAAGTGGTTTTGGCGGGGATTTCTAGGTTAGCAGCGAAAACTCAGTACGCAAGGAGCGGTGTTAGCACAAACACACTGAGTGTAAGCTAACACCGCATCATGCATACGGACCTGGAGACTGCCCGGGGTTTGAAGCAACTTCGGTGTTACCTTATTATTGATGGAGAAGAACATGCCACCACACTACTAATACTAAAAGTTGGTCTTTGTGCAATAAACTAATCGCCCCATGCGAGTACAGGGTTCAATACCAGGCTGTGTTGGATTGATGTCCCTTGGTGCGCCGTGTCACTAGTAAACGTGAGGTCTGTGAGCCCGCTTTAGGTGTGAGTTGAGGTTGGACTTGGAGCGTGCACTGTACATACAGTGTGTACATTTAAATGGCCGGTCACCAGTATGGGTCCGAAGATGGTTTTGGTAGTTGTACCACCGTGTGAAGGTTTTCCCGCAAATTTCACATACTTTCTCACCCGAACTGTCTAAACCAGGCTGGCTTTCCACATTTGCCTGGATTCTGTCTAGTTGCCCCCTATCATGCCTCTCAGAGTCCAGATGGGGCAATGGCCAGTTTCTCTGAAAAGACCAAAAACCAGTGAAAAAAATTATGATGGGATTTTGTGTGGTACCATGAGCTTCTATAAATTTTAATTAATGCTCGTGAACATGAACGGCTTATTTTGGAAATGTAATCAAATAGACCCCCATGCCTCTCATGCACACACACATATTGAATATACAGTAAAACCTCTCTAACCAACCACCTCCACAGATCGACCACTCTATATCGATCGCTTTATTTGGGTCTCAAACGATCGCCCATACAATACCATAGTAATGATAAAGCCTAAACCGACCACCTCCCTAAATGGACCATTTAAAGTCGGTCCCATGGTCGGTCGATTTAGAGAGGTTTTACTGTACTTGGAACGGTCAATACATCGCATAGTTAATTTAAAACCAAATTGGTCCAATTACATCTAGCATCTCTTTAAAAAATAGTCTGAATACTTCCCACAATGTGACATCAGGCGTCTTTGATTTTGAATAAAGTTGACTGATCAGGGGAAAGAGAGTTAAATAATAAAGGCCTGCATGTAGTGTTGTTAAGTGACGGGCGAAAAAACAAGAAACAACGATTGGCCATGACGCAAATCCCGTGAATGCCCCACAATGAAGACCGCCGCACACTAGTCGACAATTTGATTGGCTTTTTCACAGAGCATGCTCAATGAACTACTACCCACAACACTAGTTCTTGCCACTGCCGCCAGAGGATGAGTTGGTGGTGAAAACCCATTATAAAATCTTGTCCACAGTGCATGCAGAGTAAGCTACAACATTCATATTTGCCACTGCCATCAGAGGCGTGGACATGTGATGGAAATCCCCTATAAGATCATTTCCACAGAGCATGCTGTACTGTGAGGTTCTACCCACATTAGTTCATGCCACTGCCCTCATAGGGACGGTTGGTGATAAAAATCCACTATAAGACAGTTTTGCTACTTACAACAATGGTTCTTGCCATTGTCATATACTGCTACTTACATCAATATTCTTGCCACTGGCACCAGAGGGCAGGGCAGGTTGGTGATGGGAATCCACCTTTCCACAGAGCATGCTACTACCCTCAGAAATAGTTCTCGCCACTGCCATCAGAGGGCAGGGAGGGCTGGTGATGGAAATCCACTATATAAGACATTTTTCACAGAGCATGCCACAACCCACAACAATAGTTCTCGCTACCGCCATCAGAGGGCAGGGCGGGTTGGTGATGGAAATCCACCTTTCCACCGTCATCAGAGGGTGGGTTGATGTGGGAAGTCCACTATAATAATTCCTTATCCACAGAGCATGATTGATTGATTGATTGATTGATTGGTGGTTGCTTTACGCCATGTCGGCAGCATAGACCATATTAACAGCGAGAACTGTTTGCTTTTTTAGTCAGCGCATGGATTGGTAGTGGAAATCGCCTATTATGGTGGCCTTCCAGCCTTGCACCCTTGGTGCCTTTTCTGGTGCCTTTTCAGATTGGACGAGTCCGAGGTAGCGTATCCGCAGACCGAGCACACAAACGGCTTCTCCCCTGTGTGGGTGCGGCAATGCTTCCGCAAGTCACTTTTGTTTTGACTGATTTTCCCACAGAAAGTGCAGCTATAGTTTCCTCCGGTGGTTCTCTCGGCTTGCCCGCCAGTGTGTGCCCCCGGCAAGGGTATGTCCCATTGCTCCGGCCACTGTCCCACATCGCGAGCAGTCTGCAAATAGCCGCAGAGATCCGTCAGTTCAAGTGGCATAGTCCGACGAAAGCAGAAGATGTTATCAACCAAATTATAAACCAACTTACCTAGATTTGATCCTACATAATATTATATGCAGCTTCGATAATGGAGCATGTATTAAACATGTATTGCTGCATAGAAGGGTCATTAAAGCCCCATTCAGACTAGGGCTTGCGACCACATTGGACCAAAGAACCCACCTCCTTGCGACCAAAGCAATGTTCGCCGACCTCTGGGCAAGGAGGTGAGCGACCACAGAGGACCGCTTTGCAACCAGTTGAGACCTCCCTTTTCGGGGGTCGCAAGTTTTCGATTAAAACTTCTTTTAAAACTGCATAGTCCGATGAAAGCATGACATCTTCGAAACCAAACCAATTCCCTAGATTTGATTTCACATATCCATCTTAGATTGCTGCATAAATGTGTGTACGAAGTCAGTTTAATTAAGCCTGTTACTACTGAAGGTTAGGATGTCCTGCATTTGTTGTTGCATAGAAAGGCATATTAAGTCAATTTAATAGAAGCTCTTGGTGTTTTTAAAAAGATACTTCAATCTAAAGTAACGTAGATTTCAATTATCAACTTAATATATTTATCTTTAAAAAATGACAGAAACACAAGACCATCAGATTATGCAACTTTAATAGTTTGAGATGGTTCAAGGACCTTATGATACACTATAATGTAACTTTTCCCATCTCAACAAATTTAATATGGCTGCAGAAACCGTTTTTGACGCAGTTTTAATTTATTTGTGTCATTTAAAATTATTGGAAACCACAATTAGGACTGCGATAAAGAAACAAGAAACAACCATGTCATAACTTCAGAAAATATTTTCTTTATTATTAAAACACCTTTCCACAAACTTCGAAATGATTTATCTCTGTCGTAACAGGCATGCAATGATGCACTCATTTAGGACACTTACAAAATAGAACTAGTTTCAATCTCTGTAACTTATTCATCTTACACTGAAATTATCAACACTAAATTAAGTACCCATTGACTGTTTGGTGACCGACCTAAAATAAATTATTCATAGAGAATTGATATAATATACATCTCCAGATGCACAGTTCGTCGACACCAAGCACATCAACAATGTCAATCTGTATTTTGACAAATCAGTTTGATGAAGGAAAAGAAGAAATAAGCCTTCATTTATAAAGATACTATTTTTCCAACGGTTTGGTTTTAAAACGCTCACACCGTTAAGTATGCGCGTGCACACACACACACACACACACACACACACACACACACACACACACACACACACACACACACACACATACACACACATATACACACACATATATATATATACACACTTTCCAGGTATTAGTATTTAGTTTGTGATGGCTAACACCTTTTTATGGGACAAATGTATCATTCGTAAAATATCTAATACTCATTCCATGGCATGGCTACAACTTCTTCAGTGTTATTTCTGGAACATGCTTTCAAATGTATCATTTGTAAAATACCCTATACTCAAGCAGTGTTTACACGGGCAATTGTGAAGCGATTTAGGCAAATCGATTTATATGAAGCGATGTAGTGGCGTGTTTACACGAGCGAGTTTGAAAGTGTGTCGGCGACCGGGAACCAGCAGCCTTAGTGGTGCGCCTGTAGCCGGCGAGCACTGCTATTTGTTTAGTTTATACTCGTCGATTCGACGCCGATGTAGCTGCTACGTTAATATCGCTTGGAATTTAAGGTTAATTTAATTAAATTTCATTATTTGAGTATGTAATTCTGTTAATATGATTGCATTCACTAGATTTCGGCCTAATTGGGCCCTAACACTGCCGGGCACCAGCGATTAGTTACAGCTGAGCCTGTAGCCGGCGAGCACCACTATTTTACACTATCGCCGCCTGGGAACCAGCTGAATCGCTTCATCTATACTACCTCGCGAGGTGGTTTACATGTACCGATTTATATGAATCGATTCAGCCCTAAAATGCCTCAGAGTCGCGTTTACACGGCAAATGTGAATCGATCTAGGCAAGTCGTTTTATATGAGGCAATTTAAATCGCCCATGTAAACAGGGCTTTATTCTATAGCATTGCTAACACTCTTTTAGAAATAGAGTGTTAATCATGGGACATACTATCAAATGTATCACTTGTAGAATAGTCCACACTCTCACTCCATGACATTTGCTGGTCCTAAAGCCAGGTGCACATTGGACAACTTTCGACCCTTACTCTGGACATCGGATTTAATCCGCAGGGTCGGTGACTGGATTGATCTGAAGGTATGCTCAGCAAATCAATGACATAGTCCCAAGGTAAAATTGCTATTAATTCCAGTCTACATGCACAAAATTAAATCCCCATAATATTTGTGATGCCTGATTTTCAACCTGTTATTGTCTATATTGTTCATACCATCTCACCATCTCATCATCTCATCCATAAATAGTCCATGTGCAGTCTCATCCATAAATAGTCTCAATGCTGAAAAAAACATATTATTCAACTGGAATATAACCCACAACAATTAATTTGAAAAGTGTACCGGCCATATGAACCTTTACTCAGCTAATCTTTAACCTGACGTGAACCGTATTTGCTTAGTTTGGTATACATTACACAACTTCCAACCCTTATTTGGCGGCCACGGGGTCGGAGTTCAGACTGACATAAAAACCCATCACTAACATTGGTAACATCATCATGATGTGTTCTGGCCATAAGTACCCTTCACACGGTGACTGCAGGATGCAAACAGCAAGTTGACTAACTAAATTTTCTAGTCAACCAACTGTCTTTTCCCAATACAGTAAAACCTCTCTAAATCGACCCATCATAGGACCGACTTTAAATGGTCCATTTAGGGAGGTGGTCGGTTTGGGGAGTTTTGTTTATTATTACAATGGTGTTGCATGGGCGATCGTTTAGGACCCAAAGAAAACGATCGATATAGATGGGGGGGTCGATCTGTGGAGGTGGTCGGCTAGAGAAGTTTTTAATGTATATCACTTCAATTAGCCAGTTCTGGAATCACGAGTGGGTTCCTAATTCTAGCCACTGTGTAAAATAAAATGTATTATTTATTCTATAGTCAAATGCAGCTTCATTCTCCCGTTAATTCTGGAGCCATAACCACGGTTCCAATTCTAGCCACGGTGTGTGGTTTATAGTGAAATACAGTTTCACATTCTTCACCAACAGCTATCACAATCGCCCAATACTTCGGGAGTTCTGAAGAGTGTAATACCAATGTCGATACAACTCCTGTTTACAGTTGTAAGCTAATTTAAAACCACATTAAAATGGTCAAAATTCAATACCATCCTACCCTTCCATTTCAGCTGATTAGCTCCGCACGGGAGACCTGCTTGTGGTGTTTTGTGGGTTTATCTGCCTGAAATGGATACAATTTAGTCCCAAAAATCAACATATTGGCGCATCGTGAGTAAGGTCCCTATGTCTCGAACAGCTCAGAGATTGGGCCATCTGGGCGTATCTCAGATATTGGGCCATCTGGGTTTATCTCAGAGACTGGGCCATCTGGGTTTATCTCAGAGATTGTGCCATCTGGGCATATCTCAGAGATTGTGCCATCTGGGCTAACTCAGAGATTGGGCCATCTAGACTTAGTTCAGAGGTTGGGCCATCTGGGTGTATCTCAGAGATTGGGCAATCTGGGCGTATCTCAGAGATTGGGCAATCTGGGCATATCTCAGAGATTGGGCAATCTGGGCATATCTCAGGCCATCTGGGCTTAGCTCAGAGATTGGGCCATCTGGACTTAGCTCAAAGATTGGGCCATCGGGGCTTATCTCGGAGATTGGGCCATTGGGGCTTATCTCAGAGATTTGGCCATCTGGGCATATCTCAAGAGATTGGGGAATCTGGGCATATCTCAGAGATTTGGCCATCTGGGCTTAGCTCAGAGATTGAGCCATCTGGGCTTAGCCAAGAGATGATTGTGTGTGTGCTTGGGGGGGGCTCGGGGTAGGCTCTGGGAATAGCTAAGATTTTGAGTGTGTGGGCAAGGTATGTATGTGGGATGAAGGGGAGGGTCTCTGGGAGTAGCTGAGATTGTAACTGTGTGAGTGGGGTGTGTTTGTGGGGGGGGGGGGGGGGGGTTACGCCGTACCGGATCCAATGGACCAGGGATAAAAGTGGTATCCAACAACAAAAACGCGGAAACCTTGGTGCCAACAGTGAATTTCTGTGAAAACGCGGGTTCCCCCCCCCACTCCCCCAATACGATCTGCACTCTCAGGGAATGGCGGGAAAATTACAGAAGTTCGGATTTTCGCTAAAAGAGATTGGCATTTCCGCAGGGTTTTCGACACAGCCCAGGATTTTGCTTAGACGCCCCATTTTCCTATCAGAATCGAGACCAGGCCAGGGCTCGTCCCTTAAAAAGACCAAACAGCAAACATGACTTTGTGTGTAGTAAAGCTAGACCTATCAGATTCACCCCCTCCCTCCCCCCCCCCCCTCCAACGCCTCTCTCATCACCCACCAGCCTCCCTCACCTCCCGTTCTGATATGACCTTAGATGTTGCAAGGACATAAAACTCCAACAACCAACCAATCCCTCACCTCCACACCCATGTTGGAAACCACATTGGGTCCGTGTGGACTGCATATACCACAGCTTGTAATTTCGATGCGAGGTCTGGATCCCAAAAGCACCCGACCCCTTTTAGTGATATTAGTGGAGCTGTTTATATTCATTTAGATATGAAGTGGGCGTGTCTACTCGCCTTGAGCAATTTGCGCACTCGTCCAACGGGCGCGCAAATTGCTTCCGCATGTACACGCGAGGGTTCGCGGGGGTAAAGCGTTGCTTAGCGACTAGCTAAGCAACGGAAGA
This sequence comes from Branchipolynoe longqiensis, assembly GCA_030323885.1. Classification (NCBI taxonomy): domain Eukaryota; kingdom Metazoa; phylum Annelida; class Polychaeta; order Phyllodocida; family Polynoidae; genus Branchipolynoe; species Branchipolynoe longqiensis. Next base: position 94,933,872 of record CM059188.1, on the reverse strand, counting down.
AGGTCGGGCGTTCGGGGCCTGACCCGGCAGACGTGTTTATGCACGCTCTGTCATTTCAGCCGATATTTGGTCTTTTTCTTATCTAAATTCTAAAACTAACGTAATCAAACCACACGGGAGGGAAAGGGAGTTACCTGCTCCTTTAATAGATATACATATTTCGCTGGTATCCTTGTTAGTTATGGTAAGAATAAAGTCGTGAGCTCTTGTGAAGGTGGATTAGGACGTTCCTTGCATTCTTTACTATCCTCCAGTATTACTGTAGATTAACCGCTATGGAAAACCTGATATTCGATTGTTTTATATGTAATTAAGGGCCTTAAGCCTAAGCAAGCCTTATGCAGTTACTTAACCCATCTGCGGGAATATAATGACGAAACCCTAACAGAATTAACGTAGTGTTACTTTCGGGCGGAAATTAACGACATTAACGTATGACTGATTATCAGTGACAGCGGCGTCATCTCTAGCTGGACGCGTACTTCTGGAACAATTCAGTAACATAAATAACACCCCGAAACGCGAAGGGGACAGCTAGTTAGTTGAAATAACCTAATTTATAGAACTAGAGATACATTAGGCCGATAAATGCGCTCGATGGCAAATTGCGTATGTAGACGAAACTCTGGCTGTCCGCCTTTAGCGCGGGGAGGACACCAACGGCGACGGACTAACTGCAGACGGGAGGAGGAGCCGCAGCAGCCCGCGGCAGGCCCAGGAAATTCACATGGAAATTATTACATAATATTACATAAAATTAACACGTTAGGCTCGCCTTAAGCGGGGGCAGAATAGCCGAACGGTTAAAGATATATTAACGTTGCATAGTCCGATGGTTCTGAGTTTCTGCGATTTTCTGAGATAAATACAATAGATTAATCATTAAAATCGAGTTTACTTTGGATAACTTTGCGTGGAGATAGGCTCTATTTGAAGTGAAAACATGCTAAATTAATTTTGACCAGGACACCTAATTTTCTTAATGTCCCCATTCATGCAGCAACAAATGCTTAATAAGTGCTTCCGTAAGTGTTTTGGTTTTGAAAATTTGATGCTTTCATCGGACAATGCAACTTTAATTAACTTTCTATATGACAGACAACGAATGAAATTTTAAAACACATTGATATCAAATACAACATCCACCATAACCAATTAATTTTGGGTGTTCTTTTGTTGCTATCAATTCCGGTTAGGTTCTCTGTGTGTTTTGGTGGGTGGGGGGAAATTTATACAATACAATTTCCACTATCAGGTTGCAAACAATTTCAATTAGAAACTTACATACATTAAAGTTGCATAGTCCGATGACAGCATCAAACTTTAAAAAAAAACTACTTATATACATTTGATCCTACATTTCCAAGCTAGATACTGGTGCAGTTAAGCAGTATTTTGTTGTTGCATAGAAGGGAAAAAAGACTATGCCAATTTAAAAGCACTTAAAACATCTGAAACCTATGGTGTCAGAATTTGTACGTATACTCCAGAATGTTTCCAAAGTTAACTCTGAGATAAAAGTTCCTTCAAAATATGAAGCAGGATCAATTATAACAATCAAACAAATAAATTTATCTCAAAAAATAATTTAAAAAAAGAGCCACAAATTCAAATCCATCAGACTACGCAACTTTAATTAAACTAAACGGCTCTTCGCCAACACATGTTAGTGAATTTTGAAAGGAGAGATTATTTGTGACGCAACCATTTATCATGTTTTCACTTTAAATGATTCCAAAGTTAACTCTGAGATAAAAGTTCCTTCAAAATATAAAGCAGGGTCAATTATAATAATCACCCAAATATATTTATCTAAAAAAAAAAATTTTTAAAAGAGGCACAAATTCAAATTCATCAGACTACACAACTTTAATTAAACTAAACGGGCTCTTCGCCAACACATGTGTTAGTGCATTTTGAAAGGAGAGATTATTTGTGATGCATCCATGTTATTCTCCCATGTCTTTCAGCTATGTTTGTATCTGCTAATGCGGCTTTATCTTAGTGTCCTTTCTTGGTTGAAGGTTGACCAGGCTGGATGGCGAAATGAGTTGGGAGCCGTCTTCATTTGTAGCAGGTTGTGTGATGGAAGCCGTCAGCCAAGTCAAATCAATGACATACACAGTCATACTTGTCGCTACCTAGTCTGGCATTTGACATCAATAGGAATGGGGGAGGGGCAGTTGAATCAGGAATACCAATTCTCTTCAGTTGAAATTGTCCTACTCAATCAACAACTGTAATCAAAATAAAATGAAATATATTTTATGTCATAAAATAGATCTTTGATGGAGGGAGCAATTATGTATTTAAGAGAATCGCCCCTTTGATTGGATGTGTATGAGGTGCACGATGCGCAAGCCATCAATCAGAACTCCGGGCTGGATTGTTCTGTGATAAACAAAGCTGCGCTGGTGTCTGGTTGTGTCCTTTGCCTTAATCTTTCATGGGTACGGTCCGCCCTGCGCCCAGACACACACACGCTCAGATACACACACTCTGACACACCAACATACACATGTGTGTGCATACACACACATGTGTGCGCATACACACATGTGTGTGCATACACTCACACATATACCAACACATACATAACACATACATAACACATACATAACACACACACACACACACACACACACACACACACACACACACACACACACACACACACACACACACACCCTACACCCCACTGAGGGTGGCCGTCGCCTTAACTCCAGCTCCAGAGTCCGCTGTGTGCGTCAGTCTAACGTGTCTTCTCAGAGTCGATCGCTGCGCAGAGGCATAGGCGCAGAGGTGGCACTGAAACGGCCTCTCCCCCGTGTGCGTGCGCAGATGGCAGAGATACACGTCCCTCCTCTGGAAGCCCCGTCCGCAGGTGGTGCACCGGTGGAGGTGGTCCGGGGAGACTAGGCGGGGCCCGGGGCTGGCGAGCTGCTCACGGCGGACAGTGGTCACCCTCCGCCAGGCATCCTTCCCATCAAACCCTGCCTGAAATGACGCAACAGACACAACACTGAGCTCCCTATCGCACTCAAAACCCACCAGCAACCCGGAATAAAACAGCTCGCGGCTAGAAGGGACGGACACGCTAGGCCTGCATACAGGTGACACCAATGTGCAATGCTAGCTGCAAGTTAGCTAAATGGTTTCCGGTGCGCATGCGCAACCTCTTCTCCTCTCCTCATGAACTTTCAGTAGTAAGACCACTCCACAATCAGACAACGAACCAGGACCAGATTTCGCTGTTGAAATCCATCGCTGGTGTCCAGCTGTCTGGCTAATCGGTTGGGTATCGGCGATGTGACGTGAGTGAGTTGTCGCCTATCTGTCTGTGATCCCAATGGTGTCAGCTAACAACACCTGCCCAACTGCACCCGTGGAGTGGTCAGGGTGCGCCGTGCCTTGGTGTCTCTTCAGATTGGTCTTCTGGGCGGAGGCATAGGGACAGGCTGGGCATTTGAAAGGCTTCTCGCCGGTGTGCGTGCGCAAATGGCGCCGGTAAACGTCACCCCTTTGGAAGCCCCGGCCACAGGTGGGGCACTGATAGCGGCGGTGAGGTGACGGGTGCAGCGAGCCACTCAGCCCGAGGCGCCATCCCGCGTCCTCGCCAGCATACCCTCCCTGAAACGACGCAACACACAGCTCAGCTAGGCAACGCACACAGCACACACCACACACCGCCGGGCCACAGCGAAATCAGAATGAAGTTTTCAAATGGCAACACTACCCATGCAATGCAGACATGTGGTCGGTTGCCACAGAAAGTATGATGGCAAATGCTAAATGAAGCCAGGTGGTCTACCTGGCTGAGTAGGCAGCCATCAACGATGCATGGTTCTTGCATCGAAATACCAACGGTGGCACCCCTCACATGAGACCAGATGGGATAGCCGAATCGGTCAAAGTGTTGACTGGCTTCCAGTGCCGGAGGTCGTGGGTTAGAATCCCGACCTATTCAACCCAATACTTGTCGCAACCGAGTCTGGTACTTTGCATTAATAGGATAGGGTGAGAACTGGCTTGCTCAGTATCACAATATTATGAGCGAGTGGGATATCCTGTTATGATGCCACACACGCACACTCTCTCCCTCTGACCTCTGACACACTCAGCGGCCTGGTCTCCTAATGGTGTAGCACTGCAATGAAGTCGCAATGACTACGCAGTCATGAGTCGGTACAAAAACCCTAACAAACCAACCAACCTCTGCCTCACATCAGCACATTTCGGCCCCGTCCTTGTACTCTGCCACTAATCATTCCCTGGGCAGTAGACCCCGGTTGTGTGGTGCCTTCTCTTCTGGTGCCGCTTCAGGTTCGACTGGTCCCCCGTCGTGTAGGCACAAACTGGACATTCGTACGGCTTATTGCCCATGTGCGACCGCAGGTGGCGCTCATAGTTATTCTTCCACTTGCAGCTCTTGCCACAGAACCCACAAACGTATTGCTCGTCACCGCGCCCACTGTCACTGGTTGCCGCCTCATCACAGCACAGCTTCCACTCTGTCACACACTCCTCCACAGGGGGATGTTTCTGAAAATAGGTCAGGCATCCGTCAGTACGTGTGGAGGTGGTGGTGGTGGCGAGAGGGGATGTGGCAGGTCGAGCATCGGAGCTACTCAATTAAAGCCAAATCAAATACGCATAGTTAACCATGTCCTGTGTACAATACAAAGTGGCCATGTAGATCGCAGGCTTACTAGGGCACGCGCGCACGCGCACGCGTGCGTGTGCATGTGTGTGTGCATATGTGTGTGTATATGTGTGTGTGTGTGTGTGTGTGTGTGTGTGTGTGTAGGTATGAATGCCTACATGTGTGTACATGCATGCACCTATGGGTGCGTGTGCGTGTGTTGTGCGGTGGTGTGGGGGCGGACGTCTACGTCTAGCAGCTGCCAGTGCCGGCACCGTCGGCAGGTCCCGGGTTCGCGGCGTGCTCGCCGCCGCTGTGGTGGATATTTTTCATGTGTGCATTGAGGTTTGACTTGTGGGCGGCGGCAAACGCGCAGTAGCGACACCTATGTGGCCTCTCCCCCGTGTGCGTGCGCATGTGGTCGCGCAGGTTGTCGGCCCTGTTGAACTTCCGGCCACAAACCAGACACAGCCGGTTCTGCGACGCGCCCCGCCCTCCGGCGGCCCTTCGACCCGGGCCAGGCCATCCGAACCCCTGATCAATTAAATCCTGAAACAACGCAACATAAGAGGTCAGCGTCGCCTCACGTCTCAACTCGTGCACGGTCAGGGAATCACAAAACAGCAAGTCAGAGATTGGTACCACATGACGGCCTCGGGGTTCTGCTTTAGAGGCGACTCTTCTACCAGGTATTATGTAGCAATTGCTTTGGCTTTTCTCTCAAGATGACGAGGTTGTAGAATATTTAGAATACCAGTGAACCAAACAATGATAATGTATAGAAATCAAGTAATCAAAATATCACTGGTTTGATTGGATCGGTGATGCTGCCAGTACTACTATGATATAGAGCTCGTGCGTGCGTGTGTGTGCGCGCGCGTGCGCATGCGTGTGTGTGTGTGTGTGTGTGTGTGTGTGTCTGAGTGTGTGTCTATGTGTGCGTAATATATATACGGAACTTCCTACTCAGATATACTATGTAGAATTTCCTACATGTGTGTGGATACTTACCTACATGTGTGTGGATACATATACAATATATGAAGATACATATATGATATCCATACATGTAGGAAGTTCCACCATTTCCATTCACGCTGTAAATTTAAATGATCCATTATTTATAACTAGTGGCGCCCTCAACGCGTCCCCACCACACTACCCGTATCTGGTCTCTTGTATCACTCGTTGACAAGCACACTAAAACGAATGTTCGCAACCAATCCATATCAACAAAACTAAACTAAAATAGCATATAGCTCTCCTAGCAACATGAGACATGACACAATCCAAAACGGCCCCCGCCCCAACACACACAAAATGTCAGTCTCTGTAGTTCAATGCGACTTCTCCACTAGCCGTTATCCGACTCAGCTGAAGGAAGTCAGTAGGGCAGCGTCGGGGAGCCGGCGTAGAGCGCATTGAGGCCCGGGAGCTGCGGCCCGTCGGGCGGCGGCGGCGGCCCCCCGCCGGGCGGAGCCGTGGTGCGGTCTGACAGACCGGCGCCACCCAGGTACATCCTGCTCCAGAAGTTCGGGTGCTTATGCTTAATGTGCTGCTTCAGGTTCGACTTCTGAGTGGTGGCGTGCGGACAGATGGGGCACTTGAAGGGCCGCTCGCCCGTGTGCGTCCTCATGTGCGCGCGCAGGTGGTGCACCCGGTTGAAGTCATTGCCGCACACCGTGCACAAGTGCTGGGCGGGGCGGGCCGGGAGCGGCGCCCTAGCGGGCGGCGTGTGGCGCCTGAAGGCCGGCGGCGCGCTACAGCCGTTCTGAAACAATCCAATACAGCCACCGTTACCACCACCGCCACGACTACACACCACGCCCCCTTCTGATATGGACCTTAGATGTAGCCAGGACGTAAAACTCCAACAACCAACCAACCAACCAACACACCACACTGCCGCTAACTGCATCAACTGAACCCCCGTGAAAAGCTGGCCGTGAGGGCAGCTCGCGGCCTGTGACGTCACTTCCTGGTGTCTGCGCAGGCTTCTCTCCTCCATGAGGCTGGCTTCTCAGGAAGATTGGATGTGTTTGATATAATTATATACATTACATATATGTGTAATAATATACATCATATAGATATGTAATATAAATAGGTATTATAATATATATTACATGTTATGTGTATATACATATATGAATAGTATGTATACCATGTATATCATTATCAAGCATAATATATATTATAGGCATACCTAGCATATATTATATGTATATATATTACATATATAATATATGCATGTCATGTATAAGTAATAATACACATATGTCCATATATAATATATATAGTAGTAGTACATATATTTAAATATTGCAATAAATGAGTTTCCAGCAGTTGCATTACACCTGTCAAAGTATTGGATCATTTCAGTAGCTTTATTGTGTTTTAATTTTGCTTCCATTAATTACCATTGCTTACTATTGGTAAATACTTGGTAGGTTCCCCTTCCTTTCCAAGGTGACTGGCCACTTACTCATCTTTGTCAGAGTGTGCCCTGATGAGCCACATCATCTTGCTGTTATGCCCGGTACACACCTAGCGTATACGATCGTTTTCCCGCACCCACCTAGCGTATACGATCTAAAACTGCCCAAAAGTCGTGAGGTGTGCACTCCCCTAGCACACCTACCGATTGCGATTCACGACTAAAAACTAATTTTTAGGGCTAAAACGGTAGGTGTGCGCTAGCACTACGATTGCGATTCCCGATTCGAAAAATGAATCGGCCCGACTTCAGTTTTAAGCTGATCGGGAGTTTTAGTGCGCGAATCGTATACGGTATGTGTGTACCTAGCATTACACCTTCAAAGCTATTGATCTTCTAATTCATCTGCTGATCCAGTCTTCATGCACTTGAAGGGGTGACATCCCCTGACCACAACAACAAAGTTGATGTGCGCCACACTTAGTTTAGGCTGACAGTTGAGTCGGTATGGCCGCTGGTGTGCACTACCAACTTCTGGTCTTCCCATAAATGGGACTAGCCGCATGGCAGCGGGGGTTTTAAATCAGAGTTTACCTTCTCCTAGATGAGCAGTCAGCCAAGATTGACGAGCCCCACCTGCCCGAAGCATCTGGTTTTGAAGTGCCAGAGATCCGCCTTTGCCCCTTCTCCCATCAGTAGAAACAGTTTCGCCTCGTGAAGGCAGGAGTTGGACTTGGTTATCAGAGGCTATTTGATACGCATGCCATGAGAACGTACTTTATAGGTAGTGAGAGCTTATCCTCACTATCACTTCCGGCAATAATAACCTTGAAACCTTATGATGGGAGATGTGAGGAAGAAATTAAAAGGATAACAATAGCCCGAACAACATTCTCCAAAATGTATAGAGTGTTAACATCAAGTAAGATATTAATACAAACAAGGAAGCGTATTCTTCAGTGTTATGTGTGGTCTACTCTAATGTATGGGGCTGAGACATGGACAATCTCTAAGAAAATGTACAAACGTTTAGCAGCATTTGAGATGTGGACTTATCGAAGGATGATGAAAATATCACAGACAAAGAAGATCACCAACAAAGAAGTCCTCAGAAAAATTAAAAATAAGAAACGCTTGTTTGCCACTATACAGACAAAGAAACTTATTTATTTTGGCCACATCATTCGTCAGAATTCAATATACCGTACATTGTTGGAAGGGAAGGTGAATTGCAGCAGAGGGAGAGGGAGACCAAGAACATCATGGTATACAAATATTTCAGTGGACAGGCTTGAAATATTCAGTCTATCAGAGCAGCACACCAACGGGACAAGTGGAGAACCATTGCATCCAACCCTCGACTAGAGGACGGAACTATTGATTGATTGATTGTGCTTTATGTCACTATATTGCAATCTGTTAATTGTCATGCTCCAGTATAATGTTAAATGATTATGACGAGCCTCAACAGTCTGAAGTCAGGACTGGAAAGAAGTTGTCAAAACTTGACTGGCCTGCTTAGTAACTCGTAGTGACCTAGCCAACTCAGTGTCCGGGATTGATGCTACACAGAGAAACAGCAGTAACCTAGGTAACTCAGGTTGGTAGAGAGTCCGAGGTGGGTACGGTTACAAAGTTACCTGTCTACTGGCCAATATATATATATAATAAATTAATGTTTTTAATTGGGATCTGGAAATTTGACTTGTGGACAATTTGACACGCTGCTATATGAGTGCTAAGCCTATGTGTTGCAAACAGGTGAACTGTCTCATATTCGGCAACATCAGTTTCCCTAAGACACAAATCATTCCCAATACCGTTCATCAAAGCCCAGATGAAGTACGGATTAAAGCTACATCCGATGAAAATATCAAATTTTCAAAACCAAAACTATTATCTAAATTTTATTCTACATATCTAACTTAGATACTGGTGCACTTATTAAACATTTGTCACCACACAGAAGGGAATACTGAGGCAATTGAATAGAACCTGTTACTGCAGAAGCCTATGGGATCGGAGTTTTGACAAGCTTGCCAAAATTAATTTTGCATGTTTCCACTTCAAATATCTCAAAAGTTAGCCACTTCAAATAAAAGTTACTTCAAGCTAAGTTAGATAATAACGATCAACCTAATGTATTTATCTCAGAAAATTGCAGAAACTCAAAACCATCGGACTATGCAACTTTAACTACCACCTAGGCCCCCTGGACTGAGCTTTACTACACTCAATTAAACCATCTTTTTTGTGTATGCTCTCGGGTCCCCCTCCCTTGCAGGCCCCATCTCAGCCTAATGCTTAATCCGCCATTTGTTAACTTTCAGTATATCTGTACAATCAAACCCAAAATTCAATGTTCATCAGGCCCGGATGAAGTAGTTATGATGTTACAATATATCTGTAGAATAAGACCCTAAATGCAACGTCCTTTAGGGCCAGATGAAGTAGATACGATGTTACAGTATATCTGTAGAATCAGTTCCACAATGCAATGTCCTTTAGGCCTAGATGACGTAGTTACGAATCAGTCTCAAAATGTCACGTCCTTTAGGACCGGATGAAGTAGATATGATGTTACAGTATATCCGTAGAATTAGTCCCAAAATGCTAAATCCTTTAGGCCCGGATGAAATAGATACGCTGTTGCGGTATATCTGTAGAATTAGTCCCAAAATGCTAAATCCTTTAGGCTTGGATGAAATAGATATGCTGTTACGGTATATCTGTAGAATGAGTCCCAAAATGTAATGTTCTTCAGGTCGCGATAAAGTAGATACGATGTTACAGTATATCTGTAGAATCAGTCCCAAAATGCAATGTTCTTCAGGTCGCGATAACGCGGATACGATGTTACAGTATATCTGTAGAATCAGTCCCAAAATGCAATGTTCTTCAGGTTGCGATAATGGAGATACGATACTTCAGTGTGCCCGTAGAATCAATCCCAAAATGTAAGTCTTTAGGCCCAGATGAAGTGTATACGATGCTTCAGTGTATACGATCATTCCCAAAATGCAACATTCTTCCGGCCCGGATAAATTAGATATATATAACTTTATATGTGTGTATTCCATTCACATCTGACAAAGGGCTCAGCCTCACAGAATGTGGCATGGCTGTACTAACTGGTGGGGTGTTTGATCCGGATGTGTCTAGTCAGGTTGGACCTTTGTGAGGAGGCATGGGTACAGAGTGTACATTTGTATGGCCTCTCCCCAGTGTGCGTGCGCACGTGGTCACGCAGGTTGTCCGCGCGTGTGAATGCGCGTCCACAGAAAGTGCATGTGAGCCGCGCATTCGTCGGCTGGAGAGGTCCTCTCAGGTACCCGCCCTGAAAGAACGCAAGATACAGGTGACATCACCAGCCCATGTGGTAATATGATGGTAATCTGTCAGGTCTTTGTGAAAAGTGAGCGGGAAGTCACCCAAAAATCTAGGAAAAACACAGGTGACATCACCGATCCATGCAGTAATATGATGGTAATTTGACAGGTCTTGGTTATAAAAAAAAAAAACAAGAGGAAAATCACCCCAAAACCTATAGAAAATACAGGTGACATCACCGGCCCATGCAATAAATATGATGGTAATTTGAGAGGTTTTTGTGGAAAGTGAGAGGAAAATTAGCCAAAATCTCTTTTTTTAAACACAAAAAAACACACCCACCACAGGCCACATGGTAATATGACGATAATCTGTCACATCTTTGTGAGGTTAGAAAATAGGAGGGAAAATTGTCTAAAATTAAAATGTTCTCCCGTATGTTATAAGTTCTCACATATACACATGCTTCCATTATTTAAAAGTCATTTTTTGGGTAAATTCAACGGAGATTAATAACTACAGTCCAGGAACATTTATTTCACATAATTCGAATGTAATATAAGCAGTGCGTTCAAATTGCATGGCATCCACATATCAGCTCACCGTGAGCAGGGCCCCTTATGTCTCAAAGAACTGATGGGGAAATCTCCTTTAGTTGGTTGAAGACTGCACAGGTGGTGTCATGATGTATGATATAAGAATAGGTGGTATCATGATGCAAGAAAGAAGTAATCACCTGTGAATATGAAATGTTACAGTTATTGCACAATTTGAATATATATATATATATATATATATGTAGTAGTCCAGACATGAGCTCCACTACTATACGGTGGCAGCAAGGACTGCTCCGTTACCGTGGCAGTTCATAGTGATAGGTGGCGGTACGGTAGCCGCCGGGCAGCGCCGCGACAAGGCGGTCATCTACTGCGTGCGGCTAGCGTAACCTCCCCCGGAAGTTGACATGGGATCTGGCAGGGCAGAGGTGGGTCACTTGATCATGGACGCCGCAGTGAGTGGAGATTAAAGACAAAAGAAGCAAACATACTTGTTCTCCTGCTTGCATGGGGGGGGGGGGGGTCTACAGTGTGGGGGTCATGTTCCGGGCGGCTGAGAAAGGGCCCCCCCATCACACACACACAACCACTTGACTTAAAGATACTCGTCTGATGAAAGCATTAATGCTTTGAAACCAAACCACCTACCTATATTTTATTATATATATATATATATAGAATTTAGACACTGGTGCACTCATTAAACATGGATTAATACATTGAAGAAATACCAGTTAACTTAATAGAACCTGCCACAGGTGAAGCCTATGATTTCCAGCATTTTGATATGTACACCAAAATATATTTAGCAATTTAAGTTCAAATATCTCGAAAGTAACACTTTAAAAATAAGTTATTTCAAACTAAAGCATGGTAGATTATGCCAGGTAGATTATGCCAATCTAACATATCTATCTAAAAATATATATATATATGTCAAAACCCCCCAAAACCATCGGATGGTGCAGCTTTATACCCTATTCATGATCAACTCTGACAGCGACTATGTTTGGTAAAATGATATTTATTTTTGTTCATTTATAAGCCCCGTCTACCTGGATGGAACTCGTCCATTATGAAATAGCATACGGGCAGAACTGAACGTTCTACATACAGAGGACCATACTTGACAAAATGTAATGCATGCATACATACATACATAAGGCACGCTACACAGTTTGTAAACCTTTTGGAAATGTTCAATTCCAGTATACTTCCAAAAGCAGGTCACACACCAATCCCAGCACCTATGTACACGAAATTGAGCCACTTTAAGATCGGAATGAACTTGCGGCTATTAAAAGCAAAAATAAGTTGGGCTTTAATTAAGTAAAATATAGAAAGCTGTTGGTAAAGAGGACATCTGTGGACAGTTTTCTAAGCGATTCGATGCCCACTAGTGATTAATCTTTTGAACAGAAATGATACATTTGAATCAACTTGGTTTTCCCTAGGATTTTTCTTTTAAGATTTTTTTCAAGGAACACATCATTATTCTGAATGTTATCACCTCCGTTAAAATGCTCACATCTAACTGGCTGCCGAAAAGAAGAATATAGTCTACAGTTGTATGGAATGTTTGTCAGAATGTGAATCCTTTATTTTAATATGTGTACCTCTTTATTAATCACTACAAAAATAACTGTAACAAGAGTACTTTGCTGGTTTAACACATACAGATATGGGTAGAATGTTGAGATACAAGTAGTGTTAGCAGTTTTTCTAAATACTGGATAAATGAGAGACATTCCACTTTTGGAGACAATAGCAGGTACAATTAAACTGTACATATACTGATATAGGGCATGTATAGTTAAACCATACTATACTTATATTTTGTATCAAAAGAATTGAGTCAATCACTATATGTGTATATTAATTAATAACATTAAAAAGTATATTCAGTCTGTATTATTTAAGCCGTTTGACCATTCAAGTAAAGTTTCGATCTTAGCTAAGAGCTATTCTGGTTTGTTGCTTCAACTAAACTGGTTCTAATCCGTCATAAACATGACTACATCCTAATGCAGAAAATCCCCACCAACCCAATAACTAATCCCAGCAATTTAAAATCAGAAAAGACTTACTGTTCACTTGAAATAGCTGCACCATGCGGTGTCGGTTTTGTATCATATTTCAAGTAAAATCATCAAATAGTTCATGTCAGTCACTAAGTGCTGTCAAGGGTCACCTGTTCACGGTAGCTTTTTATGGAAATGAAATTTATCTAACCATCAACTGTTGCAACCAAGTTGTAAACATATCGTATCGTTGTTTTATTGAACAATCAATCAATCAACCAACCAATCGATAGGATACAGCTATAAAAGGCCTTGGACCTGTTAGCCACTCTTAATAAATAGAAATCGCGACAGCTCTTCACATGTGGTGGATTGCAGCAACTGTCACTGGGTCCAAGATGTACGTAATGCTTGACGACATATATAATATAGTCAATTATTATTATTAATGTGTTTACTATTAAATTTTAATTGTTTAATAATATTAATGATAATAATAATGAACAGTAACACATTATTCTTAATGTATTTATTATAATATTTTAATTGTTTAATAATACTGTTTCTTAATAATATGATGATGAATGTTTACTGTACACACTTGTATTGTATTTAGAGTGATTTAAGTATCCTGGCAAAAAAAAACACACATACAATAAAACCATTAGGTAACGCTATTTCCCTAAGCCTGGGGCAGTTTTTGTGAAAGTCCCTGGTTCGTGGGTTCGAATCCACCACACTATCAAAGGTATAGCAACAAACACAGTATGACTTTTAGCAATACAGTGTATACCACCAACACAGGGATACCACCAAAACCAAGCGAAACAAATCAGACATGGAATGCGCATGTCCATCTTTAAAACAATACTCATCAAGACAAAAGGCGAACACTTGGGAACAAAGACAGGAAGTTGTCACATTCTCAGGCATTTCGCACCAGTGCAGGTTTACAGCCATACAAGCTTACATAATGACACATTTGCCAGTTCTCGCCCCCAAGTAAGAGTTCTGGCTGTGACCTAGTATAGAATGACCTAGTAATCCTAGCAGTGCGAGTCACTCCAATACACAGGGTGCTTTGATTTAATGTGTGTGTTCAGATTAGACTTCTGGGAGGTGGCATGGTGACAGACGGGGCATGCGTATGGCTTTTCACCGGTGTGACTGCGAATATGGTCCCGTAAATTGTCGGCCCTTTTGAAAGTGCGGCCACAGATACGGCAGTCAGAGCGACCTGAGTTCCTCGCACCGTCCGGTAAAGGGGGTGAGTTCATGAGCTGAAGACTTGGGGCAAACCTCGGTATTTCGCACTCTCGCACATACCCTCTCTGAAATAATGCAAGACACAGCAGTCAAGATCACCAACATGACCAACACACTGCAAACAGAATAGACACTTCCTACACAACAGACACAACTAACTGCAGTCCCGTCTAATTTTGGAGTAGTTAGAAGTCCGCCATATATACACCTCCTCCTTCATTGTTATCTAAACTTTGTTGATCTAATTGGTGCCTTTTTTTAAACTTTAGACTATTCTAACATTGAGGATTTCCAATACAACTTCCTGAGCTTGAATCCCCGACCCCCAAATCAAGTGAGTTGTGAAGGAAGTAGGTTGTGACGTCAGCTCAGAAACCACTCATGGGGCCGCCCTATGACTGGGCTATGTCAATAGAGATGGTGAAGCTACTATTTTTGCTGTCCCCTTTCGCAAATCGGTTTGCGCTAACCATGCATCTCAGCCCAATATGCGTGGTGCCTGGCCATAATGTGTGAATTAAGGTTCTGTTTCTGGGAGGATGCGTGCGGACACACAGGACACTTGTAGGGTCGTTCACCGGTGTGGCTTCTAATGTGGCGTTGCAAGTTGTCTCCCCTTTTGAACATACGGCCACAGATATTGCATTCAAAGCCGCTCGCGCTTGGGAACTGTTGAAGCTGGTATGCCACTTCCAGGCGGCCCGACTCTCCAACATACCCCTCCTGAAATAACACACAACCAAGATCACCACCACGCAAAACTGACTCCGCGACGCCAAGGGACGCAGGCAAGCAGCAAATAGGGCCAAATTTCAGATGACATTATTCAGGGATTCCCAATTTTCCATTTGTCTGGCCGGCCAAGACCATTTTGAAGACAGGTCAAACTCATCGACCACTGACTTTTGCCTAGAGAGAGGATAAGGCGTGTTTCACTGGGGAATGAATACTGAATGTAGGCATGTGTATCCCGCGATCCTTGCACACCCAGGTGTGATTTCACACTTGCCCAGGAGTGAATTCAATTGTCCAAGAGTGAATTCAATTGTCCAAGAGTGAATTCACACTTACCCAAGAGTGAATTCACACTTGTCCAGGTCTGAATTCAGAAACAAAAATTACAAACCTCTGCAACAATAAAAGTATATAACATCAATATATAAAAGTATATAACATCAATATATATATGAGTCAGCCTCACGAAAATGGGCCAATTGGTGGTCAATTTAAGATGTCGGCATCGCAATTCTTAAAGTGGGGTGCATTTCTTTCTACCTTTACATTCAGGATAAATTTAATGACTTTCCAACACCTATACCAATGCTAAACTATAATTATACCGATCGACGCCGACATCCATGCTGAACGCTGACAACTTTAACAGATGTCGGCATCGCAATTCTTAAAGTGTTGTGCATTTCTTTGTTTTATATTAAATTATCCTAGAAACAAATAAGGTTGTTGTATTTTCTCGACCTTTACATTCAGGATAAATTTAAGGACTTTCCAACACTTATGTCAATCGCCGATCGACGCCGACATCCAATGCTCGAGGCCGACAACTTTCCCCAATTATATATGGTTTGTATATATATATATATATATATATATATATATATATAATATATATATATATATATACACATATATATATATATATTGGGTAAAGTTGTCGGCGTCGAGCATTGGATGTCGGCGTCGAACGGCATAACTATAGTTTAGCATTGACAGAGGTGTTGGAAAGTCCTTAAATTGATCCTGAATGTAAAGGTCGAGAAAATACAACAACCTTATTTGTTTCTAGGATAATTTAATATGAAACAAGGAAATGCACTACACTTTAAGAACTGCGACGCCGACATCTTAAATTGACCACCAAGAAGTCTGGTTTGTATATACAAACCAGACTTCTCGTGTAGTAATCAACGTATTTCACATGCACTGGGATTATACTGGACTGCTTCAAGTGTCTACAATACTGATGTACAATAACCTTCAGTAGTGTTGGTGCTAGACTGGTCATTTCCTCTAAGAACACTGCATGCATGGCTTGATTCGTGAAGTTAGCTTTAGATTCTCTTGAGATACGAGACAGAAGGGTTTTATGTAGCCTTCTCTGGTGAGGTTATAGCATCTCTCCATCTTCATTTCTGCTCCTTCCCATAGCCTGATTTTAAGTTGGGCGTTGTGTCCTCGTTATGTTCAAACTGGAGAAGGCATGTACTGCTGAATTGTGATTTTACATCATACAATAATGTCACAAGTGTATTATATGTGCATATATGGATGCCCACCCATGCCTCTAGATACTAATAGCGGCCACATTCATGTTATATTTCTTCTTTTTTTTAAAGTAAAATTAGGTCAAACATTTTTGTTGGCTATATTAAAACCAATTAGGGGGCCGTCCAAAGATTTCAAACATGTTCATGGTCATACAAAGGGTACTACTTCCCCCCCCCCCCACCAAAAAAAAACAGAGTACACATCAAAATTTTAATACAGAAGACAAGATTTTGAACGTCTTTATAATTTATTAATTAAAGTGGTATTCAACTTGTGATGAGTTTATACATAAATATATGGAACTAGACATTCCTTTATTCAATTTGTGTTGAGTGACTTGGTGTTTTTGAGCTGGTATAAACATTTGATTAAACGATGAATGTCTTACTTGACTGACACCCCGCTTCCCCTGTCATACGCTTTGCATTACTGAAAATGTTAGCTTTGGACGGCCTTTAATGCAACATTCAAACATACTACATCGTCAGTTCCTCGTCAGCTATTCAAAGCTTTATTGATGAAGATAAAAGCTAATTCTCATCAGAATTTTCTGAAACTAGGTCATAACAGCAGGATTGTAATGATTGATGCCTATCCTGCTTTCACACTGCATCACCTCTGGACTAAGATGCATATCATAACACGATAGCCCAAACCATATCAGAACACGACGGGGCTGAATTAAAACGGCAGGTATAGGGCCAAGGATATAGTGGAAATAATCTCAGATCCAATGGGTACGTAAGTTTGAGTTGAAGCCTCCCTCACTGATATCTGTCAGTTATGAGATTAGGTTTTTATTGGCCCTTCACCGGATGCGCTCAAAAAGCGTGGATTTGAATCAAACTGCTTTGGCATCTCTCTAAAATATACCCTGCTGACATAGCCCTAACAATCAACATCAACCACTAGTGCACTTATTCATCAGAAAGAAGGGGACAAAGGACATCTGTCCCTTTTCCTTTTTTTTCTCTAGATAAAATGAAGGTACTTAAACTAGATATAACAGCTTTGATTCATTTCCAAATATGCCATCTTCTTCCCCTGCACTGCCAATGTTACCCAAACAAAACATATATGAGGATTTGCGTGTGATGTAGGCATCACACTATTCCTGCATCGTGGTTGGATAGAAGCAGTTCATTCTGTCAAGTGTATGTAAATAAAACAAAAAGCACAAATCTATTCATTGCTACGATCTAATTATGTTATTTAGAACCATGAATATTCAATCGGGGGTTGAAATAATGTTATTTATGAGAATAGCTTAATCAAAAAGTGAAATCATGTCAAATTAAACCCAAAATCCAAGCAATATTGACACCGACGCCGCATCGGTGGCGATATTGTCTACGGTAAACAAAACAAAAAGCACAAATCTATTCACTGTTACGATCTAATAATATTTATTTAGAACCATGAATATTCAAACGCGGGTTGAAATAATGTTATTTATGAGAATAGCTTAATCAAAAAGTGAAATTTGGTAAAATTAAACCCTAAATTCTGGCGATATTAACACCGCCGCCGCATCAGCAGTGTTATGCTGTACTTCCTATCCAACCATGACGGCCGACGAAGTACTGGTCACGTGGTGCTAATCGCTTGGCGCAAATCCTCAATATAGTGATAGAAATAAGCAACATTTTTCACTTGTCCACTGGACAAGTCTGGTGTGATTTTCACTTGTCTGTCTGAATTTTTGCTTGTCCCGGAGAAGCAGACAAGCTCTTATTTCGAAAGATATATATATATATAATGCACACGCCTGGTGTTAGCTATAGTACATCACAGTTTTTAGTCTTACACCGGGGGGGGGGGGGGAGTTTTTAGTCTTACACCGGGGGGGGGGGGGACCATTAAAAGTCTACCCTAGCCATGCATCTCAATCCAGTAGGTGCCGTGTTTCAACTTGACGTGTGAATTTAAGTTAGATTTCTGGGACGATGAATGTGGGCAGAGTGGACATTTATATGGCTTCTCTCCAGTATGGCTGCGTATATGGCCCTGAAGGTTATCTGCCCTTTTGAACTTTCGGCCACACACGTGGCAGGCAAAGTGGACTGAGTGCTCGGTGCTAGCCGCCACAGGGAACACTCTCACCCGGCGTGGACTTGCAACAGGGTGTTCAGTGTTGGCCACCCTCAGCCTCTGGTCATACTCTGCGAAATAACCTCCCTGAAATGACGCAAGACACAAAACCAGAATCACCACCATGCCTACGCCGTCAGATGCAAAATAAATGTCAATATTAAAGGTATATATATATATATATATAACGATTTCTATGTCACTTATACAACAATACATATATATTTTATATTCATAATTAGTTTTTCTTATTTTTACTGTAATGGTCAATATGCCTGCATTAAAGCACCTATCCGTATAACACTATTCAGTTCAGCCGGGACTGCCTTAACCCTGCTTAATGGATGTGGGCACAGCTCTTATCGGCAATAACCCACCGGCTGTTACGCCATCTTTATTAACAGAATACACAACTAAATGCACATGTTAGATAAATAAGCCCCAGCACTCCATTTCACTACTGCTGCGTGACCCAAAGCCACCTCAGTGACTCACCGAGGCAAGGCCACACTAAACCAGCAGTGGGTGCTTTTTCTTCAAGTGGCCCGTAAAATTGGACCTCTTTTTGGCAGCGTAGTCACAATACTGGCACTTGAATGGCTTTTCTCCAGTGTGTGTGTTGAGATGGTCTCGGAGGTGGTCTGACCGCTTAAATATTCTCTGACAGATGAAACAATCGTAAGTCTTGGCAGGCGTGCCGGTGTTGCGAGCGGATGACGGAGGCGGTGGAGGAGGAGCGGGAGGATGAGCACGAGTACGTTTGAGCTTAGTTGTTACTTCCCCGACTGCCACTTGCCACAATGAAGGCTCCTGATCATCAATATCATCCCCATCAGTATCAGAATCATCATCACCATCTCCATCAGAATCATCATCAGAATCGGACTGTAAAAGGAATGTTGAAACTTGAGGCATGGGCCTTATAGGTAGTGTTACGCACGTTACATCATTGGACGGGGGGGGGGGGGGATCAAAGAGACAGAGAGAGGGGAAAGAAAGTTCCCGGTCAGTCAGCACCTCTCTGCAAGGCTAAATATCAATGGTAAGCATGGCAAGTATATCGAATCACATGATGTTCATTAAATACGCACACTGGTTGGTTGGTGTGTGCATGGTGAATGGTGGTGGTAGTAGTAGTATAGAAGAATGGCGATCATAGTCAGGTTTTCATGCAGGTAAAAGTCAATGCAATGTGCCGTGTGATACCCGTTGCAACAGTGTGATCGTCACAACTGTGTAGTCCCAGATTACACTGGCGTAGTCGTCATGTTACACCTGGTTTGTCCCCAGTTCTGTATAATGCCAGCGGCAATAAGCTTCTACTTAGTCAACATGGGTATTCCCAGTTCACTGGGCCCGTATGCATGACGTGGTGTTAGCGAGCCAAAACTGGTTTTGGCGGGGATTTCTAGGTTAGCGGCGCCAGTACTCAGTACGCAAGGAGTGGTGTTAGCATAAACACACCGAGTGTAAGCTAACACCGTGTCATGCATATGCTCCCAGGAAGGACTAAAGCTGCGGCCAAGAATGACAGGTCACAGGTTGAGCTTACACACAGGAAGTTAGGGTTCGAGCCCCTCCGACCCCGATCCTTCACTACACGCCCAACACTGTGCATTGCATGCTTCCAAGTGACCAAACTTGGTAGGGTTTCTCACCATAAATGTAGATTGCAGTGAAATGCTAGCACATATTTTACATGCCACTTTGTGTATGTGTATTCACAACACCCCTACCTTCAGGCGTTAGGTATAAGCTGAAGCTGCGACCTGGCATGTTTACATGCTAGGTTGCAGCTTCAGTTCTCCACAAAGGACCACTGGACACGCAATCAGATATATCACGTATTGGTGGGTGGGTGCAAAAGATGTGAAATCCCATGAGTCCCATTGGAGTTAAGTCAGTTAATGGTGGTTATTTAGAAGTCTCCCAGGATACTGCCTCCTTCACCACCACAAGACAGTCAAATTTGAAGAATCTACTAGGGGGATTTTTTTTTCTCACATATCTGATATTAATTTGGATACTACTGGTCTATAAGAAAGTTAATGCAAATTTGGAAGTAGGTAATAGGCCATCACTAGAAAATGCTTCCCTTATTTCACAATAACAAATCATCCTAATTGGAGACTATTAAACTTAAATAAACTACACAATAATGTCATATATATGATATATAAAATAAACTATACTATAATGGCCTACATATATTCGCATAATGCATTATACAGGACATATGTATGAAAAATTGCTGACAATATCCTTTATTAGGTCATATGGTAGTTTATGCTCCTTATCATTCTCACAACGGTAATAAATAGTATGCACAAGTATAATTGAATAGCAGTCTTTCTCCTTTAGAACTAAATTATAATTCTGAGTTGTGCATTCATTGAGCCCAGAGTCAAAACTTATCCCCCAATAAGTTGTTCACAGGATTAGTTTGCATGCTGGTACTATGCGACTCAAAATAATTGTTCTGGTACTATGCGACTCAAAATAATTGTTCAACTCCTAATAAATGTTCTTTGTTGTGATTCTTCTGGAATGGCTACATGACATTTGCACTAAGAATGTTACGATGCTTAGCGATCGGGAACTACGTAACTTTAAAAATGAATACATAAAGTGATGCATGGGGTCTTTGATGAGACTCTGGAGTCGCATAGTATCGTGAACTCACAAGCTTATGTCCAGCATAATGCTGAGAATGATCTCAGTCGGAAGGTGTTTAGTAGGCTTGGGACCACTTGTAACAAGGTGTGAACTGTTTCAAGACTGGCACTGCATCTATCAGAAATCATTTGGAATATAACTGGTTCAAGACTGGCATTGCATTTATCAGGAATCACTTTTAATGTAATGTAACTGGTTCAAGACCAGTGCTGCATCTATCAGGAATGACTTGTAATGTAACTGGTTCGAGACCAGTGCTGCATCTATCAGGAATCACTTGTAATGTAACTGGTTCAAGACTGGCTCTGTGTTTATGAGGAATAACTTTTAATGTAATGTAACTGGTTCAAGACCAGTACTGCAGCTATCAGGAATCACTTGTAATGTAACTGGTTCAACACTGGCACTGCATCTATCAAGAATCACTTGTAATATAACTGGTTCAAGCCCAACATTGTCTCGATCAAGAGTCACTTGTACTGTAATTGCTTCAAGACTAATATTTGATCTATCCTTGAGTGTTTTGGTCAGAAGTATTGATTTATAGTAAATGTTACTAAAGGCACCAACACGAGTCGACCCAAAAACACTCAAATAATGATTGAAAAGTGTTTACAGAGACACGATTTCACAATACTGAAATGACTGTCGGTTCCTTAGATTGATTGATTGGTGATGCCTGTGACTGAGCCTCACTCGGCCAAGTGCCGACTGTCCCAGTACTGCGGGTGCAGCTTCCGGATGTGCGTGCGCAGGTTGGTGTTCTGCGCAGCCGCGTACGGACACACGGGGCACTTGTAGGGCTTGGCACCTGTGTGCACGCGGATGTGGTTCCGAATGTGCGTCTTCGCGTAAAAGTGTCTCAGGCACACGGGGCACACGTAGCTGCCCGACGGCAACTTCTCCACGCGCACCCCCTCCATTGTCTCCACAGCGCCGCGCACATGCCTACCCACACCTCCCGCACCCTCGGCCTGCAATGGACGAATGAGGGCACGGGGTCAGTCAGGTCACGGCGCGTTGTGTGTGTGTGTGAGTGTGTGAGTGTGTGTGTGTGAGTGTGTGAGTGTGTGAGTGTGTGTGAGTGTGTGTGTGTTAGGGAGCGCGGTGTGGGCGTGCGTGTGTGAGTGGGTTGTGCGTGTATGCTAGGTCAAAGGGCAGTGTTCACACAGGGTGTGTGTGTGTGTGTGTGTGTGTGTGGTGTGTTGTGTGTGTGTGTGTGTTAGGGAGCGAGGTGTGTGTGTGCGTGTATGCGTGCGTGCGGGCCTGTAAAATATATATGGTTAAGGCGATGTGTGTGTATATAATATACAGGGATGAAAGTGTTCTCCGGGAAAAAAAAGCGGAAATGCTGATATTCTCCCATAGGATTAGCATTGTCAGGGAATCTCTGAAAATTCCCGGAAGTCGGGTTTCATACAGATTGGTATACGCTGATAGTACTGCGGCGTTTGAAGCCATAAGTAATATACACTGCTAGTGCTGCGGCGTCTGCACCACATATTAGTATACGCTGATGGTGCTGCAGCATGAAACAACGTATTGGTTGGTTGTTGGAGTTTTATGACTTGGCAACATCTAAGGTCATATCAGGACGGGGGCATGGTATTAGTATACATTTATAGCTATAGGAAAAATCCCGGAAATCCGCGAAATCGCGGAGATCTTTCATCCTTGAATATATGTGTAGATATACAAGTGCTCTCAGCCTCCAGCTTTCTGAGGAGCCAGCAAAACCCGTAAATTTTGTAAGTAGCCACTTGAATCAGCGAGGGATTAAACCCACGATCTTCCTTACTAGAAGTGGATAATACCACTAAGCCATGCCGTCAGGTGCTATGAATCTGGCTTGATAATTTAGCTGGGCTCATAGCCATTCCGGGGCATCAGGCCTGATTTCCCATAGGAAACACTAACAGCTTATTATATAGTTAAAGTTGCAGTCCGATGGCGTTTGAATTTTTGTTTGATTTTTTTAGATAAATATATTAAATTGATCGTTATAACTTACTAATCATTACTCCAGTCATTTTGGTGGAAAGGTTTTGAAGCGATTTGACCTGAAAGAATGCAAAATACTTTCGACAAGCTTTCCAAAAGTCCTCCATCCATAACCCATATAGAGAGTACACATGACGTCATCACTCAGCGGGCAGCCATCTTGGATTACGAGCACCCTCCATAGCCATGTTGTGAATGCATGTAGATGCAGTAAAACAGAGTCTTCTTGTGTTCTGGGAGGTTCTGAGCAGTTTACATTCAATGTGTTGTTTACTTACAGCACTTTAGCAACAACTTCTGAGGCCAAACTGCTCAAAACAGTGACAAATAAAGCAACAAATCAGTAAATAAGCACAGTGTAGGCATTTGCAAGCCTTCTGTATGTAATCCAATATGGCCACTGAAAGTTGTCTTGTGACGTCATTACACCCTTTGCTTTGCTGCCAACGCCGTTTTCAGCGCATGCGCACTCGGAACGGTGATCTCGTCTATCGACGTCTCACGACGGTCACGTGGTGTGGGCTGGGCTGGGCTGCTAATGCCTAGGTAGTCTCATCTACTACTATTTCAACTGGCCACATACACACACAATGTGCCCAGTGATTGTGAGGGTGGGGATGGGGGTGGAGGCATTTAGCTGCATATCTGATTAGCACACTCAGGCGGGGGTGGGGGGAGGCGGAGGGGGAAGGGAAGGGTGGTTGGTTGGTTGGTTGGTTGGTTGGTTGGTTGGTTGGTTGGTTGGTTGGTTGGTTGGGTGGGGTTGGGTGGGGTGCCATCAAACTTCCACCATATGACCTGGAACCTGACAAAAGCCATATATGGTACTGGGAATGAGGGCAAGACTATTGAGGTCACAAGATAGACCTGATTGGTTAATGGCTTCCCTGTCTGATGGCTTTCTCAAAGTAGGTATCCACAGGGATGAGTTACTAAATTCACTGATTATTCTGCATATGCTGACCCAAATAACTAGTTCATGCATCAATATCTAAGTTGGATATATAGAATCAAATGTAAATAACTGTTTTGGCTTTGAAAAAGATATATTTTATCGGACCATGCAACTTTAATACAAAATAGTTTGGTAGTGTGTTACCAGAGATATGGTTATAAGAACAAATAATTAATCAAGCAGAGCCTAGTGACCCAAATACAGGCAAACTTCTTTACAATTTAGAATCAACCATCCCATATCCGTGAAAGATATCTACAAAAGAAAATTTCGGCAGTGATATGCTGGTTCATATCAATAATTATCACCAGGTCACAGCACACACAAAAAGGGAGACAGATATATCTACCCCACTCCCCCGCCATATAACTGCCTACAATTCTTACCAGAAGTGACTTGTGAATACAGATTTACCGTATCAAAACAAAGCTGGATTTAGATTTGCTTTGCCCTGAAACAAAGTATTTCGACATTTGGCAAGATATTAAGAAAGACCATCACTTTAATTTTCCATCTTAATGAATAAAGCATACAACAGAAAGAAATTGTCCATTACAGTTTTATTCTTTTTTATTAATAACTTCGATTTAATCTCATTAAAGCTTATTTCTTCACCTGTCGATATTTAAGGGTACGTACAAAGTTACTGATTCTCTCTACAAATAATGTGCCTAGTTATTATTATACTGTCCGTACGTGGAGCCTCGCTCTCGCATTCACACTGCCATGCTAGTCTAAAAACTCTAAATGCACCATGCAAAAATCCCAACGTTTATTGAACACTTGCTGTGCTGTCGTATCCGATCCAATTTAGTCAGAAGAGTGTACATGTGGATATGCCCCTCTTGGGGCATATCCTGGAGGTATCCAGGTGGTATGGTATCCGCACCGTGAGCTGCTCCAGTTGATGTAAGAGTGCTGGGACTTGACGAGCACCTCCCCCCTCCTCCGCCCCCAGCACACACATGACTTCTGTCACGAAAGCCTGCCTACTCGAGATTGTGCTGCTTCCTCACATGCTTCTTGTAGTTGGAGTTGTCGGCGGCCGCGTAGTCGCACACGGGGCACTTAAAGGGCTTCTCGCCCGTGTGCGTGCGCATGTGTTTGAGCAGGTCCTGCTTGTTGCGGTTGGGACGCGTGCAGACGAGGCACGTGAAGGCCGAGGGCATCCGGCGGGGCGAGGCTGTTCCGGCGGGGGCGCGTACGTGGACCGGGAAGAGGGCGGAGTGGGGCGGCCAAAGTACCCGCCCCATCACTCCGCCATCTTCTACCCCTCCTCCGGGCTGCAAGCAAGCAAACCAGACGTCTTTGTTAGGACACTGGATAACACCAGCAGCGCCTGCTTACACGCCAGGACAGGAGGGATGGAAGTGGGGGTGGGGAAGGGTCATGTTTGGCTGATTGATTGATTGATTTGTTTGTCTGTGGATTTATGCCCTGTGCGCATCAGAGGCCATGTCGATGGCGAGAAGCGAGTGGGTGTGGGGGTCATTGATTACACGAGTCAGGGTTGGTTGGTTATTGGAGTTTTATGTCCTGGCAACATCTACGGTCATATTAGGACGAGGACACGATTCAGGGTGCGCACTGTGCTTGCCAGGGTCGGGCTGCCCTCCCGCCGCTCAGGATGCCGGAGGGTCAGCTCCCTGGTGAACTCCCGCCCCGCCCCGTCCAGCCTCTGCCTTATGAGCTTGCCGCATGTGCGAGTTGAGGTTGGACTTGCAGCGCGCCCGGTAGGGGCACGCCGGGCACTGATACGGCCGGTCGCCCGTGTGGATGCGAAAGTGATCCTGGAAGTTGTACAGGCGACTGAAGGTTTTCCCACACACACTACACGCTATGTGGCCCCCCTGTTCTTTGCCGGCCACGGCTGCCGCCGCCGCCCGAAGTCTACCATGCAACTGAATGTCCAAGTTCAGGGGCAGTGAGTGATGGCGCGTCTGCAAAAAGGCAAAACCAGGCATTATGTTACTTCTACCACCAGAATGACCGTTGATGCTACCACTACGTGGCGCCAGTTTTAGAGGTCAGAGTGCATCTTCCGCATGTGGTACTTTAGGCTGGCCTTTCTGCTCGTCGCATGGCCACACGCGGGGCACACAAAGGGCTTTTCTCCCGTGTGGATCCGGAGGTGGTTGGCCAGGTGCTCAGTGCGCTTAAAGTGGCGCGCGCAAACGGGGCACATGTGAGGGCGGGCGGCCTGGTCCGCACCACACCACTCCGTCAGCACACCACCGCCCAACACCTCCGCAATAACGGGCCCCTGCAACAACAGGCCAACAGACGCACATTAGTCACGGCAGGCAGCGGTGGGTGCGGAACAGGCTACATTAGGAGCTTCAGTCCATTCGCTTTATTTATTTTTTATTTTTTATTTTTTAAGTAAAAATAATAATTCAATCTAAAATGTTTGTATTAAGATAAAATAAATCAAATAACTGACGTCTCTTTATAAAACTATTATCAAATCACGGTGGAAAATGTTGCATTCATTTTTTACTTTTAAACTATGCTCTTCACTCTTTTTTTAAAGTCGAGCACGCAAGGTGATATCCAAATCATATTGTGATATTTGATCCACCACCTATATCCGTATACTTTTGTTTATATACCCCCCCACCCATCCCAAACTCCACGATCTCCGTCTCGCCCGCTTTCCGTCCCATCCTCTATTGAAACACCTAATTAAAGATATACACCCCCCGCCCCACCACAACCCCAACTGCAAAAAAACAGCCAGTGTTCCAGTAACCACCCCTCACTGCTCCATGACCAGTGCCACTCACACTGCGGCGCTTCGACCCGGGCTACCGAGCGTACTTTGGGTGGTGCAAGTGCGTGCCCATGTGCGCATTGAAGTTGGACTTGGTTCTCACCATGTCACAGGCTGCAGCGGTAGGGCCGCTCGCCCGTGTGCGTCCAGACGTGATCGCGCAAATTGTCACTCCGCTTGAAAACCTTCATTACCATTGCCTCCCTCACTGCAGCGCTCTGGCCATGCCCCGAACTGCCGAGCCTACTTTAGGTGGCGCGAGTGCGTTCCCATGTGCGCATTGAGGTTGGACTTGGTTCTTGCCGCGTATGGACACAGGCTGCACTGGTAGGGTCGCTCGCCCGTGTGCGTGCGGATGTGATCGCGCAAATTGTCACTCCGCTTGAAAACCTTTCCACACACGGAGCAGGGCATGTCGGTTTCCTTCAGGTGGGCCGCGGACGGCCTCGTCCACACCTCGGCCAGGCTCTGTTTTACAACAGGCGGGCCCGGGGCCTGGAATGTGCCAAAAAACGGAAAAGGTGGGTCATTTTTTTTTTAAAAGAGGTGGCGGCGAAGGGATGACTGGATAGCTGGATGACTGGACGGCTGGCTGGTCGCGGTTCTGGGCACCATTGGCATTGCACAAGTTCTCACACTGAGTGAGGTGTTATCAAGTCTCACTGCAGGGTTTTTTCTTTTTTTTTAAATATGTTCAAGTAATTAAACAAAAAAAAGGCTATTTGAAAATCATCGTCAGCCGAAGCAATGTGCAGACAATATACTGTACATTCATTCATCTTTGGCCGAATTTGCTCCTGTATTTTTTAAGCTTTCAAGATTCCCTTCCTTTAAATTAGAATCTTCCTTCAAACGACCCACTGACATATCAACGATGACACTCATCATTGCTTCCTCATCTCAGAATAAGTACTTTTCTTTGGTACACCATGATCGATTGTTTGATTTATGGTTTTACATAGTTTCTGCAGCAAAAACCCCATTCACGCACATGTAACCTACTCACTCTTTTTTCACATTAAAAAAAAAGAGAGTAGAAAATAAAAATAAAAGTAGCCATATAACCAGACCGCCAAATAAGTTCTTCACGCATGCCAACAGATATCGTCCAATCAAACCCGAAGTTGTATTAACATTTCGCTTGCTGGCGAGAAAAAGTCACTAAAACTTATGGCAATTGGTCCATATAAAAAGGGACAATCCTGGGCCTGAGTGGGTCAATGAGGCTGCGGTGCGTGTACTATTGATACCAAGTGGATATCCGTGTGTACTGATATGTTCCGTGCCCCCATGGATAGATAGACGTGCAGGCGCGACAGCTAAGTTAGTTCTATGTGCCGCCACCAGGGGAGGCGGGGCTGCCGCCCTCGGGCTCTCCCCGCCGGGGGTAATCGCGAGGCCGGCCGGCAGGGGCGTGCAGGTGAGCCCGCTTCATGTGCTGGTTCAGGTTGGACTTTTGTGAGCTGCTGTAAGGGCACTGCGGGCACCTGTGCGGACGCTCGCCCGTGTGCGTGCGCATGTGGTCGCGCAGGTTGTACGACTTCTTGAAGTCCTTCCCGCACACGTGACACGTGTAGGCTCGCGGGTTGGGCCAGCGCGACCACGTGCTGGCGCCGTGTGGGGGCAGCACTGAGGCGGGGTCTGTGGACAGCCTCTGAAACAGTCATCAACAGGTCACGGTCAATACCCCACCAGCACACCACGCACCGCGAGCCGAGCTCCACGCGAACATGCACACCGCACTGCAACACGGGGGACGCCCACAGACAGTGGTGTGAGGGTGTGAGGGTGTGGGGGTATGAGAGCTTATGAGAGCCGCCTGAGGTGTTCGCAAGTCGAACGTGGGGCTATCCAAATTGTCGTGACCACTGAACTTCAATAAGTATAGAAAACATTTGATATCTCTCCGCTTAAGTCTCATCCGGTGTAACTGCCAATTCACTAATCCGGAAGTGTGGTTTGTTTTTGTCTGATAGCTCTTCTGAACGAGCAAGTGCGAGTTAATTAGATAATGACGCTTTAGTGTATTCAAAATTCATTTATTTTTAAATGGTAAGTAAGGGACTGGGGGAAGACTAAAGTGGGTGAAAAGGGGATTGAGGGGAAATGGGAAGAGACGGGGGGGAGGGGGCAGGGGGGGGGGGAAGAGGGAACCAGCTGAAATTTCAGAGAATGTGTACATTTGACACTTCTTCCAGGTACAAGCCACCATTTCTATCTGCGTGGTGAGTGAGGTCAAATGTCGACATGGCAGTCCAACGCGATGAATCCGACTGAATAATGCATCATTGCTTGTTAGTGCTGCTCATTTCATGATGACAATCTAAAACAGCATTTACTGGGGGGGCCACTGGCCGCCAATTAAAGACCCCGGCCAACTCCAATCATGCGTGTACACATGCAAGTGAGTCTCCAGCAGTGTGTAAAGCATCCCATAAAGAAGGGCGCGGTGACCGAATCGGTAGAACGTGGGCCTCACATGCGGAAGGTCAGGAGTTTGATTTCCAGTCGAGTGAAACCAATGACTTATCAAATATCAAATTGAGACTTGTTTCCTAGCCTTGTGCTCAGCATTAATAGGATAGGGCAAGGACTGGTTAGCTCAGTGCCACGATAAGTGGGATATTAGGATAGCACTATAAAGTCACCATGAATGTGCAGTCACAAGTCGGAACCCGTCCTGATATGACCTTATGTTGCCAGGACGTAAAACTCCAATAACCAACCAACCCACCATAAAGAAGGACCTGACTGTGGGTGACACGCATCAGACAGAGCACGTAGCTGCAGACTACATAAATAACTAGTCTCTGGACCGAAATAATCAGTCCCTAGGTCCGAAATGATCAGTTCCTAGGTGTGAGTAAACTATTTCTGGTCATATCTATATTCTTTGGAGATAGCAACTAACACATTTCCCCCACCTATTTGGCTTGAGTTCTCATATTGATTCACATTGCCTTTGACCGTTTACCCACTAACATGTAATACACATCACCTTATGAGTGAACTTGAAGACACAGGTAGTCAACTTCCACTAAGGCTCCTCCGAAATCACGCTCAGAAAACTGTTTCGGGGTTTTTTTAAATAAGAAAGTTTGTTTCGGTTCCTGTAGGCATGATCCTAGTGAGAGGATCTGACAAAAGGCACAGGTCAATTACAGTTGATAATTTGACCTTGGTCTTCCACACAACCGGTAAGTGAATTGCCCAGAGAGGACAATAGGGAAGCATCGCGGATATATGGACCCTATGCTACTTCCTGCTAAGAGCCTGTCTGCCCGGTGGATTTCTCGAGGAGTTCGTGTCTGCGGACATGCTTGCGCCAGTTGCTGTCATCTGAGAAGGCTGCACCGCACACGTGACAGCTAAAGGGCCGTTCGCCCGTGTGCGTGCGCATGTGCTTGGTGAGGTGGCCAAGTTGGCGGCACACCTTCCCGCACACGAGACAGACGTGTTGCGCCTTGGGCCGTTCCGGCCTGGCCGACACCCAGCCAGCCAAGCCGGCCCTGCACACCTGTAAGAGAAACCCGAAATAGGCCATTCAGTTGTGCCTTGCTGAGGTGGGCGCAGGTACGTGTACGTGTGCGCGTGCGCGTGTGTGTGTGTGTGTGGTTGAACCACCAAAACACTAATATCCTACCATGGTGGGTAGTCAACGCCACCACAGAAATTGTATCCCACAAAATAAACAACCAAATGCATACAAATTATACAATATTTATTACTTTAGTCATCAACCATCCTGTAAGTCGATACTACGTTGCTGAAGGTTCAGCACATATCTATCACACCACCGAAGTACTTGGTTAAGTCACGATTCTAGTATTAACACCAACATAACATATATATGCGAAAATATATACTTAATCTGTCAATATTAGTATTTGTATCAATACCTCTCCAGATGCACCTTTGCACAAAATAGCACCGTCGGCAGTGTTTCCAGCTTCTAAATGATGTCATTATCACCGAAATAGGAACAGATCCTGTCGGCTACCAGATTTACATTAGCCTTTTTATTTATTTGCCACTGCAAACTACCCCTGCAACGTACTTGCGGCGAGCGGTCATTTTTATATTAATAATCTGTCAGTGTGAGGTTAGGGGATCCAACATAGGAATGTGTCAATATTTGCACAAGCGTTGATTCGTAGTGATTTGTAAAGAAAGTAGGAGTGCTGCTTCACTGACTTGTAGTCAAAGAAAATATGCCAACATCGTTGGTATCGCGACGATGCTTGTTGGAATTCACGTCATGGATACAAGTTGTTAATGTACAGTGCCTTAGAATGGCTTCTGCTCGTGGGGATGTGCTATTCAATTTATACTATTATAAGCATCTTCCCAGTTTGTGTTCAGCCCAGCCTCAGTGGTCACGGGCGCCCTGTAGGGTGCCCAGTGGGGTGCCCTGTGAGGTGCCCTGTGAGGTGCCCTGTGGTGTGCCCTGTGGGGTGCCCTGTGGTGTGCCCTGTGGGGTGCCCTGTGGCAGGTCGTGCTTGCGCACATGCTTCCTCCAGTTGCTGTCGTCTGAGAAGTCAGCCCCGCACACATCACACCGGTACGGCCGTTCGCCTGTGTGCGTCCGTATGTGCAACTTCAGGTGATACGCCCGCTTGAAGGCCTTTCCACACGTCACACACTCAAAGGGCCGATCACACGCCGACGCCACTGGGTACATGACCGGCACGCGCATGCCCTGTGGCCCGTTCCAGGCGGTGGTGGCGACACCAAGTGGGGTCATCTGAAATAGTCACGTCACCAACTGAATCGGATTGTGTGGGTTTTGACAAAGTCTTTTTGTTTTCTTTCTATTTTCCCCCAGTGACCCGGAAGCAGAGCACGACTCCATAGACGAGCATCGCGCACACCTAACTCGCAATCACGAAGACAAAAAACGCAAAAAGCGATCCTACCCCACTACTAGCAGTCCATGTAGGCTGCCATGAACAATGTGGCTCGTGGTTAGGTCTGGAATAGTCCAAGTCTCCCGAAAGTTGTACCTTCAAGTGGCTCACATTTCGTGTGTGTGTGTATATTGACGGACGCACCTGCAGCATCTAATCGATCAATACAAAGGAGAATGGTTCAAATATAGATCGGTATTTCAATTCAGTCCACGGTGTTGTTGTCTGTGTCGCTCATATCTACGTGCGGCTTCAGAGAGCAGGCAGCTGCCTATTTATGTGCTTCCCGTTTTGCCAGTGGCGGGCGCCTCAGGTGGGGGCAGTTTCATGTCTGCGGATATGCCTTCTCCAGTTGCTCCGAGCGGAGAACGCTGCTCCGCACACCTGGCAAGCGTAGGGCTTTTCGCCCGTGTGCGTGCGCATGTGCAGCTTCAGGTGCTCTGCCCGCTTGCAAGGTTTCCCACAGGTTGGGCACGTGTGCACCCTCTGATCGGGCGGAGGGTCGGGGCGGGCGCGCCCCACCGCACCGGGCAGCGGTGGCTTCCCCCAGCCATACTGCTGCAACACCTGAAAGAGCGAGGGTAGGCTAGGCTTTATCAGGACGATGACCACAGTGTGTCTGTTAGTAGGTCACAGACGCCCGCACGCACTCACTACACAGCACTCAGCGATGAAATAAAGGCAGTTTGTAGCCACAACACGCGCATCCGCACGCACGCAGCAGGGACACTGGACGCAGACATCGGTGTGATTCATTGCGAAGATCAGTTCCACTACTGCATTCATCGTAAATACCGTTGTGCTATCATTTCCAGCGTAGGAGCCCATTGAACCATGAACCACAGCAAAAATCGGTGGAATCGGTGTGACAGCAGTACCCCTAACACAACCCACATCTATAACAAGGCATAGTTAAATTTGTTTTAAATATAAAAGTGACTGGCATCATTTGGAATGTTGCAACAAATGGCGACTAGAGTGGGACTTGAACCCAGATTCTTCCATTCCGGAGCTAGCGTCGTAACCACTAGGCTATCTAGACTCCCTGATGCAACCACCCTATTTGGGATATTATAGTTTTTAAGGGGGGGTGGGGGGTGGGGGTGTTACTGCTTAGATTAAGTCTGCGATTGCAATTCCCCAACCTTAATTAATTAAGCGAATGTATAAAAACATTAAAATAAATAACTATATTTCAAATCCGCACAAACCAGTGATAATTTTGTTTAATTACAAAATTAAATACCCCACCTTGATATTACCATGAACCACAGCAACAATAAAATCAGTACAGTATAACCCTGTTAAACCAAGCTCGGTTAAACCAAACGATCGGTTAATCCAATTTTTTTTCGACGGTCTGGCAAAATACTACCATTTACCATATAAAAAGGTTGGTTAAACCAAAGTTGGTTAAACCAAAGTCGGTTAATCCAAACAAAATTGTCGACCCCAGGCGTCTCCAGTATGGTTGAAGCAAACTTTCATGTGGTTATAAGGTCATCTGAGACCCCACTGACTTGTTTATATGATAAATCGTAGTATTTTGGCGGGCCGCCGAAAAAAGTTGGATTAACTGATCATTTGGTTTAACCAAGCTTCCTTTAACGGGGTTATACTGTATACATCACAAAAACAATAATCAAAGGGTCCCCATACATTGTATATTACATGTGCAATACACGCTAGCTCAAAGTCAAAGCTCGGTTAAACCAATGATCTGTTAATGCAAACAAATTTCTAGGGTCCCTTCAAGTTTGGTTTCACGGGGTTATACTGTATAGAGTTTAAACACTCCCCAGAGATTAACCACTCCCCATACCCAACGCACATTTATAACATGGCACCGGCGTGGTTATAGTAAAGTATAATATTTTTTAAAGGGGGGGGGAATACTTCTTGAGATTAAATCAGCGATTTAAATTGTGCATGCTTAATCAGCGAATATTTAAAAAATGTTTTTCTAAAAAAAAACACAAACCAGATATAATATATAGATATTAATTACAAGCCTAATGTAACTAAGTATGCCAGTCTAAATATTAGTTCTTGGTCCATAACCCCATTTACTCGAATAATCGTAGGAGCAGTTTTACTGACTATACACATTTTCATTTTCTTTTAATATTCAATCACAATTGCGAACTGAACGTCACTAATAGACAACATATATAATGTATATTTACATGAACACACTGAATTCTCCTTAAAGTATCCATAATTTATTCATTTCTACATAAATAATATTTCACACAAACACATCGAATGTACATCTGTAGAAGTATTCACGAGGTATCTCTTCACTTAGTGGAAACGATTCTAATGCTAATGTTCATGAAATGTGCACATAAGCATCCTATGTTACTTATTGTCAGCACCACCGCACACGATAACAAGACGTAACACATGTTATTGGAGAACGCCAACAAACACGAGGGGAACCGGTGTGACAGTTGGTCCTATTCAATCTGGTGACCTAGTGGTTAAGGCGCAGATGCACCCACCCACACATCCACTGGCCAAAGCCCCACTCCACAAGCCAAGACAGGCTCTAGAGTTGTCTCCAGGGCCTTTCAAGTTGTGTATTGTTGGCAGTAAGTAATGTCAGCATAATGTATTCACTGTGAATACAATTTACCTCGTCAAAGTAACTGTTTTTGCCAACAGTATTCCTTGTACAATTGACATTCAGTCTGTATGAATTTTTCCCTCGGGGCCTTTCAAGTTATACATTGTTGCCACCCGTAAATTGTTGGTTGATTCCAGCCTAATGTCTTTCCAACTGACATTTTTTCAGTAGACGCAAATTGCAAATGTACTGCGTCGGGGGTCATTATTATTTCTATATTTAATATATGATACATGAGGACTTCGTCCAAAAGTCTGCAAACCGTTCTGTGCATTCTTTTGGTGTCACGTGCCCGCTTTGTTGATGGATACGCTCAAAACTGCCCCAGGGTTGTCCGCGGTAACCAGATGGTTAAGTTTGACTATCAACTCCTGACTATCACATGTTGCACACATATCATCATTTGACCACAACCCATCGAAACTGCTCACAAAGTTATGTTGGTATGAGTTGAATTGAGTAAAAGGGGGCATATAGGCTAGATAGAATCGGTTCAGGATTTTGGAATCAGGTGTTTGCGTAAACTGATGAGGTGGTGCACATGGATTGGCTGGGGCACTGTGTATATCTAATAGGGTACTTGAAAGCCATACATGATCATGCCACGCCCACCCAGATAACAGACCCATTTCTAAGTCTCTTAGTGTGCCCATTAATGTACTTACATTTATTCCCTAATTGAACGACCACCTACCCCACTAACAACCTCTCATTCCTTGCTACTTTAAAAAATATTTTGTGTGGTTTCTCTAGTCTTTGTGTTGCCTGCTGAACATGAATTTGAAGCACCCCATCTTTATTTAATGAAAGCCTTTTCCCAGCTCTGCTTTCACTTTATAATTTGCTACCATCACTGCGTGCTAAACGTTTACTGAAAACTATTGTCCAGCTCTGCATCACATAATAATTTGCTATCGTCACTCTGCGCACTAAACATAGAGAACCTGGGATGGACTGCGACTGTTCTTGGTGGTTATTTCCCATGTTTGTAAATCTGACTTGGCCCGCCCGCCTACAGCACCACCTGCGGACGCGTGTGCTTCCGCTCGTGCCGGCGCCAGCTGCTCTGCACCGTGAAGCAGGTGCCACACACGCGGCATGAGTAGGGCTTCTCGCCCGTGTGGGTTCGCAGGTGCATTTTGAGGTGCTCGGCCCGCTTGAAGCCCTTCCCACAAGTGTGGCACTGGTGCGGCCTGTCGCTGTTGTCGCTAATATCTACTGTGTGCACCGTCCGCAGCTCGCACTCAGAGAGCTCTACACGTGCCGGCACCCGCGCCCAGGTGCACGGCGCCACCTGAAACAACCAGGGCAGGAGTCTGTAGGAAAAGCGGCAAAGGGGCGACAGGCTGTCAGGGGGAGGGGGGAGGGCTTCAGGAAATGTCAGGCTGGAATCGGATGGTATTATACATCAGTGGAATCAGCGAGCCGCGTATTCAATTAACGGGATACACTGCTACAACCCAACAACGTTGTTAAGTCACAGGCTGATCCACTGATATAACCCAACAACGTTGTTAAATCACAGGATGATCCACTGCTACAACCCAACAACGTTGCTAAGTCACAGGCTAAACTAACCAAATTGAAAAGAAATAATTGCCTAAGAATTAATATAGTAATGTCCAATCCTATGTATTGGTACAGCAGCTGTAGGCTGTAACGTTCCCGTCCGCTGTGTCCTCTTCACGTCAAGGAGTGCGGCCACCAAAACCAGGCACTTGGCAAAACCTGTCCTAATATGGACTCCTGCCATAATATGGAAACCCACCTCATCACCACAGCTCACATTTGAAGGTTTTTGTGTGCTACATTTGTACGATCAAGCAGTGGAAATTTCAGTTGCAGACGATCGACCGTCCTCACTCTCATCACCACACCGCACCCTAGTAAGGCTGAGTGAGTACCAGGCTAGGTCGCGACAAGTATAACATTGTCCATCATAGTAATGTCGAGTACCAGGCCAGTCTTGAGTCATTAATTGCACACTGCCGAACTGGATTCGAACTGCACGACCTGCCAAACAGTAAGCAGGCGCTCAGCTCACTTGGCAATCCCACCTGGTCCTCCAGTTCCACTAATAAATGACTCGCTGCAATCACCACAATCTAAATGCAACACCTGGAGGTCGCCTAATAAAACTTAGCGATGGAGTGAGGGGTGGGTCGGGCATATCAATGCATCACTTTGCCGCAGACAATCTTCCAACACTACCCCACCGTGTTCCTCCTGAGGGGTGCTTGGGAGCGGCTCTGCCCGTGGATCAGAGGGGCACGCCCTCTATCGCTGCGGCCAGTGCGGGCGCCAGAGCAGGCTGGTCTACTTGGAGCCGGCGTACAACATGGGTCATGGAGTGCTTCTTCAGGTGGGAAGTTTGCCCGAACGACTTGCCACACAAATCACAGTGGTACGGCCTCTCGCCCGTGTGTGTCCGCATGTGAATCGTGAGGTGGTCTTTCCGTTTGAAGGCTTTACCGCAAAACTGACAGTCGAAGCGCCTCGCCTCACCGGGCCTACCACCTAACCAGCCCGCCTGCCTTTTGGGTGCTCGCCACCATTTGAACGCCACCACCTGAAAGAGGCATGGCAGTTTGGTCTTTATAGGCAAAGAATTAGGGGGAGAGGGAAGTTTCCAGATGCGAAAACATTCACACGTTTTACTAGTCAACTAGCGCAATCAACACTAAACCAGGGTTTAGACTTTCAAACAGCGACATCCAATGTAATGTTGTTGATCACATTGAAACCAAGCGCCACTCCCAGTTCGAAACCCAACCACTAACCATAGCCTGGCATGACAAAGCATAACCAGGCACACTCTACCACTAGCAACAGCCGCACATCCATTCCCCCAGTTATTTGTCGCCGCTCATAGCAGCTCTAGGTGCTTCGCCCTGACCACGTGGGTGAGCGCATGTTTCTTTAGGTGGGACGTCTGCCCGAACGTCTTGCCACACACTTTACAGTGGTAGGGCCGCTCCCCCGTGTGTGTCCTCACATGTTTCTTTAGGTGCTCATTCCGTTTGAAGGTCTTTCCGCATGTCTCACAGGCGTAAGGCCTCTCCTGGTCGTCCGGACAACCCAACCCTCCAGACTGCCTTAAGGCTGGCCACCATGCATACGACACCACCTGAAAGAGCATGGCAAGCTTGGCTTTACGGAAAACCACAAATATGTGTACACAGGGTGGAAGATTAGTCATTATTGTAGTCTGTGGAGCACTCGCCTGTCATTATAGGGACATAAGAGTGTTGTCTGATAGCAGGTTTAAACAATGGGATAGAGGTGGGCTGGGGCTATCATTGAGACGGCTACAGCATTGTTCATGGGCCTGGTGCCCATTGGCATTACAGAGCCCATTAACCGAGTAATTATAGGACGGTAGGGGATTTAGGTAGCGTTGAATTATCGGTGAATTTATATCTTAAATACATGTGAGGTGCGCTACAGTTGGTATGGTTACATGGATGGACTTCCTACACATGCATTATTATTATACACACCAGTGGCAAACGTGGTATTCACGGCAGTCTCTCAGAACTACCCAAGTCTCATCCATAACTTCAACCCGGTGTTGTGGTTTCCCAGGGGCACCAGTTTCCCAGGGACACATTGCTTCTGCACATGCGTCAAAATCGAACAGCATCATCACTAACCTTATAATTTAATGTTTTTGGTAAAGATGTTTTCTATATGTGTACCAAACGATTTGTTTCTAGGTGGTGTCATTTTAGAGATATTTAACTTTTCCTGTATTTTATGTATGAAGATTGCTCACGGCCATTGACAATGCCTTGAGTTGGACGGTACACGCAGTGAAAAACATTAGTTTTTATTCAAAATTAATAGAAATCAAGAACCCTAACCGTATCAATTTAATATAATCTTAATGGTAAAGATGTTTTCTATATGTGTACGAAGCGATTTGTTTCTAGGTGGTGTAATTTTAGAGATATTTGATTTTTTTCTGTATGAAGATTTGCTCACGGCCGTTGACACGGCATTTGAATGGAATTGTCCCTGGCAAACTGGTGTCCCTCGGAATCCGCAACACCGGCAGGGAAAGCAACATCTGTATACCACCAACAAAAAAACAAAAATGTCCTGGCAAACTACGACACTAAAAATGAAACATAAAAACCACAGCTAAGGTTAGTCAGCCCTTAGCATTTACCAAATCTGTCTGGTGTCCATTTTATGCGGATATTTTTGTTTGTCGTTTATGTTTGGTTTTTCTCTGATTTTTTTCTCATGGGGGGCGGGGTGTGTGTGTGGGGGCGGGGGGGGGGGAGCCAAACGCACATTTTTCTGGCGCAAGCTGGTGGGGTCTGGTTGGTTGGATTTTTACGTCCTGGGGACATCTGAGGTCATATCAGGACAGGTAGATTGTCCAGGGAATATTTTAGTTTGGTGGTTTTGGGTTGTTTTTTTAGGGGCAAGGGGGGCAATAGATCATGCGATCGGCATCAACACATCGCAACTCAGTGTGCACCATCTACGTCAGGACTTCCAGGGGTGGTGTGCACACTGTATTCAGGCACACTGACAACCCTAATGCTGCCAGGCGACACTGACAGTAAATGGCTATGCAGACTTCTGCTACAGGCAGGGAAGGACATTGGGTGGTGTCGTTTATTTAATTTAATTTACGGTATGTCCAGATACCGGTATTCTCAACACCAATCGTCCGGGTGGTGGCGGTGGTAGTATTCTGGACTTTGCATGCGTGATTACCGGAAATGCTATAAAACAACCTTTTAAAAACGAAAGACTGGCACAAAAGACTGGTTACCCCCCGCCCCCATGATTTGTGAAACAGGAACATGTCCATTTAAGGAATATTTACTCCGGTGGAATCACGAGGGCACCAAGTATAAACGATAGGACATGCAGGTGGAATACACAATTAGGGAATGCCGTTTTGCAAGCGTTAAGCGCATTGCCTCGAAACCACCATTAGCACCCGATGAAACTAGTGCTTTTACTGTAAAGTAGCCATTTAACCCATAGTAAGATTTCAAATATGTTGTCACTGATATAATGTCACACAAACAGAC
Organism: Branchipolynoe longqiensis; assembly: GCA_030323885.1. NCBI lineage: Eukaryota > Metazoa > Annelida > Polychaeta > Phyllodocida > Polynoidae > Branchipolynoe > Branchipolynoe longqiensis. The sequence goes on along the minus strand of CM059188.1, from coordinate 94,894,247 downwards.
CCACTCTATATACCTTGTCCACTGTGCAGGCGTCAGACTTAGGCTACGGTTTTAAAAGACTCAAAACTATAAATCCAGTTGGTAGCCCGTATAGTTCAAACTATGGCACACTGAACAATATTCTACACCACAGCTACACAGGTGTTACTAGGACTAGGTGACCGCAAAGTCCACGCTGAGGCTGCAGCTACTTGGCTGGTCGCTGTTTGAGCAGTGCTATCCCACTGCCACGTGGATTAGAGAATGTTTCTTGAGGTGACAGGTTTCCCTGAAGGACTTTCCACACACATGGCAGGGGTAGGGCCGTTCGCCAGTGTGGGTCCGATTGTGTTTCTTTAGGTGCTCTTTCCGTTTGAAGGCTTTCCCGCATATCTGACAGTCGAAGCGCCTCACTTCCTCCAGCCTACCCACCCCGCCACGAGACTTATGTCTATAAGGAGTCCGCCATGTAAACGTCACCACCTGAAAGAGGCACGGCAAGCTTGTCTTTACAGAAACCAGGACTTTACACACAGGGGAAGGGGGAAGGAGTCACCTAGTGGCAGGCAGACAGGCAAGTAGGCAGGCAAGCAGACAGGCAGGCACACTGGGTCATGGCCTTGATGGATTTGGGGGTTCGATGGGCAGAGCTGCACTTTGGTATCAATCAATCAGATCAGTCGATCCCGTTATTGATTACAATAAACCATGCTTGGTGACTTAAAGGAAACACAACCTCAATAATAGGATACACAGGGAACCATGGGTTTACGTGTCCGGCAATCCCACTGTGGTGAATCAGAAGCAGTTATTCAATCCCACTATAATGAAGTTATTTCCCCACACCAACTTCACACTAGGACTGTGTATATTTCAGGGAGGAACCAACGCCGAATCTTGGATCCGATTGCATTTATTGTGTTTATTTTTTAGAAGGTACATTCACTCCAATTATATGAAGATGGTACTGCCGAGTACCGCAGACAAATTACATACAGTCTACATCTTTTATTATATTTTATATATTGTATCACATCATGAACAGAGTTTCCAAGACTCATAAATCTGCAAGTAAAAAATACTATGGAAAATAAACATCAATTAAAAACTCCCCCCCCCCCCTCAACCGAAAGTAAACTTAATAAAAATGCAAAAATTGCATTATGCGATTCTGTCATGGTGGAATTTTAAATTTAGGTGTGGTGCCATAAAGCAAATACATTCATAGAACGGACACATTAATTGTGCACATAAAATTACAAAGTCACCGAAGTGGTATTTTAGCTTGATTAGAAAATGGCAAGTTTACTGGAACGTATTATATGGCTTAATAATTAAAAATCATAACTGTAGTTATATGCACTGACCTCTCAGACAAAGAGCCACGTGCAGACAGGTAGGCATGGACAGAGTGATTGCACAAGGGTGCCTAGATAGTGTAATTGTTGCCATACCAGTCCCAGAATGGTTAAAAAGTGTGGGTTCGAACCCTGTTTGGGCACAATATTTCCCATTTCATCACCCACCCCACGAAAAGTTTCCATGAGCAGAAGCAAGTACAAACTACACACTGTACGGTTGATGAATCTACCATGTGTATATATGTAAGTGCATTGTCTGTATGTAACTGTAAGCATTAAACGACTTGAGGAGGTAAACCATTTAAAAGAGCTACAATACCAGGGGGACGAGTTTAAGGTCTGTACTGACCTTTCAGGCAAGGAGCCATATAGGCAGATAGGTGTGAATAGGGTGATTGCATCAGGAAGCTTAGATAGCATAATCGTTAGCCCATTAACCCCAGAATGAAGTCTGGGTTCGAAATCTTAGAGGCAATACTTCCTAATTTCATCACCCCCACGACAGTACCAGTAAGTCTTGACCTAGCGATACTAACATATCTGCAGTTTGTTTCCTTTTTCTGTTTGAGGGGTGGGGGTCGGTAGGGCAAAGGCATCAACCTCCATTAGATTTAGTGTAAAGTCACACGGACTCAATTATTTGAGAGAAAAAATATTTTAAAATGTCACCATGAGAATCAATTTCCAGTAAATGCTTAAAAACGTTAAAAATGGAAATCCTTTGACGGATTATTGTTTGTATAGATTCACATCATAACGTCAGTTGAAACAGATCTCCACCAGTAACCAGACTATTTAAGTGACTTCTTCGACCGCTGTGCGCCAACTACCCGTTATGGCCTTATCACTAGCAGACTGTTTGCAAACTTCAGTGCGGTGCTTCACCGGTGGTTGGCCGGGAGTCCTTGTTCTGCGGTCACGTTGTGCTTCCTCACGTGTTTCCGCAGATTGCTGCCATCGGCGAAGCTGGAACCACACACGGGACAACTGTAAGGTTTCTCCCCCGTGTGTGTCCGCAAGTGCAGCTTTAGGTGGTCGGCCCGCTTGAACGGCTTGGCGCAGGTGGGACATGTGTGAGTCCTGCTCTCCACCCCGTGGGAAGTCTGCGGCATCAGCCACGAGTTGAGAAGCTGCTGCTGCTGCTGCTGCTGCCTCAACTGCCGCCCCACCCACTGCCCGCCGCCGCCCCGCACCACACTCGGCAGCATCTGAAACAGCGACGGGCAGCTGCGGTCACCAAGAGAACTCGCGATAGCACAGAGTGGTACAAGGACCACAAGGTCAGCAGAACACTACGGAGGCGGCGAGTCACGGGGGGTGGGCGGCGCCATTGTGACCAGGCAGGATGTCTTTGTGTATCGCAGAGACATGCCGCTTGTAGGCAAAGGCCCGTGAGAAGGTGGCGCCACAGTGGCAGCACTGGTAGGGCTTCTCGCCCGTGTGGGTCATCATGTGCCTCTTCATATTGCTCGTGTCGTGGATGTGGCGCCCGCAAAACTGACAGATGTGTCTCGGGGCGGGGGCGGGGCCGATGTCGGGCGCGCCCCGGGGTGTGGTCCCCGGCGGGCGGGCAGAGCCGCATCTAAGGACGGACCAGCCCCTGGAGGCCTGCAATGTCAAGCAAGAGACGACAACCATGTACTACCGCGCGTTTGCTCGGCTAGCCGTCAGCCCAGGGCCACCGGACTAATGCTGTATCACCCACCCCATACCACCAACCCTCACTCACCTCGAAACCCCCAGAATATTGAAAATAAATGATGAATCGCTTCAATTAGCTCTCTTTTTGTCTTCTTTAAAAACTGGCCTGTAATCCCCCCCCCCCCCCCATATGTAAAAATAAATAAGCCTAAGTCAGTTCTACCGCGAACCGCTACTCTGAGCGGCAGGCGCGGGCTCGGGCTCGGCCTTCACAAGAGGCCGCCCCGGCTGGGGAACTGCATGGATCTTTGTCAGGTGGCGCCTGTAGCTGAAGGAACGCGCGAAGCTGGCGTCGCAGAAGGTGCACACGAAAGGCTTCTCGCCGGTGTGCGTCAACAGGTGGCGCTTCAGGTCGCACGCCGTGCTCACCACGCGCGCGCACACCCCGCATGTCCGGTCACCAGCACCACCACCACCCCAGTCACCCCGCCCGGGCACGACCCCCGCCCGCCGGGCCTCGCCCGGGGGCTGCCGCCGCGGCCCGAGGCTCCCCAGTCCCGTGTCGCGACCCTGAAAGACCAAAAGAAACGCCCCGACTCTTTTACTGTTGCGTGCCTCTGGAGTGCGTGTCAGTTTGCTTCTGGTTTCGATTACAGTTTATATAGATTATTAAATAAAAGACCAAAAAAACGCATTCAAAATAAAAAATCTGTGACTGCGTGGGAATCCTGATCAACGAACGACCCACCTTGCACAAAGCTGCCGACTGACTGACTGTGGTTTCGTTAATATTTGTACAAACTAAAACAATAATAACATTTCAAGATTAAAAAATCATTCTTAAAAAAAACAAAAAACCTACTAAATTGTTACACCGGTATTGTCCAACTGCCCCTCCTATGGCACCCAACGTGCTGAGTGCTTGCGCGGTCCAGTCTGACACGGCACAAGTGGCCGCTAAACCGGCGCCGCCGGAAGTAAAGTCTGCTTAAACAGGCCGCGGGGCGGCCAGTCATCCCAAGGGACCCGGGTCAGAGAGCAGCAGCATCTCTCCGTTCTCGGAGATGTGCTTCCTAGTGAAGTGTCTCTTTAAGTGGTCTGCCCGCGCGAAGCGACTCGGGCAGTGTGGGCAGTGGTAGGGTTTCTCGCCCGTGTGAGTCAGGATGTGACGTTTCAAGTCACAGGGGTTTTTCACCACGCGCCCACACACATCGCAGCTCCTGCCGCCTCCCACACGCCCCTTGCTCCAGTCGTCGCCTGCCAACTGGTTCAGGGGCTTGGACGACCCTATGCCCGTGACGAGAGTCTGAAAGACCAAAAGAAGGGCCCCTCTTTTACTGTTTCGTGTCTATGGACTGTGCGCGGTGGAAGCTGCAACTGATGTGGGTAGGACGAGGTTGGGGGTGGCGGGGGGGGGGGGGGTCACACGGGTGTGAATGTCACCGTCGCTATGCAGGTAGCCTGGACACGGGTGGTGTGTGAGTGTAGCCACATCATCTCAACATACAAAATGGACGCTTCGATGGTCTAGGGCGGCACCGAGGAAGGAAACAAAAGATCACAAGACAACTCAGATGTGTGCGTCGGGATGTCTCAACATTTAATCGACTATAAAAATCCTGTAATACAAGTGCATGGCAACATGGTATCAGGTATGAAAATACTATTTGCATCCGTTTTTGTGCTTTCTAAACAAACAAAAAAGTCTCTGGCTACGGTATTGTCTCTCTTTTAGCTGGACTCACCTCACGATCAGACCTACGGGTGTGTTATACATCAATATCACCTAACATCGCCAAGTCCTACAGGTCGCCACCAGCCACGTCGAATGTATATTTATATAACTTCAACCGTCGCTTCTAGAGGGGTCAACAGACCTCCAAAGCCTTGGTTCTGTGAATGTGGGCAAGTCAGTCAATGAGGAGTGTGGCACTGGGTGTGTGATAAGACCTCAGTCAATTGTTGGTTGGTGGTTTTACGTCCTAGCAACATCTAAGGTCATATCAGTCAAAGTCGATGGTGTGTACAAATGGCGGGGGCGTGTCCTCCACGTCGACAATGACGTCCGCCTCGGGCAGGCCGTCGTGAGGGATGAGCGACAGCCCGCTATAGTCAACGACTCCATTGCCATGCTGGGTATGTTTGTTTGTGACATGTCTCTTCAGGTGGTCGGCCCGCGAGAACCTGCTCGGGCACTGGGTGCAGTGGAACGGCTTGTCGCCCGAGTGCGACACCTGGTGGCGCCGCAACTTCCAGGGGTTCTCGAAGGTGAGCCCACAAGTGAGGCACTCGCTACGTTTTTTGTTTGCCTTAGGCTCGCTCATCCAAATCTTGTTAAGGCGGTCGCTAACCCCGCCTCCGACATAAGTCGTCTGGAATTGAAACACGGAAAGCACGAGTTAAATGGTTGCGGCTAGCTGGCTGGCTGCTCGCGCATTCTGGGCCGGGCATGACTTGTCTGCTCGGCGGGCCGACGGCTGACGGGCGCAAAACCGCAAAAACAAACTTCTCGTTTGACCAGAGATGATCTGCTGTAGTTGAATGGCTGATGACTATCAAGTTGCCTTTCTTTTGTTGTTAAAATAATTTGTTTAATGTTTTCAATGTTGGCACATCTTCCGATCACAATCTATTACACGGACAACATATGGTTCCATATTCGACAGAATAATTTTTGTTTTGTTAATAATTTTGTTATATCCGAAGTGCAGATATTCCCACATCACCAATCTTGTAATTCTCCGTATACAAATAGATAAGCAAACGTAATGTTCTATAGAAGTTTACCACGATGTAGGTCAACGAATCTAGATCAAACGTCTCTTATTGCAAGGCGAGCTTATAGTGGTCAGCAAATATACACTTTGTTGTATTGAATTGCTAAAATGAGATAAGATCATAGAATATGTTCCATCATGATTTGGTTTCGATTTCTTTTGCAGCTATTCCTTTCACATTGGCTGTAGTTTTCAGTTCTATTCACTTCGATATCCACGTTTCACATTCCACGTCAATACACAAATAAAACAACCCCAAAACAATAGCAGAACACGGGGTGACCCATTGACCCTTCCCACCTCGCATTCTCTCGTGTCTACTCAGTGCTCCAGTCCCTCCTCCAAGGGGATGGGAAACCAGTGACCAGTGCCACTCCTCCTTCCCGAACCTCTTCCGTTTGTTTCCCCCATTTTCCCGACAGATGGCGCTTATTTATTCATAGGACAGTCAGTCGTCATTTGTGCACAGTTGCAATGTGCCGCTTGAGGTGGTCAAGGCGGGAGAAGGTCGCCTCGCACTGCGAGCAGCGGTACGGCCGTTCTCCCGTGTGCGAGATCTGGTGGCGCCTGAGCCGGTAAGTACTGGGGAACCCCTGCCCGCAGTGCGAGCACTCATAGATGCGCTCGCCGGACCTCCCCCCACCGCCGCTGCCCGCCGGCGTAACGACCAGCCCAGTCTGCTGAAGCCACGGCGGCGACAGGGTAGGGTCCAGCTCATTCAAGACCAAGCCCTGCAATTAGACAGGGAAAACGATTCGTTATGGACCAGGTTTCCTCTCAACGGACGAACGTGGCGAGTGGAGTCATCACGGTGATGGACCACTAAGCTGGTTGCGTACTGGAGGAGGCAGATTACCATCCGGTCGGGCCGAATACCTGAAGGAGCGGTGCGCAGGCTGCCCCAGCCACCCGGCCTGCTGCTACTTGGCCGGTCCGTGCGCAGTCTCCGCATGCCTCTTCAGGTTATCTGCCCTGGAGAAGCGTGCCTGGCAGGAGGCGCAGACATAAGGCCTGCTGCCCGTGTGAGTCTTGAGGTGCCGCTGGTATTGGCACATGACCAGCTTCCCGCAGTAGGGACACTCCCTGCTCCTGTTCTGCTCACCACTCACACTGCTGTAAGCCACCATACCCGGCCCTGACAGTCCCATCTGGATAACAAAACAAACACCACCGTTTACTACCAGCAATCAGCTGTCAAAAGTGGCACTTATCGCGCTGCTTATATGGCTTGTTACTGCTGCGCGACACTTTCACAGCCACAGCCACTGTATTATGTTGTTACTTATACCAGATTTTAAATTTAAAACACTGGTTTCCGAGCATGTGATATATTTGCATTTTGGGTTGGTTTTTTTGGGGGGGTGGGGGGGGGGGGGAAATTTACGTCTTGGCACATCTACGGTCATATCAGGATATTTAACGCCGTAACAATGCACACTAATGGTAACTTCACTAGTACACCTGGCCACTGGCACCATGACCCATTTCCCACTGCTACATGACCCTAATACTGAATAAACACCATGACCCGATTTCCTAATGCTACATGACCCTAATACTGAACAAACCAGTCCTTGCCCTACCCTGGGAGCTGTGGGTGTTTAACAGCAGCCCAACAGACAGTAGCGGTGGAGGTGTTTAGCTCCCTAGTCTGCCAGGCTGGTTAGCACTAACTACAGTCCTAAGTCATCGGCACTTGACTCCAGTTTAATGCCAGATGGCGGCCCCAGTGCCAGGCCTTCAGCCCCTTGAGGATACTCGAGCTTGTGCTTAACGCGGACATGTCGCCTCAGGGTGCCCATCTGCGTAAAGCCCTTGCCACAGGTGCGGCAGCTGTAGGGCCTCTCGCCCGTATGCGTGCGCATGTGCAATTTGAGGTGCTCGTAGCGCTTGCACTGCTTGGCGCACAAGGGGCAGGTGAGGCGGTGTCTGTGCGTGTCGCCGCCAGGGGGCGCCCTCTGGCGGATGGGTAACTCGGCCTGCTGCTGGGCTGCGCTATCAGTCATCTGCAATAGCGAGGGAGCCATGCCTGTAGCGGACCGTCCACATGCAGCGTTAAAGGCTGGACCCTGACTATAATTATAAAAAGACCAGGACAGCGGTCCAACACCCCCCCCCCCGCACCTCCCCTACCTTCAAACTCAACTGGTCTTCACAGCGCACTCTATATGGGAAAATTACCCCCGAACTAGGTTGCTAATCATTTTCATTAGCGCCACATGTTTATGAAGTCAGTAAATACAAATAGCAGTCATGGGAAATTAACAACTATCAATTGAAATAGCCAAATGCATTGGAGCTGGTGAGTGACAGGTAGCAAATGTCTACTCAGTGTTTGCAAAGATCCACCACATAGCCAGAAACCACATAGTGCCACTCAGTTAAGTGATTGGTGGGCACAGGAGAGCTATAAACAATGGAGACAGCACCACGCGACCTCCTGAAGTACCTCCACCCTCCCCCAAATAAGAATGACTGAGGACAATGGTCTTAATTGGCAGCCAACCAGTTCGTCCTGCTGCTGAGAGTGTAGCCGTTAACGAAGACCAGCTACTGGTCCACAAACCCAGCATCACAAGGCGGACCACGCCAACTGGCATCAACTCACAACTCGATGAGTCTAGTCACCATGTCACCGACAGTAAACTCAGGGATGAAAGTGGTCTCCGACAAAAATCGCGGAAATCGGGTATGTTCCGACAGAACCAAGCATGGTTATCAGCATTCGAAATAAGAGCTTGTCTGCTCGTCTGGGACAAGTGAAAATTCAGACGGACAAGTGAAAATCACACCTGACTTGTCCGGCGAACAAGTAATTTTTTTTCTGCTTATTTCCGCCACTGGTTATCATAGCAACGGTGAATTTCCGCGAAAATTCGGAACCCCCCACCAGGATTAGCATTGTGAGGGAATCGCGGAAAATTCCCGGAAGTCTGGTTTCATCCACTACTCTCCTAGCATCATTACATTGATCAGTCAGTACAGACCATCCTTGGAGAGCACTGCACTGTCCTTGTTGTGACTATTATCGCCAAATGCCATGGTGAACTTTATGTTAGAGTTTTCTGTTCTATTAACATCTACGGTCATATAAGAATTGGATTCAAACTAGCCAATTGCTGTCATATCTATTGGCATTTTGTTAAATTAATCGGTGCATATAATGAAAATAGCGGAAATCCGCGGAGATCTTTCATCCATGAGTAACGCATTATACAAATAACAGTATCGGGGGATTGTTAGAGATGTAATGCTTTCTCAACATATGGATACCTCAGGGACCTTTCCAAATGTGTTTCAACCTTAGACGTGCAGATTTAAAGTGGTGGGGCAAGAAATTATTCAAGTGAGGTTATCCGTGTTTCTTCTTAGCAAATATGTTGCATGCAAAGAGGGTTTCAGTTTCCAGAGTAGCTTAGATGTGGGGGCACATGGCTTAGACTGAGTACAGATGAAAAATGACGAATCAACAATTCGCAACTTCTTAATAATCTAGTAACACGCCATATTGGGTGGTACACCATTGCAAAAACATAACAACAACTTACAAATGCTGATGTTTGGAGTTGTGTATTATTACCATTAAGGTATAGTATCAACAGGCATAATACAAATAATTCCGAGTACCATTAGTTGTGTGTAAAATACCATCACACTGAAATTAACATCATGCACCTTATGAAGCAGAAGACTGTATCTATTTTTTTTAAAGTGTTTGATCAGTCTTGGCCATAGCAAATGATACAAGATAATGCTGCCTTCTCTTGACTGAACGGAAGGATATACGTCCCGTCAAACTAAACCATCGTGTCTAAAATATATATATATACAATACAAATCAATTTGCAGAAATAGAAAAAATTGATGTGCATGGAATTTAAATTCAAATGAAAAGTATGAGTCCCAAGCTATCTATATCAGTCACTTAAATCATATAGCCAGACCGAATCGATACTCATATCATCAGGTCCCTCATATAATCACAGGTCTTCAATAGGCAACGGTGTCCTTGATACACAATATTGAATATCCATTGTGTTGTGTGTGTTGGTGTGCACGTGTGTTGGTGTGTACGTGTGTGTGTGTGTGTGTATGTGTGTGTGTTGGGGGTGGATGGTGGTAGTAGTAGTAGTAGTGGGGAAAGGTGGTAGGTAATATTGAAGGGGGCCATTATTTAATAATGTCTTCCTCAAACTCGTCCTTGACTATATAGTGGTGTTGGGTGAGTGCCTTGGTGGCTGCGGGTCCATCCAGCTTATGCACAGTTTTGACGTGGCGGTTCAGCGTGCCCGGCTGCACAAAGCGTTGACCGCACAGAGTGCATGCGTGTGGCTTTTCGCCTGTGTGGGTCATGAGGTGGCGCCTTTTGTCCTGTACATACCGGATAATGCGCGCGCAGTACGGACATTGCCAGGGCTTGCCAGCGCGCTTAGCAGCGTGCGCCATGTCCCCCACATCGTAATTACTCTGCAACAACCAGAAAAGGGACAACAGTTGAGACTGCTCATGGTGAAGACAGCTTTGTGACGTGGCGTGGCGGGGGGTTGTGCTGGTTCTTTATATGTCTATTCAGATTGCCCGACTGATTGAAGCATTTCTTACAGTACCGACACTGGTGGGGCTTGTCACCAGTATGCGTCAGCATGTGCCGCTTTAGGTCTTTGCTTATGGACATGACCTTCCCACAGAAAGGGCACTGTCCTGCCGGGGAAGCAGACAACGAGGTGTGAGGGGTGTGCGCGGCCTGGTGGCCCGACACTGGGACCCAGGTGTCTGGTACACCAACCAAGTCCTCCTGAAACAAACCAAAAGGGGAACCCTTCAGAAATGTGGCACACGCCAACAGACAGTAGCAAACAGAGCGGCCTGCAGGGTCTGCTTCTTTTCTTTTCTTTCTTTGTTAAAATATCTATTTTGGATGATGAATTATATAAAAGCACATTTTCCAGATGCTTGTTGTTCTCGGAAGATATTTCAAGTCTCATCGAGCACAGTGCCATGTTGCTAGGACATAAAACCCAACAAACTATCAATCAAACATACACTGAATGTATTCGTTTCTGTGGGGGTGTGTGTAGGGTGCAATTCCTAGATAGGCTGGCGACCTTTAAATCTCCCTCCTCTTTGTTGGATCAGCAAGGATGGCATGAGGTGTACACAATGAAATGTCTGAAAAACCTGAAGGCATTTTCTGGCTCATAAAGTGAAGTAAAAACACCATGCCATGACAAGTGTGCCCATCTCCCTATACCTCCAAACGCCATTTCCAGATAGAAAATACTTACTCGAAACTAGCGTCAATATGTCCATTTGAATGGATACCGCCTTCTACGTACAACAGTAGAAGGCACCAACATATTCTTATTTCTTAAATTTACATTTCCTTGCATTTTCCAGTACGGTGGCTTCCTTGTCATTCAAAACACACTCACTGCAATAGGAAGTAAATCTCGTGCCTCTACCAATATCCATGGACAAGTCCAAGTCATGTGCTCAACGCTTATGAGCTGAGGAAGGGAGGAGCATGGTGGGCTGGGGGACAAAAGGCCACGTCCAGAATAGTCCCACCAGGGCGGCAGCACTTCACACAACTACCAGGCGCAAGATAAGGGTAACAGCCCTAAATTTAACGCACAATCAACAAGGGTTTTTAATCGCTGGCTGATGTTGAGCCAAATGAGTCTTATATATGTCAGACCTTGAAAAGCCCTCAAGACAAATAGGGCACTTAAAGGGCATCTGCGCCGCGTGCCGCTTACGGTGCCGCGCCAGGTTGCTGCGGTGCACAAAGGTCTCCCCGCAAACCTCGCAGGGGTGAGTCTTGCCCACGTGGCACGCCTCGTGCTGCTTGAGGCGCGTCTTTGTGGGGAACTCCTTCCCGCACGTGAGGCACTCGTGCGGGCAGCAGCCCCCGGTCCCCCTCCGCCGGGCCTGCCTGGAATAGAGACCCTGCAATCACAAGCAGAGACTCGCGTCAGACAGCCGCCTAGACCAGTGCCATGTGCGCCCCCCCCCCCCCCCGCCTCCCCCCATCTCCACTCCCAAGTGCCCGACTCACGGGATGTGGGCGTGGCCGTCCGGCACCGTCTTAGAGCCGCACCACTGGCTATTTGTTAGATCGGTGAGCTCAACTCGCTTCAAGAAAGCGCAACTATCGGGATGCTTCAGTTTCTGGTGCCGCTTCATACTGCCCGCCCGGGTGAAGCTCGTGCCGCAAAGTTTGCACAGGTACGGCTTCACACCCGCGTGGGTCCCCAGGTGGCGCTGCAGGTTGGCAGGGCAGCTGAAAACCTGACCGCAGGTGCAACACTGGTCCCGCTGCGGGTGGGAGGGTGGCAGTGTTGGTGGGTGTGTTGGTGAGGTGTACTCCTCCTGAAATGACCCAAAGATCCCACTGTCAGCAGTCACTAGGAAACCACACACACTCCAGGACTGCCACCCCACTCAAAACTATGGACTATTGATAATGGGTCCTTTGCTAATGAGTAAAAGTATCAAAACATAAAACTCGTACCCCACTTAAAACAGCATGCAAAGTTGACAAGTCCGTTGCAAATGAGTAAAAGTATCAAAACATAAAACTACCATGGTATAAATGAGCAATAACTGCCTCCGGATTAGTAGTCATAATAGCACACTCTCAAATATCCAAAACACACTGCACACACGGATATTTTGTAGCTTATCTTGTGAAACCCATTCAGTCTCAGCGAATCCTTCGTGAGCCCGCCTGAAGGGTAGGTAACTAACTGCCCCACCCCCAATTGTTCCCCTTGTATGTACATTTATAACAAAAATAACCCACATCTACCACAAAAGTAACCAACATGTTGGCAACCCATCATCCTCGGAACCCATCCAACCTAAAACCAGCAAAATTACCACCATTGTATTTTAAGGACAGTGGAGACTTCAGCACACTTTACTTACATCATGTTAAATACACTAAGTAGCTTCCCACAATGTCCGAATTCCCGCAACATTTGGATATTTTTTTGTATCACTCAATATAGCTGTTACATATTGAAGACCAGTAAAGGTCCCAGCCACTAATTTGTTTAACCTTTTTCTTTCTTTTCAGTTTAGTATTCATGCTGGAGTGTGGTGGGGAAAGCAGACCTGCCATTTAAAGATTCATTATTTGATGGTGACTATATGGCTGGTGGACAACAAAGGCCATATTCATGGGGAGTAGTTCTTTTAGAGAAGCAACACCGCCAGTCACTACTAGGATAGTTGTCATTCAGGATATGTAGGTGGGTCAAAGAAGTCTTCGTACAACGGCGTTTATCAACTGTTGGATTGCAATCATAAGTCTGCAGATAAAATAAATGAACGGCCAAAAAGATAGTAACCATGCATTGTATTGCTTTTATTGTCATTGTATTCAAAGTAATGTGACAATCTGTGTATATATATATCGACAGTCTGTATATAATCCTCTATTCAATAAGAAAGGCATATATGCTTCTTTTAATGATAAGGTGGAGGGGTGCATGACTGAAAACAAAAGCAGCCCAACAAGATAGCTCATCATTGTGATGTGCCGACTTGTGCTCCCACGGTAACGAGTCTATAGAAGCTGCTCAATGTTCTGTGTCGAGTTGGGGACCATCCAACTCATGTTCCCATAGTAACTATAGAAGCTGCTCAATGTTGGGGACCATAAGGCCAGCGTGCTGTGAGGCGGCATGCCTCTTTAAGTGGTTCGACTGTGTGAACGACACCCCGCACACACCACACCTGTACGGACGCTCCCCAGAATGGGTGCGCATGTGCCTGCGCAAGTTCCCCACGTGTTTGAACACCTGGCCACAAACATGGCACTCCCCGGGGGCCTGACTACCCGGCGGTGGCGGCTGCTTGGGGCCCGCCCTCCGGGGGGAGGGGGTTTGCGGCAGGCCGCCGCCGAGGCTGTACAAGAGGCCATCCCTCGGGCACAGCACTCCCACCTGGAAAAGGCAACCCATATGGTCGGTCAGAGGTGCACGGCCTAGGCCACCGGAGGATAGGGGCACTCACTAGGCAGGGGATGAGCGTCACCCCTAACATATATTATATAATGATCTTTATTCTTTCAATAATTAAAATAGGAAATTGGATCTAGCTACATCGCTAAGCATTGGTGGAAATTACCCATGAAGAGTGGGGGAAACCGGGAACCCAAGGAATATCGGAAATTTCTCAATTTCAGCTCTGATTAAGGAAGTTAGCTTCTACTCTCACTAATTTGGTGCATGGTGGGAGGTAAACCGCGACACTGCACTTCACAAACAGAAGTCAGCGACAATACGCCAATAGAGCAAGTTAAATACTGCACTCGGCGTTGTCGGACATGGGGAGATCAGTGGTTAGATTGGTGATGGTTTAAAGTCTTGTCAGCAGCAAGAAAACCAGAATCGTGGACCAACACAAATGGTAGCGGTTCAAGGGTTTACTGCCTCAACGTCTCGATAAGATGTGCACACCAAAGTAGAAAACAGCAATACATTTGGACAGGCAGAATGAGCTTCCTAATGCACCGTCTATGTTAGCCGTTATGTCAATTATCTTAATTAAAACAAATATAGATGTATGTATATTTCTTTGTCGAAAAGGCAGGTTTTCAGGAATAGAAATACATGTATATTTCTGTCAGAAGAATACGTTTTGGGTTTGGAGTTCCATGTACATTTCTGTCAAAAGGACAAATTCTGAGTATAGAGATGCATGTATATTCATGTCAGAATGACAATTTTGGGACATAGAGCTACATGTATATTTCTGCCAGAATGACATTTTGGGTATATGTAGAGATGCATGTATGTTTCTGTCAAGTTTTAGGGTATAGAGGTGAATGTACATTTCTGTGAAAAGGACGTTTTGCTGTAGACAGATCCATGTATATTTCTTAATCAGAATGACCGGTTTTGGAGGGGGGTGGCGGAAAAAGCAACCGATGTATGTCAGAAGTCAGATTGTTTAAAAAAAAGATATACAACAGGGTATACCCTGAAAGCCTTGCGCTGTCAAAATCTATTTCCTAATAGAAGCAGTGCCTTACAAATGACGTTTAACTATTATTGATATTTATACAAAATCATTTATAATTCATGGTTCTGAGAACCCGTAAATACTCAGTTCATAATATATGAATGTTTCATAATATATGAATGTCGACCCTCGCCCATGTGTGAATTGACTGGTGTCGCTATCCGCCTAACACAGCACACATCGTGATGCTTTTACTAACGCGTGAAACCTGCTGCTGAAAAGGAAAGGCAACCTGTGGAAAGACCCTGAGACGTGCGCAATGTCGTCAATGTAACCTCACCTAGGCGCCACACGAGTGGCAAGGCCACACTGCACACATGCATCATATTCAAAACAACCAGACAGCAGCAGCACTGCCCGAGAGCACGAGTTGCAAAAAGAAGTGCACACACACACTCGCAAAGGAACCCGAGAGCACAAGTTGCAAAAAGAAGCGCACACACACGCGCAAAGGACAATAAGCCTACATGGAATAATTTAATGACTATTTCAAATCGACAGTATATCCGATATATAGGAGTTTTATATTTGAGATAAATGCCACTTATGTAAAGTGGTGGGTCTGGGTGTATAAACCCCAAAAGGTGCATGTGTGCTCTTCTTTCTCCATACAGTATGAACAGTGAACGGTCAATTCAAACAAGTAGTGAATGAAGCTTCTCAAAGAGATCAGATGTTAACGGGAACACTTCTAAAAGCTATGGTACGCCTAGCAGTTTTCTAGTATTACAGTGGAAATGAGCTGACATTTTAGTAATAGAACCTTGGGTTAAAACAAAGACAAAAACGTTTCTGTAGCATCCGTCATTCATTATGGAGTTGGTCTGACTGTCAAATTACAACAGTTGAGAATTCAGCAGCCGCAGTAGGACATACAAACGACGCTGACATGGACTGCGGTGTTAGGCCTACACGGAGTCTCATCGTAGTAACTGCTCATTCCTGAACAACCTTAGCAGACCTGCCTTAACTTAATTATGTGTTCCCGTTCAGATAGTTATATTTACAGCAGCAAACAAATACTGACATGTACTAGTTCGGTTCCAATTCCATGTTTCCATTCTCAACTCAGAATTTTTTTAATCTTTTTTTCCCAAGGAGGAAGTGTAGAATTTTAAATTGTTGAATTAATTGAGGTATTCTCATATGACAAACCGTCCAATGTGAGACATGTTCTATGACATTCTGCACTATAACTTTGTGATGAGTGAGTAACCGACGGGAGGAACATGACAGTAAGTGTTCATGGCTTGTAAATGTCTGGTGAGTATTTAAGGTAGATTATATACAAACAAGAGAAGCCTCAATATTTCACTTGTATCATTTGGCGATGAAGAAGGCAGGTGTCTCAAAACTATTCACATATATAGAAAATAATTTATATTTCTAGATGTAATCAATTCGAAACTGTTAACCACCGTGTAAATACTTCGATTAAGTAATACTAAAATATGACCCTACACAACGTTGTTCATGTTGAGTTGGTTTTTTAATAGCTTCATTATGAGACTATATTTCAAAGACCAACAAATAATATTAACCGATTTGGTGTGAAATATTGAGGCTTAGGTGACAAATTAAATTACAGTTTTCATTAAGTATCCCCAATTATCCAGACAATTGACCTAATCGTTTATTGGTAGCAAAAGAAAAGAAAATGTTAATTCGATTCACGTTTCCTCGCAAAGATAGTCTTAAGGGAATTTAAAAATAATATACCATTATCAAGTAAATGATTAAACTTAACTGCCTTTTGCGACATAAATAAGGTATTAGGATCAAAGATATTTAATTTTGGCTACAGAAAGAGATACTTGATGAAACCTGTAATAGAAATCCTCGTTCGGCGAGCATCCTGGGCAGAGGTTCGGTGAAGCACTAAGATCTCAGTGTTTTTTTGGTATTTTGAGTTACCCAATCTGAATCGGAAATTACTATTACTTATTTCATTTCTACACCATCTACTTTTTTAAACTAGCAATTTTATAATTTAAATAGCCGAACATGATATCCATTCTATAATGACCAAATGGTGTAGATTGTGTGTGTATCTCCAAATTTCTTAATTGATTAAATTTTAAATGCTTGTTGGGGTGTTACATATCAGGATTGGAAATATTAAACCATGTCAGATCAAAATGTTTCAAATTAAGCCAAACTGGTTATTTGCAGTTCATGGAATCGTTTACAAAATTCAACAAGAAGTAGTTAAATATAGCTATTCCTGATCCTTCTGAAGGGATATTTCCATTCTGAAATTATGAGGAAATAAGAATGCTTCCATTCTGAAATTTGGAATTGTATTCAGATATCAACTCTAAAATCTTGAAATTGAATACTTTTTCAAGGAGGAAGTGTAGATTTCACCTTTTTTTTAAATTAATTCGTATCGATAAGAGCTAGGAATCCTGACCTGATCCTTTAAAAAATATATATAATAAAAATAACGACCAAATGGCGATTTCAGACTAATTCAGATCAGTGGGGACAGTTTAATGGTTTTCAATACTTTTCAATACTAATTACCCAAAATAGGTTTACATTCAAGGCTTTCCAGCCATACTGGATATACAGCCATACTGAATTTTTTTTTTAATTACAAAATTTCTCGAGATGTGCAGAGACTGCGCCCTGCCCTGCCCAGGCCGGCCGCCTTGTGCCGAGGGTGGAGTGCACACAAACGCCAGCTTACCGAGTCGTGTGCGCCCGGAAGGTTCGTCGGCCAGGCCGAGCAGCCTGGCTGCGACAGGTCGCCGCCCCCGCCGAACCCGTCGCCGTCCTGGAAGGACGCCTGCGCCGCCTGCAGGGACAGGTCGCCCATCGACGTCACGTTCGGCCAGGGGTTCGCCACCGACTGTCTCTTGGCGGGGGTCGGCCCGTCGCCCCAGTGCTCCTCCGTCTTTACCGACTGGCTGCCGTCGTACTGCGAGAAGCCCGTCTCGCCGCCGTCACCGCTGTCCGACTGCACGTAGGGACTGTTCTGTTGCGTCGGGTGGTACTCGGAGTCGCTCTGGCCGTGCGCATTGTTGGGCGGGGCGGGGCTGTGTGCCCGACGCGGGGCTCGCCGCTGGCCCGCCACCAGGGCGGCCTGCTGCGCCACAGATTGCGGCGACTGCAGGATCGACGACCCCGTTATCACCAGGTCACCATCACTGTCCTCCCCGGCCTGCTCCCGGGCCTCAGTTTTCACCTGCACGGCCAACGCCTCGCTCGCCTCCCGTGAGACCTGCTCGCGCTCTGCCTCCGCCTCCTCCTTTTCCCGCTGCTCTCGCCGCGTCGCCTCCGCCTCCTTCTCCTCCCGCTCGTGGTTCAGCCGCTCCACGTACGCCTCGCTCTCGAAGCGCTCGCTGATGTGCAGGAAGAAAGTGTCCTTGCCGTCGACGGCCACGCCTAGCAGGCCCTCCACCCGCAGGTAGTTCTCATACTGCAGGCTGTTCTTGCACAACAGCGTCACCGTGTCTAACAGTAGGTTCTTCACGCGCTCCAACTCGGGCTTGATGGAGTCCATGGCTGGAGCATCACCTGGGAAGTCTTCTTCACACTTCGTTGTGTATCTGCATGGAGAGAGATGCGTATTAATTGTCTTATTTGTGAAGCGCTGATACCTACACACACAGACAGCAGCATCAAGATGGGGAGGAACGTGGAAGGCAGGATTTTGAAACAATAAGCAAATGATGACCAAATATATTTGACAAATTGAGTATCAAATAAGGTAGAATTATAGAGCGGATGAAATTGCAATATCTTGGGGCAGGACATATGGCAGTACCAGGTCATCTAATTTAAATTAGTTACTTCAGGGTTATTCAACGATTGCATTATTTTCACATTGTACAAAAAAATAGGGCATGTTTTTTTAAATATATATTCTCAAATAAATGGAGGGAACCATTCTAATTGTGTTAGTTGTAAAGAGAATGAAAATATTTGCAAAATGCGGACACTTGTCAAAATAGCTTAGGACTAGTAGGAGCTGAGATGTGGTTCTGAATGCTGGCACATTGTGCTGTTGCGGAAGATCTCACTTCCTAGCAATATATGTGACAATATTGTGATGCTGGATGTAGATTGGAACCTAACATGACAACCAAATATGAATGGCCATGAAGGGAAACTAATACTACTTTAATACTGAGGGCGTATGGATTGATAAACGGTTGTTTTACACCATGTCAGCAACAAAGGATCGGTGTTGTGACTAATACAGCACTGACCAAACTTAAATTATTTAGAATGTCAGTTCCAATAGTAAGATGGCCGGAAGACCAGTGCTCCGGCACTGACAAATGTCATATTCAGATGAATAAATACTTTATAAAAAAATATTTTTTTAAAAGGCCATATTCACGTCGAGAAGGGTTGAACTGGTATTCTGTCTATTTTCGTTTAACTGCTACTTTTAGTTTTAGTGCAAAAGCACACAGATAAACATTTTGTCAAAAGACAGATATGAAGTTAAAAAGCAAGATCATAAAATCAACAGTTTAATAATGTGTCAGTGGGGACTGACACCCAATACATTCGGAAGGTGGAGTCCTCCTTGATCAGGAAAGAGTAGGAAAATGGATTGTGGTATAGCTTTGTCTCGAATATGACCCCCTCCCCCTAACATGTTATCTGTCAAATATAATGCAGGTACCTGCGAGGTTCAGAATGAAAATATTTGTAGCACATCAAGACAGCAATTAGTGTGCTGTTCGAAGTGCATTATAAAGAGGGTGTTAGTTATATGATTTGTTGTTGTTTTACATCCTAGCAACATCTATGGTCATATCAGGACAGTTACCGACTTGTGACAACACACACTCATGGCAACTTTATAGTGCTGCCCCACTGGGAAACCAGGCCGCCGGCACCATTACCCAATGTGCCACTCAGTCACATTATCCTGAGACTGAGCCAACCAGTCCCTGCCCTATCCTATGCAATGTCACCATTAAACTTTTATTATATTTTTCAACCAAAAGCTATTGGGTAAATACAAAAATAAGATGTATATGAGGAATATATTTTGCTTCTTAAATTAAGAATGTATGTGCTCATTTCATTTCCCCAGCTGGGGGCCACTTTTTCGAAGGGATCTTTTTTTACCCCATCTGCAAGTACGGGGTGAATTTTTTATCCAAACGTTTTTATGCACACCAAGAAAAATTGTCTGCCACTGTAATCAAGACAGTCCTCGCTTTTCATATAAGTTAAACAAAACAAAAAGCACAAATCCATTCACTGCTACAATCTAATTCTGTTATTTAGAGGTTGAGAATAGCTTACTCAAAAAGTGAAATTTGGTCAAATTAAGCTCAAAATCCAGGCGATATGAACTGTAACTGCGGCGATATTGCCGAAAGTAAACAAAACAAAAAGCACAAATCTATTCACTGCGACGACATAATTCTGTTATTTAGAACCATGAATATTCAATCGGGGGTTGAAATAATGTAATTTATGAGAATAGCTTACTCAAAAAGTGAAATTAAACACCGCATCGAAGTGATATCAACACCCGACACCGCATCGACAGTGTTATGTTCTACTTTCTATCCAACCATGATGGCCGACTAGGCACTGGTCATGTGTGACGTGGTGCTAATCGTTTGACACAAATCCTCAATATGATCTTATGCTTAAATGATATTTTGAGAATGACAGTGTTGTGAACAATCGATCGTGGAGTTCCTCACTAATTAACCACAAATGTTATTATTATATCAATAGAACATTACATGAATTAAACCAGCTTCTCTCCCAATTGCATCAAGATATCTCAATTATTAAAGAAATTACCTGCATTTTCCTACAAAAGTTTCATGTCACTTTACTTCAATTCAAATTTCATATTTTGTAAGTATCTGTTTTTGGAAATTGACCAATCAGAGACAAAGGTTTTGCGACGTCATCAGCTTGGACTGATACCCGCAATTTCCAAATGTGAAAATTCAACATTTCTTAAATGTTCTAAGCTTGAAAGTCATGGTACATATTGTGATTTGGGTATTGTAATGTACAATTTCGGTGAGATTAGTTTATGATCTTTCCAGTGATATAAAATTCATGAAAATACTCCAATGCAGAAGTAGTTTAATCAAGCCAGGAAAATGGCAGCACTATAACGTCACCATTAGTGCATACTGTCACAAGTCGGTACCTGTCCTGATATAAGCTTAGATGTTGCTAGGACATAAAACAACAACAAACAAACATTTTAAAGGATCAGACGAACTCATGGAAGCGTACAAATAAAGAGAGCATTAAAATGGCCTCAATCTGTTGACAAAAACAATGGGCAAAGGTCACTTTTTTTAAAATGGTAAACTAGGGAAACTTGGTCAATTAAGCTGACATTAAAAGTGCCATAACTTTGTCCCCTATTAAGATATTTGTTAAATTACAACAGATTTGAGTTTGTCTCAGCAAGGGCCAAGGTCTGTTGAAGGAGTTTCAATTTAGACAAACAAAATGTTTGTTGTTATTTGAAATTTTATCTGATATACCTAATGTCATATATTGAATTATATCAATAGAACATGCATTAAACTAGCTTCAGTGCCTTCACTCCAAATTTCATCAAGATATCTCAATTATTAAGAAGTTACGTGCATTTCCCCATAAAAACCACCAATTTCGGTCACAGAAATCTATCGCTTTTACCTTAATTTAATGGAAGAAAATTAGGAAAGATTTTGGCGATGGAAAATGCCATAACTTCCTTATATTCACATAATTTTGGTGTCCTTTTAAAGGCCGTTTCAGGCTCTTTCCACTGTTTCCAGTAGTTAATTTTCTTATATTATTGAAGGAGTTCGAAAAAATGTTGGCACATACCTACATAGTACATATCAAACATATAGTGATATACATCTCGTTTTCTACTGTTATTGGCAGCTTTTACCCTTCATATATCAAGTCCTTAAATGGTAACACATGCCGAATGGCTTTGTTGTGCTGGTCGACATGACCGCAATCGTACGACGCTAGGCGTTTGGGGGGGGGGGGGGGGGGGGGGGGACGCCGCATTTACTAAGACGAACCATTGTTTAAAGTGGCAAAGACCCATAAAGCGTTATCCTGCTGGCGATAGGAGTTTCAATTACAATTAGATCGTAAGATTGAGTATATTTATATATTACAACCTCTATACCAATTATGGAGTGCAACGGAATGCTAATTTTAACGGGTCTTTTCTGAAACTGATAAAACAACATGGCGGATAAACGCCTCCAACTGCGCCCCGCGCCTCTGAGACGCCGCCCCAGAACAAAATGGCCGCCAGCCGCCCCTTCCTCGCCCGTCTCCGCCTCCGAGGCAGGGGCGACCCACCACCCCTCACCAACCTGCCCCCCCAAAAGGAACCATCACACACCACCGCTATGAAGCTACTACTCATCAGATCCAATCCAGAATTACGCATGGTACGATCTGATTAACTAGTAACGTATCCCCACCACGATTACACGGAGTAAACAACGGATAATATACAGAGCCATACAAAGCGCAGAGATGGCGGAGATGGCGGGGAGTGATGGTGTCCACCGGGCACTGAGGCAGCAGGCTGTGGATGGATTGACCTATTTTTTTGCTCAAGCCAGGCTCAGCCAGTTGTAATTGTGTTACGCAACAGCAAAGTAGATCTCGCTGAAGTAATCACAACACATCTGTTTACACTATGGATGCGCAGAGGTCGCGTGACACTGACCGTGAAGATAGCGCACCAACTAGCCGGTGTCACGCGAGTACAACAAAGGGAATCCGCTCCCGCCAGCCACGATCGGAAAACTCGCCAAGATGGCAGCCGCTTCAGCACTGTTTCGGAGCACCCACCCTAATTTTCGCCGATCTATGCATAAGTGCTGCAAATACCGTTGAATAAATAGTTCGTTATGGTACAGTACATCATAAGACGTCATACTAACCGCGATTGGTGAATTGACACGGCCCTTTTAACTGGATTAAATGCAGAAAACTTGCCGGCAGTTTTCCTGACGCTCCCTTGGTCCTTGCTCCTTCCTCGCTTTAATGATTCAGGCCTGACTATGTCAAATGATTATACCATATTATTTTAATTTTAAATATATCTATCCTTTGAAATAAAAAAGGTTTCTATGAAGAATCTTCATTGTAGTAAATTTACAAATTATTTGTAATGTGTCTTGTCTTAAATCCTTTAAAGTCTGATGTAATACTTGACGTTATCTTTATTCTATCATATAAGTCATTGTCACACCATGCTAAACAATGTTTTAGTACGTACAATTGTCGCCCGGGGACGCCACCATACGGTCTTACAAGTCACAAAGCGTGGCGCTCCTGCCCTTTACCATAGAAATAGAAACAGTTCTCTGGCTTTACCAAAGATGGCGCCAGAGGGACTCTTTTGGACATGGATGCGACAATCATCGATTGGAGTTGAAGGACCCATACCAGGTTTACTCATTCATCATACAGTAATACAATAAAATATACAAGCTCTTAACTTAAGCGAGTAGGTGCAAGTAAGTAAGTAATTAACTTAACCCACAGGTTTAGCGAGTGTCCGAGCGCACTATGGCACTGAAGTCCTTTGAACTGTCCAGCGTCTTAGCCTCCACAAAACAATTACCATCACTAATAACTAGTCCATAGCAATATTATGATGGAATTATATATCAATATCAGTGGCCTGGCATCCAATGCTTGCATCTTGGTGCTCCGTGTTCACTGCTCGCTGCCTCACCTGTTGCTTAGCTGGCCTGACGTTCTGCGCGTCTTCATCCTGGCCGTTTTCATTACAGCCGTTCATCTCTGTCGACAATCTGTGCATCTGTGCTTCTTGGCATCCGTGCAGTCGTGTCTGTGCCTCTAGGCATCCCTGCATTTGTGTGCCATCACTTCGGGCCCTGTCCTCCAATCTGTCCATTCAGATATGGCGTTCTGCTTGCTTGTCTGTGAGTGGTCCAATCCTGTCTCGGTCAGCGAGCATGATGGATATCTTGGCGAAAACTGTTTGCGCTTCTTCACCAGCGACATGAAGAAAGATGCAGCATTGCACTCGTTCTGTCTTCAATATGACACCTGCAGCAGTGGCGTATATGTCATATGCTCTGATCCACGTTTTCCAGCTCGATCTTACATTGTTGCCGAGGACAAGCTGACCAGGCGGCCACAAACCCGACAGTGTATTAGCGGGCGGCATTCTTCCTCATTTGACACCATGTGAAAGTACAACGTCTGAACACTTTGACTTCTGGATACTGAATGCTTTATTCCCCGTCAGGGGTCTAGACCTCTGGCACACTTAGTCATGTGACGTCATCTCATTTGCATATATTACAGACGTGAACATCTATCACATAGCAGTAGCTCCAAGCAATCTTAGACAATACAGATACTAAATACAGGGGAAGAAATGTAAACAGTGTTAATCACTGTGTGTACATTTTTAGTGCTACCAAAACATTACAAATAAATAAACAAATGCTACAAGACCCTAACTATAACTGAACTACTCGTAATATAGGCTACGGTCACTATAATTCAAAAACCAGACCCAGATAATTCTTTTTGGGCTAATAAATTTATTAATCAGGCTTAATAAATTTTCACACAGCCTTATAATTATATCACTATAAAACCAGTATTTAACTGAAGCGCTTCTCAATAGTACAATTGAGCCTATCCGCTTTTATCTACACTAATTCCGCAGGTAGTACAACCCGATAATCCAAATGACTATAGTTACGTATTACGTATGTGCAGGTCAACTAGTGATTGGTAATATCACACTAGTCATATGATAATTAATCTTGAATGCAGGATTCCTCGAATGTACTTGAATTGACGACGTGAGGCATCAGCTAGTGGTGGATCACGATCACACACACAGTCACTCCCATCTGGCACACACGCACACACATGCACTTTCAGTACACACAACATCATTCATATAAAAATAGGGAGAGAATACAGAGGGACCATTAGATCTCAGCCAAATTGGGACAAGAGAGCTGATGGTCCCTTCTTAAATATGTCATTATTCACGTAATTTAGCACACTGTTAGATTTCCATTGTCCCAGTGTTTTTATATTGTCCAATGACAACCCTACTCGTGCATATTCTTGCGCTCCCCCTCGAGGTAGCTCAACTCTGTATACGTCCTCTAGTCGCCATGTGGTTTTTGTGCTCCTGACCGTTACCGTCAGGTGTGTTTCGTGTGCCTTTATGTCCCCACCGAGCAGTATGTGACCGTGATCCTCCAGTACCTCGCAATAAAACAAGTTTGACTGTCTTAGCAAACATAAATAGCCTATTAATAAAGCAGCACTCAACACAAATCCGTCCTCACCAATCTTTCTAAATT
This sequence comes from Branchipolynoe longqiensis, assembly GCA_030323885.1. Taxonomy (NCBI): domain Eukaryota; kingdom Metazoa; phylum Annelida; class Polychaeta; order Phyllodocida; family Polynoidae; genus Branchipolynoe; species Branchipolynoe longqiensis. The sequence goes on along the minus strand of CM059188.1, from coordinate 94,869,119 downwards.
TTAATATCATTATTCTAATATGCTTAACCTTCAGAGGATATGCTTTATTTACAACATTGTTTTTTAATTTGAACATGCCTGACTTAATTACTGAAAGTGCATAGCTATCAAAAGACTCCCTTTCTCCTCGAAACAATCTCACCCAAGTTCTAGCTCCACTCATATAATTTGTTATCGCCCCTTCTGTTTTTAACAAGTCATTTAAATATACAGCGTATAACATTACCGTCTTAAGCTTGGGTTTTTTAGGGTTATCTTTACGCGCCTTACAGAACTTTAGATACTCCCTAAATTGTACCCTCTTATTGCGCCACGTTCCCTCCGATAGTCCCGCTTTGAAATACATGCTAAGCCTATTCACTACTGCACGATTCATTTCTGCAACTTGATAAAACCAATAAAATATATTATCAACTAGCAGAAGTTAGAAGAATAGATCAAAGATGTCACACTCATGAGAAACATGTATTTCAGATAAAAGCTTATCATGACACAATTGGTCTGCAATCAATTTTGACTTGGCATCAAAGAACAACCTACTAAGGGCATATGCGAGGACCAGGTCTTTCCCCGGCTTGTGTATGACCTGCACCTCGCAGCTGTGATCAGCCGCAAAGCGCCAGATTTCCCTTGCACAGACACACAAGACAGGGTCCTTACCAGCCCCAGACGATAACACCTGTTGGGAAGCTAAATTATCGGTGTTGATAATAACTAAATAATTATGAGGATCAATCGGGGATAAATGTTTCAAGGCTACGAGAAGGTTAATGGCCTCAAGCTGTGCTATGTGAAAATTATTACCTAGGAACTTTTCTGAATACAAATTGGAATAGAAACTAGTGTTACTGAATGCCCCACCACCTAGCAACGAAGAATCACATTCAATAATCCATTTCTTCCGTGGGAAATGCTTTAATAAAACCAGTCCATTATTCCCTTCTGCAAAACGCAAGAACCATGTCACATCCCTAACTAATTCCTGACTGACTACAATTTTTCCTACAAACGGGCATGATCTAAGAAAATCAAGGATTCTATTCATGAAAATCCTAGATGCCATAACACATTTTGCAATAAACTGCAGCCTCCCCACTAATCTCTGTACATTCTTCCGAGTTACCTTTTTCCCAATTACCCACTTTTGACACTCTATCAAAACTTCTAGTAACTTATCATCAGGGATTCTAATGAGCATATTATCTGAACTGATTTCATAGCCCAGCCAAGTTAATTTTCGTATTGGAGGGATACATTTTTTAATCAACAGTTGTAAACCCAAGCTCTTCGTTAAGTCCAGAATATAGTCATATGCTTGCTGTGCCTTATTAAAACTGTTCTCTACTCCCACAAAATCATCTAGGTAGCACAGTGCACAAAACCCTTGTTTTCTCATTAGGTAAACCACAGCTGATGTTGTCCTGGCACATGCCATACTAGAAGATCTACACCCGAACGGAAGGGCTATATCAAAATAATATTCATTTCCCACTTTAATTCAGAATAAAGGCACGCTCAAGGGGCAGGTCCTTAATTGCCTGTACGCTCTTGCCAGATCTATCGACCACATATAACAACCCTTTCCCAATTTTGTAACCTCCTTTGCCAAAGTCATTATTGTCGGTAATCTATAAGTATAACGTTCCCCTTGGTAAAAAACCTTTAACTATCCCAGCGTTAACACTAACCCCCTTTGGAAAACTCAAATCTACAATAATTCTACGTTCATTAGTGTTCTTCTATGGGCGGGTCATAATAGGACTAATTTGAGCCCACGGGGAAAAGGGGGGCTTATTGAACGGACCCAGGAGTGCTGAATGAGATAATTCAGTATCGACATACTTATTGATCCAAAATAAATCTTCCTCATTGGACGTATGATTATGTTCAACAGGAGTAGGTGTAAAGTCACTGGTAAAATTTGATGGCCACCCAAATTCCAGAAAATTTACCAGGTCTAGATCGTCGTAATCCACCAAATATTGTTTCCACATGTCAATAACGAGACCAGATGGGATCGGGACTTTTGCTTCCAGGTAATTAGGAAGGCCAGTTTCTCTCACTCTAGCATAAATGTCGGCATACTGTATGAATTGTGAACAAGTACTATTTAAGTCAGGCCAGAATTGTAAAACGTGGCTCATATATTCCTGCGGTGACTTTTCACAGAACGGAGCATCAACAACAGTATCTACAATTGAATTTAATTTGCATACATCAATACAATCATCTGGTGTAACAGCTCGATCAACCGAGCAACGTGACTTAACGTCGACAGGTTCAACATGTAAAGTTAATTTCTTAACATTAGCACAACCTCTCATAGTACGTGGAGGCACCATACTACCGTTTGATGTGCCTAGAGCGCTCTTGACTACAGAGTTTGGATGCAACGAGCCATCCCTGACGGTGGAACAACAGCCCCCGTCCGTGGTCTTGATACCAGAAGGTGGACAACAGCAGTCCGAAACATCATTGATAGTGGTAGACTTATTATAATTCAAACTAGTAACATTAGAGGAGGTTGCAACCACCAACGAGTTAGTAACACCAATTGGCAACACTAAACTTGACTTCACACGTGAGGGAGAAACAGACAGAGTATCAGTCAGAATGCCAGCGGCAGGACTAGCTTTAGAGGTCAAGTTCAAGGAACTACACGGCGCTGGGCCAGTTTGTGATGATTGAGAGGCATCAATGTTTTCATGGCAACTACGGGCATGTAATGTGGGGAAACAACAGCCCGCGCTGCCGAAGGCGGAACCAAGCGGCAGAGAGTCCAAACCCAAACTAGAGGGCGTGTACAGAACCATCTGAGACGCGCGAGATGCACTGGTGGGAACATGGCAACTACAGGCACTCAACGTGTGGGAGCAACTGCCCTCAAAAGCTGTGGCAGCACCTCGGTTCAGAGGCGCTATGTCCGTTCCAATCGGACTGGTCAGCACCATTTGTGTCGAGGTGGATGCATCACCGTTGTCATGGCAAACGCGACGATCGAACCCAGCCAGCCCCGAAACCGTTGTTGGAGGCTGTCGTGCCACCCAACTATTCAAATCTATTACTGTACGATTTATGCCCTGCCTGCGATGAACATTACGATTTGGAAAGCTTCTAATAACACTATTAAACCACTTGAATCTATTCACCCCCGACATTGATTTGTTTACCCTTGCACCCTTAATGATACTGCAGCATGCAACCGTTTTGAGCAGACACGGTCTTCCAAAGTATCAAATGGATAACTCCGTTTACCAGGTACACAGCCAGACGGCAGAACAGTCAATTTAAAAGGAGGTCAATTACGCAGGAAACCCTGCTCAGCAATACATATATCTCGTTTCTCACCAACACTAACCTGCGTATCAATTGACGCAGCACTAAGCACAGGACAGGGAACAGACAGTAGTAGGTTTAAATTAGAACAGGCAACAACCGGAACAGCTCCACTGACCTCGGCACATTGTTGGCTTATGGGAAGCATCTCGTTGGTACCGATGCCAGCATCATCCTTGTCGACCACGGCAATCGCTTGAACGTCGTCCACGTACATCGTCATGTCTTGATTATCAGGAGCAGCCCCATGCCGACCGTCACCTAAAAAATCTTTGCACGAGTATCAAGTTCTTTGGAAGATTCCTTCGCTCGCTGTTTTGCCTTACAATCAGACTCTCTATGCACACGCTTCCTCTTTAGCTTAAACGCGCAGTAGGTGCAGATGTGCACATATCTACCACTACCGTCACCATGATCACTAGAGTAGCCGCACGACCTGCCCCTATTCCAAATAGTACATGGCCTGCCGTCCGTGTCTTTGCTATGCTCACTGTTGTAAACATTACTATCAGGACTATATTTAACTATAGCCTTCGACATACGCTGACCTAACCCACACATGTCCCTTCGTACTTCAACAATGCTAGCATCGTTGCCCAAGTGCGTCTGGCAACCGTTTATCAGCAACCATGCTAAACACCTTTTCGCTATAGTTCAAGCATGTTTGCCAAGTGTAATTGTGGGCCATCTCCAGTATTGTATCGACGTGGTTGTCGATCTTAGGCACCCAGGCCTGTGGTACATCCCCACGTCTGACCATACGCCTGATTGCTGATAAATATTCAAACCATGTTGACTCACCCACCCCCACTTTACCTTTCTTCTCGTTTCGTATCACATATTTATGGGGCAACAGTTTTAACTTTGACGACAACCGCGCCTTCTTCCCGGCGATCCTAATTAGGTCACACATCATTTCGTCGTCAGATTCAGAGTCCTCCCCAAATGGAACACGCACCTTCGTGCACTGAGCTTTGTCCGTACAAGGGCAGACCGACGATTCACCAGCGGTAGCAACAACACACGAGATCACACTTGAATCAAGAGAAACAGCATTACCTTTCTTAATGTTCGTCCCCGATGACTCTCCGCATCCAATGCACGAGCGGGCCGGCTGAGGTGACCGCAGCGGCATCGTACGTGGAGCTGATCCCCCAGCCACGTCCATGACAACATCACAACGTAAATCCTCCGGCCCGCTCGGCAGATGGGGAGTCAACGACGCAGCCGACCGACTATTATCCTCCAGAACACTGATGCGCGCCAGCAATGGCTCCTGGGATGCTAATAACTTTTGATCCAGCAAGCGGGAGATATCCTCCAACGTCGCAGGCTTTTCCGGGAGTGAATGCGTCACCAACGGAGCGGATGAATGCAGATCTCCCAGCCGTATTTTTCCGGATGAACATGGACATCCAACTCTCCTCCTCCCGCCGGAAGTTGACGGACAATGCACATCCATCGTCTCCAAGAGCGCCTGCGAATACCGGCCAATCTCTCCACGTATCCTTGATACCTTGGGCATCTTGAATAGCGATCTCGGTACACACCAATCCAATTTAAATTAGCGAATTAATAGACAATGATCTGTCTTCGTTGATCGTCAGGCAGTGAATGAATTAGCCTTTGAACTGCTACCGGAAGTCAACTATGCTCGTAGCAACGCATGCTATGAACGGTCTCTATGGTATAGTCAGGGTTTTTGAATTACGCATGTTACCGGCAACATGTACAATTAGTTATGTCAACCAGCCGATGGACACGTGCGCGAAATCTATAGTGTATGCTAAACATAAACAATAACAGTGTCTATTGCCTGAAGTAATCCGCAGGCAGAACAAGATACCCAGTGAAACTAGATAGCAGATTAAAAGATTGGAATTGAATTTGAAATTTACCTCTGCTATTATTAGCGGAGTCATTATGAAGTTAGTGGTTGCTACAGGGCAAGAGCAATATGGGGTTTATGAATGGTAATTCTGAGTACCACGCAGTGTAACAATAAGTATTCATTTGGTGGTTCTATGATCAGAAACTATAAGTAAGAATTTTAGTATTTCTATAGTTTGACTATCAGTTAGCGATTGAACCCACGATCTCCCGCGTGGGAGTGGTAGCCTTGACCACCCGATCATCCCATCCGATTTCCTGATGTCAGCCAACGTTTATTCTACACTGTGTAGTTGGTAATGTATTAAACGTAAACTTTTATTGTTATGGGCTCCTAATTTTCATTGCTCGGCCTTCAAGTCTGGTTGACCTGGATTTCTGATCAAACCCCCAACAAGTTGGTTCCCGCAGAAAACAACATCCGTATCGATTGTCCAATGGCAACAAGCGAAATCGGATCGGCACACAGATGAGTGTCGACCGTGAGCAGTCAAATGTCGTGACCTGACGGACAACCAGACAAAACATGCAGGTAGACACAAAAAAACACGTTATTTTCTATCAAAAATAAGGTTGGAAGTCAAGAGGATGTAGCGAGGTGGATTCTGACTGTTGTTACGGGTGTGTGTTAGCTCACTGCAAGTGCTACAGCGGCGATATGTGTCAAATGAGCCTAATGAGGAGCAAACTGGCTGGCGTGGTGAGTGGCCGGCCTGCCGGCTTATGGTGACAGGTGTGAGATGAGAGGTGAGTCGATAATGGAGCTGCTCGAATAGGGATGAGGCGGGGGCCTGTGGCATCATATCATTGAACCATAACATGCCTGACACCGAACTGGCTTGTTTGATGATATGTCCATATGCAACGTTATTAGAAATGATTACCGAATTCGGCTATTTTTGGGGGCATTGATTGACAACCAAATAACTTCGTGACGTGCACGCGGTTTTGCCGAGTTGATCCCGTAATGCAGAACACCAATGCAGACAGTTTGGTAACTATCGATTAGTCTTATTTCCCCAACCCAGTACCAGGTCATCGCCACGTGTGCACACAGATGACTCGTCCGGCAGGAAAACATTACATTATCCACAATTTATGTTCAGCTCATGCTCATGCCATTCGTGGTAATTGTTACATAGAATGTACCTCCTCCACATGCTCACCTCATAAGAGGTCCGGTTAATTTGAATTAATATTCTGTCTATGCAGCAATACCACTATCTAAGTTGGACTTGTCGGATCAAATCTAGGTAAGTGTTTTATTTGGGAAAATGTAATGCTTTCATCGAACTATAGAGCTTCAAACGGACCCGGTATAGGCTGCTGAAACTTGTACCGTTCTCTGACAAATGCTCTCCAAGCATACCTTTGCAGGTTTTCAGTTTATGCAACTGTATATGTGGGGGGAGAGTGCTGATATTGGTTGCTCCTGTTGTGTTGTAATTAGTCCAGCAGCACTGACAAGGCTTTTAGACAACCATATAGACAAATGTTAGAATTTGCAATCTAAAATGCTAAATATAAAGTTCAAATGTTTATTTCTCATAACCAGCTACTTTTTGTGTGAATAATTTAGTAAATCATGTAGATTAATAGACTTTAAAAGTTGAATTGAGAGCTTTCTGTGGCTGCCATCTTGGTGGTTGCCATCGATTCCCTTGTGTGTGGCCAACTCCTCTAGGTCATGTGATGAGGGAATCCCACCTATGATGTCATTCATACGTCACAGACCTCAATACTCTCCTCCCACATGTTCAGTTGCATGAACTGAAAAAAAACTAAACAAAGGTATGTTTAGAGAGCTTTTGATGCTGGATTCGTTTCTTTCTGGGTGAGGTATACCAGGCGACTTTAAAATGCAAGGTTTCTAGACTATATATCTCTAATTTTCTGTTACTTTGCTTTAGCTACCATCTTTTAGGATGGGGGAGAGAACCAACCAGTAGGCCTAACTGTAAAATTCCGAACATTCTGATTGGCTCTGTAACTCGTGTATGAAAGAATAACAGTTTAGCTATCATAGTAATCATATTTGTTGGGGGTTTAAGGACCTTTTATTGCTTATAATTTCTAGATATGGTCGACTCCAGTTTTGATGTCAGTATTGGTTTCTCAGAAACCTCTATATAGTAATATGGTAGATTAGACACATTTTCTAAGTTCAAAACCTAAAAATAACTTTAAAATTGATACTTGTCGCTTCCTAGTCAGGCGCTCGGCATTATTAGGATAGGGCAAGGAGCAGTGGAATGAGGAAGACCAGTCATCTGTGACTGAAATTTCCCCTGCTTAAACAACTAATATACCCCAAAAAAAACCAACAATAAAGTGTCATTGAAAAAAAGGTCTATTTATATCACATTAGCGGGATCAGATCCATTGCATCCTGCGATGATCTTGGGGAAAATGACTTTGGTTATGATGGGTTTATTTATAAACATTGCATTCTACCATAACTCTGCAGAAGTTTGCTTATTCAAGTATTAAAGTCTACGAGTAGGAAGGGCGTGTCATTAAACCTGGTTAAAGCTGCACATTCGGATAAAAAGATTAAATAATTTTCACAAGGAAATCACTTATCTAGATTTTAATCTATATATCCAACCTAGATACTGGTGAAATTATTAAGCATTTGTTGCTGCATATAACTCAGTTTAATAGAACCTGTTACTGCTGAAACTTATAGGGGTCAGAGTTTTGACAAGTGCCTCCAAATTAATCTACCATATTTACTCTTCAGAAATATCCCAAGTTAGTAATTTCAAAGCAAAGTTACTTCAAACTAAAGTAAAGTAGATTATAACGATCAATTTATCTTTAAAAAACCTCACAGAAACTCAAAACCATCGGACTATTTACCTTTAACACAGAACAACCTTGACACATATATAAGCTTAGCAGTTGGTTCAGCTGACAGTTGAACCAGATAAATAGTTGGTCCTGCTCATACCTAGTTTGCTGCCAATAATGCATTCACTGACCTGCGGTGTGGGAGTTAGTAGGACGGATTGCAGTGCTAAATGGGGTTGTGGTTTTTTTTTGATCAAATATTTTGGTGGAGAGAACTTGTCAACGCAATCACAAATCAGTCACGGTGATTTCTCAAAACGCCTATTGTTGCTCGTGACAAATATCCTTTGTCTAAAGCATGACAGGAATAAATTAACTTCATTGGCGTATTCCCAGTCATTCTACCATTGAGAATTAAACTGATAAGACACTAGACACAAATTCTACTTCTTATTATTCTATACCATTGTTGTATATGACAGAAAGAAATCGGCAACTATTAAGTCTCAGGAAATTAAAAAGAAACATGTATATTAGTAACGCATTAAATATGGTACAATGATTAAAGTTGCATAAACTGATGGATTTGAGTTTTCTGTCCTATTTATTTTAGATACACATTTTAGGCTGGTTACTAAAATCTACTTCATCGACATTGCACATAGCATGAGTGGCAGGCTTATTGTGTGCAACGCCATATTTAATGTAATTAAATTTTTTATTTTTTTATTGAATTACAATTTCTCCTTTGTAATTTAAGCTGCGTAACCCCATGGAACCAAAGTTAGATTTTATCCAACAGCATTGATCCTGGTACACTCATTAAACACTTATTACAGTTTGCTGTTCCCATCCTATGTTGCTACACTTGAAAATGGTTGAATAAAGCTTAGGTCCACCATGTTTAGTGTGTCCACCAAAATTTATTTGTCATATTTTTTCTTCAAATATCCCCACATGTGCCATTTTAATATATATAATATAAATTACTTCAAACAAAAATGAAGTAGATTTAATAACCAGCCTAATATGTGTATCTAAAGTAAATAAGACAGAAACTCAAATCCATCAGATTATGCAACTTTAATCATTGTACCATATTTAATGTGTTACTAATATACATGTTCCTGAGTCTTAATAGTTGCCGATTTCTTTCTATAATTATTCATTATGTAATTAAATATAATCTTTCTTCTTGGTCATTCAAATAAGATACAACAACCCAACTTGACTGAAGATGGTGGTAGAGTGGCACACATTTCTTTCATATGTATTCTAGCATTATTCCAACTGAACAATTTAGTTCCATCAGCTGCCTGTTAACGTTCAGATTTCATTTACCAGCCTATGACTATGCAACATTATAGTTGCATAATCTTTAGTCATGCAACTTTAATGTTACATAGTTCGTTGGTTTTGAGTTCTGCCATCTTTTTTAAAGATAAATATATTAGGTTGATTTTAAATATAGATTTTAAATAAGTTTTCTCCATGAGGTTATCATTTCGTTATCAATATGTTATCTCTAAATATTTGTTAAAGGGAACACCAAAGAAAATCAATGTCGTTTCTTTCAACTGGTATTAAATAATCCCTCCTTTCTATTATACAAACTAAACAAACAAAACTCACGATAAAACTACAATTAACTTCCACGTAGAGATGACCCAAATTATGAAACAAAGCAATAGCCTATGCATGTTTCCTTGGTAACCTCCCTGGAACTATAATTTACCATGATGGCTCCTAATTAGACCTACAATCACACCTGACACTATTGGGTCACACAAACTTGGGTTGGTTGTTGGAGTTTTACGTCCTGGCAACATCTAAGGTCATATCAGGACTGATACCGACTTGTGACAGTGCGCACTCATGGCGACTTTATAGTGCTGCCCCACTGGAAAATCAGGCCGCTGGCACCATGACCCGTTATCCCACTCAGTCACATTATCCTGACACCGAGATAACCAGCCAGAGCCACACTAACAAGAAGACGTGTCCTCAATGTTCTAGTGCCCGTATTATTAACTGAGTACCATATGGATATATCACCAAATATATTAGCGCAAAACTAGTAATAGGCCTAATGTGATGGACCGTGTCCTACCCTGCTTGAGGAATCAAGTAGTAACACTGAGATTGGTTCAAACCCCAGAGAGCTCCCTCGTTTATTCCGCCAACGTCAGAATAGGATTGACCAATCACTGCCCAGTCGGTTAACATGTGACCTCCCTCGGGGTTGCTTCTAGCAATAGCATAAGCATATTCAGCGCTATACAGAGCGACCCAACTAGCCACGGTGCGACCTAACCAGCCACGGTTGAACTCGTTTCAGCCCGCTTGAACTTGCCGGAAATCGCAGTGTACATGTTCCTCTGTGCTACTAGGTATTCGGGGTCAGGGATTGGTTAATAATATGTCAAAACAAATGCCCGCTGCCAAAGAATTTCCTAATACGCATAGTGCAAAACTGAGATTTTATTCAAAATTAAAAGAAATAAAGAACAATTTGTCATAAAGACCAATGCACAAATGCAATATTAATAGTTTATTCCGCAGAAATAAATCGAACACCACGAGTGGAGTAACAAAATACACGCGCAATCATAAAATACTTTGCTGTAGTTACATCAATTTCTGTTTAAATTACACAATATCAGTAATTACTGAATGGGAAACTATTCCTGCAAGGGTATGCTCGATATGACCCAGTGGTCAGCCGTTTTTGCTTCTTTCGTCGCTGTGGACCTTTCTCAGCAATAGGTGGAACAGTCCACCCTGAGGGAGACATGAGTCACCATGGTCGCCACCGCCACCGTGTTGTATGTAGTACTAGTACTAGTAGGGCTTATTGCGAATTCCTACAGTAACATGGTTCAAAATATCATCAAATACTACTACTAGCTGGTGATAGTATTCTAGCATATATTTCTTTTGTGAATCGGAAGGTTTGGTACCAAAGAAAAGAGTGTTTCACTGTCATTGTTGTATTTGGTGTCTTCAGTACTGGTCAAACTCATTGATGAGTATATTCCAGTTTAGTGAGTGGTATTAGGGTGAATGGAGCTTGGGTTGTAAGTATATGGTTGTAAGTATATGGTTGTAAGTATATGGAGTCCATGTCCGTGCTTGATTCGTTACTAAAGTCGCCCCCCCTCACCCCCCCCCTCCCCACTTCTTTAGACATCCCTTCTTAAGTGCACTCTTTGACAATTCAATTCCTATTAATGATTTCCTGTGTATTTTCTTTTAACTGTCTTTATATCGATATTGCTATAATGTTGTTTACCCTCCGATGGTTGTGAAATGTCCACATATTTCGAGAAAAATGTATTATGTTGACCTTTATTATTTATGTTGCTTTATTATGAAGTAACTTTGATTATAAATGGCTAACTTTGGAGATATTTGAAATGAAAACATACCAAATTAATTTGGACATAAACGTTTAAAAAAAGAAAAGATCACATTATAGGCTTCAGCAGTAACCGGTTCTAATAAATTGACTTGGTATTCCTTTCTAAAGCCGTGTTCACACACGGGCGTTAAGTCGCCTCAACTAGTTCGCCTTGTCTAGTTTGGCTCACATTCACCATGTGGACAGGACGTTGAGGCGGATTAGGGCTGATTCGCCTCAACTAGTTCGCCTCAAGTAAACCGCGTCGCGAGGTAGTCTAGGTGAAGCGAACTAGCTTAAGTTGGCTCAAGTTCATAGTGTGAACGGTAGCGGCTTAGATGAGCCGAATTAAAGACGTCACTCACATGTGCAGTCGAGACCTGAGTTTGTTTATTTTCCGGTCGATCAAAAGCACATATTATATAATTTGGTCTATGAACCTGCTAGAGGTGCACAGATATTTTTTTCATGATTTATTTTAAGGTTTTCACTGCCCAGCAGAAGTTTTGACTGTTCCAAACCAATACGATTCAGTCCATACATATCTAGGTCGAACCCACACTCTCTCATGGCAATGTCGACTAACCGAAACTGGCACTGGTTAGTATGGACTCGCTCATGCGCAGATATCGATTTCCGCCTTAAACCGCCCCGAGAATACTGCATGTGTGGACACGACACTAGTTCGCCTCATCTAGTTCACCTTATCTAGTTCGGCCCAAAGTTGTGTGTGTGAACACGGCTTTAGAGAAGCACTATGAAAGAATAAATGCTTAATAAATACACCAATATCTAAGTTGGATATATTATATAAATCAAATCTAGGTGAGTGTGTTGTCTTAGACTATGGAGCTTTGAAAAAAAGAAGTCTCTTAGTCCTTGCGATCCAGTTTCACAACCTGATGGAAAACAACTGCATGACTAGACGGGTTAATGTTGCAATATCTCGTCAGGGGGCAGTGCTGTGCAACAATAGCCACGCCATCTATTTACTTAAGCATCTTGTGGTTGTGCTTTTGTTTGTTATTGTTTTACGTCCTAACAACATCTAACGTCATACCCGGACAGATACCGACTTGTACTCATGGTGACTTTATAGTGCTGCCCCACTGGGATACCAGGCCATCAGCACTATGACCTGATATCCCACTCAGTCACATTATCCTGACACTGAGCCAACCAGTCCTTGCCCTATTCTAATAATGCCAAGCGTCTGGCTAGGAGGCGACAAGTATCAATTTTTAAGTCATTGGTTTGACTCGACCAGGGTTCGAACCCACGGTCTACCAACACGGGAGACGGACCCTCTAACTCATGTAGTTGTGCTTCATGAGGACAGTGTGTACACCAACATGTCTGACACCATAGGATTATAAAACTAGCATCAGTGACAGGTTCTATCAAATTGATTCAATATTCCTTTAATTCACGACGATGGAGACAGAAGTAGTGCAACAAACTCTTTATTACAGAAACATAACGGCATCCACCAGTATTTCTGGTATTCATAATTATTTTGCAACAGTGATAACAGCATTTAACATTTTTGTTTAAACAGGTTTCTTTCTTGACCGACATATTTAATTATCACAGCCCGTCACTTAATATTTCGTACCGGAAGAGCACATTGGAACGTCACCTGCCAACCTCTCGTACCCCTTCAACCGAGGCCCCTCCTTTGGCACTGGATTGAGCCCCTCCCCTTCTTAGGCTGTGGAGGGTGACCGCGTCCGGCTGCGGATGTCTCATCAGTTCCAGCGCTCGACGCACTGCCTGTAGCAGGGTCGCAGCCATCAGAGGTGACCCATCCAGATGCAGGAAGGCCGAGCCATCGTGTTCGACAGGTGTAGCTCTCTTGTACCTCTTCCAGGCGTGAACAGGGCAGCATAAGGAGCCCGGTACACACGGTAGCATCACCGTGTACACGTCTTGTCCTTCTCTCGCTGTCTTAGATGATCGTACTCGTATCAGTAGCTTGTTCGATCGTACCTTTACATCCGCTCCTCTCAGCGCATGGTCCGCGTCATTTTTGCTCATTGAAAAGAATAAATTACATTGGCGTAAGAACGTGTAGTATGCTACCAGTGTGGCTATTGATAGTACATATGCAGATTCCCTTTCTTTGCTGAATACTACTATAATGTTCTTAATATCCTTTATAGTCAGAGCTAGCGCCTGGACCAGCACATGAACAATCAACCTTGCAATCCCCTTTTTCATTAGGTGTAATATGTACGAATCAAATGCTTTTGTATTACCCTCATTCATTAAAACCCACATTTTTGCTCCACTTATGTAGTTATTAACTGCTCCCGGAGACTTTAGAATCTTGTTCAAATGTACAATGTATTGTAGGATGTCTTCCTTATGTGGATCGAATGCGTTAAAAGAGTTCAGAGTTGCAAATTTGTCATAGCAATCGACTTGGTATATTTTATTCCTCCATGTGCCCGTTGCTAGCCCTGCCTTTACAATCTTAATGATATTGTTGGGTAGCAGTGACAGGTGACCTAGGAAGAGAGAGGCAAATAAGATCGATCTTCCTAGGTCAATTATGGATCAGAAAGAACAGTGGTAACAGTGAACATATGATTAACTTTTATCTTCAACACACCCAATTGCTGACACATGGTATCGCCCCTTGCTCCGCTGCTTTCTGACAGATGAGATCGACTCAAAGCATCTGCCAGGACTAACTGAACCCCTGGTTTATGCCTGATTTCCACCACGCACGTAAACTCCGCAGAAAACCGCCAAATCTTCCTGGCACATGCACAAAGGACCCTGTCTTTCCCTCTTCCCGAGTCTAGCACTAACTGTGACACCTCACTATCCGTGTTCACAATAATCCTAAACCGCTCCGGGTGGCTCGGCGCAAGCGCATAGAGAGCCGCCACGAGATTCAGAGCCTCGAGCTGTGCAATGTGGAACCCTTTGCTGAGTATCTCCTCACTATACCTTTCCGAGAAAAAATGTGACTCTGAAAACGCCCCTCCCCCCGTTAGACAGGAATCACACTCAATCACCCAGTCACGAACCGGATCCGGTCTCATGAGTACCAAACTGTTCGAAGAACTGGCATAATCCTGAAACCAACGAATGTCGTCCATTGCCGCTTGTGTAGTAGGAACCTTTCCCTTAAATGGAGCTGCCCTCAGGAATTCCAGCAGCCTATTCATGAATCTGCGAGCTGGTATAACGCATCTAGAAATGAACTGCAGCTTCCCTACAAGCCTCTGGACTGTCTTCCTCGACACCAACTGCCCAACCCCCCAACGATTACACAGCTGTAAGATCTCCAGCAACTTATCCTTTGGTATAGTTATAACCATCTCGGTAGTGTCAATATGAAATCCCAGCCAAACAATACACATCGTCGGGTCACAACACTTTTTAACCGACCTAACCAAACCTAACCTGTCTAGCAATGCTAGTAGGAACGCGTAAGCTTCCTGAGCCTTCTCCAGAGACTTTTCTATGCCCACAAAGTCGTCTAAATAGCAGAGCGTAAAGTAGCCCGCCCGTCTCATAAGGTATACCACTGCCGAGGTAGTACGTGCACACGCCAATGCGGACGTGCGGCACCCAAACGGCGGCGCTGTATCAAAGTACAGATCACCCTTAGACTTAATCCCAAAAAGCGGCACCGACAGCGGACACGTCCTCAGTTGTCGATACGCTCTAGCTAAGTCGACACTCCATAAAACGGAATTACATCCCAGCTTAGTAGCCTCCTTCGCAAGATCTAATATCCCAGGCAGCTTAAAACTCAGATCGGACCCCTGAAAAACCCCACGCATAATGCCCGTATTGACACTCCTACCCCGTGGATAGCTTAAGTCCACTATAATGCGCCGTTCCTCCGTATTTTTCTTAGGCCTCGTCATCAGGGGGCTGACTTGGCCCCATGGAACGAAAGGTGGAATAGTAAACGGACCTAATAGAGAGCCCTCCTTCAGTTCATTTGTAATGTACCTGCTAACCCAAAGCTCATTCTTGTCGCAGTCGGCATGGTTTCTTATTGCTGGAACTGGGGGATCTGTACCTACATAGTCAGCAGGCCACCCAAACTCCAAATACTCTAATACAACCCTATCACTATAACCCGCTAATTCTTTTCTCCAAACTTCCATGTGTAGGCCCGAAGGCACAGGAATCCTAGCTTTCAGGTAGTTGGGCAGCCCTGTCTCCCGTACAGCCTTATATATCCCCAAATAACCATACTCTACTAAATTAATCCGCTCATTTAATACCGGCCAAAACTGCAACAGTCTGGGCCTAAATTCTACGGGTGAAATAGCAACCCTCCCCACCCCACTTGTTGCCTCAGCAACCACCTCCTCCGATACGTCCAGTACATCCATCCCCCCCCTTCCTTCCATTTCTTCTATCAACATCTCGGTCGGCCCATCCGCCCCAACCCCCATCACACCTCCTGCACCAACCCCACTTCGTTACTACAGTTGACATTCACCCCTTCCCCATCACCCACAGCGCATACGACGCCCGATAACAACCTATTCTCGCCCCCGCCGTCCCCCCCAGCAGCGTCACCAGTCATATCCCCAGCATCTACGTTACACAAGACCTTTGAAAATGATGAGCATGAGGTAGTAGGTACAGTGTCGGGTAAACACAATAATGAAGATGAAACGACTGCAACGTCGGTGAACGAATGAGGAGTGACTGTGTCGCGTGGATGAAGACCATGATCAATCGCTTGAGTTTGGTTAATGCAATTGAAAGGATTGAGTACAGAGCAGTAGGAAACAGGGCCAGAAACTGTAGGAGAGCCCGGCGCCCGTGTAGTCTGAGGCATGTGTAACGTAGAAGTCTGCATTAAACATTTGTCACTCTCCAAACATTTGCAACACCCGACAACAACCCTGCCCCACAGTAACCCACCCCATACCCCCCATGCATACCGCCCACCTCAATACCTGTATCCATTCCTGGCTCCCCATCCAACACCACACCGAGACCTGTAATGGCAACACCATGGCAACCTGACTCAAAACCTTCTATTTCCATAACACCCTCCCCTAGTCCAACCCCAATTTCAGCGGCCTCAGAGAGGCCTACCCTGCAAAAACCTGCTTGCCCGCACTATCAGCTTGCCCAGTGTTCCCTGTCCCGGCACTATCCTGCATTCTGCGCTTATTATTACAATCCACCTCACGATGGTAGTTTAGCCGCTTGAACCGCCTTGCGCACCATCCACAACAGTGGCAGAAGCGATTAGGGGTAGACCCGTGAGAGGTAAAGAACCCGCAACTGTTACCCCTGTTCCACTCCTCGCACGGCTTCCCGTCAACTGACTCATTTATTTCCCTCACAACCCAACCCGACCCACCAGTACTTTCCGGTTTCTTATCTTTCTTCACATCTAGCCTTGTCCCAATAGCATAAACATCCCTCTGTATGTCTTTGATAGTAGCGCGGTCAGCCCACCCGTCCTCAATACGCCCATCATTAATCATCGAAAACACCTTCTCCGACCACAGCAACACCGTTTGCCAGTCCCAATTGGCCGCCATGTCAGAAATATCCACAATATGCCGCCTAATATGTTTAATCCAGTGCTGCGGCAGCATTGGTTCTTCTAGCAAACGATGAACCGCCGACATATATTCGTACCATGTGGCACACCCCTTACTAACATTACCCATTGTATCATCCATTATAACAAATAAATGTGGCAACAACGCCATCTTACCCCGATGTTTCTTGACCGACCGCCCCCGTCGCTTCAACAATCGCCGTATCACCTCATCTGACTCGTCTCTCTCAAGGTCAGACATTGACCCTTCCGAATCACTCGTCCAGCACCCATCGAACTTGCGTCGCTGCGCCCTACGTCGATCGTATCCATATGTCTCCTTATTATACGTCCTCCTGGATCTCTTTCCTCTATGCGGCGATGACGGTACGTCTTCCTCGCTGCTCTGCTCCAACTGCTCTCTTCCAGGTCCTTCACGACGTCCATTTCCTCTAGATGGCGCCTTCCTCATGCTGTCGCTGCTGCCGTCCTGGACTCTGCGCGCCGTACCAGCCGTCGTCTTCGCCATTGTCGACTCAAGGCGCTCCAACCGTTCACACAACAACTGATTATTTACCTCCAGCTGTGCCTTCAACGCTCCTTCAAGGTAAGAGGCGGCCACACCCGATGGAATCACCTCACACCGTACTTCATCCCCTTGTGTCAACGTAGACGGCACCTCCGACCTCTTATGCTGTGATTTGCTCTTTGACGCACCCGTTACATTTTTACCAACACCTTCCATCGACACACGTTTCCTAGACTTGAATATCCGCCGAGTACTTCTCACCTGCGACATGATGTTATTCGTGACTGTGCCGTGCAAACTTAAACTCCGTATCCTGCTTCTTTTATCGCTGAACTGCCTATAACGGTGGAGTATATTAATTTCAAACCGTCCGGCTTGCTGCTTCCGTAGCGAGTGCTGAACCGTTAGCCATTGTCGTAACAAGAAATCTTCGATACCTTAGTGACAGCTCTGCTATGACGATATGTGCATCCTCAGCATAAGAAACCAACGTGACTTGGTATTTCACTAAGCAACACTAAAACGGTCTCCAACGTCGTGAATTAATCATGTTACCGGCAACATGCATAATGCAGCAATGCATGTCTAATAAGTGCACCAGTATCCAAGTTCGATAGGTGAAATCAAATGTAGCCAAGTGCTTTGGTGCCGAGACTTTGGATTCATCGGCGTTCCTGCTCTCCTCTTGGCTGGTTCCATAGTACGTCACTTAAAAGACACCAACGTTGGTGTCCACGCAACCACCAGTCAAGTTCCTAACTGTGCTAGGGCTGGGGTGAAGAATACCTAGCAGTCTACACTAATGCACATACATACACATAAATGCACATAAATAGCACTGTCAAGTTTGGTCATCAGGACCTCTGTGTTTATGAATTCAAAGTTAGGGTAAAGTTGCAATTTGGTGGTTTTAAGTTTCTGCCATGTTTTTCTTTTAGGTAAATATATTAGATTTAATTTTATTTCAGTTTGAAGTAGGTTTTATTTTAAAAGGTTAACTTTAGATATATCCGAGGTAAATAAACAACATTATTTTAGGCATGCATGTCCCAAGTGATGGATAGCATAGGCTTCAATAGTGACACATTCTATTAAATTGACTTCATATTCCTTCTACGCGGAAGTAAATGCTTAATGATTACACTAGTATCCAAGTTGGATATTTATGTAGGATCAACTCTAAGTAATTGTTTTAGACTAGAAAAATATACACATTCATCAGATTGTGTGGCTTAAACTATAGGACGTGTAGATTAAGGAGAGGACTTAGAGGGTCATTATACAGCGTAAACTATCAGGAATATATATGGAGGAGAGTATTTAGAGGGTCATTATACAGCTTAAATTATAGGGTGTGTATATATAAATGAAGGGGAGGACTTAGAGGGTCATTATGCAGCTTAACCTATAGGGTGTGTATATATAAATGAAGGGGAGGACTTAGAGGGTCATTATACAGATTAAGCTATAGGGCATATATATGAAGGAGAGCACTTAGAGGATAATTATACAGCTTAAGCTATATTTTGTATAAATGAAGGGGAGGACTTAGAGGGTCATTATACAGCTATAATCTATAGAGCGTATAGATCAAACAGAGCACTGTGTGGGTCATTTTACAGCTTAAACTATAGGGCATATATATATGAAGGATGGGGCTGGAAGGATCAACCACTCCACTCTTCTGTCAGTAAATACTCCAGGATGCAGCTTCAGTCCTTCCTCAAGGACAAGTGGACACAGTCTCGGAGTACACATACTTGGATTGATCTATTCCTGTACTGTGCTCGGGGAGACAACTAACTCCACCTGGTGGTGAATAAATGCGAGCAGCACTAGGCCTAAGGCGCTACGGAGTGAGGAGGCGGATGGATGTTGGATACAATGTTGTGTAGACCCGTCACCTGGGTACTAGCCTAATGTGAAATAAGGATTGTTTTTGTCTGTTAACATTGAACTAATCTAACTATGCGGCACCAGGTGTCACAGAGACTGGATGGACACAGGGACGTCTTAGTATATTTAAAGCTGCGTAGTCCGATGAAGCATCAAATTTTCTAAATCAAAACAATCACCTGGATTTAATTCTACATATCTAACTTAGATACTGGTCCACTTATTAAACATATATTGCCACAGAAGGGAATACTAGGGCAATTTAATAGAACCTGTTACTGCAAAAGTCTATGGTGTCTGAGTTTTGGCGTTCTTGCCAAATTAAATGAGCATGTTTGCACTTCAAATATCTCAAAAGTTACCCATTTAAAATAAAGGCTATTTCAAACTAAAATAAGGTACATTATAACAATCAATCTAATATATTTATCTTAGAAAATGACAGAAACTCAAAACCATCGGACTATGCAACTTTAATAGACGCCCTCCGGCCCTCTAGCCCCCCCCCCCTCCTTACTCCCTCCCTGTACACGCCCCCACCTACCAACCCATCTTGTGTTAATGTTATTGCATGTATACTCATGTAACACCTTTCACTACTCCAGATAGGATGGTCTAATCGGTAAGAACGCTCGCTGGCTTCCCGTGCGTCAGGACGTTGGTTCAAACCCATGCCGAGTCAAACCAATGACTTACAAAATTGATACTTGTCGCTACCTAGCCGGGCGCTTGGCATTAATAGGATAGGGAAAGGACTGGCTTGATCAGTATCGTAAATTGACTGAGTGGGATTTTGGGTTATGGCATCAATACCAAAGTTCTATCTTCGGAATCAAATCTAGATTATAATATAAGTGTCTTGGTTTTTTAATATGTTATGCTTTCCATGTTCTATCAAGCTTTAATATCACTTCCTTCCCTTTATTCGGAAGGTGCACAACGCTTAACAATATTATATTGTCCACCCATCTGGTGTCATGTGGGACTAGCACTGTCTATTTGACCTGGATGTATGATGTTAGTTATGATACTTGTCAGGAAATTTAGGGAGGTCATTGTGCCTATCTAAGCATTTAGACTCCCTTACCTTTAATTCTTCCAAAAAACATTTACACTCTTAAAGTCTTTCCACAATCAGTCACTCTTAAAGTTTTGAGTCACTGCCATCTTTAACAAAACAAGAAGGTTGATCGTTATAATCTACTTTAGTTAAATTAGAGTAAGTAGGCCTAATATTGAATATATTTGAAGTGAAAACCTGGGCCCATATGCATGTGGCGGTGTTAGCGAGCCAAAACTAGTTTTGGACGGGATTTCTAGTTTAGCGGCGAAAAGTTGCTATGCATGTAGCAAGAGTTTAAGGTCTGGTAGGCTAACACCACTCCGTACCAGGTTTACGGGCAGTGTTAGGTACCGATTGGGCCCAAATCTATTCAATGCTATCATATTTGACAGAATAAGACACTCAAAAAGTGAAATTTGGTCAAATTAACCGCAAAATCGAAGTGATATTAACGCCGCCGCTACAACGGCAGCGATATTCATACTGTCGAATGCAAACAAAACAAATTGCCGCCACTGCCGCTGCCGCTGCCGCATCGGCAGCGATATATTAGACCCAAATCTATTCAATGCTATCATGTTTGACAGAATAAGACACTCAAAAAGTGAAATTTGGACAAATTAACCCAAAAATCGAAGCGATATTAACGCCCCCGCTACATCGGCGCCATATTCATATTGTCGAATGCAAACAAAACAAATCGCTGCCGCCGCCCCATCGGCGGCGATATATTAGGGCCAAATCTATTCAATGCTATCATATTTAACACAATAACATGTTCCAAAAGTTAAATTTGGTCAAATTAACCCCAAAATCGAAGCGATATTAACGCCGCCACTACATCGGCGGCGATATACATATTGTCGAATCGAATGTACACAAAACAAATCGCCGCCGCATCGGCGGCGATATTGCGAAATAGCGGTGGTCGCCGGCAACAGGCTCAGAGGAATACCCCAAATCTATAAATAACTGCTAGGTTAGCTAACGCCACCGCGCTTTGGCACCGTATATACCCCGTGACCCATTTCGGAACACCGCCATTAGCTAACCCGGTGGCCACCCTTAACACCGGAGCCGATAAAAAACTTGTTCATGCATACGGCCCCTGTACAATAACTTTGCCGTGCACACCAAAATGTTAGACAATATAGGCTTGGTTGGCGTTAAATTGATTTAACGTTCCTTCTATGCAACAACAAATATTTACTGACTGTACCAAATATGTTGGTTTCCAAAATTTATGCGCTCATTGGATTATGCAACTTTAAGAAAGTATGTTTAATTTCTTTTTTAAAGCATTTAAATGACATCCACAATCGGACATTAACAAAGTGGGGTATTTTATGTGAGAACGTGTTTGCTGTTACAGTGTGTCTCGAATCAAGGCATGTTTTCACGCATCTGTTTGTTTGTTTGTTGTTTTACGTCCTAGCAACATCTAAGGTCATATCAGGACGGGTACCGACTTGTGACAGTGCGCACTCATGGCGACTTTATAGTGCTGTCCCACTGGGAAACCAGGCCGCCGGCACCATGACCTGGTATCCCACTCAGTCACATTATCCTGACACTGAGCACACACAATTGAGAAAGAAGATGGGAATATTATATTAATATCAGAGGTTGAGAAGGCTATCAATGATCTAAAGGCAGGTAAGGCTCCTGGAAGTGACCAGATAACATCAGAAATGATAAAAGGACTAGATGAAGTGGGGATTCAAATCATTCATAAGCTAGTAACTGACATCTATGAGACTGGATTTATACCATTGAATATGAATGAATCCATATTTGTACGACTCCCAAAGAAGCTAAAACCAACATTGTGTACTGAGTACAGAACACTAAGCCTGATGAGTCATATGTTGAAGATGATCCTGAAAATAATTTTACTGAGAAACAGACAGAAAATTGAAGAACAAATCAGTAACGTACAAAGTGGGTTTATATCTGGAAGAGGTACACGTGAAGGGATTTTCAATATGAGAATGATTTGTGAACGTTATTGTGAAGTGAACCAGGATGTTTATGCCTGCTTTATTGACTATGAGAAGGCCTTCGACCGAGTCAATCATGAACTGTTAATCAAATGTTTACAAGATATTGGTGTCAATGGCAAAGACATTAAACTAATTGTGAACTTATACTGGACACAACGTGCATTTATAAAAATGGAGCAGGGCCTATCGGATGAAGTTATGATTAAACGAGGAGTTCGACAGGGGTGTGTATTGTCACCATGTCTATTTAACCTGTACACAGAGATGATTTTCAGACACATTGAAGATTGCAAGGGAGTGACAATAGGTGGCATGAACATCAACAATCTTAGATATGCCGATGACAGTGTAATACTAGCAGACAGTGAGAAAAACCTACAAGATATAGTGAATAGAATCAATAAAGCTGGAATACTATTCAACATGAAGATGAATGCCAGGAAGACCAAAACAATGGTTATAAGTAAAAAGACAGATAAACCAAATGTCAATATAACCATAGATGGCACAAACATAGAACAAGTATCCGAATTCATATATCTCGGACAAAAGATTACAAATGATGGGAGATGTGAGGAAGAAATTAAAAGAAGGATAACAATAGCCCGAACAACATTCTCCAAAATGTATAGAGTGTTAACATCAAGTAAGATATTAATACAAACAAGGAAGCGTATTCTTCAGTGTTATGTGTGGTCTACTCTAATGTATGGGGCAGAGACATGGACAATCTCTAAGAAAATGTACAAACGTTTAGCAGCATTTGAGATGTGGACTTATCGAAGGATGATGAAAATATCATGGACAAAGAAGATCACCAACAAAGAAGTTCTCAGAAAAATTAAAAATAAGAAAAGCTTGTTTGCCACTATACAGACAAAGAAAACTTATTTATTTTGGCCACATCATTCGTCAGAGTTCAATATACCGTACATTGTTGGAAGGGAAGGTGAATGGCAGCAGAGGGAGAGGGAGACCAAGAACATCATGGTTTACAAATATTTCACAGTGGACAGGCTTGAATTATTCACAGTCTATCAGAACAGCACAACATCGGGACAAGTGGAGAACCATTGCATCCAACCCTCGACTAGAGGATGGAACTATTGATTGATTGAGCACACCAGTCCTTGCCCTATCCTAATAATGCCGAGCGCCTGGCTAGGAAGCGACAAGTATCAATTTTAAAGTCATTGGTTTGACTCGACCGGGACTCGAACCCACGACCCCACGATCTACCAGCACGGGAGACTGACGCTCCAACCCACTCGGCCACCACGCATCTAGATTAGGGGTGGGGATGGGGTGTGGTGGAGGTGGAATGGCGGTGTTTGTTGTAGGGTTCTCTTACCATCTTGTTGAGATGCGGAGATAGTTAAGAAAGCTGTTATCAACTGTAAGCTGCTTTGTTAATCCGGAAGGTGCATAGTGGGAAGATGGGCGACTAGGCATTGACGCCATTTTGTTGTCTAAATGAAGGAAACGCCTACAAGTGGCCTCTTGACACACCTCAAAGCTGCATAATCTGGTAAGAGCATGGCATTTTCTTTTAACACCCGAACAAACGTAGCTAGATCTGATCCTACGTATCCAACTTAGATACTAGTGCACTTATTAAGCATTTACGGTTACATAGAAGGGAATACTGAGTCAACTCAATAGAATCTGTCACTACCGTCAGTGTGTGTGCGCCAAGTTAACTTAATATGTATTCACTTCAAATATTTCCAACGGTAGCCCCTCTGAAATGAAAATTTGTTCAAACTAAAGTAAAGTAGACCATAATGATCAATCTACTATTTCAATCTAAAATGATATAGCAAGAACAAACGAAAATATCAGACTATGCAAGTTCAAAACGGAACAACGATTTAAAGCACTCTGCTACCACCCCCTCACCCCCACCCCACAAAGAAAACCCACCCCAACAACATGATCCCAGTCACAGTGTGTGTATTTGTATAATATATAGCTCTGGACCACACAGGATGGCTGAATTAGTAACAGTCCGTGTGAATTGAGCGCTTGCTTCCTCTGCGGCAGGTCATCGGTTCGAACCCCATTCCTGCACCAATAGCTTTAGCAGTAAACAGTTCTATTATATTGACTTAGCATTCCATTATATGGATCAATAAATACTTAATGAGTGCATCTAAATTCGATATGTAGAATAACATCTGGGCGACCAGCCGGGATGGCATTATTAGGATAGGGCAAGGACTGGTTGGCTGAGTGTCAGGATAATGTGAATGAGTGGGATATCAGGTCATGGTGCTGGTGGCCTGGTCTCCCAGTGGGGCAGCACTATCAGGTAGCCATGTGTGCGCACTGCCACAAGTCGGTACCCTTCCTAATATGACCTTAGATGTTGCCAGGATGTAAAACTCCAATCAATCATCAATTAATCAATAGTTCCGTCCTCTAGTCGAGGGTTGGATGCAATGGTTCTCCACTTGTCCCGATGGTGTGCTGTTCTGATAGACTGTGAATAATTCAAGCCTGTCCACTGTGAAATATTTGTAAACCATGATGTTCTTGGTCTCCCTCTCCCCTCTGCTGCCATTCACCTTCCCTTCCAACAATGTACAGTATATTGAACTCTGACGAATGATGTGGCCAAAATAAATAAGTTTCTTTGTCTTTATAGTGGCAAACAAGCTTTTCTTAATTTTAATTTTTCTGAGAACTTCTTTGTTGGTGATCTTCTTTGTCCATGATATTTTCACCATCCTTCGATGAGTCCACATCTCAAATGCTGCTAAACGTTTGTACATTTTCTTAGAGATTGTCCAATAACCAACCAAAATAAGTGGTTTAGTCTCGAAAATTAGATTTTTTGATCGTACTATGCAGCTTTAATCTTTGTTTATTGTTGTTTTACGTCCTAGCAACATCTAAGGTCATATCAGGACGGCAGCTTTAATCGACGAATGTAACATCATCATCTGTATATATGTGACTCCATACGGAAAGTGGAGTGGGTGGGTCCTGTACTGTAGTTACAAGAAAGAACAACCAGGTGGCGGCACTGGTTATGTGTTCAGCACCTCTAGTCAGTATGAGAAAACAGTATAACAGGATGGTTCGGGAATGTAGTTATTTATACTGGCATATTAGAGTATACAATCTATATGTATTGTATAAGGACAGTGTGTTAATAAAACTAATTTCAATAAGCTTCTTAAACGCCTCCAAGTGGCAACATATGTAATTTCAATCATGTCAGTGTTGTAACATCAGCGGAAGGTTCTGCCAATGTTTGACAAACATGGATGTGGCGACACAGCGCACCACCTGGTTGCCATGGTGTGCATGTATTCCGGTCACGTGTCAGGGGTGGCGGGTGGGGGTGGGGGTTGGCATGGGGAGGAGAGAGGGGCCACATGACGTATGTTTAATACATAGGCTGCGGGGGCATTGTAACGAATGCACTGTGGTGGCGGGACTTTGCTCTCTGTTGGCCCGAGCTGATCAGAGCAGTTGGTGAGAGTTGATTACTAAGTGGGGCAGGTCTGTGCATGTACCTACCAGCACGCACCAACAATGAGGTTTACTTGAGTACACGTGCAGTGAATACAGTCAACTAGACGGGTGAAAAAAAAAAAAACCCAACAAAAGAACATTTGTTTTAATATGTAAAGGGGCATTCGGAGTTTTCAACATGTTGACGATCGTACAAATAGTACAGCCTTTCCAGACACCGCCCCCACATTCACTTTTCCTGATAAAGTAGGACTCAACATCGATATTTTAAGTATTTTATGTTAACATAGTATTGAACTATAAAAGTCACGCTTTAGTAATGCCACCCCCGTATGCTTTGTATGACAGTGAAACAGTTTTAAACTTTGGATGAGCCCAAATTATTTACACCGATGGCAAATGTGATAATACAAAATACCGACAATCGACGAAACAAAGTCTGTTAAAGCTGCATGGTCTCATGAAAAGCATAACATGTTCGAAATTAAAACACTTATTTGCATTTCATTCTACAAATGTGACTTAGATGTTGGCGCCCTTATTAAGAATTTATTGCTGAATCAAATTTTCAAAACCAAAATAATTATCTAACTTGGATTCTTCATATCTACCTTCGATACTGGTGCAATTATTAAGCATTTGTTGCCACACAGATGGGAATAGTGATGCAATTGAATAGAACCAGTTACTGCGGAAGGCTATGGTGTCAGAGCTTTGGCAAGCTTGCCAAAATGAATTTAGCATGGTTGCTCTTCAAATATCTCAAAAGTTACCCACTTAAAATAAAAGTTACTTCAAGCTAAAGTAATAGGGTACATTATAACGATCAACCTAATGTATTTATCTCGGAAAATGTCAAAATGTCAAAAACCATTGGACTATGAGACTTTAATGTGCCATGTTTTACCTTCAAATATCTCCAATGTTAGGCAGTTGAAACCGATGTTAATTCAAACTAAAGTAAGGTAAATTACAGGATCAACTTAATGTCTATAAAATAAAAGAGAAACTAAAACTCAACTTAAAAAAACAACCCTCAAAACCATTGGATTATGCAACCTTAAGTATGTTTTGATTAAAGTTCTTATAGAATGTCCAATTACTAATTCTCCACAATAGCATTGCTGTGCTGTATAAGTAACCATGTTATTAAAGCTGCATAGTCAAATGAAAAAACTTGTCGAAACCAAAAACACGGACCTCGATTTGATCTTGATTAGATACTGGTGCACTTATTAGACATGTATTGCCGCATTGAAGGAATAACAAGTCAATTAAAATTTAATAGAACCCTTCACTGTTGAAGTATATGACATGCATGCCACAATTAATTTGGCATATGTTTATTTCAAATAACTCGAAAGTCAACCGTTTAAAATAAAAGTTACTTCAAGTTAAAGTGAAGTAGGTTATAATAATCAACCTAAAATATTTATCTAAAAGATATTATTATTATTATTATTATTATCCTCTTCTTTGATGCAGGCTTGTGGTAGCCTATACAAAGCTTGTAGCTCTCAGCTCTAATGGTATGCAGCCTCGAAATCGTACAGGAATGTTTCTCTGGCCCAGGCCCTGTCCAGCGCATTCTTGAATTGATTCATGGTAGCTGCTTCCACGGCTTCTTCCGGTAGCTCATTCCACATGTTTATCACTCGCTGTGAAAAGAAGGCCCCTCTGAGTGAGCTGTTGTACCTTGGCAGTAACTTAAAACTATCGGACTATACAACCTTAAACTTCATTATTGTACATATCCCGTGCTTTACATGCCGGTTAATAGAGAGATTCAGCCATACGATTACAATCCACATGTATCTATAAGAATCTATGCATGTATTTTCTTTTATGTATGTACTTATGCCTAGGATTCACCCAGATTCAAGGGCCATCCAGATTCGGCTCGACACAAGTAGTGTCCGACAACTAGGACCTCACCTAGTTACAGAGTTACCCACTAAGGCGAGGCTTTGACCGTGCCGACCCGCCTCAAGAGGTGAATGCAAGGCTTTGTCCATGCCCACTCCTGGTCGAAAGGACAATTTAGCTTTTGATTTTAAACATAGTTGGAATTTGTCAACTCCCTGTTTGTATTGTCTATTACATTTCAATAATGAAATGGTTTGACCTGTTTTTGTGCTTTACAGTGGTGTTTGTGCGATATAGTAAAGTTGCATAGCCTGATGCTTTTGAGTTTCTGCCATTTTTATTTTAGATTTATAAATGTATTTGGTTGGTCGTTATAATCTAGGCCTAGTTCATTTTAGTTTCATGTAGCTTTTATTTGATTAGGTTAACTCGGAGGTTTCCTAAGTGAAAACATGTTAATTTGTATGTTGGTGTGCACTCCGAAATGCTGGACATGGACTTGGTTTACCCATTTTTGAGCATAGCATTAGCAGTGTAGCGCCAAACTGCAATAAGTGTGTAAAGACCACACTGGTCATCTGATTTTAACATATGTTCCCTCTGCGAATATTTGCCTTATCTTAACAAAATATTAATTTTCCAGAAATATTAACTGTATTGTACTTAGAACTATGAAGAGTAGTCTTGGAATACTTGATCTGATGGTACGTAGGTAGGCGTACTGGTCATCTGATTTTAACATATGTTCCCTCTGCGAATAATTGCCTTATCTTAACAAAATATTAATTTTCCAGAAATATCAACTGTATTGTACTTAGAACTATGAATAGTAGTCTAGGACTACTTGATCTGATGGTACGTAGGTAGGCGTCGGTAGGTTGATCAGTCCCTTCCTCCTGGGTTCAGGGGTCAAATATACCACTGTATCCCGTCATGTAGGGAAAGTGTTAGTGAAATTACATAGGTTATAGTACTTATTCCATGGGCTTCAAATTCAATCGCAGTCAAAACCCGCCTTTATTATACTTTCCTTGGAGGACTCTATGCCATTGAATTGCTTCTTTATAACCCTGTCTACAATTTGTTGCCCATGAATCTAAGCTTGTTTCACTTCTATTTGATGGATTTGTTTGTTGTACGTCCTAGCAACATCTAAGGTCATATCAGGACGGGTACTGACTTGTGACAGTGCACACTCATGTCGACTTTATAGTGCTGTCCCACTGGGAAACCAGGCCGCCGACACCATGACCTGGTTTCCCGCTCAGTCATATTATCCTGACACTGAGCACACCAGTCCTTGCTCTGTCCTAATAATGCCGAGCGCCTGGCTAGGAAGCGACAAGTATCAATTTTTAAGTCATTGGTTTGACTCAACCAGGGTTTGACCCCAGGATCTACCAGCACGGGAGACGGATGCTCTAACTCATTCGGCCATCCCGTCTGGTCTCTATTTCATGGAGAAAACCTGTTCAGTTGTGTATATATGTTCGCTGACTTACATCACTCTAACACTAGTAACAGCTGTGGAGGGTCATTGGGGCTGAATCTCACCCAGAGAACCATCTCAGCCTTTATTAATATTAGGCCCTAAATAACTTCAAATATCTCACAAGGTAGTAATTTAAAGCAAAGTTACTTCAAACTGAAGTTAGGTAGATTATAATGATCAACCTAATATATTTTGTCTCAGAAAATGGCAGAAACTCAAAAACATCGGACTATGCATCTTTAAGTTTTAACTTGAGCGGCTGAGGACAACAGTAGGCGCGGGCTGTCGGGTCGGGTCGGGTCGGGTCGGGTCGGGTCGGGTCGGGTCGGGTCGAGATGGGGGTTGGCTTCACGATGGGCTGACTGGGGAAATGCAAGGTGACGAAACAGTAGGCCCCCATGGTTCATTCACTGCAGGCCAATTTGGTTTATAGTCCGGCCATTTGAAGCAGACTCGCAAAGCGGGCACGTGTGTCCGAACTAGTGAGTTGACGTCCCAGTTGAGAACAAGGACGCAGGCATGCTTAATGAGAACAAATTACCACGAGACACGATAAGAACAATTACAATTTAACTCCTTTTTGTTCCTCTTTCCAACGGTCCTCCATCCCACATATATGCGCACTACACCCCACATGTTGTTGGTTGTTGGAGCGTTACGTCCTGGGAACATCTAAGGTCATATCAGGACGGGTACCGACTTGTGACAGTGCACACTCATGGTGACTTTATATTGCTGCCCCACTTGGAAACTAGGGTGCCAGTACCATGACCTGATATCCCGCTCAGTCACATTATCCTGACACTGAGCCAACCAGTCCTTGACCGTTCCTAATAATGGTGAGCTCCTGGCTAGGAAGCAACAAGTATAAATTTGTTGGTTTTGACTCGGCCAGGTTTCGGACCCGTGGGTTTGAATCCTACGATCTACCAAAACGGGAGACGGATGATCAACTCATTTGGCCACCCCGATAGGTGCGACACCCGTCATGTATGCACTCACTGGGCTCTTATCGATAGTCCTCAGTGGGGTAGCGAAGGTCCGAGGATTTCTTTCTGCAGTCTCCTATTTCCTGGAAGTTAGACTCATCAATTCAAATGCGGTTAGTTGGGAGGGGGATGGGAGAGTTATCGTTCATCAGGTCTAGCCAAAACCATTTTGGAAGGCACAGTGAAATGGGGAAGAAGACAATGTGGACAAAGAAAGCGATGGGAAGACAACATCACAGAATGGACAGGCCTGGAGTTTTGGCAAGTCCCAGAGGGCAATGGAGAACAGGGGAAAATGGCAAAAGCTGGTTGTAAAGTCATCTGTGGTGCCCCAACAATCGTCATGGTGAAGGAATTGATGATGATGATGATGACTTATCGAGAAGCGGGAAAAGATAACAAGGGGTCTCGCACATGTGAGATAGGAGTATAAAGTATACAACACAGTAATACTGGTAGAGCTTTAAACCAGTTAATTAAAGTTGCATAGTCCGATGCTTTTGAGTTTTTGCTATTTTCTGAGATAAATATATTATACTAATCGTTATAATCTACTTTACTTTAGTTTGAAGTAACTTTGATTTTAAATGGCTAAGTTTGGAGATATTTGATGTCAAAACATGCCAAAATAATTTTGGCAAGCACGCCAAAATTCTGACACCATAGACTTCAGTAGTAACGGTTTCTATTGATTGACGTATTATGCCCTTCTATGCAGCAACAAATGCTTAATAAGTGCACCAGTGTCTAAGTTGAATATGTAGAATCAAATCTAGATAAGTGTTTTGGTTTTGAAAATCCGATGTTTTCATCGGACTATGCAACTTTAAAGTTTAAGGCCCTTTATTATTTGTTGCTGACATTCGATGATTAGATAGTGTAAATTTCAATAACGGACAATGGGCTTTCGTCATTCCACTGCCCTTGCTCTATCCTCGTAATGCCAAGTGCCAGACTAGCTAGCGACAAGTATATTCTTCTAATTAATTTGGTTTGACTCAGCCAGAGTTCAAACCTGGGAGTTTTCAATCCTGAGAACTGCCAAATAGGAAGCGGAAGCTTAACTAATTTGGCCATCCCGCCTGGCCTAATTAATTAAACATGTGGGCTTTTTAGTTTCTATTGTAATAATGCCTGTCTTTTTGTGGTCCTATCAACACACTGCATCATGTATAATCAATCACAATAGCGCAACCTAGGGCAGCGAGTATGTGAATAGGGGGTGGGGTGGGGGCGCTCGGGGGTGTCACGTGGTCAAAGCTTCGGATTTCCGGTTTCAGGAACACGAAAGCGAGGGTTTAAACAAAGTGTCTTTTCAATTAGGCTGTGCAAGTTGTCACCCTTTAAAAAAAAACGCAACCAAGAGATAAAAGAAAACTTACCAAAAAACCCCACAAAGTCGGATACATTTTCAGGTTGTAATTGTAAACAAAGTGGTGCTTTTGTTTGTTATTGGTGCCAGGTGGTATATATGTAATGGGCGTTGGTTCTGCTATATAACTATCTTCACTAGTTCCAGAGCGCACTGCCCTAACTTGTCTATCAATAAAGTTATGTTTAATATTGTTATTATTATATAATAATAGTAATAATAATAACAATACTAATACTATAATATGAGAGCAGTTATAATTATAATTATAATTATAAATATAATGGCTATGTACTGTGACATCTGCTTTCGTCTAAGCATATTATTACTACAATACAACTTATATTATAATTGATACTGAAAGAATATAACTAACCACAACCATATTAATACCTTTTTCTTTTAAGAAAAAAGAGATGAGACGCCCATGTTGTTCTTCTTTGTGGCTTCCAAATCATCATCATCATCATCATCATCATCATCATCATCATGCTGTCGGTCGCGATGCGACACAGACTGCTTTCATTACTTGACTGCCGCTCTCCATTTAGCTCTCTGCTGTGACTTCCAAATAATGTATGGTAAAATATTCAAAGAGTAAAGTCTGCCTCATAAATGGCACACGAGTAGCCTTACTGCTTTTGGAAATAGGTTTGTCAGTGTGTGCGTCTATGTGTGAGGCTATGGTGTATGTTTGCCAGTTTAAAGTGTATGCGTCTGTGGGTGAGTATAACTTATAAGGTGTGTTTGTCTATGTGTCTGTGTGAGGGTGTGTATATGTATGTTGTGTATATGTATGTGTGTCAGCGTGTCTAAGTGAGTGTTCATCTGTGTGAGTGTGTATATGAGCCTGTCGCAAAAGGTGATAACTCTTATTTTGGGGGTCCATTGTAACGATTGACACAAAACAGCACAGAAACGGTTACACTGAAAACACAAGGACATTTGCTTCAAATCAATATGTATTCTATTCTATTGGGATTATGAAACACCATGTAAAAAAAAATCAGTTTATCCTGAGCAAATGCATAAGCAGATAATATGTCGATCATTACATTAGACAATTTGTCCCATATGTCTGTCAGTGTGTATGTGTGTTGGTGAGTGTATGTGAGTGTGTATGTGTGCGAGTGTGCATTTCTATTTGTGTATTTATGTATGGCAGTGTATCTGGGATTGTTACTAGTGTTAGTGTGTATACATGAATGTGATGTGTGTGAGTGTGTGTACGTCTGTGACTTGGTATATGTTTAACTATCTGTGTTTGTGTGTATATTTCTGTGCGAATGTATCTGTATGGATATATATGCGTGTGAGTGTTTCTGGGACTGAGTGTTTGTGTTTGTGCATGTACTATGAGTGTCTGAGTGCGAGTGAGTGTTGTATGTGAGTATATATGCCTGTGAATGTGTCTGAGTGTATGTGTGTTTGTGAGTGTTTCCAAAGACCCTATAATACTAAGACGGCTCACTCAGCCTGTACTGTGTAATCAAAATGATCAAACCCACCACTTGGTGCGCTGGCTGTTCTCTTGGTTAAACAGGTGTTATATTATATGTATATATGAATGCGAAAGATGTGTGATGATGGCGATGCTGATGATGATGCTGATGATGCTGGGTATTTGTTCATAACAATTTCATATTGATGTGTATTCATACTTACCTATCTCATGTATAATATAATTCTATGTGTTTACATGTGAAACACCAACCAGCAGCCGGCTGATCAAACCCACCACAAGATGGCACTGCAAGATTTACATTACCATTGGAGAGATAGGGAGTGAGCTGTCTTAGTATTATAGGGTCTTTGGTGTGTCTGTGCGAGTGTCTCTATTTCTGTTTGAGAGTATGTATGTCTGTTTGGTAGTGTGTGTCTGTGCGTGTCTGTACAAGTGAATGTGTGTCTGTCCGTGAGTGTGTGTCTGTGTGAGTAGATGTCGTGTGTGAGTGTTCGATTCCCTGTGCCAATTTGGATTTCCACCGCTGTGTATAACCTACAGCGTCATCAAAGGCCAGTTGCTCTATTCCATGTCTATGTGGTGTGGGAGGTTAAAAATCCCTTGGGTCGGTAAAAGTGTAGGCTCGGGCTTTCTATCGACAAACTGTCTAATGGTGACAACAAGTCTATTCAGACTTATCCATGATAGGCAGTATAAATCTTCAAGGGAAAAAAAAGGGAAAAAAAGAAAAAGAAGAGTGTACACGTGTCTGTGTGAGTGTATGTATATGTGTGAGTGTATGTATGTCTGTCTGTGCGTGAGTGAGTGTGAAAGTGGAACAGTGACGTCAGCCATGGTGAGTGAGCGGCAGTTTGGGCGTTCTGAATACCACACCGGTCCGTCCCCAACACTTCGGACAGTAGGTCGGGGGGGGGGGGGGGGGGGAGGGGAGGAGAGAGACAGAGAGAGGGGGCGGGGGAAGGAGAGGAGCAGCTACTGTCACCATCCAGGGTCACCAGGCCGCTGTGGCAGGCAGATCGCCGTGAACGTGCCACGACCGCCGTCACATGGTGGGTGGGACGCCAGCAGTGAGGTGTGGACGCCTAAAGCCGTTGTGGGTAGGGGAGTGGGAAGGGGGCCGGGTGGGGGGGGGGGGGGGACGGGGAGGCTCCACCCCTCAGTGGGCGGCGTGGGCAGTTTGTCTGCCCGGCCCTCAGCAACGGAGACAAAAGCAGGGGAGGCGGGGCAGCCCGGACGGACCGCACGATCACAGCCTCACAGGTGAGGCGGCCCAGAGCAGGCACAGCCCGGGTCAGTAGGTCCCTTAACTGGCGCAGCAGCGCCACCTCCCGGTAGCGCCAACTTTATTGCTACCTGTAGGATTTCTTGTGTTTTTTGTTGTTAGTTTTTTGT
The DNA here is from genome assembly GCA_030323885.1 of Branchipolynoe longqiensis. NCBI lineage: Eukaryota > Metazoa > Annelida > Polychaeta > Phyllodocida > Polynoidae > Branchipolynoe > Branchipolynoe longqiensis. The sequence continues at coordinate 94,834,611 of CM059188.1, read as the reverse complement.
TTCTACTCCTTTAATTGCCCCCATCTGGGAAAGGACCAACACTAACTCGGGTAAATCGATACCAAGTAAAGAGCTCGCTTAATGACCAGCGGAATGTCACGTAATCATTATTTGGGTGCTGTCACGGTGGTCGGTGAGAGGGGAGAGACGGGGGCAGTTTGTGTAGGAATCTGAGCGCGTGTTGCAGTGCGTTAGTGGTTAAGAGCGCTTTGTGTGCGGGACCGAGTGTCTCACTGTTGGCTCAAGGTGAGCGGTGTGGGTTGGTGACAGCCGGGGCCCGGGCCGTGTGAGTCTGTCTTTGTGTGCAGCAGGGCCTCCCCTCACCCCCCCCCCCCCCCCCCCCCCCCCACCAGACTCCCAACCACCAGCCCCCCTGCTCTACCTGCGGGCCGTCGGTCACACCTGACGGAGCACTCCGCCCCAAAAGTAGGCCACGCCGCCTCCCCCGCCTGCTACAGTACCCCCCCCCCCTCCCACCACCACCACCACACCCGCCACCGAGAGGAGCGGAGCGTCCCCCATATCCCCCCCACCCACCCACCCAACCACAGGTGGGTCGGGGCCGGGGCCGGGGGTCACCGCGGAGTGACTGCCGCCGCCCATGCACCAACGGCCGCTCGCACCCACTCGGGCCACAGTCACTCGCAGCTCGCCGGCCCGCCAAGCCGCCCTTCGACAACAAAGCCGACCGCTACGCGGCGCCACGCAGGTACACAGCCACAGGTAGGCACGGGCGGAGGGGAGGGTCCCACAGACCGGGAAGGAACAGCGGTCTCAGTCCTGAATCAGCGAAACGCGGTCATTCTCGCGCCGAACAAGGCATCGCAAACTGACATCGCTGGACGACAGAGGACATTGTGAGTATTTCTCGTGTCTGGTTTTAGCGGTTGTTGCCTGACATGGAACGAAGCGTTGTCAGTTGAGCTGATTGTGAGTGGTGGTGGTTGGTAGGTTCCGCCACCATGTGCTTTATATACAAGCAGCAGCAGTCACGAGGTGAGGTCTGTTTGTGGGTCACCACCACTGTGAATCAACAAGTGACACCCCCTCCCCCACCCCCACCCCCACCCCCCACACACACATCCATACATGGGCACCCAGATCCACCAGGTACAGATCGCATAGGTATAGATTAATTGTCGTTTATCTGTTGGTTGTGCGGTGGTGTGTGCCCCAGTGTACATGTACAGGACAGAGCTCGGCGGGCGGGCACTGCCAATGGCGGCCCGGCGGGCACACAGCCGGCCGGGAGCCACTCGCCAGGTAACTCCAGGTGCGCCGTGTGTACAGGTATGGGCACTCTGGCGGGCCGGGACACAGCGCGCGGCCAGCGGGGGAACAGCGCGGAACCAACCAGTCGGTGTCTGCCCACACACACGCACACACACACACCTCACACACACATACATTATATATGTGTGTATATATATATTATATATATATGTGTGTGTGTGAGGTGTATATATACACACATAACTACATATACACACATATCACACATAGATATTATCTACACAAATACATATGCACACATATCTACACACATACAGTCCAGAGCGTCCGTCTCCCGTGTTGGTAGGTCGTAGGTTCGAAACCTGGTTGAGTCAAACCAATGACTTAAAAAGTGATACTTGTCGCTTCCTAGCCTGGCGCTTCACATTATTAGGATAGGACAAAGACTGGTTGGCTCAGTGTCAGGATAATGTGACTGAGTGGGATATCAGGTCTTGGTGCTGGCGGTCTGGTCTTCCAGTGGGGCACCACTGTAAAGTCGCCACGAGTGCACACTGTCACATGTCGGTACCCGTCCTGATATGACCTTAGATGTTGCTAGGACCTAAAACAACAACAAACACATACATACACACACATATCTACACGCACATACACTTAGCGCGCGGCCAGCGGGGGAACAGCGCGGAACCAGCCAGTCGGTGTCTGCCCCCCACCCCCCCACCCCACATTTATATATATATACACATACACACACACACGGCCTGCAGCGGAACCAGCCAGTTTCTTCACTGCACATATGCCGCAGTTAAACACATCACACACACACCAGCACCACAGATGGTGGGGGGGGGGGTGTCCTATTTTGGGTCACGCAATTACTTAACATCTCCACGCTCGTGCTCACATATTCACCCACTCACTCACTCACTCACTCACTCACTCACTCACTCACTCACTCACTCACTCAGTCCCAATACGGGCCGACCGCTCGATGCGCCCCGATTTACCTGTGCAGGTTGGCGGTGTTGGGATGTTGATGAGGTGTGGGGGGAGTGGAAGTTAGTGGAGTTTGGTTTCTACGATAATGACTTCTTTTCAGTATAAGCAACATCATTTTGTATGAGGGGGGGGGGGGGGCTGATCACGTGGTCACGCCTACGTGCAGAGCGTGTGCGTCGTGCAGACTGGACATGACCAGGTGACACCGCCCCCGGCCAGTGTCCCCCCCACCACCACTCCCACTCCCACACCTTTAAGCACATGGCCCACTTTGGGTTACACCGCCTCCGCCTCCCCCTCCCACCGGACTCCCCCAGTGTGTGAGTGAGCTTGTACCGCCATTTCTCCCAACTGTTTTATAATTGCTCGCCGTTTACACACTGCGCACTTCCTTCTACATACATACAGCACCCGCTGCCAAACCTACACACTCACGTCGCTGTGTGCTTTTAGTTCACCAGACTGTCGCTAAGGTTGGAGCGGAGGGGGGGGGGGGGTGAGATGAGACCGGCCGGTGAGGTACTACTGGTGATGCAGGCCTTTCGGTGACCAAAAGGGGAGGGTGTCCGGGAGGGGCCGGGTGGGGGAAAGGGCGGGGTGCTGCAGCGACTCGCGGTGCGTCACTACCGGAGCTACCAGGAGGGCACTTAGGCCCTCCCGGCCCCGTGTTCCAGGTGTTCACTGAACCGTGACACACCGGGGCCGCCCAGGTGTGTGTGTTTGTGTGTAAGACGGGGCGGCGTCTGGCAGTAGGGTGGAGCGCCATGGAAACAGGGCTATTGTATTGTCCCCGAAACCTGGCCTATTTTATACCCGGCTTCAACAGACTCAACACGGTGTGTTGATGTTTATTGTAGGGTAGATAGATTATGGTATATTTATTTTTAGAATATTGATTTGGTGCCATGACCTTTTGCTTTTTTTGGTGTTGATCAATTAATGTATTTCTTTATCGATACATTATTGATCCATACCATACATTTAAATTTTTTTTTTTTACCTCGGTACTACGCCTCTGGCTACTCGTACTCGTAGTCCAGGGAGAAGGAAGCATTTCCGGGTCCAGCAATTAGCATAATCTACTCACAACAGGAGGACGTTTGTTGAGTAGCTCCGCCAGTTTTCTACATTAACTACTAAACCAACCAGGTTAGTATCATTTTTGAATAGATACGTTTGTATAGTTCATGTTAGAATTCAGATACATCAAGTTCTAAAAACTTTTGATTGAATATTAACTGATTTACAGGTTAATTATGATGTGTCGTAACATCATTAGAACAATGCTGCTATTGTTCTTTTTAATGCCACCCATTGCCGAACGGAGAGATGTTTGGCAGGAGCCACTTACATCGTTAGGATTTATTCCTGGGTTTCCTTGAGATTCCCCAAATGTTTTTGGCGTACCTCAGAGTTCCGTAGTATTTTCTCCAACTTGTTGTCCACAAAAGGCCACAGGTGGGAGAAGTTTATTGGACAGAGTGTGGGAGGCTACCACTACACTGGTCCCTACCCCTCGTTTGGTTTTGGTTGGTTATCCATGCTGCTTACCTACCACTGACAAATTTAATGACACACCTGTCTTAAAAATGGTTTAAATACGGATTTAACACCACTAGACACTTTTTGTTGAATCATTGACTGTTTGCCAGTGTCATGTTCACCATGAAAGATTCCTAACCTTTTGGTTTTTGGTTTATTACAGACTCCCAGCTATGGCTACGGAGCGGGGTAAGGCTGGCGCACATCGTGAGGGGAGCAAAGACGAAGACCCGTCACTGCTGGTGGGGGTACAAAGGTCGCCAGAACGCAGAGATTCTGGGGAGGCAGGCGGCTCGGAGGCGGGCCTGGCTGACCTAGATGACCGAGTGGCGCATTTGGTTCAGCTCCAGATGGAGGAGTTCATGCCCTCCAGGCCTCATGCTGCCAGGAGGAGGCAAATCGTTGAGTCAGAGGACTCCAATTGGGAGAACTTTTCTGACCAAGACTCATCACAGGAAGATTCCCAGGAAGAGGTGGTGGTGCCTGCGGGTAAGCACAAGCACAAAAAGAATATAGAGTTGTCCGAAGGGGACAACTTCACCAGGGCGCAGAAGAAGAAGCCGCTGTTCAAGAAAAGTAAGAAGAGGAGGTCCAAAAACCAGCAGAAACCATTCTCCCGCCCAGGGAACAAGTAGAAGTTGCTACGCAATCTCCAGTAAGCAACTTTACCGCGGGTAACTTAATTAATTACTTACGGAAAATCTAACTATCCTTAGCCTGGCAGAAGGGGTTAGAATGGAGGAGCCGATTCAAAATAGCATACCCTTTCCTTATCGATTTGATGTTTCTGAGCTTGACGCTTTAAATGATCAAGTTTTGAAATTTTGTGAAAAGGGAATTAATCTTGAATGGGGATATCGGACTAATTTTGGATTTAATGAGGTTAAACAAAATAGTAGAATATAATCATTTTAAAATGTTTTCACTGGATACAGCTAGAGATCTAGTAACACAAGGCTCCTGGCTGGCCAGTGTGGACCTTAGAGATGCATACTATACAGTACCAATTTATAAACCTGACCGTAAATTTCTCAGGGTTTGTTGGAATGAGGAGCTTTACGAATTCACCTGTATGCCAAACAGGCTAGCTTGTGCATTGTCACAAGGTTATTAAAACCAATATACTCCCACATGGCTAGGAGAGGACACATTATGTTTCCTTACATTGATGATTCTTTTATTGTTGCACAAACACAACATTGTCAAACAGCAGTAGACAAGCTTTGTGACACATTTAAAAAGTTAGGTTTCTACATACATGAAACTAAATCAGTATGAACACCTACCAAGAAATTAAAGTTTCTGGGTTTTGTTATTGACACAACATATATGACTATTTCATTAACGAAACAGAAGTTGATAAATTTACAACAACGGCAAACCAATTATTACATTTGCATAAACCAAAGATATGACAAGTCACAATTTTGATAGGAATCATGATAGCATATGCCCCTGCTATTTTATATGGCAAGGCCCATATTAAATCTCTAGAAATAGATAAGAACTTAGCGTTCGCTCGCACTAAAGGGAACTTTAAAAGGCCCATGACAATTTTGCCTGAAGGCCTACAGGATATTGGTGACTTGTCATATCTTTGGTTTATGCAAATGTAATAATGTGGCTGGCACACATTGAGAATTCACCCAACCCAATTAGAATGGGCAAACTCAACACGACAGTTACAACTGATGCTTCGCGAGAAGGATGGGGGGCTCATAGAGACCAACAGGCAACCGGTGGTCGGTGGATGGAAGATGAAATCTCCGATCACATAAATGTACTAGAGCTCAGAGCTATTTATTTAGGATTACGTAGTCTAGTTCACCTACCTAAAAATCATGTAAGGGTATTAACAGATAATATGACAGCCATGGCTTACATACGTTATATGGGGGGGGACTCGTTCCAAACCATGTAACCAGTTAGCCAAACTAATTTGGGACTTTTTTAAGGAAACATTTAGAACAATATGGATTCAACAAAATTACACAAGAAAGACTTATTTCACACGCCTGGAGAAAAGGAAGATGAAATTATATACAAGTTATTTAAAGAAATGGTGATTCACTGTTTGCTTAAAGGAGTTAAGCCATTAAAACCTACAATAGCTCAGATTGTAAGTTTTCTAAGAATGTTAGAAGATGAAGGCTTAGGATTTGGTGCAATTAATGCAGCACGATGTGTGCTTTCAATCATTCTACCGAGGATAGATGGACAAACAATTGGAAAGCATCAGGTAGTGCACTGGTTTATTAGGTCGGTGGATGAGAGAAACCGACCCAAACTCAAATATAATGGGTTTTGGCATGTGTCAGTGGCATTTAAGTTATTCAAGTCATGGCCTAGTAATAAACATTTAGCAATGAAGGAACTAGGATTTAAATTAGCAGTGCTGTTACTGCTAGTGGCGGGGCATAGAGGCCAAACAATTGTGGCATTGTCTCTAGACGGACTAAAGATAGACAACAATGAGGCAACGTTCGATTTGGAGACATTACTAAAGTCGAACCGTACAGGGGACCCACTGTCCACGGTACATGTAAATAGTTTTCCAGATGATCGACGTATTTGTGTAGTGTCAGCCATTAGGGTGTATATATCCAAGTCACATGGAATAAGGAATTCCAGACAGCTTTTGATAAGCTTTATTAAACCGCATAAGGCTATCTTGAGAGACATACTCGCAAGATGGACCATCAACATGCTTAAAGAGGCAGACGTCAATACTCGACGCTATGCATCCCACTCAATGCAGGGGGGGGGGGGGGGGGGCATGGTCTCTAAAGCAAGACAATTAGGAATCTCAGTGAAGAGAATCCTGGCGCATGCGGGCTGGAAGACGGCTAGATCATTTGCAAAATATTACAACAAACAACTAGAAAAGTCAAGCGGTCTGGCGACTCGCTTACTCACCAACTAAAAGACAGGTGAGAAACACAAAATTCTATTTTTGTACTGAAACATTTTATGTTAAAGAATAGTATAAAAAAGGATAAAACATGAGATTACGTCAAGTTCTCCCTGGACAACGAGTAGTCAGAGGCGTAGTACCAAGGTAAAATAGTATAGTTATACGAATCTTACCTGGTACAGATGATGGATAACTGTTGTTTTCCCGAGGTACTAGCCTCGGATAGTCATGGGTTAGGGGTCGCCCACCCTACCCTACCACGACTATGACATTGGCTTGTGCCAAAACGAAAGCATATTAGTATCCATAGAATTTTGAGATAATTTGTTATCCTATTAAGTATGTAAAAGATTGCTGCACCCGGATGTGCTTCCTTCTCCCTAGCCCATGACTATCCGAGGCTAGTACCTCGGGAAAACAACAGTTATCCATCATCTGTACCAGGTAAGATTTGTATAACTATCTTATATATCTATATATATATATCTATATATATATATATTATATATGTGATGTATAACGCATTATGCGAGTATAAAGGCGCGGAAGGGAATTAACTCCTTGTTATTTATCATGTGCTAATTATTAATATTACACTGTATACTGTACTGCCTCCTCCATGTTTGCGACTGGTGGCGCCACCCCCGGCGCTACCCCCGGCGCTACCCGGTACCTGCATACCCTAAAACATCACTCGCGTCAGGGATTTTTTTCTTTTATTAGGTTAGGCTGATATTCATAAACAGAGAATATATAACTCATACCACTACTCTCCTTATTCTTGTTCGTTGTACTGTAGCCGGCCTTTATGTGTAGCATTGTGGATATGACTGCACATGTAATGATGTATAGATATGTGTATAGATTAGATATGTGTATAAATACAATATAGGTTCGTTGGTTGTTGTTTTACATCCTGGCAACATCTAAGGTCATATCAGAATGGGGTATATATATATATATATGTGTATGTGTATAGATATGTGTATGCATGCATAGCCGTATCGATATGTATGCATGTATATACATGTATAAACATCTATGCACGTATATATATATATATATACACGTGTATATATGTTTGTGTGTGTGAGAGAGAGAATAATGGCTGGATCGTGAGATACCACACACGCGCCCCGCGCCGTGAGCACGCTTGCAGCCCGAACGCGGAGCACCAGCGCGGGCTTATCGTGCTCACCTGTGGATGGGGAGATAACGCCCTGCATCCTGCTGATTACAGCTAGCCAGGGCCACCTTTCACCTGGCACAGTCCACCAACGCCAGATAGCGAGACACTCGGAGTGGTGGCCGAGCCGGAGGCCGGCGGGAGGCGCTGGGTCGCGGGGGAAGGGGGGGGGGGGGGCAGTGAGGGGGCTCTTTGTTGGGGACCACGTGTGTCGGGAGGCAGTGATGGCTGCTTGGCAGGCCGCCGCCCCCGTCCTGCAGCACACGGGCCAGGTGCGGGCAGCGGCGGCCGGCGTCACGGCGCCAACTTGTCGGAAGTAGCAGCATTTTACCCCGAATTCTGTCAACAGGCTGTCCTAGTTGTAGCGGTTGGTTGTTGGAGTTTTACCTTCCTGGCAACATCTAAGGTCATATCAGGACGGATACCAACTTGCGACAGTGCGCACTCATGGCGACTTTTAGTGTCAGGATAATGTGACTGAGTGGGATATCAGGCCATGGTGCTGGCAGCCTGGTCTCCCAGTGGGGAAGCACTATAAAGTCGCCATGTGTACGCACTGGCACAAGTCAGTACCTGTCCTGACATGACCCTAGATGTTGCTAGGGTGTATAACAACAAATAAAGTTTAATACAGCAGTATTTCCCTGTGAACAACAGGTTGTCCGAGACGTAGCAGTACTTTATTTCCCTGTTCATAGATTATCACAGGTAGCAGTATTTCACTGTCATAGGCAGTGGCATTTCCATGTTAACAGGTTGACCCAGACATAGCAGTATTTTATTTCACTGTCAATAAGTTGTAAGAGGTTTCCCTGTCAACAGGTTGTCAGAGGTAGCACCATTTCACTGTCTGCAGGTTGTCAGAGGTAGTGGCATTTCACTGTCAACAGGATGTCAGAGGTAGTGGTGTTTCACTGTCAACAGGTTGTCAGAGGTAGTGGTGTTTCACTGTCAACAGGTTGGCAGAGGTAGTGGTATTTCCCTGTCAACAGGTTGTCAGAGGTATTGGTAATTCACTGTCACAGGGTTGTCAAAGACAGTGGTAATTTTAGTAGTCAATCTCACAGCTTTAGTTAAGTTTGTATCCTTTGTTATCAATATCATTAGTTGTTAATATCATCCTCAGTCGTTAGACTCGCATTTTAATTTCATAGCTTTAGTTGTTAATCTGATATCTTTAGTCGTTAATCTCGTATCTTTAATTGTTAATCTTGCATTTGTTATTCTCAAATCTTTAATTATTAATCTCGTATCTTTAGTTTAAGTTACTATTATTATTTTCTTTTACAATTGGTCACAATTATTTTGGCAATTGTCAACATCTCCACCCCATATCACTCATCCTATGATAGCTCTTATCACCCCCATTCATGAAATTATCTTTGCTTTGACAAGCGCTCAACCACCAACGTCAGGTGCTGGACAATATCTTGCGATTTGTTGCACTCACTCACTCACTCACTCACTCACTCACTCACTCACTCACCATTTTTAATAGGACACCTGTGAATGTCCGGGGGCTTGCCAACTTTCAGGATTTAACCCGAAGCAGTTGTATCAAAGCAGATGTATCTTTTAACATGCCGCCTGTGAATGTCCGTAAGGTTGCCAACTCTCGAGATTTAGCCCGGAACAGTTATATCTTTTAACATGCCACCTGTGAATGTCCAGAGGCTTGCCAACCCTCGAGATTTAGCCCAAAACAGTTGTATCGTACTACAACTGTTTAGGGCTAAATCCCGAGAGTTGGCATACCTTTGAACATTCACAGTGAAAAGATACAAATAATCCGGTCTAAATCCTGAGAGTTGGCAGGCCCACGACGGTGAAAGCTGCTGTTGACAACCAGCAGCGCCCGCCTGCGCCATGCACGCACACCACGCCCATCCCTCCGTTCACCCCAGGTCCGCGCCGGGCAGACAGGTGGGGTCGTCGGCTACCGCTGTCCCTGTACACTGGGTGGAAGGGGTTATTCCCAAAGGGGTCGCGCCTTTTATAACACCTGAGCCAACTCATCACATGGATGGTGGAGGTTTTAGAAACGGAAACCAGCAACTTTCTGCGTCGCCGTCGTCAATTGGATTAGCCTCGATAAGTGTGTGTGTGTGTGGGGGGGGGGGGGGAGTCATGAAGATTATGTTGCAGTAAAGGAAGGAATGTACTGCTTGCATCAAATGCAGACATGGGAGTATGGTGGAGGGGGGGGGGGGGGGGGGGGGGTCAGTAGTGTTGACTTGTTCTGAGTCCGCCCAGCCTTCAAGAAATACACACCTGCCTATTTGATTTACATAGAATAACACCCGAGCTACAAGAAACTTCATGAGTTTTAGTACAGTTAAAGCTGCATAGTCTGATGAAGCATCAAATTTTCAAAACCAAAACGATTATCTAGATTTGATTCTACATATCTAATTTAGATACTGATGCACTTATTAAGTAAGCATTTTTTAATACTGAGCCAATTTAATAGAACGTGTTACCGCAGAAACCTATTGTGTCAGAGTTTTGTCATGGTTACCATAGATAAAGGATTCACCAGGTACTCGCAGTACACGGGTGAATACCAACCCTATACAAAAACGGTCGAAAAAGCGGGTTAATGAAATGAGAGCCTAATTTCACAATCTAAGAAGCAACATTTATTCTTTGTAGATGTCTTCATATTTACCCGCTACCTTTGAGTTGAAAAATATAATAAAATAGCTAGTTTAATATGATTTAAAATTGAAATCGACGGTGTTCTGTGGCCGCCATCTTGGATTTTTGCATTCTCTCCCATTTCACCAAATCTGTGCCAATATATGTAGCCATTTGATCATGGAATCACAGTTTCTACTTCATGTTCCATACTAAAACTATTTTTGCCCGTATTTACACTACATTGTCGTTCACCCGTGTAATACAAGTACCAGGTGAATCTTTTATCTAGGTTGCCACAACTAATTTGACATGTCTTGACTTCAAATATTGTTAAAGCTAGCGATTTAAAATAAAAGTTACTTAAAACTAAAGTAATGGATATTATGACAATAAATTCAATATATTTATCTCTGAAAAATTATAGAAACTCAGAACCATCGAACTATGCAATTTTAACAGCACAGGTCATACGCATGACTATGTAGCTTAGGGCATATGCCACTATAAACTATATAACTTAAACTTAGCCCGGGCTGTTCACATAATTGAGGAAATGTCCTCGGGTAAGCCAATGAGCTTAGGCAGTTAACCCGTTATAGTTCATGCACTTAAACATGTCAGCTAAGTATGTCACTAGAACTTCATAATTTAACCGCAGTTTACCCGCATTGTAAATAGAAGATGTGGCATAGGGTTTGTTTGTTTGTTTGGGGTTTTACATCCTGGCAACATCTATGGTCATATCAGGACGGGTACCGACATGTCATAATGCGCACTATAAAGTCTATGAAGTCACTCATGGCGACTTAGTACTATAAAGTCGCCATGAGTGCGCATTGTCACTATAACTTATAGTGTTGCCCCACTGGGAGAGCATGTCGCCGGCACCATGACCCGATTTTCCACTCAGTCACATTATCCTGATTCTGAGCTAACCAGTCTTGGCCCTATCCTAGTAATGTAGTAACAAATATCAATTTTGGGAGTAATCGGTTTCACTCGGTCGGGATTCAAAGTTCCGCCCTTCCGCACGGACATCTGCATCCTTACTGATGCGGTCAGCGCGTTCGGTTTGTGGCCTAGAACTAGAAGCAATCAGCTTTTTTACACAGTTATTTTGTACAATTCATTTAAATGAGAAAATGGTATCGGGTGTTCCACTGGGAACTTCTAATTCTATGTGCTGAACAGTTTACCTGTATAGTTCATACATTTGAGCACGTCACCTAAGGTATGCCTCTTCATAAACTTAGCCACAGTTTTCGCACATTGCACACAGAAGGATGTCGCTTGGCTATGCCACTAGGTTGGTTGTAGGAGTTTTACGTCCTGGCAACATCTAAGGTCATATCAGGACAGGTATCGACTTGTGACAGTGTGCACTCTTGGTGACTTTATAATGCTGCCCCACTGGGAGACCAGGCCATCAGCACCATGACTGATATCACACTCAGTCACATTATCCTGACATTGAGCCAACCAGTCCTTGCCTTATCCTAATAATGCCGAGTGCCTGGCTAGGAACCGACAAGTATAAATTTGTCAGTCATTGGTTTGACTAAACCATGGTTCGAACCCATAGGTTGGAATCCCACGATCTACCAAAACAGTAGACGGACACTGAACTCATTTGGTCATCCCACCTGGTATATATGCCACTTGGAGATCCGTTAGCTAAGACACAGTTCGGCTCGACTGTACAAGTGAGGCTGTGGCCTAAGGTATGCAGGGTGTCCTGCTGGGTTAGCAATGCCTAGGCGTGTTGGAGACACGTTATAAATAGGGTCACCTATAAGTAGGTCAGGTGTGCCGTGCGTGGATTGTTCCACATGGTCCATGGTTGTTCACATTGCACCACAGCCAGGTGTAGGCCAGCTGCACCGTGCCCACATTCTCTATATGCACGCCGAACAGCCGGGTGTAGGCCAGTTGCACCATGCCCACATTCTCTATATGCACGCCGAACAGCCGGGTGTAGGCCAGCTGCACCAGGCCCACATTCTCTATATGCACGCCGAACAGCAGGGTGTAGGCCAGGTGCACTGTGCCCACATTCTCTATATGCACATTGAACAGCCAGGTGTAGGCCAGCTGCACCGTGCCCACATTTTCTATATGCACGCCGGGTGTAGGCCAGCTGCACCATGCCCATATTATCTATATGCACGTCGAACAGCCAGGTGTAGGCCAACTGCAGTTCCCAGATTCTCTATATGCACGCCAAATAGCCGGGTGTAGGCCAGCTGCACCGTGCCCAGATTCTCTATGTATGCCGAACAGCCGGGTGCAGGTCAGCTGTACCGTGCCCAGATTCTCTATATGCATGCCGAATAGCTGGGTGTAGGCCAGCTGCACCGTGCCCAGATTCTCTATATGCATGCCAAATAGCCGGGTGTAGGCCAGCTGCACCATGCCCAGATTCTCTAGATGCACACCGAATAGCCTGGTGTAGGCCAGCTGCACCGTGCCCAGATGTTCTATATGCATGCCGAATAGCCGGGTGTAGGCCAGCTGCACAGTGCCCACATTCTCTATATGCATGCCGAATAGCCTGGTGTAGGCCAGCTGCACCATGCCCAGATGCTCTATATGCACGCCAAATAGCTGGGTGTAGGCCAGCTGCACCATGCCCAGATTCTCTATATGCACGCCGAATAGCTGGGTGTAGGCCAGCTGCACCATGCCCAGATTCTCTATATGCACGCCGAATAGCCTGGTGAAGGCCAGCTGCACCATGCCCAGATGCTCTATATGCACGCCGAATAGCCATGGTGTAGGCCAGCTTCACCATGCCCAGATTCTCTATATGCACGCCAAATAGCCTGGTGAAGGCCAGCTGCACCATGCCCAGATGCTCTATATGCACGCCGAATAGCCATGGTGTAGGCCAGCTTCACCGTGCCCAGATTCTCTATATGCAAGCCGACTGTACATATCATGTGTACAACTTACTACAAGGTTGTTTAAAAGTTCACTAACAACAGACACTATTTATATTGTTCTAACATTCGTTGATTAAAGTTGCATAATCCGATGGTTTTGAGTTTTTGTCATTTTCTGAGTTAAATATACTAGGTTGATCATTATAATATATCTTACTTTGGTTGAACTAACCTTTATTTTAAATGGCTAACTTTTGAGATATGTGAAGGGAAACCATGCTAAAAAATTAATTTTGGCGAGCACAGCAAAACTCTCACACTATAGGCTTCTGAAGTAGCAGGTTAAATTGACTTGGTATTCCCTTCTATGTGGCAACAAATGATGAATAAGTGCATCAGTATCTAAGTTAGATATGTAGAATCAAATCTAGGCCAGTGTTTTGGTTTGGACAATTTTATGCTTTCTTTGTACTATGTAGCTTCAATCACAGACAATTGGTCTTCCTCGTTCTACTGCTTCTTGCGATATCCTATTAATGCCAACTATCAGGCTGGATATCAACAAGTATCAATGGACCATTGGTTACACTCGGCCACTCATGACTTGCCACACGAGAAGCGAGTGCTTAACATATTTTCACATCCAACTCTTCTTTTCTAGTAATTCTTAAATCGACATCAAGCAATATATATATAATTAGGTGTAGTTGGGGTGAAATCTTTTTGGCTTTCAATGTTTCATGTGTAGTTTGGTTTATTTTTTGGTGGTCGATTTTCTGTTATTTATATGCTTTGATTAATGCAAGAGGTTTTGTGCTGCCTTAAATATGGTGTATTGGTGTGGATACCTTAGATGTTGCTAAGACGTAAAGCGCCAACAAACAAAACGTCTATGTGGGGATAGAGGATCGATCTTCTGTGTGTGTGTGTGCGCAGGGTTTGTTGTTGTTTTACGTCATAGCAACATCTAAGGTCATATCAGGACGGGTACCGACTTGTGACAGTGTGCATTCATGGCGACTTTATAGTGCTGCCCCACCGGGAGACCAGGCTGCCAGCACCATGACCTGATATCCCACATTATCCTGACACTGAGCCAACCAGGCTAGGAAGCGTGCCAGGCAAGGAAGCGACAAGTATACACTTTTTTAAGTCATTGGTTTGACTCAACCAGTGTTTGAACCCATGTACCCATTTGTTTGGATCCCCAATCTCCCAAAACAGGAGACGGACCCTCAACTCATTCGGCCCTCCCGTCTGGTTACGAGTGCAGGGAGTAGCTATGTTTGTATGTGTGTGTGTGTGGGGGGGGGGGGGGGGGCTCTTCTATGTGGGGGGATGTGGGTGGCGGTGGGGGATGGGGCTCTTCAACGCATAACTCATAGATGCTAGGAGATGGAAAGGCGGGGCGGGGTTCATTATGTTGATGCTAATATTTCGTGATGGCTTTTCTAACAACAAAAACCACAGAATGGGTGTGTGTATGTTTGGAGGCGGCTACACTTAGCAAGAGGACGTCAGGCAGGTAAATATGTCCCACATACTTCTCGCACATCATTTCCTTCTATATGATAATGTTGCACCGTCCTGATATAACCTTTGATGTTGCCAGGACGTAAAACCCCCTATAAACAAACAAGAAAATGTTGCTCAACTGTGACGTAATCCATTTTGCGCATAGTCATGCAGGCTTCCTACTATCTTAGTCGTGTTACATCATTTTAATGGGAGCCCCCTCCGCCTCATTCGCCATCAGGTGCACTAAACCTATTGTGGGTAAATGAATCAGTTGGGTGGGGTTAGGGGTGGGTGGGTGGGTGGGGTGGGGGGGTGTCATTTAGCAGTGGCCAGTGGTGAATAAAACTACACCAACCACCCAGCCTCCCCCGGCCCTCTCAGGGGACTGTGGTTGGGCTCCTCAGGCTGCCTTAAGGGGCTGTCACATTAGGGTTTTTTGCGTGAGCGTATGGCGGCGTAAGCGCGTTACGTCATATACGTCGGCATACGCTACTCATACGCTACTCATACGCTACTCATACGCTACTCATACGCCGCCAGATGCCGGCGTATGTGAAGCGTATGAGGCATACGCCGCCATAATACGCTTTCATAAATCCGTCCGTCCAAATTTTTTTGTGCATGCTCAAAAAAACCCGACCTATGAGGGCGTATGGCCCATACTGTCAAAAAATGTCACAGCATGCTCCCATACGCTCCTCGTAGGTTCCACATACGCTCAAAACCACCCGAAAGGTCACCAAATGTCATCATAGGCCGGCACGCGCAGGACCTACGTAGGTTTTCAATACGCTCCCGCCATACGCTGTAATGTGATAGGGCCTTTAAGGGCTGATTCCTTACACGCGGTAATTGGTATGCGAATGCGAATGCGACAAAAAATCGAAACGCCTCAAGCCTATGGGCTACATTCCTTACACGCGGTATGCGGCATGTGTCAACTCGATCGGTCCCTGTAGCGATCGGTGCGGCATGCGGTATGCGGCACGCGGTGTGCGAGTAGAAACATCAGTCGCACTTGTCCATTAGTTTTAGACGAGGAGAGGCGACTGAGCATTACGGAACGGTCACACAAGGCTGCTGAGGGGAAACATATGGTAGTGGTGGTGGTGGGGTTCAGTCAGTCGCACTTGTCCATTAGTTTTAGACGAGGAGAGGTGACTGAGCATTACGGAACGGTCACACACAAGGGTGCTGAGGGGAAACATATGGTAGTGGTGGTGGTGGTGGTTCGGGTTGGTAGATATAAATGCAATATTAGGTCATATACAGTACAGTATTGAGTATACTTGTTTATTTTTATTTTTTAAATATAGCCAGTCGTGTGCCGCATGCCGCGTGTAAGGAATCATGCCATTCACATGCCGCATGCCCATACCGCATACCGCGTGTAAGGAATCAGCCCTTTATTCCTTCCTCCCCTCCTCCCCCCCCCCCCCCCCCCCCCATTCCTCTGATCACTACCCATCGGAAGCCAACGCCCGACCACACGGGACTGCTTTCAGTGATGCCCATTCAGTGCTGCAGATTTGCAGGCTTCAGTGCACCAATGCGACTGAAAACTTGACGAGTGGAGTGTCCTGGGAACAGGACGGTTATTTGGTTCTGAGGTTTTTGCAGCTATTTGATCCGGTACCTTCTGCCATCTTGGAGTGATTTGGTTGGCACCAATAAATAGAGCTCTCAGTGACTTGCGAGCATGGGTCAAATATGTGTGAAACCCTGTATTTTCCGCTCAATATAAATATACAAAAAAACTGAATCTCAGTGATGCATCCATTTAATGTTTTTTTTAAAGTAGTTATATTACAATGTATATTATATACATTATATAGGCTGGAAAACTAATATCGATGACCCTGAAAAATATATCAAATCAAATCCAAAACTCCTTTTCTGCGAGTGACTCCTGAAAAACTATCCCCGTCAATTACCAACATTCGGATATAGTTTCCCATTGAGAGCACTGCGAGTGACTCAGTTGGTGTTTTATCTACCTAACAGTAACCTAGTCTACCTCACAGACCTACAACTAGTTCGGCATTTCTCTTTTTTACGCTTGTCTTATTTGAAATTGTGTTTATGAAATTGAGCTTGTTATACTAGCGTAGAAATGTCAGTCTATGTGGTATCGTTATTCGTTTGTCCAATTGTCTGGAAAGAAGTGATATAGCAACAAATGGAGGGAGGGGGCCTTGAGGTGACACTCTGAGAAGGGTAAACAGCGACGAAATGAGGAGACCCAACCAGCTCTTGCATTGCCACTTATGTCGCCCTTCATTGAGTATATATTTTCACAGCAATTCTCACATTTTGACACTGATATGGTGAGATTTAAACATATGTGGAAGCATAGTAAATTTCAAACATACTTCACTTGGTTGTTTCCGGAAGTTGCGCTAACTTGGTTGACCTAACAAGCACGGACCGAACAAGCACATGCTGGTTGAGTCTTCCTCGTTGCAGCGATTATTATACTTATGGACACTCCCTCTCCTCACCCCTCCTCCCTCATGGTTTCATATGGAAATCTCGCCGTCACCTGAGCACCCCTCACCCACCACCACCCCTAAGCGACAAATTGCTTCCTCTATCGGGAGTCAACAGTAAGAACCAGGGATGACAGATCTCCCATGAGAGATCGCGAATTTCCGCGATTATCTGGGTAATATGCGATCTGTGTTATTTCTAGATATAAAACCTCAATGAAAAACGATCTAATTCTATGTATTTTCTCCATCTACTACCTAATATCTGGATACAATTTCAGAAAGACTTTATTAACAATTAACACGGTCTCCCGCTCAAAACTGACGGCTAGTGTTTGGTTGTTGTCGGGTCGTCGGCCGGTATCGGACCAGTCTTGAGAGCCCTCCACCTCCACAAAATTGATACTTGTCGCTACCTAGCCTGGCGCTCGGCATTAATAGGATAGGGCAAGGACTGGTTAGCTCAGTGTCAGGATAATGTGACTGAGTGGGATATCAGGTCATGGTGCCAGTGGCCTGATTTCCTAATAGGGCAGCACTATAAAGTCGCCATGAGTGCGCACTGTCACAAATGACCTTAGACGTTGCCAGGACATAAAGCTCCAACAACCAGCCAACTACATACATACATAGATACATACATACATACATACATACATACATACATACATACATACATACATACATACATACATACATACATACATACATACATACATACATACACATAGATAAAAAGATTCACCCCATACTTCCATTACAGGGGTGAACGACAAAGTAGTCTAAATACGGGCGAAAATAACATTAGTATGGAACAACAAGTAGAATGCCTGGCACCAGTGTCAAATGGTTACTTGTATCAGCACAGTTGGTGAAATGGGAGAGAATGCAAAAAGACAAGATGATGGCCAGAGAACGCCATCGATTTCACTTTTAAATTGCATTAAAGTATATGTTTTATTATATTTTCCAACTCAAAAGTAGCGGGTAAACATGAAGACATATACAAAGAATAAATCTTGCTTCTTAGATTGTGAAATTAGGCTCTCATAAAGACTCAATTCATCAGCCCCATTTTTCAACCGTTTTTGTATAAAGGTAGTCTTCACCCGTGTACTACAAGTATCGGGTGAATCTTTTATCTAACATACATTCTGCTAATATAAAGACCACAAAAAAGCCCCCATTGAGACAAAATATAACATGACGTATCCCACTGTATCCTGGTTGAATAGACTAGTTCGTAATTTCGACTGGGCATGCGCCGAAAACGGCGTTAGCAGCAACAAAAAAACGTACGGCCATTGAGTGTGCCGATACCCGTAGGGCAAAACTTCGATTTCATTCCAAGTTAATAGAAATACATAATAATTCGGCTGGAATTACGAACTAGTCTATCCTTGACGATTTTCCCCACAAATGTAGTCCATGGCGGATGTGGGGTGTCGGGCGTGGTGCACTGTCGATGGGCCCACTCACGTTGTATCAATGCGCATATCTAGGTCATCTTACCAGGAAGTCCCCCCCACCCCCACCACCACCACCACACCACCCTACCATGTTGGCGCCCACAGAAGAGGTGTGCATTTAGTTTACATTTGCTAAAATAAATAGGACAAAAATCACATTCTTGCACCGATGACGTCATAAGTGTTTAACTCAACGATCCATATTGTATCGTAAACTTTTCTAAATCAAAACATAAGTATTTTGCTTTCGAAAATATAATGTTTCCATCGGACTAATGCTGGTATCTGTGCTTAAATGACATTCCAAATGAAACAACAGAAATTATCTCCCCCCCCCCCCACCCCTTCCTCCCACTGACACACACACAAACTGATATGTAGTATATTAATTATTAGGTAGTTATTATTCAAGATTACTCAATCACTTAATCACGTAATATAAGTGCCCAATTTTCATCTCCACAATTCAATTCAAGCTGAGTCGATGAGTATAGTTAACCAATTAATCAAATCAAATAATTGCAAGGCTTGAGTCGGCCCATGTGGGATGGCCAAATGGGATGAACTCCCGTTTTTGATCGAGTGAAACCAATGACTTAAAAATTGATACTTGTCACTACCTAGCATGACAAGTGGTCCTTAGCCACTGCCGTATTGGCCACTCGTGGCTTACACATGCTTTTCTGCTCAAGGGGGAACCTCGCCCTGAATGTATTGGGTGTCAGTCCCCGCTGACAGTCAAACACATTTTAATAAGTTGCGTTGATTTTTTGGCCCTGCGCCAACAGTTCTTTCTACACTGCAGACAGTATGCATGACCTATTTACTAAGGTAAAACAGGGAAACATTTTAGCCTTTTTGAGAGCAGCTGGACTGTACCACCTCATATAGTTTACTAAATAGATTCTATCAATTATTAATAAACCTTTTCTTTTTCTATGGGAATTTGTTTCCCTTGACCACAAATATATGATTGTGAGCTTTCTAATTTAATGAGTGTCTATTGGCACATACTTGATTGTCTGATTTTACATGTAAAAGCGATGGTTTGAACAAAAAACAAACATTTCTCGCCGTGAATATGGCCTATGCTGCCGACACGGCGTAAAGCAACCACCAATCAATCATCAATCAATCAACCTAGCATGACACTCTGCATACTCGGATAAGATAAGAAGCAGTGGAATGAGGAAGACCAATTGTTTGTGAATGAAATTGTCCGTCTTTAAGTTTCAGCGTCCGATGGTATGGAGTTTCTGACATTTTAACAAAAATATAAATATATCAGGATGATCAATATAATCTCTACTTTAGTTTGAAGTATCTTTTACTATCAATGTCTAACCTTTGAGCTATTTGAAGTGAAAACATGCAAGATTAATTTAAGCATGCACATTGAAATTGCTTCAGCAATAATACTATTAATAGGCTCGTTTAAATTGACCTGTCATCCAATAATAAATGCTTAATGAGTACACCAGTATCCAAGTTGGATATGTAGAATCAGAACTAGATCAGTTTTGAAAATCTGAAAGCTTTCATTGGACTATGATGCTTTAATCAACAAATGTAACACATATATAAAAAGAATCCTGCCATTTTCACACAAACTAACCAACCATCCCTCTTCTCAAACAGGAGTGACAGGAAGTGCACAAACCGACCGGGACCCCTCCCCCTGGACCCCTCCCCATCCGCTGCTGCTTCCGCTGCCACTTCCAGTAAAATGGCGGACCTGCTGGTGAGTCGCGGCGACCAGAAGCGGCTGAAGGAGCTGCTGAGCGAGGCGGTGACGGTGTTGTGCCGCAATGGGCTCAAGTACACAGACAACGTGACCATCGACGGTCTCCTCGGCATCACGGTGGACGGCAGCGACGTCTTCCTGGTGAAGCTGACGGAGACGGTCCGGCGCACCGACGCCAGCCCCGACCTGAGCCGCGTCGGGGCGCTGCTCGGCGACTACTGCGCTGGCGCGCTGGGTGCCGCCGGCTGCTCGCAGCTGGTGGCGCCGCCTGTGGATAAGGACCTGAACGACAACCACCAGCCGGCCGCCATCAACATCGCGCCCATCACGGGCGACCTAGGCGAAGCCCTGGCGGCGGCGCGCCGCGACGGGAAGCGCATGCGCACGCGCGCAGACTCTGCGGGCGAGGCGCCGCTCCAGAAGCGGGCGCACGTGATTGAGCCACAGCTGGACGCAACGCCGTCTGGCGACGGGTGGCGCATGCAGCGGGACGAGGACGGCGGCGTGACCATCAAATCGGAGCCTCTGGACTCTGACGAGGAGGCCGGGCACCAGCTGCGGCCCCACCAGTACAAGACGCTCGGCGTCATCTCAGCAATGCCGCCCGGCAGGGACGTCGACTCGGAGGACAACAACGACAGCCAGGACGACTTCCCTGAAGGACAGACTGAAGGACAGACCAAAGGACAAACCGAAGGACAGACCAAAGGACAAACCGAAGGACAGACTGAAAGACAGACCGAAGGACAGGTACGTCAATACAACTCTCCTCATCCCAACTTTAGTTATTTTTTTAAATAAAAAGATTTAATAAAAAAATGTGTTTAATTGTATGTCTATTTTTTAGCTGTTATATAGGCGTTATTTGTTTGTGGAGCATACAGTTTATAAATGGGTATGTATCAGTGGACCAGTATTTTATTAGAAAAAACACACCCAATACTAGCTTCTACGTTCCTAAGTGGTAATATGTAATTTCCTGAAGAGGTGCAATTTGTGTTTAAAATAAACGAGCTAGTTTAGTACAGAAATATTAATTAGATTAAGAAAAATTTGAAATTGATATAGTAATAAATTGCAACTATTAATTAGATATGGAAAATTCAGCAATGCGAATACTGATAGTGAATTGCAGGTGTTAATTAGATATGGGAAAATCATCAATTTATGTTTTTATAATAAATTGCAACTGTTAAATACAGTCCCGAAATTCAGCAATTTACATCATAATAATGAATTGAAAATATTCATTGGGTTAGAGAAAGAAAAGCAATGTTTTTATTATATATTTTACTGTTAATTAATGCTGTGTGTACTACTCTCTCATCTGCAAGAAGTGATTTCATTGTGTTTGTACATTTGACAAGATGGTGTCGCTGTTGCTACAATAGATGTGTTCTTCATACCCGTTCTGTATGATATCCGTTTAAGGGGCCTAGCTTCGATAAGGTACGCAGCTGATCACAGCTAAGATATATGTGGGTTTTTTTAAATTACAAATTTAAAGAAAACTAATCTTTTCTCTATTTTAAATATAGGATGTTTTATAGCGTTTTTATCGATCACGTTTTATTCCAATAACGTTCTATTCCATCTGCGTACCACCGGAAAATACCAAGCTAGACCCCTGCGTTTATATTGTGGCATCTTGTGTCAGTGAATTGAGCATGGTGTTTTACTACTCAGCATGGTTGTAGTGTAACCATATAAGACAAACCACACATAACATGTAATTAAAGAGTCAACTGAGTTGTAACCACAAAGGGCTACTAGAGCAAATAATGCGCCACTACTAAAGCAGACCAGAAGCCAAATAAAAGCTCATGAGAGAAGCACGCTGGAAATGGCTGCCACGGTGTGGAATGTCCAAACGGTAAAGGAACGACAAATTCCTGACCTAAAAACTTACAAAAAATATCTGTGCAAAATAAGGCTAGGAAACCCCCACTAAGCTGCACTGCAAAGGGGCATGTTATATGTCATGGCCCACCAGCGGGACGCCCAATGGAAGGTAACCATGCCAAAAGTAGCCAGATAACACACCACACAGCTACGTACAAGCCTATGATATGTAAATAGGATTAGGCTAGTCTAGTAATAAGAGTAGAAAAATAAATACATATATACCAAGAAAATAAAAAAAAACTAACATAGGCTACTAACCATACCAACCAATTATCTATCTGCTACTGAAATGCAGGCAATCAAATACCTTATCAGCAGCCACTGCTTGGTAAGATAACACCAACACTACAACTGGCCAGCATTGAAAACAAGCCTGGGTACCCAGGCTTATATGCTATGGACAGTATAAATACAGCCTCAATAAAAAGGCAATCCACATATAACATCATAATTTACCTCTAAATAACCACCGGTAAATTACAACATTCCTTAGAGCTGCATAGTCCGATGAAAGCATCAAATTAAAAAATTTAAACCCTTATCTAGATTTGGTTCTACATACTGAACTATATAGTGGTGCACTTACTTATTAAAGCTGCATAGCCCGATGAAGTGTCAAATTTCCTAAATCAAAACACTCACATAGATTTGATTCTACATATCTAACTTAGATACTGGTGCACTTATTACGCACGTGTTGCCATATAGAAGGACACATTGGGTCAATTTAATAGAACGTGTTATCACTAAAGCTTATGGTGTTTGTTTTTGGGGAGTTTTCAGTCGCATTGGTGCGCTGAAGGCTGCAAATCTGCGGCACTGAATGGGCACCGCTGAAAGCAGTTCCATGTGGTTGGGAGTTGGCTTCCGATGGGTAGTGATCAGATGAATTGTGTGTGGGGGGGGGGGGAGGAAGGAAAAAGGCAGCCTAAGAGCCCAACCACAGTCCTCTGAGAGGGCCGGGGGAGGCTGGGTGGTTGGTGTAGTTTTACCCCCCAGTAAGACCCTAGGCCATACCAGGACGTACACCGACTTGTGTATGGTGTCAAAACTTTGGCGTGCTTGCCTAAATTAATTTAGCATGTCGTCACTTCAAATATCTCCACTAAAATTTACTTCAACCTAAATTTATGTAGATTATAGCGATCAATCTAATGTATTTATCTAAGAAAATTGCAGAAATTCAAAACCATCGGACTATGCAACTTTAAGCATTTCTTTGCCGCACAGAAGTAAATACTAAGTCAATATGATAGAACCTGTTACTGCTGAAGCTTATGGTGTCAGCAATCGGATGTGCACATCGAAATTAATTCTTCTTATTGTCTCCTCAAATATCTCCAAAGTCCACCCTTTCAAATAAATTACTTTAAAATAAAGTATGGTAGATTATAATGATCAACTTAATATATTTATCTTTAAATAAAAATATCAGAAACTCAAACCCATCGGACTATAGTAACTTTAATCCTACCAAATTTAATGGTCTGCATTCAATCATAAGCATGTTATTGTTAATGTATAATATAATGCTTGCTACCACTTGGCCCATTAAGCTAGTTTCCAATACTATTCGTGAGTTATTATTCCTTAACCTGTGTATTATGTATGGTGCAAAGAAAACACACAAAAAACTTCACCTTTTCAGTGTCATATTGTACCCCAGTCAGTGGTTTGAGACTGCCAGTAATTTTTCCTGAAGTGCTAAGCCTATGCCAGCGTTTGTATGGGGTTTCTGGAAAAGCTGAGCAATTTGGATACGTTTTCCAGGCCTTTAAAAGTACTTGGAAGGTTTTTTAAAGGTTTTTTTAAAAAGGTTTTAGAAAATTATTTAACATCTCCCATGCCAATAAGGGTTAATGGTTTGTTCATTTCATATATCACGTGTGTATCTTTTTAGCCCAAATTAAGTGTTAACATATAGTTACGGGATATTTTCAAATATTGAAAACGGTGGCATATGGTCCTGGAAAATGATTGCGAAGTGGTGGTTCATGGAACTGGAATGAAAGTTTGGAATTATTATTCAGCCAAAAAGCAAAGGAACACTGTCCGCTGTTAAAATCTTTAATCAAATCGGCGATTAATGCTATTGAGCCACTGGCGCCACCTGGAGTAGTTTGCTGTAAGACCACCAACTGTTATGCACGCTATGACGTCTGTTGATCCACTAAGGCAACGTCACAGGGATATGACATGATAAGTTGACTCTGAAACACATTGTGAGCTAATGCTATGATTAGAGAGAGAGAGTGAGTGAGTGAGTGTGTATATATATATATTTTACCTCGGTATACAGCCTCAGGCTAGCCTCAGGCTAGGGAGAAGGAAGCACATCCGGGTCCAGCAATTAGCATAAACAACTCACGATTGGATTACGTTTCATTGAGTTGCTCCCGCAAATTTAGTCTACACACAAGCAAATACGCAGTAAGTATAATAAAAACTGTGGTTAGCTTAATTATGATGCATTATAGCATCATTATGGAAAGTTCAGAACTTTCTTTGGTCCTTTTTGGATTAGTTTATTCGGTTATAAAAAACCAAGGATAGAACGCTCTACATTCCTTCTCGAAGGAACGAAACCGATTCTTAGCGGTTCTATCAACACCCGTGTGACCATGGGTAGAGATGTGGGCTCTGCCTCATCTCCTGTGGAAATTCTCTCGGACTCTAATAGAGAGTGTTGTTGGAGATGCTCCTGGGTTTCTTTTATAGACTCCCCACAAACCTTTTCAGGCGTTTCTCCGAGTTTCGTAGCATTTTCTCCGACCTGCTGGCGCAATAGTCGCAGGAGGGAGAAGTGTGCGGAACAGAGGGATGGGCGAGCCGATATACTGGTCCCGACCCCGCGTAAGATTTGGGCTTGACCCACAATCCACGCACAAATTTAGCTTATTACGCCTGTGTTAGAACGGTATAAACACGTTCTCTAACACCACTAGATGTCCAATTAAGTTTTAATTGACAAAATTGTGACATTTAGAAATACCGGGACTGACCATTCACTTGTTTCAGATCCCGATGGCCACGAAGCGGAGTAAGCGTGTTGCAGCAGCAGCCGAGGGACGCGCTCCGAGAGGCTCGGACAAGGAGTACGACTCCACCGGTGTTGTCGGCCATGCCTTCACCACAGCGCGGGGCGCATATCCTCTCCGAGGCGGAAGAAGAGACAGTGCCTGAGGGCCCTACAGCTCCAGATTGGGAGACACGTTGGGCGGCTATGGAGAGCCATATTCTGTCTCTCAAACCACCGCTGTCTCGTAAACGGCCATTGCCGATGTTCCAAGACGAGTCGGACTGGGAAGACTTCTCAGAGACAGACTCAGCGATGGAGCCTAAGGCTCCCCCTCCTCCTCCTCCTAAACGGAGCAAGAAGAAGAAGCAGGTCACTTCTCCGGGTGACGAGTTCACCAAGGAACGAAATAAGACCGGGCTTCGCAAAAAGCGGAAGCCCAAGTCCAAGAAAAAGAAGAAGAGGAAAGATTCTTCTTCATCCGATTCCTCCCCAGATTCCACTTCGACGGAATCAGACTCGGGTGTCTATGCTGCCATTGGTGGCAAAGTGTCAAAAAAGGTGGACAAGGCGAAAGCTAAGCGGGTGAAAACTACCACGCTTATGCGCGAGACCATCAATGGTCATTTCCGCACGTTTAAACCGGCGGAAATCATCTCCAAGCTAGGAGATGAATTGATGGGCATTAAAGGTGTCCCCAACTCCATCATTAAAGAGATGGACAGAGATGTCAACATGAGGGAAAACCGTAAGAAATTTGAGAGCGTGTTGCACATAGTGCATTAGGCGGTGCTCGGTACCCTGACGGCCATCACCCCGGTGGCAAATAGGATGCAACGTGAAAACAAGTTCTCGTCCTTGGCTAAAACCATGGACAAAGGCATCGCAATGCTAACGGCGGCAGGTAATTACCTGTCGTACAGAAGATATGAGAATGTCTTCAAGTCGGTTTGCACAGTCGCCGGCAAAGAGGTGGCCCGCTCAAAGAAAGTCACGGACAATGTTGGGAAAGAGTATACGCTCTTTCTGGCCCCAGAGCCGATCAAAGGGAAACCTTTGGATAAAACGAAAATGTTCGGGGGTCAACTACAATACCTCTATAAAGAAGTACAAACCGCAGCCAAGAGTGGCAAAAACATGGACGGGAGGAAGAAGACGGAAGCCCCACGCTTCAAAAGGTCACGAGGGGATTTTCGCCCACGACGGCTTGGCAGAGGATCCGGACCGGGCTCAACCTTCAGTCAGTCTTTACGGGGCCGGGGCGCCCGCCCAGGCTGGACCGACAACACCGCACGGCCACTGGGCCGAGGCTTCAACTCCCCGT
The DNA here is from genome assembly GCA_030323885.1 of Branchipolynoe longqiensis. Classification (NCBI taxonomy): domain Eukaryota; kingdom Metazoa; phylum Annelida; class Polychaeta; order Phyllodocida; family Polynoidae; genus Branchipolynoe; species Branchipolynoe longqiensis. The sequence continues at coordinate 94,807,747 of CM059188.1, read as the reverse complement.
GACCCTTCCCCAGGGGCGGGTCCAAGTAGAGGCCCAAAGACAGACTTTACAAATCCCCGCGGCCTCTAAAACCACACAAACTGTAAGCAACTTTGTGGCTGGCAATATTATTAATCATATTTCTGAATGGAACAAAATTACCAATGACCGAGATATTTTAAAAATAGTTAAAGGTGTTCAAATTCCCTTCATACAAATTCCGGTACAAGGGAGAGTTCCTTTTCCCTATAAAATTGAACAAATTGAACGAGAGGCACTAACTGAACAGGTACAAAAATTCTTTAACAAAGGAATTATACAAAAAGTGACACACTGCCCAGGAGAGTTTATTTCAAACATTTTCTCGAGACCGAAACCTAACGGGGACGTTCGAATGATTCTGGATTTAACGACCCTTAATAAAATGATCGAATATCGACATTTTAAAATGTTCTCGCTAGATACGGCACGAGATCTGATTACACCAGATGCGTGGATGGCTAGTGTTGACTTACAAGATGCATACTACACGGTTCCCATAGCGGAACAACACCGGAAATTTTTCCGCTTTCTTTGGAATGACCAACTCTATGAGTTTACCTGCATGCCGAATGGCTTAGCGTGTGCCCCTCGTTTGTTCACTAAACTGCTAAAGCCTGTTTTTCTCAGTTATGGCGCGGAATGGTCATATAATGTTCCCTTACATAGATGATTCCTTTATAATGGCGTCAACACAAATTGATTGTGTAAACGCAGTTCAAGATTTATGTGCATTACTCACTAAATTGGGGTTTTATGTACATCCAAATAAGTCAGTGCTTAAACCAACAAAACAACTAAAATGTTTAGGGTTTATCCTTGATACACGGTCCCTCACAGTGTCGATAACAGAACAGAAACTAACTAAGTTTATGACCAGCGACCCAGCTTCTTAAGTTACCGAAACCTAAGATTAGACAGGTCGCAGTCCTTATCGGGGTAATGATATCTTATGCACCCGCTATTCTATACGAAAAAGCCCATATTAAATCTCTAGAAATAGATAAAAATTTAGCGCTAGCACGAACTAAAGGAAATTTTGAACGAAAGATGTTTATTTCTGAAGAAGGGTTACAGGATATTGGATGGTGGATGCAACATATAGCAAACTCACCAAATCCAATCCGCATGGCGGAACCAAATACAGTAATTACCACTGACGCTTCGCTAGAAGGTTGGGGAGCCCATCGAGATGGGATTGCAACAGGTGGTAGATGGCTAGAAGATGAAAGGTCAGACCACATTAATGCGCTAGAATTGCGTGCTATTTATCTGGGCCTACGTAGCTTAGTCAAGATAACTAAATCACAAGTTAGAATACTAACTGATAACACTA